>CM065590.1:94197730-94800230 GCA_033119425.1 Bufotes viridis
CCTAGGGCCCACCAGTAAAATTTATTTTGGGGGCCCCCCGTACAGATATATTTAAATATAATAAATAATCTAACAAGTTTTTTATATGAACATAGGCTGGTTGAGGTACTGCACATTGAATATACTGGAGCGAGCTAAATTGTAATTACAATGAGGGGAGCCATGATGTCATGACGCCCGTCATTGGTAAAGTTTGGTGTGTTTTGAATTACTTACCTGAGGAAAATTGTTTGATGGTCTAAGCCTGGAAACTGTTGTTTGGCAGGTGGCCTTTTCAGTAATCTTGATTGGAGGAAGTCCTCAACGGTTTTTCCACGTTGGAGCTATAAAAAGAAGAGACCTAACGATTAATGCGCATTCATGTAAGTATAATTTTATCTTACAGACCTGCGCTCACCGTCTCCATGGAAGAACTACTTAGACAATTAATTCTAAAGGCGGAATCAAAAGGGGGTGAAGCCTGGCTTCGTTCTTGTTTGCAGGACAGCGCTTCGGTCTCTGAAACAGCTTCTCACTCGGCTGATCCAGCCTGCGGCACAGGCATCAGCGCGAGCTCAGATAACATCGATCCTCACTCGGTCACTGGCGCTCACTTGCACAGTGACGTGGAGGATTCCCCGCCCAGGAAAAGACCAAGGAGAGATCGCAAGGCTTATTCACCATCACAATTCACTCCATCGGCAATGAAAAGAGCCGCACACCAGTTTAAAAATGCTGCGCAACCTGCGCGTGCACCTCTCACTGACAGCCGACGCCAACGGGCAAAGGACGCAGCTGCAGCAACGTCTGTGACTCCAACTGTCATACAGTTAACTTCTAACTCTGATTTAGGTGAGTCTGTCATTACTGACATACCATCCACTACTTTAAATTCATCATCTTCGGGTGTTCCTGAATTTTTGGACAAAAGTTCTGTGCAAGGAAAGGAACTTTTGTTTAAAGAATTCTTAGAATATTTAACAAAGAAGGATAAGAATAGCTTAGCTGGAGGAGTGTGGAATATTTCCACGGATTCTACTAATGCAGCTTTCCAGATTGACTCCAGTCCCACTTTACCTTAACCTATTCAATCCTCCTTTTCTAAGGCTGAATTTTCTAATACATTCCCTTTGGTATCTGTTTCTGGGATAAAAGAGTCTGCTTTTAAGGAAGCTCTTTCATGCCAGATTTCTCCTTTGGGCTTTCACCTCCAACAGAATGTTAAGGAGAAAATCTGGAAAAAAGAATATATCGACGTTTTTTCCTTATTACCGTCTAATAGTGAGGTCCTTAAATTATATTCTGAAAAAGATAAAAAACATGATGATGACAAAAAGAAATCCCTCAAAAACCTTTCTGAATTGGTTACAATCGTTCTGCATTTATGCAGCTGTTTTAGGAGAAAAGTCTCCTAATTTATGCTCTGGTTTGTTTTTTCATGTGGATGCCATCCTCGAAGCCTATAAGAATTTTGGTGGTTCGGGTTGGTACCTATATGACGAATCATTTAGACAAAAGCTGGCCATTTACCCTTCTTTGAATTGGGGCTGTAAGGATGTTGGACTGTGGTTAAACCTTATGCTCCCACAGAAGAACTTCAATTTTCGTCAATCATCCGTTCCCAATGCAAGAAAGGGTTTATGCTTTGCATTCAACGACAGCGTCTGTAAATGGCAATCCAATTGTAAATACAGACACGAGTGCTCATTTTGCTCTGGATCACATCCAGTCGCAAAGTGTTTTAAAAAGCAAGGAATACATTTCAACTATATCAACAAGGATCAACAACCACATAAAATCAGTGACCCCACTGAATATTCCAAAAATTCTTCTATGGTTAGGAATGTACCCAGACATCAAGATGGCCAAGCTGCTAATTGAAGGTTTTTCTAGGGGTTTTTTCGTGCCTAAATATCTGGGCCCAGGTTGTAACATTGTTGAGAATTCAATTTCGGTAAGACAAAATCTACTAGTAGTTAGTGAAAAATTAGTTCTGAATTTGCAGCTGGGAGAATAGCGGGCCCATTTTCAAAACCACCATTCAAGAACTTTCGCATTTCTCCTCTTGGACTAGTTCCAAAGAAGGAACCCAATTCCTTCTGATTGATTCATAACCTTTCGTACCCACTTAAAGAGTCATTGAATGATTCTATTGATAGGAAGCAAGCTACAGTTAGGTATGCTTCTTTCGATCAGGCATTGCAGCTTTACGTCAAGCGGGTCCTGGTGCTTTACTAGCAAAAGTTGACATAAAATCTGCTTTCAGACTTCTGCCAATAAATCCTACTGGGTATAATTCACTTGGCTTTAAATTCCAAGACATGTTTTATTATGACATGGCGCTCCCCATGGGGTTTACATTATCTTGCCATTACTTTGAAGCATTTTCGACCTTTATACACTGGGTATTGAAGATGCACATAAGTGATGGTTTGATTTTACACTACTTAGACGACTTTTTATTCATAGGCCAAAAAGAGTCCAATTCTTGTTCCATTCTTTTAAACAAATTTTTCGATATTGCTTTTTATTTTAACATTCCATTGGCCATGGATAAAACTGTATACCCTACTACAGAATTAACTTTTTTGGGAATTATTATCAATACGGTCAAGATGGAATATTGCATTCCTGTGGAGAAAATTTTTGTCCACATTGAAAATGTTGTGCGAAATGTACTCCAAAGAAAAAACTACATTAAGAAAACTACAATCTTTGTTAGGTTCTCTCAATTTTATTTCTAGGGTTATTCCGATGGGGAGAGTATTCTCTAAACGGATGTATGCTGCTACAGCTGGCATTTCTTCTCCCAATGCCCATATCCGTTTATCCAAGTCTTTAAAGGATGATATTGCCATTTGGAAATTATTTTTGAGTGAATTCAATGGTCATACGATTTGGCAAGAAGATTTTGTTGACTCCGATGTTTTGTCTTTTTACACTGATGCAGCGGGGTCATGTGGCTATGGTGCCTTTTTAATGGGAACTGGTCTGCCGAACTATGGCCATTGAATTGGATTCAAAATAAATTTACAAAAAATTTGGTTTTCATTGAACTTTTCCCAGTATTAGTATCATTACATGTTTGGACTAATGAATTTAAAAACAGGCGTATTTTGCTTCATTCCGATAATCAGGGTGTAGTCTTCGCTATCAATTGCTTGTCTTCTAAGTCTATTATTGTCAACTGCTTACTTCGTCAATTAGTCTTAATTTGCCTTAATAACAACATATGGTTGAAGGCGAAACATATACCTGGCAAACTTAATATTATTGCTGACCTTTTATCTCGACAGTGTTTCAGGGAGTTTTTTCAAATGATGCCACGTGCTACGAGAACTGGGATTCATTGTCCCCGGCACTTATGGAACCTGATTTAACTGATGCTACAGAACTGATCTCCAATTCTGTAGCGGTCAATACAAGGACTGCTTACTCAGCCGCTTGGTCAAAATGGTCGAATTTCTGTATTATCCGTAAATTTGATGTGAATACTTACAACATTAAGCAATTTATGGCTTTCATTTTACATCTTGTCAGCATTGGTACTAAGTCAGCATCCATTAAAAACAATTGGCTGGTATATCTTTCTATTTTAGACTACGCGGATTTCAACCGATATTAAGCAATTTTATTATTAAGCAATTAACGAAAGGCATACAGAGAAGATCAGCTGTTAGGGATAGAACAAGACCTTTATCTGTCGAATTGTTAGAAAAAATTATTTCTACCCTTTCAAGCATTTGTTCGTCTAGTTATGAGACTATTCTTTTCACTGCTGTTTTTTCTTTAGCCTTTTTTGCGGCTCTTCGGATAAGCGAGATATCTGCAATGAACAAACAGTCCTCCCCTCCTTTATATATATCCGATGTAATTTGTAGTGATTTAGCTATGAAGATATTCATTAGGAAATCCAAAACTGACCAGTTGGGTAACGGAAAAATTATTTCGCTTAACAAATTCTATATTCAAAAGGTTTGCCCTGTTTATACTATGCAGATGTGGCTCCAGTGTAGGTTCAGTCAATCTGACTATTTATTTGTACACTGCGATGGATCACCTCTTACTAAGTTCCATTTCAACCATGTATTGAAATTATCCCTAAAGAAACTGGATCTGTTAGGCAACAAGTTTTCTTCTCATTCATTCCGTATAGGGGCAGCCACTTTTGCTGCCCAAATTGGTATGGAAGCAGATTCTATAAAACGCTTGGGCCGATGGGACTCTGCATGTTTTAAACAATACATCCGCCCTAATTTACTTATTCGTTAATTTTAGGTTTTCGGAGAAGGATTTGGATCCTGGGAGGCGATTTGTTAAAACTAGCATTAAAAAGATCTACGTTTAGGAAGTCCACTATCAATTTAGGTTTCTCGGATGAATTTTTTATATTTTGGAAACCTATTTTAGGTTTAAGATCCTCCAACATTTTTTCTGAATGTAAAATGTTATTAAGGACTTTGCCTGCACCAGATCTCTTGATTCTCCAGCTTGACAACAACGACGTGGGTAGAAGCTCAACTCATTCACTACTTCAGTCTTTGAAAGAAAATATTTTATTGATCCGCAACTTACTAGATAATCCTGTCATTGTGTTTGCGGACATCATTTCCAATTTGACGTGGGTAAACAAGGATCTTGCATTCCTGGAAAAAATAAAGAAGCGGATTAATAAACAGATGGAAAAATTCATGACTAGCATTGGAGAACAATCTTATAGACACTATGAATTGGAGGGTTTTACAAAAGGACTTTTTCATCATTCCAGAAATGAACTATCCGACATAGGCCTTGACATTCTGAATTCGGACTTCCAGAACATGATTGATATTTGTTATAAAAGTTAATATTGGCTGCTATGCTATGGGCCAATTCACTGTTCGTTTGTTGGCGGTGGGGTAAAGTCACTCTTTGAGTGGACTGGTTATTTAATTAATTAGTTATGTTCAGTTGTATTTGGATTATTTACGATTATTATAAGCAACTTGATAAGCATAGCGGCCATAAATTATCCCAATGCAACTTAAAATTGAAGATTTGAAGATTTTTCAATAAATATTACTATGTTTTAATGATTCAGTGGTGAGTTTTATTATTCTAATGGAAGGATATGGCATCATGTATGTAAGTAGTGCAGTAAGTCTACTGTGTTATGTGCCACTTGTGCAGGGGGTGGGAGACTAGGGCCCACCTTGCTCAGAGGCCCACCGGGGGATTCCCCTGTACCCCTGTGGGCCAATCCGAGCCTGATGTAAGGTAACCCCCGCCATAATGTATGAGCTGCCCCCTTCCCACATGCATTTATATCTGCCTGAGGTTCCTCATCCTTGTTTTTAAATGACTGTGGTGATGCTGCCAGCACTGCACTGTGCTCCCTCAGAAATCCCCAGCTTCTGTCTTATTGTACGTGAAAAATGTAGGCAGTTTGAAAAATGTAGCAGAACTAGGCCACGCCTGTATTACGCATGCGCAATACGTGCATATTACATTGCCCATTTTCTCAATCAAGAAAATAATTTTGAATTTGTGAATTTATGGCGAATAGTCGACCAAATATTCGTGATATATCGCAAATTCAAATATTGCCCCTGCCGCTCATCACTAACAGTGACAGCAATAGTAAATCCTTTCTGAGTGACACTGACATTTGAGTACTTAGCTATGGGTAAATGCATGTTTGAGGGCATTAACGAACAGTGGGGCACATTTATTAAGACCAGCGTTTTAGATGCCGGCTACTGAGCTGTCTTACATTTAGACCATTTTCTGCGCCTAAAACAGGCATAGAAAATGATTAATGAGACGAGCCTGCCAGCCGACCCCTTCCCTGCCCACAATTTTAGACCTGGCGTGTGTGTGGCGAAGTCGCACTACTAATTGTCGCGTCACTATCTGCGCCCGAAATATGCCTAATTTAGGCATATTTCAGGATAGTAAATGACCCCTAGTGTGTGTTTACCACTTCAGGACTGTACCATTTTTCACCTTAAAGGGGTTTTCCAGGAATTAAGAAAGATAAAATATGTAAATATTACTTTATAATAAATATATTCCCAAATACCTTTCATTAGTGATAATGGCTTGTTTTGTCTAGGGAACAATCATTAGGAAAAACAAAATGGCTGCTGTCCTATTAGTACACACAAAACCAGTCCTAATCAGACAAGAGGACAAGTAACTTCACAACACTGAGGTAAAGAGCTGCCTCATCCCCCTCTCTGCTCTGCTTGTCAGGGATTATGATCCTGAATACAGTTTAATATGATATTTGGCTAAATCTTTGTGGGAATAGAGTTAATGAGGAGAAATGAAGTACAGAGAGGATGAACAGGACAGACTGTGGTATTGTGGGGCTGCAGTAATGGAGTCTGCAGATAAGTCCTGCTGCTCATTAGCCACATGTGCCCATGACCTCAATTCCAACAAAGATTCATCTAAAAATATTATCAGCTCGATTCAGGATCATAATTCCTGACAGGTAGAGCAGAGAGGATGATGCGGCAGTTCTTTAATTCAGTATTGTGAAGTATTTTGTCCTCCTGTGGGATTAGGACAGGTTTTGTGTGTACTAATAGGACAGCAGCCATTTTATTTTCCCTGATGATTTCTCCCAAGACAAAACGAGCCATTATAACTAATGTAAAGTATTTGAGGATATATTTATAATGATTCCCGGAGAACCTCTTTAAGGACCATGCCATTTTTTGCAAATCTGACATGTGTCACTTCATGTGGTCATAACTGATAACTTTAAAATACTTTTACTTATCCAAACCATTCTGAGATTGTTTTCTCGTCACATATTGTACTTCATGACAGTGGTAAATTTGATGCCGGTCTTAAATATTTTATTTACAGGAAATACCAAATTTACCAAAAATGTGGAAAAATTCGCAATTTTAAATTTTTTTATTTCTCTGCTTTTAAAATAGATAGTGATACCTCCTAAAATAGTTATTACTTTACATTTACCATATGTCTACTTCATGTTTGGATCATTTTGTAAATTACATTTTATTTTTGGGGAATTTTAGAAGGCTTAGAAGAAGTTTAGAAGCAAATTTTCTGAAAATTTCCAAAACCCACTTTTTCAGGACCAGTTCAGGTC
The DNA here is from genome assembly GCA_033119425.1 of Bufotes viridis. NCBI lineage: Eukaryota > Metazoa > Chordata > Amphibia > Anura > Bufonidae > Bufotes > Bufotes viridis. Next base: position 94,204,818 of record CM065590.1, read on the forward strand.
TGAAGTCATTCTGTGAGCCTTACATAATAGAAACCATTGAATACCACCAAGGTATTCAAAACTGATTTTACAAACTTTCTTAGAATTAAAGGAAAATGTAGATTTCAGAATTTCACTTTTTTGGCAGATTTTCCATTTTAATCCATTTTTTCCCGCTAACAAAGCAAGGGTAAAAATCCAAACAAAACTCAATATTTATTTCCCTAATTCTGTAGTTTACAGAAACACCCAATATGTGGCCGTAAACTGCTGTACGGGGACACGGCAGAGCGCAGAAGGAAAGGGACGCCATATGGTTTTTGGAGGGAAGATTTCACTGGGATAATTTTAAGTTGCCATCTCACATTTGAAGATCCCCTGATGCACTACTAGAGTGGAAACTCCCAAAAAGTGACCCTATTTTGGAAAGTACAGTATAAGGTGGCAGTTTTGTTGGTACTACTTTAGGGTACATTTGAATTTTGGTTGCTCTATATTACACTTTTTGTGAGGCAAGGTAACAAAAAATTGCTGTTTTGGCACCGTTTTTATTTTTTGTTATTTACAATGTTTATCTGACAGGTCATATCATGTGGTAATTTTATAGAGCAGGTTATTACGAGCATGACAATACCAAATATGACTTTTTTTTTGGGGTTGTTTGTTTCAGTTTTATATAATAAAGCATTTTTGAAAAAATGTAATTTTTTAAAATATTCTGAAAGCCATCGTTTATTTAAATTTTTTGGGACGACTGTCTTATGCAGGGGTTAATTTTTTTTTTTGGTATGAGATGACGGTTTGATTGGCACTATTTTAGGGTGCATATGACTTTTTGATCGCTTTGAATTACACTTTTTATGATGTAAGGTGATAAAAGATAGTTTTTTTGACACTATTTTTTTATGGTGTTCACTCGAGGGGTTAGGTCATGTGATATTTTTATACAGCAGGTTCTTACGGACGTGGTAATACCAAATATGTATGCCTTTTTTATTTATTTAAGATTTACACACTAACAGCATTTTTAAACAAAAAAAATCATGTTTTAGTGTCTCGCCATAGTTTTTTTATTTTTGAGGTGATTTTCCTAGGTAGGGTCTAATTTTTTGCGGGATGAGATGACGGTTTTATTGGTATGATTTTGGGGTGTGTATGACTTTTTGATTACTTGGTATTACACTTTTTGTGATGTAAGGTGACAAAAAAAAAATGGCTTTTTTGACACCGGATTTATTATTATTTTTTTGTATGGTGTTTATCTGAGGGGTTAGGCCATGTTTTAGTGTCTCCATAGTCTGAGAGTCATATTTTTTTTTTTTTCTTTGTGGCGATTGTCTTAGGTACGATATCATTTTTGGCAGGATGAGATGACTGATTGGAACTCTTTTGGGGGTGTGGTAAGGTGCAGGGTGCCGTCGTGGATGGCAGGTATGTGTCACCGAGGTTCATAGCCTCGGTGAGGTAAGAGCCCGTTTTTGTTGATGTCAGCAGCAGCTAGTGCTACTGACAGAGTTTAAATAGCATGGCTGCAAAGCCGATCCGGGCCGGCTCTTACCGGGAGCAGCTAAAGTGTAGGGTGGGTGGCTGCTCCCCACGACCCAGTCCTGGTTTTGGGCTGGGTTTAAAAGCTCAGCCAGCTCAGCAGCTGGAGGTGGTGATTATCCTGGAGCTGCTAACAGGGCTGAGGAGTTCTCTGTCCTGGAGGAAAGAACTCAGCAAAGAGGTGTTTTGTTCCTGGCTACCTGAAGCTGGATTCTCCTGCGGCTGGGCCGACAGCGTGGTGCGAACCTGCACCTACACCTCCCAGGTGACTGAACCTGTGTTGGCCTGTTTTTGTTTTGCCACGTTATTTCCGTTGTGTGTGAACTGTCACCAAAGAGACTGTTTTTTCATTTATGGTGTGCAAGTGTGAATAAAACACTGTTTGTTGCACAATCTGGACTCCTTGTTTTGCCTCTAAACTGCACCCGCACCGCTGTCTACCAGAGCGACTCCCCACAGGGGGCATACGCCTTTTTAATCACCTGAGGGGTTATGTCATGTGATATTTTTATAGAGCCGGTCGATACATCCGCGGTGATATCTAATATGTATAATAACAACAAATAGGGGCACTCAATATATGGGACTGGTCAGCAATTCAATGAATACATCCTTTAATTAAAAATATACATTCTGTATAAAACAATACATAAAAAACACGCCAATAAAAACCATACAATGAACACCAGCAGCCTGGATCACTGCTTCTAATATTCAAAATCGCGTTATGCAGCACTCTCTACTAATAATCTCTTGGTCATGCAATCCTTAATGACCTCCAGTGGTCTGATGTATAGTGATGTGCACACGGAATTAATCAATCCAATTAACTGCGTTTACTTGGCGAACTGTAACATTGTTGTTACACTCTGTCCGCTCACTATAAACCACTTACACACGTAGTTAGAGACAGATCAAGCCCTCCGCTATTACTGTTCCATCCACTCCCCTCTTCTCTTCTCGGAGAGTGGATATAAAATAACTGCAGTCTCTCTGCAACAAGCGCTAACACTCAGTATGCTGCTCGCTTTATACATTACATTACCGTTCTTCATCCCAGCGTCCGTCCTCACTGCTTCCCCCCCCCCCCCCACTGCTGTAACTAGCTTCCCCCCCCCCCCTCACTGCTGTGACTAGCATCTAACGTGGCATCCCACGTGACTAATGGATCACACGGCGATTAGGGACGTAGTTGCGTGATAGCAGATGGATCAAAATGGAAGAGTGTTCTGCGCTAATTCCAATCGCCGCTTGCGATACTTGTGAATAATGAAAAAGTCCTTGGAATATTAATAATGAAGCTTCCTCAAAGATCCTGTTCACTGTCCTAGCTACCCAGATGCGTTTCGGGGACTGGAGCCCCTTCCTCAGTGGATATCTAATATGTCTACTTTTCTTTTTTTCCCTATTTTTTTTTTTTTTTTTGGGAAAAGGACGCTCTTTTTAACTTTTTTTGGAAAACTTTAGTTTAACTTTTTTGTTCACTTTATTTTTTGTCCCACTCTGGTACTTCAACTTTTTGGGGTCTGATCTACTTCTGTATTGTAATGCATTGGCTGTAAGTGTATTACACACTGTAATACACTTCAGCCTGCTTACCTGTGAGATCCAGGGGGCTGGATTTCATAGGCTGTCACAGAAGGCAGCCACAATGCCTAAGGAAGGCATCGGGCTGACTTCCCTGCCATTGGGTCCCCGTCACAGCAGCGCGGGAACCCGATTGCCACCCCGCACCCAACACGATCCCGCACGTGTCGTGGTCAGTGCTGACCACAGTAGTGCGAGGGTTAATGCGCCGGCATCGGTGTTTTCACCAGTGCCGACGCAAACAGCAGAGGTCCGGCTATCAGTGACTGCCGGACCCCTGCCGCTGATTGGGCAGGCGCAGCTCCTGCACCCGCCCGATCAGCCTGCCATACATGTACGGAGCTGGCCCTAAGAATGGCTATGATGCGAGGACAGCCTTCTGGACATTGCCAGTACCTTGTTCAAGCCAATGTACGTTAATGACAAGTGCCATGCTATCTTTATTTTTTTGTTTTTACTTATGCAATAGACACCTGAAGTTCAGATGTCTATTGTACTTTGGATTCCATACAATTGTACACTGCAGGCATGTCATTTGTATACCCATATGCCGCTGACAACGATGTAATAGTGTATGGATTCCAAAGTTCAATAGAAACCTGAACTTTAGGTGTCTATTTTAGAAGGAAAATGAAACACAAATATAGTATACCAGTACTACAAAAATTCATTTCATGTCATTTAGAGTAGTTTTTAGTGGTTGAGTAGTTTAGGTTAGGTACACGTTGATATTTGTGGGTTCACATTCATTCTGTATGTATTTTTGAAGAGTAGATTCTTTGGGCCACAAGGATTGTGATTTTTTTTTTTTAGGCAGATAAAAAGAAAAAGGTGTTCCATTGTTAATGTTGAGGATCATGAAATGGTCCATTGATAGAAAAATGTATTAATACAGCCAAGCATTTATACCATGCCACAGTATACTAAATAACATATAAAAATAAATAGGCTTTTTATGACACAGATTTTTGCTCTTGTGTAAAAGTTGTCCTCACATACGTTTGTGCTGAAATACTGCCGGATCAACGCAAAGCCTCATTTGACTATTCCAAACATGAAATGTGGTTAAATGTTGATTTTTACTTGCTTGCTAAATTACAAATGCTAAGTCTAAGTCATTATGGCAACTGTTGCCATTATGTAGACTTATTTCCTCAATTAAATGTGAACATCTGAAAAGGCGGTAATAAAATCAGCGCATATTGTACAATCTATATTATCTGTCTAGTTTCCTGTCAGTGTTCTGAGTTTTAACTTAGTAATGCTTGTTAACATGTATATTGTGAATATGGAGTGAATGTGATTTGCTTTGCCTTTTGAGAAGATTTTTTTCATCAGCATGGGCTTAGCAGAGTCTGTTCTGTATTGATGTGATATGTACCTGCTTGCTTTATAATGGATTATAAATAAAACCTGGCCAGTGAAAATATCCAATTTATGGCTAACAAAATTGTGCCATTACTCAAGGAAACAACTGCTCCACTTAAAGTATCCTCATTAGAGTTGAGCGAACACCTGGATGTTCGGGTTCGAGAAGCTCGGCCGAACTTCCCAAAAATGTTCGGTTTCAGGATCCGAACTTTATCCCGAACCCAAACGCCATTGAAGTCAATGATGACCCGAACTTTTGGGCACTAAAAATGCTGTAAAATAGTCCAGGACTAGAGGGCTAGAGGGCTGCAAAAGGCAGCAAAATGAAGGTAAATGCCCTGCAAACAAATGTGGATAGAGAAATGAAAATAAAATAAAAATATAATAAAAATTAACCAATATCAATTGGAGAGAGGTCCCATAGCAGAGAATCATGCGTGATAGCACCCACCACTGGAGAAGGCCACTTTCAGTTATTTAGGCCGCAGCACCCAGACAAGAGGAGAGGGTCCCACATCAAGAAATGAGGTGTCATATCACCCACCACTGGAGAAGGCCACTTTCAGTTATTTAGGCCCCAGCACCCAGACAGAGGAGAGAGGTCCCACAGCAAGGAATCATGGGTCATGTCACCCACCACTGGAGAAGGCCACTTTCAGTTATTTAGGCCCCAGCACCCAGACAGAGGAGAGAGGTCCCACAGCAAGGAATCATGGGTCATGTCACCCACCACTGGAGAAGGCCACTTTCAGTTATTTAGGCCCAGCACCCAGACAGAGGAGAGAGGTCCCACAGCAAGGAATCATGCGTCATATCACCCACCATTGTAACAGGCCACTTTCAGTTATTTCGACCCCAGATTGAGGAGAGGTTCATTCAACTTTGGTTTGCACCGCAAGCAAATGGTAAAGTTAAAAAAATGAGGATTCAATAAAGAAGTGCCCCGGAGTACAAGAATACATGGTTGAGGGGGAGGCAGTTATAAATGTCTATTCTGCACAAGGGAGGGACAGGTCCTGTGGGATCCATGCCTGGTTCATTTTATGAACGTCAGCTTGTACACGTTGGCTGTGGACAGGCGGCTGCGTTTGTCAGTAATGACACCCCTGCCGTGCTGAATACATGTTCAGACAAAACGCTAGCCGCCAGGCAGGCCAGCACCTCCAAGGCATAAAATGCTAACTTTGGCCACGTGGACAATTTGGAGACCCAGAAGTTGAATGGGGCCGAACCATCACTCAGTACGTGGAGGGGTGTGCAGACGTACTATTCAACCATGTTAGTGAAATGCTGCCTCCTGCTAACACGTTCCGTATCAGGTGGTGGTGCTTTAGCTGTAGCGTGGAGACAAAACTTTTCCACATTTCTGCCATGCTAACCCTGCCCTCAGAGGAGCTGGCCATGACACAGCTGCATTGGCAACCTCTTGCTCCTCATCTGCCTTCTCCTTGGGCTTTCACCTGTTCCCCTGTGACATTTGGGAATGCTCTCAGGAGCGCGTCTACCAGCGTGTTCTAGAACTCGCGCATATTCCCATCACGCTCCAGTGCAGGAAGTAAGGTGGGCACATTTTCTTTGTACCGGGGATCCAGCAGGGTGGCAACCCAGTAGTCCACACACGTTAAAATGTGGGCAACGCTGCTGTCGTTGCGCAGGCAATGCAGCATGTAGTCGCTCATGTGTGCCAGGCTCTCCAGAGGTAAGGACAAGCTGTCCTCTGTGGGAGGCGTATCGTCATCATCCTCCATATTCCCCCAGCCACGCACCAGTGATGGGCCTGAGCTGTGTCGGGTGCCACCCCGCTGTGAACCTGCTTCATCCTCATCCTCCTCCACCTCCTCCTTATTCTCCTCGTCTTCCAGTAGTGGGCCCTGGCTGGCCACATTTGTACCTGGCCTCTGCTGTTGCAAAAAACCTCCCTCTGAGCCACTTCTAACAGACTGGCCTGAAAGTGCTAAAAATGACCCCTCATCCTCCTCCTCCTCCTGGGCCACCTCCTCTTCCATCATCGCCCTAAGCGTTTTCTCAAGGAGACATAGAAGTGGTATTGTAACGCTGATAACGGTGTCATCGCCACTGGCCATGTTGGTGGAGTACTCGAAACAGCGCAACAGGGCACACAGGTCTCGCATGGAGGCCCAATCATTGGTGGTGAAGTGATGCTGTTCCGCAGTGCGACTGACGCTTGCGTGCTGCAGCTAAAACTCCACTATGGCCTGCTGCTGCTCGCACAGTCTCTCCAGCATGTGCAAGTTGGAGTTCCACCTAGTGGGCACGTCGCATATGAGGCGGTGAGCGGGAAGGCCGAAGTTTCGCTGTAGCGCAGACAGGCGAGCAGCGGCAGGATGTGAATGCCGGAAGCGCGCACAGACGGCCCTCACTTTATGCAGCAGCTCTGACATGTCGGCGTAGTTGTGAATGAACTTCTGCACCACCAAATTCAGCACATGCGCCAGGCAAGGGATGTGCGTCAAACCGGCTAGTCCCAGAGCTGCAACGAGATTTCGTCCATTATCGCACAGCACCAGGCCGGGCTTGAGGCCTACCAGCAGAAACCACTCGTCGGTCTGTTGTTCAATACCCCGCCACAACTCCTGCGCGGAGTGGGGCCTGTCCCCCAAACATATGAGTTTCAGAATGGCCTGCTGACGTTTACCCCGGGCTGTGCTGAAGTTGGTGGTGAAAGTGTTTATGGTGGGTGAGCTGGTGGAAGCAGAGGAGGAGGAGGCTACAGGAGGCAAAGAATGATGCCCTGCGATCCTTGGCGGCTGAAGGACGTGCGCCAAGGAACTCTCCGCCTGGGGCCCAGCCGCCACTATATTTACCCAGTGTGATTAGGGAGATATAGCGTCCCTGGCTGTGCTTACTGGTCCACGTATCTGTGGTTAGGTGGACCTTGCCACAGATGACGTTGCGATTTTATTGAATACTTGGTTGTGCAGGGAAGGCACGGCTGTATTGGAGAAGTAGTGGCGGTTTGGAACAACATACTGTGGGACAGCCATGGACATCAGCTGTTTGAAGCTGTCTGTGTCCACCAGCCTCAATGACAGCATTTCAAAGGCCAATAGTTTAGAAATGCTGGCATTCAGGCCCAGGGCTCGAGGGTGGCTAGGTGGGAATTTACGCTTTCTCTCCAAGGTTTGTGAGATGGAGAGCTGAACGCTGCCGTGTTACATGGTGGTGATGATTGGTGATGCAGGTGGTGGTGTCGGTGGCACATCATCTGTTTGGTGGGCGGCAGGTGCCACCATTCCTCCCAAGGCAGAGGAAGAGGCCGAGGCAGCAGCTGAAGAGGGAGCAGGGGGAGCCTGAGGGAGTTCCTTGCTTTTAAGGTGTTTACTCCACTGCAGTTCATGCTTTGCATATAGATGCCTGGTCATGCAGGTTGTGCTAAGGTTCAGAACGTTAATGCCTCGCTTCAGGCTCTAATGGCACAGCGTGCAAACCACTCGGGTCTTGTCGTCAGCACATTGTTTAACCACCTCAGCCCCCCTAGCTTAAACACCCTTAATGACCAGGCCACTTTTTACAATTCTGCACTACACTACTTTCACCGTTTATTGCTCCGTCATGCAACTTACCACCCAAATGAATTATACCTCCTTTTCTTCTCACTAATAGAGCTTTACTTTGGTGGTATTTCATTGTTGCTGACATTTTAACTTTTTTTGCTATTAATAAAAATTTAACGACATTTTTGCAAAAAAATGACATTTTTCACTTTCTGTTGTAATTTTTTTTTAAAAACTACATTTCTATATAAATTTTCCGCAAAATTTATTGTTCTACATGTCTTTGATAAAAAAAAATCCAATAAGTGTATATTTATTCGTTTGGCTAAAAGTTATAGCGTTTACAAACTATGGTGCAAAAATTTCCGCATTTTGAAGCAGCTCTGACTTTCTGAGCACCTGTCATGTTTTTTCAGGTGCTAGAATGCCAGGATAGTATAAATACCCCCCAAATGACACCATTTTAGAAAGAAGTCACCCCAAAGTATTCGCGGAGGGGCATGGTGAGTTCTTGTATCATTTCGGTCTTTTTTTCACAAGTTAGTGGAAAATGACACTTTCTGAGGGAAAAAAAAAATAATAAAGTTTCTATTTCTGCTAACTTCTGGCAAAAAAAAAAAAAAATCTCAGACGGACTCACTATGCCCCTCAGTGAATACCTTGGGGTGTCTACTTTCCGAAATGGGGTCATTTGTGGGGTGTGTTTGCTGTTCTGGCATTTTGGGTGGGGCTAAATTGTGAGCAGCCATGTAAAACCTAAAGGTACTCGTTAGAATTTGGGCCCCTTTGCGCACCCAGGCTGCAAAAAAGTGTTACTCATGTGGCATCGCCGTACTCAGGAGAAGTAGGGCAATGTGTTTTGAGGTGTATTTTTACATATACCCATGTTGGTTGAGAGAAATATCTCTGTAAATTGTCATCTTTGTATAAAAAAAATTAAAAAGTTGTCGTTTACAGAGATATTTCTCACACAAAGTATGGGTATATATAAAATGGGTATATATAAAAATACACCCCAAACCACATTGCCCTACTTCTCCTGAGTACGGTGATACCACATGAGTGACACTTTTTTGCAGCCTGGGTGCGCAAAGGGGCCCTAATTCCAATGAGTACCTTTAGGATTTCACAGGGCATTTTTACGCATTTGGATTCCAGACTTCTTCTCACGCTTTAGGGGCCCCTAAAATGCCAGGGCAGTATAAATACCCCACAAGTGACCCCATTTTAGAAAGAAGACACCCCAAGGTATTCCGTGATGGGTATGGTGAGTTCATGTAAAATTTAATTTTTTGTCACAAGTTAGTGGAATATAAGACTTTGTAAAAAAAACTTGTGCCCAAAAAAAAAAATTCTGTGAACTCGACATGCCCCTCACAGAATACCTTGGGGTGTCTTCTTTCCAAAATGGGGTCACATGTGGGGTATTTATACTGCCCTGGCATTTTAGGGGCCCTAAAGCGTGAGAATCCAAATGCGTAAAAATGCCCTTTGAAATCCTAAAGGTACTCATTGGTTTTAGGGCCCCTTTGCGCATCTTGGCTGCAAAAAAGTGGCACACATGTGGTATTGCCGTACTCAGGAGAAGTAGGGAAATGTGTTTTGGGGTGTATTTTTACATATACCCATACTGTGTGTGAGAAATTTCGCTGTAAACAACAACTTTTTCATTTTTTTTTTTTACAAAGTTGTCAATTTACAGAGATATTTCTCTCAACCAACATGGGTATATGTAAAAATACACCCCAAAACACATTGCCCTACTTCTCCTGAGTACGGCGATGCCACATGAGTAACACTTTTTTGCAGCCTGGGTGCGCAAAGGGGCCCTAATTCCAATGAATACCTTTAGGTTTTACACGGCTGCTCACAATTTAGCCCCACCCAAAATGCCAGAACAGTACAAACACCCCACAAATTACCCCATGTGTGACACTTTTTTGCATCCAAGATGCGCAAAGGGGCCCAAATTCCAATGAATTACTTTAGGATTTCACAGGGCATTTTTAGGCATTTGGATTCTCACGCTTTAGGACCCCTAAAATGCCAGGGCAGTATAAATACCCCACAAGTGACTCCATTTTGGAAAGAAGACACCCCAAGGTATTCCGTGAGGGGCATGGCGAGTTCACAGAATAAAATATTTTGGCACAAGTTAGCGGAAATTGATATATATATATATATATATATTATTTTTTTTACAAAGTCTCATATTCCACTAACTTGTGACAAAAATTTTTTTTTTACATGAACTCACCATACCCCTCACGGAATACCTTGGGGTGTCTTCTTTCCAAAATGGGGTCACATGTGAGGTGTTTGTACTGCCCTGGCATTTGAGGTTCTCCGCAATCATTACACGTATGGCCAGCATTAGTAGTTTCTGCTATTCTCCTTATATTGAGCATACGGGTAATGAGATTTTTTTTTTTCCGTTCAGCCTCTGGGCTGAAAAAAATAAATAAATGAACGGCACTGATTTTTTCATTCGCATCGATCAATGTGGATGAAAAAAAATCAGTGACTGCGGTGCGGTGGGCTGGGCGCTAGCTACCTAACAAGTAGTTAACTAACTGGCGGCGATAAGGGACCCTTATGCCCCATTCACACGTCCGCAATTCTGTTTGCGGAACTGAATTGTGGACCCATTGATTTTTATGGGGACAGACTTTGTCCCGCTCGGATCCGGAATTATGGATCCGCGCTTCCGGGTCTGCACTTCCGTTCCGCAAAAATATAGAACATGTCCTATTCTTGTCCGCATTTGCGGACAAGAAAAAGCATTTTCTATATAGTTCTGGCAATGTGCGGATCTGCAAAATGCGGAAAGCACATTGCCGGTGTCCGTGTTTTGAGGATCTGCGGATCAGATCCGCGGATCCGTGGATCAGATCCGTAGATCCGTGGATCCATGGATCCGCAAAACACATATGGACGTCTGAATGGAGCCTTACAAGGGGTGTGATCAATGACAGGGGGGTGATCAGAGAATCTAGATGCGGTGATCAAAGGGTTAACAAGGGGTTAATAAGTGAGGGGGGGGGGTAGTGTAGTGTTTGGTGCAACTGTACATAGCTACCTGGTCCACTGGTGGTCGATCCCAGCAAATGGGACCACCAGAGGACGAGGTAGCAGGTATATCAGACGCTGTTAACAAAACAACGTCTGATATATTTGTTTGATGCAAATTATTTCGCATCTACAGCCTGCCAGCAGTACAAGTTGTGAGACGTTCGGCACTGTGAAAGCACGCACGCGCGTTCACAGGAAGTCTTGCGAGATGACGCGCCGATGCGTCCACTCAGAACTACAGGACCGCCCACCGGACGCATCCATGCATTAGGCGGTCCTGTAGTGGTTAAAGAAGTGCCATGCCAGGGAACTCCTTGAAACTGCCTTTGGGGTGCTTGGTCCCTGGTGGCGGTGGCCAGTTGCAGGCGAACTCTCTTGGCAGCGACTGTTCTGCTTTTGCCCCCTGCTCCCTCTTTTGCTACGCTGTTGGCTCGGTCTCACCACTGCCTCTTCCTCTGAACTATAAAAGGCAGTGGCACGACCTTCATTCCATGTGGGGTCTTAGGACCTCATCGTCCCCTGCATCGTCTTCCACACAGTCTTCCTCCCAGACCTCCTGTTCGGTCTGCACACTGCAGAAAGACGCAGGCGTTGGCACCTGTGTTTTGTCATCATCAGAGACGTGCGGACTCCGATGAGGTGGTATTCTCATGGCCTCATCATCAGGAAACATCAGTGGTTGTGCATCAGTGCATTCTATGTCTTCCACCACTGGGGAAGGGCTAGGTGGATTCCCTTGGGAAACCCTGCCAGCAGAGTCTTCAAACAGCATAAGAGACTGCTGCATAACTTGAGGCTCAGACAGTTTCCCTAATATGCATGGGGGTGATGTGACAGACTGATGGGCTTTGTTTTCAGGCGCCACCTGTGTGCTTTTTGCAGAAGACTGGGTGTGAGATAATGTTGTGAACGTGCTGGATCCACTGTTGGCCACCCAATTGACTAGCTCCTGTACCTGCTCAGGCCTTACCATCCATAGAACAGCATTGGGCTCCACCAAATATCGCTGTAAATTCTGGCGGGTACTGGAACCTGAGGTAGTTGGTTCACAAGGACGTGTGGCTGTGGCAGAATGTCCACGTCCTCTCCCAGCACCAGAGGATCCACTAACACCACCACGACCGCGTCCGCGTCCCTTCCTAGATGTTTTCCTCATTGTTATCGTTCACCAAGCACCACAATAAAATAAAAAAATATTCGGCCCAATGTATTGATTTCAAATTCAGGCCTTTTTTTACAGGCACCTAACACTATCTGCCTATTTATTTATGTAGCATATTACACTAATCCAGGCACAGCAGTAACAACTGATTTAGGGGAATATCTCTTTTAGGGCTAGTATTTAGGCCCTGGATGAATGGTATCCTTTTATGGACAGATTTACACTTGGAGATGCACAGTAGCGTGTGAAAAAATATGTAGGATTATGCCTTCAGCAATTGTATTTTAACACTTTGTATAATATACCCTTTAACGGACAGAAATACAATGGGAGATGCACGGTAGCGTGTGAAGTTATTGAGGATTACCCTCTCAGCACTTGTATATATACCTTGAGTGTAATATACCCTTTTACGGACAGATTAACACTTGGCCTGCAACAGCTGGAACACGAGATTCAGGGTATTGCTATATTGGCAAGTGAATTTCATCCCAGAACAAAATATATGTTTTGGCGGACACTATTATACTTTGCCAGCCAGTGCTGGGACACCAGATTCAGGGTATTGCTATTTTGGCAATTGAATTTCACCCCAGAACAAAATATATGTTTTGGCGGACACTAATATACTTTGCAAGCCACTGCTGGAACACCAGATTTAGTGGATTGCTATTTTGGCAATTGAATCTCGCCACAGAAAATAATCTATCCTTTGCCAGACAGCAGACAGTATTACACTTGGATAGCCAAAGCTGGAACACCAGATTTAGAGGATTGGTTTTTTGGCAATTGTATTTAACCCCTTTATAAAATATAGAAATTGCTATCCTGAATTTCTAGGGGTGACAATAAGCACAGCCAAGCCCCTGATGTAGGATATAGCAAAAAAAAAAAAAAAAAACTAGTATAATGGATTGATGGACTTGGTGGCAGCTTGTTCTGGTGCACCACAAGTCACAAAATGACCGCCGATCACCCCAGAAAAAAGTGACAGAAAAACGCTCTGTGCAGCCTAAAAACCAGTAACCAATTAACTAGCAGAAGTTGAATCATTCACAGCTGTAGATCGATCAATTCATTAGTTGCTGTTGCTGACTTTTCCCTGCCTAATCTCGCCCTCACAGGAGCTGCGTCCTCTCCATACACTAATCAGAGCAGTGTGACGTGCGGCGCTCCGTGACTACAGCTTAAATAGAGGCTGGGTCACATGCTGCACTTGGCCAATCACAGCCATGCCATTAGTAGGCATGGCTGTGATGGCTTCTTAGGGCAAGAAGTAAAACGCTAGCTGATTAGCTGCTGTGCAGCCCTTTTGAAAATGTTCGGGTCCGGTTCCGTGTCACGAACATCCCAAAATTCGGTACGAACCCGAACTATGCTTGAACTGTTCGCTCAACACTAATCCTCATAGATGTACCACTAACCATACGCCACACTAACCTGATCTATATTACTATATTTATGTTGTACACACAGATGAGATTGTTACCCGGATATATAGAAAGAGACTTCTATCTGAGCTTAATTCCCATCTTGTACAGTGATTTCATATTGTTAAGTTGAAAAAAAAATGCAAAGGGGTTTTATCCTCAGGATAGGTCATCAGTATCTGATCGGTGGAAGTCCAACTCCTAGCACCCCTGCTGATCAACTGAAGAGGCCGTGGCAATCTAATGAGTGCTGCAGCCTTTTCCTAGGCCAGTGATATCTTGTTCATTGGTTACACATGGCCTAGGAGCAGCTTAGTCTTAGTGAAATAAATGGAGCTCAGCTGTGATCCCAAGCACAGACGCTACCCAATGAATGGTGCTATGCTTGATAAGTTACATGGAAGTTGTGATTAAATCAAACCATATTGTGAACAGTACAGTTTCCCCAATAATACACACACACACACACACATTACACAATTTCCCCTGTAATATTTAAATTACATGTATTTTTTAAACATACTTAATAGCTCCTCCATGCAGTACACTCAAAGTACAGCTCTTCCACTCACATTACATATAATTAGAGTTAAGCGGACACCAGAAAGTTCGGGTTCGCCGGGTTCAGCTGAACTTCGTTGCAAAGTTCGGGTTTGGGACCCGAACTTTACCTGAACTTGACCCTGAACCCGAACCCCATTGAAGTAAATGGGGACCCAAACTTTGGGGCACTAAAATGGTTCTAAAAAGGTCATGAAAATGGCTAAATGGCTGCAAAAAGTAGCAAAATGGGCATAAGAACAGGACAATTGCCCTGCAAACAAAATGTGGATAGGGAAATGACTTAAAATAACATAAAAATAAAAAATACTAATCTTGAACTAGAAGGAGGAGGTCCACATGGAGTAGGAGGTTGAAGAGGTGGTGGGAGTAGCTGTGTAGGTGGAAGTGGTGGTGGAGGAGGTAGTCGCCAACTGTGTTTTTTTGTTTGTTTGTTTTTTATTTGGGTAGACACATATATATATAGAAAAGAAAACAAAGAGAACGTGCGCTGGAGTATAACAAAGGGTGGATGAGGCCGGTATACATGTCTATTCTGCACAAGGTACGGAAAAGTCCTGTGGGATCCATGCCTGACTTATTTTAATGAACCTGAGCCTTCCACATTGGCTGTGGACAGGCGGCTGCGCTTGTCTGTGATAATGCCCCCTGCCATGCTAAACACACATTTAGACAATACACTGGCTGCAGGGAAGGCCAGCACCTCCAAGGCATAAAGGGGGCAGACCCATCAGTCAGTACGTGTAGGCGTGTGCACACATACTGTTCCACCATGTTGATGAAATGCTGCCTCCTGCTAAGACGTTCCATATCAGCTGGTGGTACTGGTTCTTGTGGCGTGCTGACAAAGCTTTTCCACATTTCAGCCATGCTAATCCTGCCTTCTGAGGTGCTGGCGGTGCCCCAGCTGTGTTGGTGTCTTCTTCCTCCTCCTCTGCCTTCGCCTTGTGCTTCCACTGAGGCCCCGGTGTCAGGTGGGAATGCCATCAGCAGCACTTCTACCAGCGTGTGCTTGTAGTCGCACATCTTCCGATCATGCTCCAGTGAGGGAATTAAGGATGGTACGTTGTCCTTGTAACGGGGATCCAGCAGGGTGGCCACCCAGTAATCAGCACTGGTTAGAATGTGGGCAACTCAGCGGTCGTTTCGCAGGCACTGCAGCATGAAGTCGCTCATGTGTGCCAGGATGCCCAGAGGCAACGACAAGCTGTCCTCTGTGGGAGGTGTATCATCTATGTGCTCCGTATCCCCCCAACCACACTGCAGTGATGGCGCTGAGCTGCTTTTGGTGTAACCCTGCTGTAAACTCAGTTCCTCCTCTTCATTCTCCTCCTCCTCATCCTCCAGAACCGTGCCCTGGCTGGACAATTGTGTACCTGGCCTCATTTGGTGCAGGAACCCACCCTCCGAGCCACTGGTGAATGACTGAACTCATAACTGTGGAAATAACCCCTCTTCCTCATCCTCCTGTGCTAAATCCTCTTCCATCATCGCCCGAAGCATTTTTTCAAGGAGACATAGAAGTGGGAGAGTAACGCTGATCACGGCGTCATCGGCACTGGCCATGTTGGTGGAGTACTCGAAACAGCGCAACATGGCACACAGGTCTCGCATGGAGGCCCACTCATTGGTGCAGAAGTGGTGCTGATCCGCAGAGAGACTCACCCATGCATGCTGCAGCTGAAACTCCACTATCACTTGCTGCTGATCTCACAGTCTCTCCAGCATGTACAAGGTGGAGTTCCGCCTTGTGGGCACGTAGCATATGAGGTGGTGAGCGGGAAGGCTGAAGTTACACTGCAGAGCAGACAGGCGAGCAGCAGCAGGGTGAGAACAACGAAAGTGCGCACAGGCAGCCCGCACATTCTGCACTCTGACATATCGGGGTAGTTTTTCAGGAATTTCTGCACCACCAAATTCAGGACATGTGCCTGGCAAAGGATGTGCGTCAAACCGGCTAGGCCCAGAGCTGCTACGAGATTTTGCTCATTATCGCACACCACCGATTTTATCTGCCACTTGGTTGTGCAGGGAAGGGATGGCTCGCCTGTAAAAGTAGTGGTGGCTGGGAACCACATACTGTGGGACTGTCACCGCCATAAGGTTTTTAAAAGTGTCCGTCTCCACCAGACAGAATGACAGCATTTCAAAGGCCAGGAATTTTGAAATTGCTGGCATTCAGGGCCAGGGATCGTGGGTGGGTAGGGGGGTACTTCCTCTTTTCTCCAGTGTTTGGGAGATGGACAGCTGAACGCTGCCATGGAACATTGTGGAGATGCTTGGTTACGTAGGTGGTGTGTTCAGGGTGCCAGGTGCCACTGTCACTCCAGAGGTGGCGGAAGAGGCCGAGACTGCAGCAGAAGAGGGAGAAGGAGGAGCCTGAGACCTTTCTTGGTGTTTGTGGTGTTTACTCCACTGCAGCTTGTGCTTTGCATGCAGGTTGTGCTCAGGTTTAGAACGTTTATGCCTCGCTTCAGGCTCTGATTGCACAGCGTGCAAACCACTCATGTCTTGTCATCAGCACATTGTCTGAAGAACTGCCATGCCAAGGAACTCCTTGGAGCTGACTTTGGTGTGCTCGGTAGTAGGCGTACTATCTAGGGGACAGCCGCTCTGATTTTGCACCCTGCTCCTTCTTTTGCTGTGCTGGTGGCTCTGTGCAACCACCTCTTCCTCCGAACTGCACACATCACTCGCATGACCTTGATTCCATGTGGGGTCTAGGACCTCATCATCATCCACATCATCTTCGACCCACTCTTTACCCCTGCCCTCCTTTTCGGTCTGCACAGTGCAGAAAGACGCAGCAGTTGTCACCTGTGTATCATCATCATCAGAGAAGTGCTGCTGTGGTCTTCCCATGTCCACATCCGGAAAAATAAATGGTTGGGCATCGGCGCACTCAATCTCTTCCACTTCTGGGGCAGGGCTATGTGGATGGCCCATGGAAACCCTGCCAGCAGAGTCATCAAAACGCATAAGAGACTTCTGCTAGACTTGGGGCTCAGACTGTTTGGCTGATTTGCAGATTTGTGAGGTGAAAGACAGATGCCCATGGGCTACAGGTGCCAACTCTGAGCTTTCAGCAGGGGACCGGGTGGGAGACAATGTGAAGGAACTAGAGACACTGTCAGCCACCCAATCTACTATCGCCTGTACTTGTTCTGGCCTCACCATTTGGAAAGCGGTATTCGGGCCTACAAAATAGCGCTGAACGTTCTGTCGCCTATGCGCACCTGAGGAAGGTGTTTTATTTGGGCATGTAGCTGGCACAGATCGACCACATCCTTTCCCTGCAACAGGAGCTCCACCACCACCAGCGGCACCACGACCAGGGCCACATCCCTTATTTGACGCTTTCCTCATTCTTTGCATTCACCCACCAAACTAACAGACAGATTTAAAAAATGTATTTCCCAGTCAGGTATACAGTGCAGGGATACTTTGAGAGAAAAAAAGGGTATAGATCACCCAACAATCCAAACGCCGCAGAATTTACTGAATATATTTCCCTGTCAGGTATGCAGTGCAGCCGAAACACACCCTCCAAGCCACTTGTGAATGACTGGCCTGATAACCGTGGAAATGTCCACCCACAATCTAATAGCTGGATTTATTGACTTTATTTCACCATCACAAATGCAACACAGGCCACAAAGGTACTTTCTTGCAAAAAAAAGATGATTTTTTCACCCACAATGTCCCAGTTGTATTTACTGATTATATTTCACTATCAGAAATGCTATGCAGGCCGCAAAGGTGCTTTATGGGGAAAAAAAAGTGATTTTTTTTTTTCACCCACAATGTCCCAGTTGTATTTATTGATTATATTTCACTATCAGAAATGCAGTGCAGGCCGCAAAGGAAATTTCTAGTAAAAGAAAGGTGATTTTTTTCACCCACAATGAAACAGATGGATTTACTGTCACGGCTTGAAGCTGAATCATAGATTGACGGAGATCCGCTACCTCCAAAGAAAGACCCTGCATGCGGTCAACCAGGTCAGAAAGCGGATCCATGTCAAAAAGGACGGTTTCGGCGGATTATAATGTCACGGCTGTATGTGAGCAACAAGAGCATACACAGTGAGTTAGCTACTGACCGGACCCAAACTAGGGAACATAAAGGGTGACCCCTGTCAGACCCTAAAAGCTCTCCCTATGCTGCTAAGCCCATGTCCAGATCCAGATGGTGGATCGAGACATGCCCGCGTACCTAAGGCTGATGACCACTGTAACCCCTACAGTAGTGGAAGGGGCACGGCCACCGGTGCCCTGCTCAGTATATGGACGGAACCGGGGTCGCCTCGGATCCAGTCAGCAAAACAAACAGAAACACACAATGTCTGCACACTTAACTGAAGGAGCTGCAGCAGCAGTGAAAACAGATCCAAAGTCAGCAGACAATGTCCGAAGTACTTGCTTCAGCAGAACACAGGTCCAGAAAAGATATCACACCAGTGAAGATACTCAAGCGAGAGATACTGCTCAAATGAAGAAGTATAATCCGCACCGTACAAAGGAAGAAGGGTGATTTAAAGGCAGAGCAATCAAACACAGGAGGGACAGCTGGGAGGAAGGAAACAGAAAGTAAAGACCTCATCACAGGGGCGGAGAAACAGAGCTGTGAGAACGTCTCAAAGCTCTAGTAGTTACATCATCACAGGGGTGGAGAAACAGAGCTGTGAGAACGTCTCAAAGCTCTGGTAGTGACAGTACCCCCTCTACGGGTGGACTCCGGACACCCAGGACCCACCTTCTCAGGATGAGCCCTATGAAAAGTCCTGATGAGGCGAGTGGCTTTAATGTCCGACACCGGAACCCACATCCTCTCCTCAGGACCATAACCCTTCCAATGAACGAGGTACTGAAGGGAACCGCGGACAATGCGAGAGTCCACAATTCTGGAAACCTCAAACTCCAGATTGCCATCAACCAAAATCGGAGGAGGAGGCAAAGAGGAGGGTACCGTGGGCTGGACATATGGTTTTAAGAGAGATCTGTGAAATACATTATGTATCTTCCAAACCCGTGGAAGATCAAGACGGAAGGCAACAGGATTGATGACTGACAAGATTTTATAAGGCCCAATAAACTTGGGACCCAATTTCCAGGAGGGAACCTTCAGTTTAATATTTCTTGTAGACAACCACACCAGATCACCCACATTCAGGTCCGGACCAGGCACACGTCTCTTATCAGCCACACGCTTATATTTCTCACTCATCTTTCTTAGATTAGTCTGAATCTTTTGCCAAATGGTAGACAAAGACGAGGAAAATCTCTCCTCCTCAGGCAAACCAGAAGGAGCCCCTCCCGAGAATGTCCCAAACTGCGGATGGAACCCATATGCACCAAAGAATGGTGACTTATCAGAAGATTCCTGACGACGGTTGTTCAGAGCAAACTCAGCAAGAGGGAGAAACGAACACCAATCCTCCTGGTTCTCTGCAACAAAACAGCGCAAATATGTCTCCAGATTCTGATTGACGCGTTCAGTCTGACCATTCGACTGCGGGTGAAAAGCAGAAGAGAAGGACAGCCGAACCCCAGGCGAGAACAGAAAGCCTTCCAGAATCTGGACACAAACTGCGTGCCTCTATCGGAAACAATATCAGAGGGAATGCCATGCAATTTAACAATATGGTCGACAAAAGCTTGCGCCAACGTTTTAGCATTGGGCAATCCAGGGAAGGGTATGAAATGTGCCATCTTGCTAAAACGGTCCACCACCACCAGGATCACCGACTTCCCTGAGGAACGAGGAAGATCCGTGATAAAGTCCATGGACAGGTGTGTCCAAGGACGGGAAGGTATGGGTAAGGGAAGAAGGGGACCTGAAGGCCGTGAACGAGGGACCTTAGCGCGAGCGCACGTCTCACAAGCAGCCACAAAACCCTCCACCGACTTACGAAGAGCCGGCCACCAATATCTCCGAGCAATGAGACCTACCGTGGCTCTACTCCCGGGGTGACCAGCAAGAACAGTATCATGATGCTCCTTGAAGAGTTTGTGACGTAACTCAGGAGGCACAAACAACTTTCCAGAAGGACAACGGGCAGGTGCCTCAGTCTGGGCAGCCTGGACCTCGGCCTCCAAATCAGAATACAGAGCAGAAACAACTACCCACTCCGCCAAAATGGGACCCGGGTCCTCGGAGTTTCCTCCTCCCGGAAAACAGCGAGAGAGAGCATCAGCCTTCACATTTTTGATCCCAGGGCGGAATGTAACGACAAAATTGAATCTGGAGAAGAACAGAGACCATCTGGCCTGTCTCGGATTCATACGCTAGCCGACTCCAAGTACGCCAGATTCTTATGGTCGGTAAAAGCGGTGATAGGGTACCTGGCCCCCTCCAACCAATGGCGCCATTCCTCGAAAGCCAACTTGATGGCCAACAATTCCCTATCTCCCACATCATAGTTTTCTCTGCCGGTGAGAGTTTTTTAGAGAAAAAGGCACAGGGTCGCCATTTGGAAGGAGACGGACCCTGGGACAAAACCGCACCCACACCCACCTCGGAAGCATCCACCTCAACAATAAAAGGTAAGGAAACATCGGGATGCACCAAGATGGGGGCAGACGCAAAACTCTCTTTAATCTTAGAAAAAGCTGCAAGCGCCTCCTCCGACCAAGAGGAAAAATCCGCCCCCTTTTTGGTCATGTCAGTGAGGGGTTTGACAACAGAGGAATAATTCAAAATGAACTTTCTGTAATAGTTTGCAAAACCCAGAAAGCGCATCAATGCCTTCTGATTCTCAGGAAGCTCCCACTCAAGCACAGCACGGACCTTCTCCGGATCCATGCGAAAACCAGAAGCAGAGAGGAGAAAACCCAGAAATTGAATCTCCGATACCATAAACACACATTTCTCCAGCTTGGCGTACAATTTATTTTCTCGCAGAATCTGCAGAACCTGAAAAAGATGATCCTGATGAGTCCGAACATCAGGGAAAAAATCAAAATATCATCAAGATACACCAATACAAATTTCCCCATTAAATGGTAGAAAATACTGTTAACAAAATGCTGAAAGACGGCCGGAGCATTCATCAAGCCAAAAGGCATAACGAGATTCTCGAAATGCCCCTCGGGAGTATTAAAGGCTGTTTTCCATTCATCCCCCTCTCTGACCCTGACCAGGTTATGCAGCGCCTCTCAAATCCAATTTGGAAAAAACCTTGGCCCCAACAATTTGGTTGAAGAGGTCTGGGATCAGAGGAAGGGGATAGGGATCGCGAATCGTGATACGGTTCAGCTCCCTAAAATCTAGGCAAGGTCTCAGAGAGCCATCTTTCTTTTTAACAAAAAAAAACCCCGCGGCGACCGGTGATTTTGAGGGACGAATATGCCCCTTATCGAGACTCTCAGAGATATAGTTCCGCATTGCGATTCTCTCCGGTTGTGAGAGATTGTACAGGCGTGCTTTTGGCAGCTTGGCGCCGGGAATGAGGTTAATGGGACAGTCAAACTCCCGGTGAGGAGGTAGCTCCTGCACACCGCTCTCGGAAAACACGTCCGAGAAATCAGAGAGAAATGATGGCAAAGTTTTAGTAGATACCTCTGCAAAAGTCGCTGTGAGACAATTCTCTCTACAAAACTCACTCCACTCATTTATTTGCCTTCCTTGCCAATCAATAGTGGGGTTATGTTTAGTGAGCCAGGGTAACCCCAACACTAGAGGAGTAGGCAATCCGTTAAGGACAAAACAAGATATATCCTCCACATGAGTGTCACCTACAGCTAACCGGATATTGTGAACAATGCCCTTCAGGGATCTCTGTGAGAGTGGAGCAGAGTCAATGGCAAAAACAGGTATATCTTTTTCTAATGTGCAAACCCGAAAACCATGCCTGGCTACAAATTGAGTGTCAATAAGATTGACGGCCGCTCCACTATCAACAAAAATTTCACAAGAAATGACTTTGCTCTCTAGCGCCACCCTGGCAGAAAGGAGAAAACGAGAACTGCAGGTCAGAGGAAAAGCCCCAATTCCTACATCAACTTTGCCCAAGGTAGCAGATGAAGCAGAGTTTGATGATTTTCCTTTTGAGGATTTTCTCTTATCACTCTTAGTACAGTTCATGAATCTCCTAGAGGGACAAACATTTGCCAAATGACCAATGCCCCCACAACAAAAACACACCATTCTCTGAGGACTAAATCCTCCTTTATCAGGGGCAAGTCGACCTAGCTGCATAGGCTCCTCCTCAGAGGGGACCGAGACAGGATGAGGCCCCTGCACACTGAATGAGTCCGCACCACTGCCACTAGAGTGACAATGGCTGGACCGAGAGGTCTCGTTTCTTTCTCTTAGACGCCTGTCAAGGCGTACCGCCAATGACATGGCAGACTCTAAAGATGTTGGTCTCTCATGGAAAGCAAACGCATCTTTCAATCTCTCTGAGAGACCATGACAGAACTGACTCCGAGTGCAGCATCATTCCAACCTGAATCAGCTGCCCATCTCCTAAATTCAGAACAATAAAGCTCTGCAGACAGTTTGTTCTGGCATAAAAAACGTAAGTTAGATTCAGCCAGAGCAACACGATCCGGGTCATCATATATCTGCCCCAGGGCCACAAAAAATCTTTCTGTGGATCGAAAGGAGGGATCCCCGATGGCAGTGAAAAAGCCCAAGTCTGAGCATTACCCCTGAGCAAGGAGATGACAATCCTCACCCTCTGCTCCTCATTACCAGAGGAATGGGGACACAAGCAAAAATGGAGTTTGCATGCCTCTCTGAAGCGAACAAAATTCTCACTGCCCCCGGAGAACGTTTCCGGAAGTGAGACCTTTGGCTCGCAACAGACTCCATGGGCCGGAGCCGAGCCCAATGCTTGAAGCTGAATCATAGATTGACGGAGATCCGCTACCTCCAAAGAAAGACCCTGCATGCGGTCAACCAGGTCAGAAAGCGGATCCATGTCAAAAAGGACGGTTTCGGCGGATTATAATGTCACGGCTGTATGTGAGCAACAAGAGCATACACAGTGAGTTAGCTACTGACCGGACCCAAACTAGGGAACATAAAGGGTGACCCCTGTCAGACCCTAAAAGCTCTCCCTATGCTGCTAAGCCCATGTCCAGATCCAGATGGTGGATCGAGACATGCCCGCGTACCTAAGGCTGATGACCACTGTAACCCCTACAGTAGTGGAAGGGGCACGGCCACCGGTGCCCTGCTCAGTATATGGACGGAACCGGGGTCGCCTCGGATCCAGTCAGCAAAACAAACAGAAACACACAATGTCTGCACACTTAACTGAAGGAGCTGCAGCAGCAGTGAAAACAGATCCAAAGTCAGCAGACAATGTCCGAAGTACTTGCTTCAGCAGAACACAGGTCCAGAAAAGATATCACACCAGTGAAGATACTCAAGCAAGAGATACTGCTCAAATGAAGAAGTATAATCCGCACCGTACAAAGGAAGAAGGGTGATTTAAAGGCAGAGCAATCAAACACAGGAGGGACAGCTGGGAGGAAGGAAACAGAAAGTAAAGACCTCATCACAGGGGCGGAGAAACAGAGCTGTGAGAACGTCTCAAAGCTCTAGTAGTTACATCATCACAGGGGTGGAGAAACAGAGCTGTGAGAACGTCTCAAAGCTCTGGTAGTGACATTTACTGATTTTCTTTCACTATCACAAATGCAGAACAGTCCACAGATGTACTTTTTAACAAAAAAAATTTAAATTTGTCCCCCAAGATACACCACTTGAATTGCCTTCCTATGGCCTTATGGCAGCTCCACTGCCACATATCCCCCCCCCCCCGATAAAGGCCATAGGACACTTCACTTTACTTAACCCCCCCCTCCAGGGTAAAAGCTCCTATGTTGGGAAACATCTGGGGTTTTTTACCACTCCAACTCAACGGCCTTAGCTTCTTCAGCCTTTGAGTCTCTTTTGGAGTCTTCATTCACTTTGTTAGCCTTCTCATCCTTCTCAGACACGGCATCATATACTTCCATTCTGTACCCCTCCTCCTCCTCTTTATCATCAAGGTTGGAGGTACTGGGGACACCGAGGTCTTTATTAGACTCGTCGTCTTCTGGTATTTTCTCCATAGGCTCACCCAGGATATTGTTCTCCTTTCGGGCAGGATTCAGGAGAGCCAGCCCATCGTAGTAGACAGGATCCACATACTGGTAGTCCGTCTCCCCGTATTTATTCCCCAGCAGACCACTGGCTTTTTGGAAGACATTGACAGCAGAAGGAATGTCTTTCATGACCTGGCCACACCGCCACAAGACTCTTGGCTTCTGCATCCACATCAGCCCCATCAACTGGTTAAGCAGAAAGATCTTCCATCTACTCTACCTCAGCCGGCACCATGCAGGGCCGGCGCATCCTATAAGCGGACTAGGCTGCCCAGCCCCCCTCATGCTGCAGCCGCCCGAACGCTCTATAATGAGCCTCTGGCGGCTGCAGCACTGCCCGGTCTGGCGCGTCCATGAGGGCACACCGCCCAGGCGCAGCATGAAGAGAGGGACTGACAGGAGGGAAGCGCTCAGCGCTCCCTCCTGTCACTCCCTCATTGTAACGTGGCCGAGCCCTGTATGGTCCGCTAGTACAGGGAGCATCTGTCTCCTGTACCCGGCCGGACTGACAGGAAGTGCGCACACAGTGCGCACTTCCTGTCAGTCCGTCCGGGTACAGGAAACTAAAGCGCCTGTACCGCGGACCATACAGAGCTCGGCGATGCTACACTAGAGGTAAGGGATGGGGGTGGGGGGAAAGAGAATGACAAGGGGGGAGAGAATGACATGGGGTGGGAGAATGACAAGAGGGGGTTGAGAATGACAAGGGGGGAAAGAGAATGACAAGGGTGGGGGGGGGGTGGAGAATAAAAAGAGGGGGGGGAGAATGACATGGGAAGGAACAGAATGACAAGAGGGGGAGAGAGAGGCATTAGCTAAAGGGGTTCTGCACTTTGTTTAAACTGATGATCTATCCTCTGGATAGATCATCAGCATCTGATCGGCAGGGGTCCGACAACTGGTATCCCCGCTGATCAGCTGTTTGAGAAGGCAGCGGCGCTGGCAGTAGTGCCACGCCTTCTCAGTGTTTACCGCAGACTAAGTAATGTCACGACTTGTATGAACTAGCCAGAGCGTGGTTAAGCTCTGTTCACTCTGTTCACGCGAGAAGGCTGAGGTGGTACTGCCAGCGCCGCTGCCTTCTCAAACAGCTGATCGGCAGGGGTCCCGGGTGTCAGACCACCGCCGATCAGATGCTGATGATCTATCCAGAGGATAGATCATCAGTTTAAACAAAGTGCAGAACCCCTTTAATATGGCAGATCATATGGGTGGGGCATTGTGATGTCACATGGGGAGGGGCGGCAAACTTTTATTTTGCCTAGGGCAGCAAAAATCCTTACACCGGCCCTGGCACCACGACGCCACCATCTCCAGACCCATTCTTAACAGGCTCTGGCTTACAATTCTTGACGTCTTCCAGAGGACTCTCCTCTTCAGGTTTCTCATTTTCCACCTGCTGCTCGAGAGCACGCTTAGACTTCAACTCATAGACACTCTTCCTGATGTCATCTTTTGAGCTCATGAGATTTTCCATCTCTGCTCCTAGTTACCTGTTTAGCCTCTCAAATTCATCTTGCTCCTCGAGCGCTTCTTCAAGGGCTCAAGCCAAGGAGAGGACCTTGGTCTCCTTCTCCCGAGCATCAGTTTCCTCTCGGTCACATTCTTCGGCATATTGGGCCGAGGTGTTTTTCTCTTCAGCCAGGAGCTGGTCAAACATCTTCTGTTTCTTCTCCAATTTAGACACAGTTTGTCTCTGGTGGTCCAGGTCCATCATCCGACCACGCAACTCCTGATCAAATTTGGAAACCAGGATGGCTCAACGTCTTTGCTCCTCTAAGAGAGCAGATTTTTCTGAGGCGCTGTTTAAGACCTTATCAGCTAATTCATCTATTTCCTGCTCTGCATGAAGTCTGGATCTCTCAGAAGCTGCAAGTTCCTCTTGAAGTTGCAAAATTTCCACTACTATTTGTGACTCTAGATCAGGGATGGGCAAAGTGCGGCCCTCCAGCTGTTTTGAAACTACAATTCCCACCATTCCCTGCTGTAGGCTGATAGCTGTAAGCAGTCTTTGCATGCTGGGAGTTGTAGTTTTGCAACAGCTGGAGGGCCAAGTTTGCCCATACCTGCTCTAGATCCTTCTGTTCATTCATCTCTTTCTGAGTCTATTCCTGTGACTCCTCTGGAGATTCCTGCAGTTGCTCTGCGAGAACCGCTAATCCCTTCTCTAGTGCATCTAGGGACTGTGCGGAGCGAGTGAAAACATCTTCAAGTTTGTAGCTGTAGTGACCTTACAGGTCATCTACAACTGTCTGGATAGGAGCTACAGACACTAGGCTGACATCACCCGACAGAACTCTCGTCTCGTCAAATATACCTGTCATCTGGTCGCCACTAGTAACCACCTCAATTTCGCAGGGTCTTTACATGGTAGCCTCCCTCTCTGAGATGCTATCAGTCACAGCACATATGTCACATATACTGCTCATGTCATTATTAACGCTGACCTCTGGTGGCACCGATGAGCTAATCCCCACTTCGGACATCTCCCCAGCAACCATAGAACCCTGTGGAGACTGCATATCCACTTCTGGCACGTGTGGTACACACTCTAGCCCCAACATATTGTCTACAGTGGGTTCTCCCAGGGGCGTAACTAGAGTTCTATAGGCCACAGGGCAAACTTTGAATTGGGCCCCCAAACCTTGAATTGCCACCCCCAGTATAAAAAACTTGAAAAACCACTTTAACTAAGCGGTCTCAAATAATTTAGAAGGCTAGTCTGTAATGAGACAAATAGCTTGCTAAATATCAGAGGTCACGCCCCCGCATAGTGACTTAGTGTCCCCAACAGGAATCTGTATGACACAGGATTTTGTGTGTATTGTTACCTGGCAGACAGATATTGACAATGGCCGGCTGTCTGTTTATGCTCGGGGTTGCTGTGTAGATCTCGCTCTTGTTGGCGGTCAGCGCCAGGTCTGTGCCAACTTCACGAAACAGCCAAATGTGACCTGTGACCAAGGAAAAACAGAAAACCAGAGCTCTAAGGAGCGGGGGTTCCTATCCGAAATGCATCAAACTCTAAGCAACATTATAGAGCGTGTATCTTAAAAAAAAGGCTCTGCAGTTATCAGTGCACTTTGTTTCCACTCACTGACAGCAAGCAGAGGTCTGGACAAGGATAAGAAAGTGAAGCATACAGGATAAAATGGTACCCAACTTTCCCTTCCACACTGACCAGGCCGCACTACACAGTCTATCTACACTGCGGTGTGTTCATCCTGCAGCCGGTGCCCGGGGGCAGGGCGGGGAAGGTTGTGGCCCTCCCTTGAAATCCGCCCAGTTGGGCTGCATGGTCCAGGAGCTCCGGTTACAGAACACAACCGCAACCAGCACCTGGCTCTTAATGGACTCCAGCCGAGGTGGTCCGGCAGGCCACGGAAACCGTCCCGGCATTCCGAGGCTTCAATACAGTCAGGTAGGCCTTAGTGTGTCACCTTAGCAAACAACAAAGACATCTTGCTCGAGAGTCACGTCCGCAAACTGAGATGTCACTGAGAGGAGAATGGCATTGTGGGAGTTGTAGTTTTAGCGCAAGTGAGCGTTAGAGAGAGAAAACAGCCCGGAGAGGTATAATTGTTATATAAATTCTTACCCTGGGTTCACACCTGAGCGTTTCTGAGACGCGCGTTTTTGTCGCGCGTATTACAGCGCGTTTTTGCAAATAGGAAACGCGCGTCATACGCGCGTTCGTGACTCTGGAGACCAATTGAAAAAGGCATATCTACACTTTAACGCGTGTTAAAGGCGCTGTAAAACGCTCAGGTGAGAACCATGCCCATAGGGAAACATGAGCTTTCTCCTGTTAAGCGTTTTACAGCGCGTTCGAACGTGCTGTAAAACGAGCAAGTGTGAACTGAGGGTTACAGATTATCCAAAAGAAAATGAAGGGTGCGCTGCTCAATATGCTGTGAACTGATAGCTGACATGCAATCTATTACTTTACTGATCCTGAGTTACATCCAGGGCTTTAGTACGTCTCTCCTGGGGGGCCCCGTGGGCCCCCCTGACTTAGGGGCCCGGTTGCAATTGCGACCCCTATAGCTACGCAAGTGGGTTCTCCCAACATTTATCAGCGTTTTTACATTAGACACATTTTCCCCAACAGGGGGCACTTCTCCCCTGATCACAACCTGAAAGGGAAAAGGTATGTCATTATGCACTTCATCTGCATCATTGTCTTCAATGGACATTTCACTTAAACCCTTGCTTTCCATCTGCATCTCACTTACACCTTCATTTAAAGAGACAGGTACTGGTTCTGTAGGAGCTTCTTCACTTTCTACAGAAGTGCCTCCATTGCCCCACATTATGTCATGCATGAGCCTATTTGCAACACCAAGTCCATCAGTCACCATGGTCTCACCCTCCGTGAGGACAACCGGATAGTCCACAGTATTCACAAAATTGGCCCGAACATTTATCATTCTACCACTTACCCAGGCTAGCATGGGATCTCTGATTTTTGCCATCCCAAATCTAGCCTTGATCACAGGCACTTTAGACAACAGAGTGCCCTTCTCCCCTGCAGGTTCCTGCGAGGGAGCAACTGCAACAGGCTTACCCGCCTGTTCAGACACAGAATTTTTCCCATAGTCATTTATTTTTTTAGACATTTTCAGGTTCAGCAATCTCGGGAGACGAGAGCATCCCACGGACATCTTTACCGAGATAATCCTCCAAAATCCAGCTTTTGGAGACCTGCACTTGATTCCTGGTACAATGATCACCTGCAGACTCCTTACTCCAACAGTTGCTACCGGAAACAACTTGGCTAGGGTTGAGCGAACAGTTCGAGCATAGTTCGGGTTCGTACTGAATTTTGGGGTGTTCGGGACACGGGCCCGAACATTTAAAAAAAAGTTCGGGTTCGGGTCCGTTGTTCGGCGATTTCTTCCCGCTTTCTTATGGGCTGCACTGCAGCCAATCAGCTAGCGTTTTACTTCTTGCCCTAAGAAGCCATCACAGCCATGCCTACTAATGGCATGGCTGTGAAGTGCAGCATGTGACCCAGCCTCAATTTAAGCTGGAGTCACGTAGCGCCGCACGTCACTCTGCTCTGATTAGTGTAGGGAGAGGATGTGTAGTGCCCCACTCCGTGATGGTGGGCACTACAGAAGGGTCACTCGGGTCACGTTGTTCCCCCCCTGTGGGGAGATTGGTATGTCCTATTGTACACTGTGAAACCGTGTTACTGTGAATGTATTGCTATGTACAGGCCTGCTAGGGATGTCATTCCTGCTCTAGGTCAGTAGAGGGACCTAGGGAGCCCTAGTTTATATATTCAGGCCCAGTCAGGTAAAAGTTAGTCCAGTCCAGTCCAGACCCTGAAACCTGTGAGGCAGTGCAGGCCCTGAGCCTGCTAGGGCAAGATCAGCTCCTGCTCAGTGCAGTTTATTGTTGGAGCTAGAACAGTCCAGGAGAGAGTCCTGAGGACCCTGCTCTGTAGCAGAGGGAGAACCAGCAGTGCCATCACCAGAAACTAGCTAGAAGCAAAGCTGAGAGGCAGAGGAAGGAAAAGTCAGTGCAAGAAGTACTATAGAAAACCAGAGGAGGTACTATAATATTTCCCAAGGATAAAGCCAGCAATAGGGCATACAGGCCTTGGATGTTTTACCAGTCAGGAATCTGTGGAGTTCAGCCTGTACTAGGAGTTCTGATTAACCCTCTGTATACCTTGCCAAGAAATACCTGCCTATGTACTGTAAAGCCTGCTGTGTACCAATTGTCTTCTGTGGAACTACAAGGAGCATGTATGCTGTTTCAATTGTTCAGTAAAGAAGAGTTCTGTTTCACCTCAAGTGTCTGCACCTCCATTATTCCCACTGTCAATCGGTGTGCCACCATTACCGGCACTGGCGTCATGAACCTTAAGGGACTTAGCTATAGGCATGTTAAACCACAACACCAAGGGCACCTCACCCAACATCTAGCCTGCGTCTCTACAACAAGAGGACCCACGTTTCTGCCTCTCCATCACTGGCATCTCCTGCTGTCCCCTCAGTGGGGATGCTACAGGCGCAGCTTCTTTGAGGGCGAGATTAGGCAGGCAAAAGTCAGCAAAAACACCTAATGAAGTGATCGATCTACAGCTGTGAATCATTCAACTTCTGCTAGTTAATTGCTCACTGGTTTTTAGGCTGCACAGAGCGTTTTTCTATCACTTTGATCGGTGGCCATTTTGTATCTTGTGGTGCACCAGCACAAGCTGCCACCAAGTCCATCAATCCATCAATACTAGTTTTTTTTTTTTGCTATATCCTACATCAGGGGCTTGGCTGTGTTTATTGTCACCCCTAAAAACTCAGGATAGAAATTTCTATATTTTATTAAGGGGTTAAATTCAATTGCCAAAATAGCAATCCCCAAAATCTACTGTCCCAACAGTGGCTGGCAAAGTTTAATAGTTTCCGGCAAAGGATAGATAATTTTCTGGAGTAAAATTTAATTGCCAAAATAGCAATACCGTAAATCTGGTGTTCCAGCTGTGACTGGACAAGTTTCATAATGTCCGTCATTGGATATATTATTTTCTGCAGTGAAATTTAGTTGCAAAAATAGAAATACCGTAAATCTGGTGTTCCAGCTGTGACTGAACAAGTTTAATAGTGTCCGTCAAAGGATATATTTTTTTCTGGGATGAAATTTAATTACCAAAATAGCAATACCCTGAATCTGGTGTTCCAGCTGTGGCTAGCCAAGTGTAATACTGTCTGCTGTCTGGCAAAGAATAGATTTTTGTCTGTGGTGAAATTCAATTGCCAAAATAGCAATCCCCTAGTGTCCCAGTAGTGGCTGGCAAAGTTTAAAAGTGTCCAGCAAAGGATATATTTTTCTGGGGTGAAATTCAAATTGCCAAAATAGCAATACCGTAAATCTGGTGTCCCAGCAGTGGCTGGCCAAGTTTAATACTGTCAGGCAAAGGATATATTTTGTTCTGGGGTGAAATTCAATTGCCAAAATAGCAATACCGTAAATCTGGTGTCCCAGCAGTGGCTGGACAAGTTTAATAGTGTCCGTCAAAGTATTTATTATTTTCTGCGGTGAAATTCAGTTGCAAAAATATAAATACAGTAAATCTGTTGTTCCAGCTGTTGCAGGCTTGGTTTAAATCTGTCCGTAAAAGGGTATATTTTTTTCTGTGGTGAAATTTAATTGCCAAAATAGCAATACCATGAATCTGGTGTTCCAGCTGTTGCAGGCCTATTTTAAATCTGTCCGTAAAAGGGTATATTTTTTTTCTGGGGTGAAATCTAATTGTCAAAATAGCAATACCCTGAATCTGGTGTTCCAGCTGTGACTGGACAATTTCCCTAATGTCCGTCAAAGGATATATTATTTTCTGGGGTGAAAGTCAGTAGCAAAAATAGAAATACAGTAAATCTAGTGTTCCAGCTGTGGCTGGACAAGTTTAATAGTGTCCGGCAAAGGATACATTTTTTTTCTGGGGTGAAATTCAATTGCCAAATTAGCAATACCATAAATCAGGTGTTCTAGCAGTGGCTGGCCAAGTTTAGTAGTGTCTGTCACAGGATAGATTTTTTTCTGGGTTGAAATTCACTTGCCAATATAGCAATACCCTGAAACTGGTGTTCCATCTGTTGCAGGCCAAGTGTTAATCTGTCCGTAAAAGGGTATATTACACTCAAGGTGTATATACAAGTGCTGAAAGGGTCATCCTCAATAACTTCACACGCTACCGTGCATCTCCCATTGTATTTCTGTCCATTAACCACTTCAGCCCCCCTAGCTTAAACACCCTTAATGACCAGGCCACTTTTTACAATTCCGCACTACACTACTTTCACCGTTTATTGCTCCGTCATACAACTTACCACCCAAATGAATTTTACCTCCTTTTCTTCTCACTAATAGAGCTTTCATTTGGTGGTATTTCATTGCTGCTGACATTTTTACTTTTTTTGCTATTAATCAAAAATTACCGAAATTTTTGCAAAAAAATGAAATTTTTCACTTTCTGTTGTAAAATGTTTAGAAAAAACTACATTTCTATATAAATTTTTCTCTAAATTTATTGTTCTACATGTCTTTGATAAAAAAAAATCCAATAAGTGTATATTTATTGGTTTGGGTAAAAGTTATAGCGTTTACAAACTATGGTGCAAAAAAGTGAATTTCGGCATTTTGAAGCAGCTCTGACTTTCTGAGCACCTGTCATGTTTCTTCAGGTGCTAGAATGCCAGGATAGTATGAATATCCCCAAATGACACCATTTTAGAAAGAAGACACCCCAAAGTATTCGCGGAGGGGCTTGGTGAGTTCATGTATCATTTCATTTTTTTCACAAGTTAGCGGAAATTGACACTTTCTGAGAAAAAAAAAAAAAAAGTTTCAATTTCTGATAACTTCTGGCAAAAAAAAAAATCTCAGACGGACTCACTATGCCCCTCAGTGAATACCTTGGGGTGTCTACTTTCGAAATGGAGTCATTTGTGGGGTGTGTTTACTGTTCTGGCATTTTGGGCGGGGCTAAATTGTGAGCCGCCATGTAAAACCTAAAGGTACTCGTTGGAATTTGGGCCCCTTTGCGCACCCAGGCTGCAAAAAGCGGCACTTATGTGGTATCGCCGTACTCAGGAGAAGTAGGGCAATGTGTTTTAGGGTGTATTTTTACATATACCCATGTTGGGTGAGAGAAATATCTCTGTAAATTGTCAACTTTGTATAAAAATTTTTAAAAGTTGTCGTTTACAGAGATATTTTTCACACAAAGTATGGGTATATATAAAAATACACCCCAACACATTGCCTACTCTCTAATGCGGCGACCTATGTGTGCCACTTTTTGCAGCCTGGATGCAAAAAGCCTAAACTAATGAGTACCTTTAGGATTTCACAGGGCATTTTTACGCATTTGGATTCCAGACTTCTTCTCACCCTTTAGGGGCCCCTAAAATGCCAGGACAGCATAAATACCCCACATGTGACCCCATTTTGGAAAGAAGACACCCCAAGGTATTCTGTGAGGGGTATGGTGAGTTCATGTAAAATTTTATTTTTGTCACAAGTTAGTGGAATATGAGACTTTGTAAAAAACAAAATAAAAAAAAAAAAAAACAATTTCCGCTGACTTGTGCCAAAAAATAAAAATTCTGTGGACTCACCATGCCCCTCACAGAATACCTTGGGGTGTCTTCTTTCCAAAATGGGGTCACATGTGGGGTATTTATACTCACCTGGCATTTTAGGGGCCCCTAAAGTGTGAGAATCCAAATGCATAAAAATGGCCTGTGAAATCCTAAAGGTACTCATTGGTTTTAGGGCCCCTTTGCGCATCTTGGCTGCAGAAAAGTGTCACTCATGTGGTATCGCCGTACTCCAGAGAAGTAGGGCAATGTGTTTTGGGGTGTATTTTTACATATACCCATGCTGCGTGTGAGAAATATCGCTGTAAGCGACAACTTTTTACATTTTTTATTCAAAGTTGTCAATATACAGAGATATTTCTCTCACCAGCATGGGTATATGTAAAACTACACTCACACATCACCTACTTCTCCTGATGCAGCGATACCACATGTGTGCACTTTGCAGGCAAGATGCACAAGGCAAATTCAATGAGTACCTTTTAGGAAGAGGCATTTTACGCATTTTCTTCTCACGCTTTAGGGCCCCTAAAATGCCAGGGCAGTAGAAATACCCCACGTGTGACCCCATTTTTGAAAGAAGACACCCCAAGGTATTCCATGAGGGGCATGGCGAGTTCATAGAATATTTTTTTGGCACAAGTTAGTGGAAATTGATTTTTATTGTTTTTCTCACAAAGTCTCCCTTTCCGCTAACTTTTGACAAAAAGTTTAATTTTCATGAACTCATTATGCCCCTCAGCGAATACCTTGGGGTGTCTTCTTTCCAAAATGGGGTCACATGTGGGGTATTTATACTGCCCTGGCATTTTAGGGGCCCTAAAGCGTGAGAAGAAAAATGCGTAAAAATGCCCTCCTAAAGGTACTCATTGGAATTTGGGCCCCTTTGCGCATCTTGCCTGCAAAAAGTGTCACACATGTGGTATCGCCGTACTCAGGAGAAGTAGGGCGATGTGTTTTGGGGTGTATTTTTACATATACCCATGCTGGGTGAGAGAAATATCTCTGTATATTGACAACTTTGAATAAAAAAATGTAAAAAGTTGTCGTTTACAGCGATATTTCTCACACCCAATATGGGTATATGTAAAATACACCCCAAGCACATTGCCCTACTTCTCCTGAGTACGGCGATACCATGATGACACTTTTGCAGCCAAGATCGCAAAGGCCCTAAACCAATGAGTACCTTTAGGATTTCACGAGGCCATTTTTACGCATTTGGATTCTCACGCTTTAGGACCCTAAAATGCCAGGGCAGTATAAATACCCCACATGTGACCCCATTGTGGAAGAAGACACCCCAAGGTAATCCGTGAGGGGCATGGCGAGTTCACAGAAAAAAAATTTGGCACAAGTTAGCGGAAATTGTTTTTTTTTTTTTTTTTTACAGTCTCATATTCCACTAACTTGTGACAAAAATAAAATTTTCCATGAACTCGCCATACCCCTCACAGAATACCTTGGGGTGTCTTCTTTCTAAAATGGGGTCACATGTGGGCTTTTGTACTGCCCTGGCATTTGAGGGTCTCCACAATCATTACACGTATGGCCAGCATTAGGAGTTTCTGCGATTCTCCGTATATTGAGCATACGGGTAATGAGATTTTTTTCCGTTCAGCCTCTGCGCTGAAAAAAAAAAAAATGAACGGCACAGATTTTTCATTCGCATCGATCAATGTGGATGAAAAAATCTCTGCCAAATCAGTGACTGCGGTGCGGTGGGCTGGGCGCTAGCTACCTAACAAGTAGCTAACTAACTGGCGGTGATAAGGGACCCTTATGCCCCATTCACACGTCCGAAATTCTGTTTGCGGAGCGGAATTGCGGACCCATTCATTTCTATGGGGACAGACTTTGTCCCGCTCGGATCCGGAATTACGGATCCGCGCTTCCGAGTCTGCACTTCCGTTCCGCAAAAATATAGAACATGTCCTATTCTTGTCCGCAATGCGGACAAGAAAAAGCATTTTCTATATAGTTCTGGCAATGTGCGGATCTGCAAAATGCGGAAAGCACATTGCCGGTGTCCGTGTTTTGAGGATCTGCGGATCGGATCCGCGGATCCGTGAATCCACGGATCCGTGAATCCACGGATCCGCAAAACACATATGGACGTCTGAATAAAAGCCTTACAAGGGGTGTGATCAATGACAGGGGGTGATCAGGGGGTCTAGATGGGGTGATCAAGGGGTTAATAGGTGAGGGGGGTGGGGGGTAAGTGTAGTGTTTGGTGCAACTTTTACTGTGTTACCTGGTCCTCTGGTGGTCGATCCCAGAAAATGGGACCACCAGAGGACCAGGTAGCAGCTATATCAGACGCTGTTCATAAAACAGCGTCTGATATAGCTGTTTGATGCGATTTATATCGCATCTACAGCCTGCCAGCGATTGATCATCGCTGGCAGGCTGTAGTCCAACTCTCGAGCCGCGCTTCACTGTGAACGCGCGCGCACGCGCTGCGTTCACAGGAACTCGCGTCTCGCGAGATGGCGCCCGCGCGTCCAAACAGAAGATCCGGCCGCCGCAGGACGCAACCCGCAGACGAGCGGTCGGGGACTGGTTAAAGGGTATATTAAACAAAGCAGCGATATTTCTCACACCCAGTATGGGTATATGTAAAAATACACCTCAAAACACATTGCCCTACTTCTCCTGAGTACTGGCGATACCACATGAGTGACACTTTTTGTAGCCAAGATGCGCAAAGGGCCCTAAACCAATGAGTACCTTTAGGATTTCACAGGCCATTTTTACGCATTTGGATTCTCACGCTTTAGGACTCCTAAATGCCAGGGCAGTATGAATACCCCACATGTGACCTCATTGTGGAAAGAAGACACCCCAAGGTAATCCGTGAGGGGCATGGCGAGTTCACAGAAAAAAAAATTTGGCACAAGTTAGCGGAAATTGTTTTTTTTTTTTTTTTTACAGTCTCATATTCCACTAACTTGTGACAAAAATAAAATTTTCCATGAACTCGCCATACCCCTCACAGAATACCTTGGGGTGTCTTCTTTCTAAAATGGGGTCACATGTGGGTTTTTGTACTGCCCTGGCATTTGAGGGTCTCCGCAATCATTACACGTATGGCCAGCATTAGGAGTTTCTGCGATTCTCCTTATATTGAGCATACGGGTAATGAGATTTTTTTCCGCTCAGCCTCTGCGCTGAAAAAAAAAAAAATGAACGGCACAGATTTTTTCATTCGCATCGATCAATTTGGATGAAAAAATCTCTGCCAAAATCAGTGACTGCGGTGCGGTGGGCTGGGCGCTAGCTACCTAACAAGTAGCTAACTAACTGGCGGTGATAAGGGACCCTTATGCCCCATTCACACGTCCGAAATTCTGTTTGTGGAACGGAATTGCGGACCCATTCATTTCTATGGGGACAGACTTTGTCCCGCTCGGATCCGAATTACGGATCCGCGCTTCCGGGTCTGCACTTCCGTTCCGCAAAAATATAGAACATGTCCTATTCTTGTCCGCACTGCGGACAAGAAAAGCATTTTCTATATAGTTCTGGCAATGTGCGGATCTGCAAAATGCGGAAAGCACATTGCCGGTGTCCGTGTTTTGAGGATCTGCGGATCGGATCCGCGGATCCGTGAATCCACGGATCCGTGAATCCACGGATCCGCAAAACACATATGGACGTCTGAATAAAGCCTTACAAGGGGTGTGATCAATGACAGGGGGTGATCAGGGGTCTAGATGGGGTGATCAAGGGTTAATAGGTGAGGGGGGGTAAGTGTAGTGTTTGGTGCAACTTTTACTGTAGTTACCTGGTCCTCTGGTGGTCGATCCCAGAAAATGGGACCACCAGAGGACCAGGTAGCAGTTATATCAGACGCTGTTCATAAAACAGCGTCTGATATAGCTGTTTGATGCGATTTATATCGCATCTACAGCCTGCCAGCGATTGATCATCGCTGGCAGGCTGTAGTCCAACTCTCGAGCCGCGCTTCACTGTGAACGCGCGCGCGCACGCGCGCGCGTTCACAGGAACTCTCGCGTCTCGCGAGATGACGCCCCGGCGCGTCCAAACAGAAGATCCCGGCCGCCCGCAGGACGCAATCCTGCGTACGGCGGTCGGGGACTGGTTAAAGGGTATATTAAACAAAGTATTAAAATAAAATTGCTGAAGGCATAATCCTACATATTTTTTCACACGCTACTGCGCATCTCCAAGTGTAAATCTGTCCATAAAAAGATACCTTTCATCCAGGTCCTAAATACTAAGCCTACAATTGATATTCCCCTAAATCAGTGGTTACTGATGTGCCTGGATTGGTATAATATGGTACATAAATAAATAGGCAGATAGTGTTAGGTGCCTGTATAAAAAGGCCTGAATTTAAAATCAATACATTGGGCCAAATATTTTTTTTTCTTATTGTGGTGCTTGGTGAACGGTAACAATGAGGAAAACATCTAGTAAGGGACGCGGTCGTGGTGGTGTTAGTGGACCCTCTGGTGCTGGGAGAAGACGTGGCCATTCTGCCACAGCCACACGTCTTAGTGAACAAACTACCTCAGGTTCCAGTACCCGCCAGAATTTACAGCGATATATGGTAGGGCCCAATGCCGTTCTAAGGATGGTAAGGCCTGAGCAGGTACAGGCGCTAGTCAATTGGGTGGCCGACAGTGGATCCAGCACGTTCACAACATTATCTCACACCCAGTCTTCTGCAGAAAGCGTACACAGGTGGCGCCTGAAAACAAAGCACATCAGTCTGTCACATCACCCCCATGCATATCAGGGAAACTGTCAGAGCCTCAAGTTATGCAGCAGTCTATTATGCTGTTTAAAGACTCTGCTGGCAGGGTTTCCCAAGGGAATCCACCTAGCCCTTCCCCAGTGGTGGAAGACATAGAATGCACTGATGAACAACCACTGATGTTTCCTGATGATGAGGACATGGGAATACCACCTCATCGGAGTCCGCACGTCTCTGATGATGACGAAACACAGGTGCCAACTGCTGCGTCTTTTTGCAGTGTGCAGACCGAACAGGAGGTCAGTGAGGAAGACTGTGTGCAAGACGATGCAGGGGATGATGAGGTCCTAGACCCCACATGAAAAGAAGGTCGTGCCACTGACTTTCATAGTTCAGAGGAAGAGGCAGTGGTGAGACCGAGCCAAAAGCGGAGCAAAAGAAGGAGCAGGGGGCAAAAGCAGAACAAGCCGCCGCCAAGAGAGTTCGCCTGCTACTGGCCACCGCCACCAGGGACCGAGCACCCCAAAGGCAGCTTCAAGGAGTTCCCTGGCATGGCACTTCTTTAAACAATGTGCTGATGACAAGACTAGTGTTGAGCGCGAATATTTGAATAGCGAATTTTTATCGCGAATATCGCAACTTCGATAATTTGCGTATATTTCGAAAATTCATTTTTTATTTTTTTTAGTTGTTAATACTTGTTGCTCTCTGGTTGTCCTCCCCCTTCCCAAACTTTTCTTACCTGTCCGGAGGATTCCTGGCTCCCTGCCCACTCCAGTTAATGCCTGTTGCCGCTTCTGCCGACTTCCTGTGTGCATGGAGCGTCCCCAACCCAATGGCAAGGTCTCCATGCTAAAATGTACTGTCGGATGTGAGAATCACGATCTCACAAATTTGACTAAGTTGTAATCGCAATTCCATTAATATAACCTGAATTATTCGCATTGTGATATTCATTATATTCTAGCAATACAACCATTAGGAACCCAGCTTTAAGTTGAATTCGCAATGCGAACATATACTCCCATTGCGAAATCAACTTAGAGCTGAGTTCCTAATGGCTGTATTGCTAGAATATAACGAAGATAGAGAATATAGTGCTATATTCATGAATTCGTGATATTCGTCATCTTCGTTAAATTCTAGCAATACAACCATTAGTAACTCAGATCTAAGTTGTAATCACAATGCGATTAATATAACCTGTATTAATCGCATTGCGATTGCAACTTAGATCTGAGGTACCATTGGTTGTATTGCTAGAATATAACAAAGATTAGGAACTCAGCTCTAAGTTTAATTCGCGATGTGAATATAAATTCTCATAACATTCGCAATATATAGAATAATGACGAATATTCGATTTTGACGAATATATGACGAATATTCAATAGAATATTCGCAAAATATTGCAAAATCGAATATGGCACCTCCCGCTCATCACTAGACAAGACCCGAGTGGTTTGCACGCTGTACCATCAGAGCCTGAAGCGAGGCGTTACCGTTCTGAACCTTAGCACAACCTGCATGACCAGGCATCTACATGCAAAGCATGAACTGCAGTGGAGTAAACACCTTAAAAACAAGGAACTCACTGAGGCTCCCCCTGCTCCTTCTTCTGCTGCTGCCTCGGTCTCTTCCTCTGCCTCGGGAGGAATGTTGGCACCTGCCGCCCACCAAAAAGAGGATGTGCCACCGACACCACCACCTGCGTCACAAAGCATCTCCACCATGTCACACGGCAGCGTTCAGCTCTCCATCTCACAAACCTTGGAGAGAAAGCGTAAATTCCCACCTAGCCACCCTCGAGCCCTGGGCCTGAACGCCAGCATTTCTAAATTACTGGCCTTTGAAATGCTGTCATTCAGGCTGGTGGACACAGACAGCTTCAAACAGCTGATGGTGATGGTTGTCCCACAATATGTTGTTCCCAGCCGCTACTACTTCTCCAAGACATCCGTGGCTTCGCTGCACATCCAAGTATCCGATAAAATCAAGTGTGCACTGCGCAACGCCATCTGTGGCAAGGTCCACCTAACCACAGATACATGGACCAGTAAGCACAGCCAGGGATGCTATATCTTCCTAACTGCACACTGGGTAAATGTAGTGGCGGCTGGGCCCCAGGCGGAGAGTTCTTTGGAGAACGTCCTTCCGCCGCCAAGGATCGCAGGGCATCATTCTTTGCCTCCTGTAGCCTTCTCATCTTACTCGGCTTCCTCCTACTCTGCTTCCACCTGCTCATCCAGTCAGCCACACACCTTCATGACAAACTTCAGCACAGCGCGGGGTAAACGTCAGCAGGCCGTTCTGAAACTCATATTTTGGGGTACAGGCTCCACACCGCGCAGGAGTTGTGGCTGGGTATTGAACAACAGACCGACCAGTGGTTGCTGCCGGTGGGCCTCAAGCCCGGCCTGGTGGTGTGCGATAATGGGCGAAATCTTGTCGCAGCTCTGGGACTAGCTGGTTTGACGCACATCCCTTGCCTGGCGCATGTGCTGAATTTGGTGGTGCAGAAGTTCATTCACAACTACCCCGACATGTCAGAGCTGCTGCATAAAGTGTGGGCCGTCTGTGCATGCCTCCGGCGTTCACATCCTGCCTCTGCTCGCCTGTCTGCGCTATAGCGTAACTTCAGCCTTCCCGCTCACCGCCTCATATGCGACGTGCCCACCAGGTGGAACTCCACCTTGCACATGCTGGAGAGACTGTGCGAGCAGCAGCAGGCCATAGTGGAGTTTTAGCTGCAGCACGCATGGGTCAGTCGCACTGCGGAACAGCACCACTTCACCACCAATGAATGGGCCTCCATGCGAGACCTGTGTGCCCTGTTGCGCTGTTTCGAGTACTCCACCAACATGGCCAGTGGCGATGACGCTGTTATCAGCGTTACAATACCACTTCTACAGTTGTTTTCAAAATTATTCAACCCCCAATGCTGTAAAGGGTTTTAGGGAATTTAGTGTACATTTGTAATTGTGTTGAGAATGAAATCTTACAAGGACTTTTTAAAGAACCAAATGCAACTAAAATTACATCAATTGTTTTTGTAATACAGTATTACATTTTTTTTTTGTGATTTCTTCATTGACACAATTATTCAACCTCTTAAAGACTACCACTCTTAAGAACAGAGGTTAATTCAAGTTTTTTCGATCAGGTATTGAAAACACCTGTGGATGTCAAGGAGCAGCAATCAAGCATAATAAGCACCAATTAGGCAGATGTAAAATGACTGTGATACTCAGTTCCTTCTAGACATTTACTGGTGTGTTTACAAACATGGTGAAGTCAAGAGAATGGTCCAGGAAGACAAGAGAAAAGGTGATTTCTCTTCACAGGAAGGGCAATGGCTATAAGAATATTGCAAAGATGTTAAACATACCAAGAGACACCATAGGAAGCATTATTCATTCGCAAATTCAAGGCAAAGGGCACTGTTGAAATGCTACCTGGTCGTGGCAGAAAGAAGATGCTGACTTCGACTGTTGTGTGCTACCTGAAGCGCAAAGTGGAGAAAAGTCCACGTGTGACTGCTGAGGAACTGAAAAAAGATTTGTCAGATGCGGGTACTGAAGTTTCAGCTCAGACAATAAGGCGCACCCTGGTACTGAAGGCCTCCATGCCAGAACTCCCAGGCGCACCCCCTTGCTGTCTCCAACGAATAAGAAGAGTCGACTGCAGTATGCAAAAAGTCATGTGGACAAACCACAAAAGTTTTGGGATAGTGTTCTGTGGACTGATGAAACAAAATTAGACCTGTTTGGGCCCATGGATCAACGCTATGTTTGGAGGAGGAAGAACAAGGCCTATGAAGAAAAGAACACCTTGCCTACTGTGAAGCATGGCGGGGTCAATCATGCTTTGGGGCTGTTTTGCTTCTACAGGTACAGGGAAGCTTCAGCGTGTGCAAGGTACCATGAATTCTCTTCAGTACCAGGAGATATTGGATGAAAATGTGATGCAGTCCGTCACAAACCTGAGGCTTGGGAGACGTTGGACCTTTCAACAGGACAATGACCCCAAGCATACCTCCAAGTCCACTAGAGCATGGTTGCATATTAAAGGCTGGAACATTTTGAAGTGGCCATCGCAGTCACCAGACTTAAATTCGATTGATAACCTCTGGTGGGACTTAAAGAAAGCAGTTGCAGCGCACATGCCTAAGAATGTGACTGAACTGGAGGCTTTTGCCCATGAAGAATGGGCGAAGATACCCGTAGATCGCTGCAAGACACTTAAAAGCTGTTATAACTGGAAAAGGATGTTGTACTAAGTCCTAAGATTGAATGTCACTTGGGGGTTGAATAAAACTGATAATGATGTGAGCACAGAAAAGACATTTGTGGTTATTTCATTATAAATGTTATGTTATATTTGTCTGACTTACAAGTGCCTCTTTGATTTAATTGTAAACAAGATGACTGAAATGATCAAAATCAATGTCAAACTGGCCAAAACACTCAATTTCAGTGGGGGTTGAATAATTTTGAACACAACTATATGTCTCCTTGAGAAAACACTTAGGGCGATGATGGAAGAGGAGGTGGCCCAGGAGGAGGAGGAGGTCATTTTTAGCACTTTCAGGCCAGTCTGTTGGAAGTGGCTCAGAGGGAGGTTTTTTGCAACAGCAGAGGCCAGGTACAAATGTGGCCATCCAGGGCCCACTACTGGAGGACGAGGAGGATGAGGATGAAGCAGGTTCACAGCGGGGTGGCACCCAACACAGCTCAGGCCCATCATTGGTGCGTGGCTAGGGGGATATGGAGGGCGATGACGATACGCCTCACACAGAGAACAGCTTGTCCTTGCCTCTGGGCAGCCTGGCACACATGAGCGACTACATGCTGCAGTGCCTGCGCAACGACAGCAGAGTTTCCCACATTTTAACGTGTGCGGACTACTGGGTTGCCACCCTGCTGGATTCCCGGTACAAAGACAATGTGCCCACCTTACTTCCTGCACCGGAGCATGATAGGAAGATGCGCGGGTACAAGCGCACGCTGGTAGACGCGCTCCTGAGAGCAATCCCAAATGTCACAGAGGAACAAGTGGAAGCACAAGGCGAAGGCAGATGAGGAGAGAGAGGTCACCAACGCAGCTGTGTCACAGCCAGCTCCTCTGAGGGCAGGGTTAGCATGGCAGAAATGTGGAAAAGTTTTGTCACCACGCCACAGCTAACTGCACCACCACCTTATACGGAACGTGTTAGCAGAA
Source organism: Bufotes viridis (assembly GCA_033119425.1). NCBI lineage: Eukaryota > Metazoa > Chordata > Amphibia > Anura > Bufonidae > Bufotes > Bufotes viridis. The sequence goes on from CM065590.1 coordinate 94,248,193, forward strand.
GGCAGCATTTGACTAACATGGTTGAACAGTACGTGTGCACACCTCTCCACGTACTGACTGATGGTCCGGCCCCATTCAATTTCTGGGTCTCCAAATTATCCACGTGGCCAGAACTAGCCTTTTATGCCTTGGAGGTGCTGGCCTGCCCGGCGGCCAGCGTTTTGTCTGAATTTGTATTCAGCACGGCAGGTGGCGTCATTACTGACTAACGCAGCCGCCTGTCCACAGCCAACGTGGACAAGCCGACGTTCATAAAGATGAACCAGGCATGGATCCCACAGGACCTGTCCATCCCTTGTGCAGAATAGACATTTATAAATGCCTCCCCCTCAACCATATATTCTTGTACTCCGGGGCACTTCTTTATTGAATCCTCTTTTTTTAATTTTACCATTATATTGTAGTGCAACCAAAAGTTGAATGAACCTCTCCCCCGTCTAGGTGCCATGGGCCTAATTATCTAAAAGTGGCCTTCTCCATTGGTGGGTGACATGACGCCAGATTCTCTGCTATGCGACCTCTGTCTGGGTGCTGGGGCCTAAATAAATGAAAGTGGTATTCTCCATTTGTGGGTGACTTCTCTGCTATGGGACCTTTCTCCAATTTATATTGCTTAATTTATATTTTAATTCATTTCCCTATCCAAATGTGTTTTCAGGGGATTTACCTACATTTTGCTGCCTTTTGCAGCCTCTAGCCCTTTCCTGGACTATTTTGGACTTCAATGGGGTTCGGGTTGAGGTTCGGGTTGAGTTCGGATCCCGAACATTTTCAGGAAGTTCAGCCGAACTTCTCGAACCCGAACATCCAGGTGTTCGCTCAACTCTAAACTTGGCCTGTAGTTAATACTTTTCCTGGAAGGTCATTCCAGCCGCACCCTTTAGAATCTTGCACACAGTCGCAGGGAATATAGGAACTCCTGAGAATCGCACCGCTCGTCATCTCTTTATCTTCCCGACACTTGCCCTTGGCAACAGCGCACCTTCGCCTTTCCTTCGGAACTCCCGACACACCACTGACCTCTGATACTTTTTTACAGTGATCTGATCATACAGGGTTGACCACCCTTTCCTCAGGGCCAGCTGCAACTGCTCCTCCAGAGCTTCTCACTCTGTATCAAATGTCGCCAATTCATTTTTAGCATAGCAAATCGCTACGGCTATTTCTTCTCCCTACTGTATGCGCCAGCGCCGCCGGACGTACTCTTCTTTAAGACCCATGGTAGCAGGAAAATATATATATTCTCCTCCACTCACAGTATATACACAACTTGTCCACTCCCAGCTATATACTCATTTTCTCCTGTTGCAATACATATGCAGTCTCTCTCTATCGCTCTCTCTTTTTTAAATTTTTTATATAGGACCCAAAAGTTAGAACATGGCGTATGCCGTCTTACTCTAGTAGTAGATTAAGCGGAATGTGTGAACTCACCAGGCCTGGGGAACCATAAAACACGAATACATGGCTATTTCAATTAACGAGCTAATGTTGCCTGTATTGAGGATAGAGAACGTACACACCATACCTGCAGTTGTGACAGGAAATAAGCTTACGGTCGTGATAAACTATGTATGCTGCGCCTGTAGTCGGACCGATACCAAGGACCTGACACCAACACCCTCAGCCAGAGTTTGTAGATTAAGTAAACATACCTGTAATTAAGACAGAATGTACATGCGATACCTGCCGTTGTGACAGGAAATAAGCTTAAGGTCATAATAGACTACGCATGCTGCGCCTGTAGTCGTGATAGGACATATCGTGTCTGTAGACGTGACAGACTTCGTAAATCACCTGTAGTCGTGACAGGACTTATTAGTCTGTAGACGTGACAGACTTCGTAAATTGCCTGTAGTCATGACAGGACTTATTAATCTGTAGACGTGACAGATTTCGTAAATCGCCTGTAGTCGTGACAGAACTTATTAGTCTGTACATGTGACAGACTTCATAAATTGCGCCTGTAGTCATGACGGGACTTCCTGTGGACAAAGCTGACACCATAGTATAGTGGGGTTTTTTTTGTTTTGTTTTTCTATATAAACCACTTATGCAGCACCAGTATGATTTGGGGACTCGCATAACCATGACTCCCTCCGACAACGAACCTGGGACACTAACCAGCCTACAACCATATTGTACCCCTAACGAACAACATGTAATACGCTCATAGGGCCCCTGGAGCCATGAGGCCGAAGCAGTCATCGGGCCCCCGAAGCCATAAAGCCCCCCCCCTCCCCGAAGCCAAGAGACTGATCTGAATGATATTACAGTGACGATAAATAATTAAAACGTGAGCCAGACATGATGGGATATGCATAGACACTAGTGATCCATAGACATAAGAGAAGACCCTTATAGTGACAAACAAATGAACAACTTGTGAAAACATAGTAGGAAACTTACTCCAATTGGCCCACTGACCGCAGAGGAGCTGTTTGGTGAACTGGGGCAGAAGACCAATCTGAGTGAATGCGAGACAGAAGTAAAGGAGACCAGTCTGAGTGAATACAAACCAGGACTAAAGAACACCACAATTATTTTTATTTTTTTAATCCACCGAAGTGAACAGAAAAAGTAGGCCTATGGAATATAACAAATGACCGAGGAAAGAAATGTATGCCTGAAAAGAAAGGAGCTATGTTTATCGGGAGAGCGGTAACAGAGCGGTGGGTGCTGACTGCCCTGGTAAGAATACTGAGTAAACCATGATGTAGCAATGAAAAGAAAAATTTGCTTTAAGTGGAAGCAGATTATAACACATGATGTAAGAACAGGTGGGTGAATGCAGCTCTGGATGTGAGTGGTGCCTAAAAACATGGTGTTGGGCACAGCTCTAAGTATGAGCATGAAAAGCAAGGTATAAAGCAGCCGTATAAATGCAATCTGAAGTGATCAGAGTATTAACGTGATGCAACAGCAGACACATGAACGCAGCTCTAGTAGTGAATGGAGTATAGGACAAGATGTTAATGCAGACACAGGACGTAGCTTTGAAGGTAACAATCCTAACCACAATCATTCGACCATTAGCGGTGTACTGAACTGTATTATACAGATACCAGATCCACTGGATCTACAAGAACCAAGTGGGTCTGGGTAAAAAAAAAAAAAAAGATGTAAAAAAGTGAAAAAAAATGTAAAAATGAAAAAAAAAAAAACATATCACGGAATAAAAAATAAAAATAAAATACACTACACATATTAGGTATCGCCGCGTCTGTAAAAACCTGCTCTATAAAAATATCACATGATTGAGCTCCTCAGGTGAACGCTATAAAACAAATTGTGTAAATAAGCCATTTTTTGGCAGCTTACATCACTAAAAGTGTAATACAAAGCGATCAAAAAGGCGTATGCCTCCCAAAATAGTAACAATCAAACCGCCATCTCATCCCGCAAAAAATGAGCCCCTACCTAAAACAATTGGCCAAAAAATAAAAAAAGTATGCCTCTCAGACTAAAACATGATTTTTTTTGTTTCAAAAATGCTTTTGGCCTCTTTCAGACGGGCGTTGCGGGTGCACTCCGTCAAACAGTGCGGGTGCGTTGCGGGAATCGCCGCGATTTTTCCCTGCGAGTGCAAAGCGCTGTCATGGGTTTTGCACGCGCGGGAGAAAAATCGGCACTTTTGGTACCCAGAGCCGAACCTGCACTTCTTCACAGAAGTGCATGTTCGGGTCAGAAATTGTCCCACTGGTATTATTTCACATTATAACATAGTTATAATGTGAAATAATACCCTTGGCCATCTTCCTAATGTTGAACCCGGTGCTGAATGGGTTAAAAATAATTAACTAATAATAACTTACCTGGTCCATTTGATCGCGAAGCCCGGCATCCTCTCCGTTAGCTTGCTGGTAGGAAAAGGACCTGTGATGATGTCACAGCATCACATGGCCCAATCACATGCTCCATCACCATAGTGATGGAGCATGTGATTGGGCCATGTGATGTGACATCATCACAGGTCCTTTAGATCATAGATGCTGCAGGAAAGAGAGGACAGATCGCGACTCACGCGATCAAGTGGCTAAGGTAAGTTAACTTTTATTATTTTTAACCCCTTCCTCTTCATTTAACAATGCATTCTTTATTAAGAATGCTATTATTTCCCCTTATAAACATGTTATAGGGGAAATAATAGAGATTGGGTCCCGTTGCTAAGCAACAATGCGGGAAAATCGCAACGCATCCGCACTTGGTTGCGGATGCTTGCGATTTTCCCGCAGCCCCATTCACTTCTATGGGGCCTGCGTTGCGTGAAAAACGCAGAATATAGAACATGCTGCGATTTTCACGCGACGGAGAAGTGATGCGTGAAAATCACCGCTCATGTGCACAGCCCCATAGAAATTAATGGGTCCGGATTCAGTGCGGGTGCAATGCGTCCTCCTCACGCATTGCACCCGCGCGGAAAACTCGCCCGTGTGAAAGGGGCCTTTTAGTGTTAAATGTAAAAAAAAAACAAAAACTAAAAAGTAGACATATGGGTATCTCCACGTCCGTTAGAATCTGCTCTATAAAAATATCACATGACCTAACCCCTCAAGTAAACACTGTAAAAAAAATTAAATAAAAACTCTCTCAAAAAGCCATTTTTTGTCACCTTACATCACAAAAAGTGTAATAGCAAGCGATCAAAAAGTCATATGACTAAATAGTGCCAATCTAACCGTCACCTCATCCCTCAAAAATTATACCCAACCTGAGACAATTTCCTAAAAACTGAAAAATACATGGCTCTCAGACTATGGAGACACTAAAACATGTTTTTTTTTTGTTTCAAAAAGGATATTATTGTGTAATAAAAATAAAATGAATAAAAAGAGGTATACATATTAAGTATCTCCGCGTCCGTAAAGACCTGCTCTATAAAAATATAACATGACCTAACCCGTCAGGTAAACGCCGTAAACATAAAAAATAAAAACGTTGTCAAAAAAGCCATTTTTTTTGTCACCTTTCATCACAAAAAGTGTAATAGCAAGCGATCAAAAAGTCATATGCACCCCAAGATAGTACCATTCAAACCGCCATCTCATCCCGCAAAAAATGAGCCCCTACATAGGACAATCGCCAAAAAATAAAAAATAAATGGCTCTCAAACTATGGAGACACTAAAAGATGATTTTTTTTTTTGTTTTAAAAAATGATATTATTGTGTAAAACTTATATAAATAAATAAAAAGTATACATATTATGTATCGCTGCATCCGTCACAACCTGCTCTATGAAAATAACATATGACCTTACCCCTCAGCTGAATACAGCAAAAAATAAATAAAATAATAAATACGGTGTCAAAAGCCATTTTTGTCACCTTACATCACAAAAAGTGTAATAGCAAGCGGCCAAAATGTCATATGCACCCCAAGATAGTGCCAATCAAACCACCATCTCATCCCGCTAAAAATGAGCCCCTACATAAGATAGTCGCCCAAAAAAAAACAAAAAAAAAACTATGGCTTTCAGAATGTGGAGACACTAAAAAATTATTTTTTTCAAAAATGCTTTATTATGTAAAACTGAAACAAAAAACCCCAAAAAGTAGACATATTTGGTATTGTCGCATCCGTAACAACCTGCTCTATAGAAATAGCACACAATCTAATAACCTGTCAGTTCAACGATGTAAATAACAAAAAATACAAAACGGTCCCAAAACAGCTATTTGTTTGCAAATTTTCCATTTTAATCAATTTTTCCAGTAACAAAGCAAGGGTTAACAGCCAAACAAAACTCAATATTTATTGCCCTGATTCTCTTGTTTGCACAAACACCACATATGTGGTCATAAACTGCTGTATGGCCAAACAGCAGGGCACAGAAGGAAGGGAACGCCATATGGTTTTTGGATGGCAGATTTTGCTGGACAGTTTTTTTTGACACTATGTCCCATTTGAAGCCCTCTGATGCACCCCTATAGTAGAAACTCCAAAAAAGTGACCCCATTTTGGAAACTACAGGATAAGGTGTCAGTTTTGTTGGTACTTTTTTAGGGTAAATATGATTTTTGGTTGATCTATATTACACTTTTTTGAGACAAGGTAACAAAAAATAGAAATTCTGAAATTTCATCTCCATTTTTCAATAACTCTTGTGGAACACCTAAAGGGTTAACAAAGTTCATAAAACTGGTTTTGAATACCTTGAGGGGTGTAGTTTCTTAGATGGAGTCACTTTTATGAAGTTTCTACTGTAGGGGTACATCAAGGGGTCTTCAAATGGGACATGGTGTCAAAAAACCAGTCCAGCAAAATCTGCCATCTAAAAACCATATGGAGTTCCTTTCCTTCTGTGCCCTGCCGTTTGGCCATACAGCAGTTTATGATCACATATGTGGTGTTCATGCAAACTGCAGAATCAGAGGAATAAATATTACTTTTGTATGGCTGTTAACCCTTGCTTCGGTACTGGAAAAAATGGATTAAAAGGCCATTAACCATTTGCCATTAACTTGTGGAAAACCTAAAGGGTTAATGATGTCTGTAAAATCAGTTTTGAATACCTTGAGGGGTGTAGTTTCTAGAATGGGGTTATTTTTGGGTGGTTTCTATTATGTAAGCCTCACAAAGTGACTTCAGACCTGAACTGGTCCCTAAAAAGTGGGTTATTGAAAATTTCTGAAAAATTTCAAGATTTGCTTCTAAACTTCTAAGCCTTGTAACGTCCCCAAAAAATGAAATGGCATTTCCAAAATGATCGATACATGAAGTAGACATATGGGGAATGTAAATCAATAACTTTTTATGGCGGCATTACTATGTATTATAGAAGTAGAGAAATTGAAACTTGAAAAATTGCAAATTTTTCTAAATTTCTGGTAATTTTGGTATATTTTTATTTATAAAAATGACATTTTTCGACTTCATTTTACCACTGTCATGAAGTACAATATGTGACGAAAAAACTGTCTCAGAATGGCCTGAATAAGAAAAAGCGTTTTAAAGTTATCAACACATAAAGTGACACTGGTCAGATTTTGAAAAAATGGCCTGGTCCTTAAGGAGAAATAGGGCCGTGTCCTTAACCGCCTGCCGACCGCTATACGCACGGATGCGTCCAGGCGGCGGCAGGTTTATCCCTCCTGGACGCATCCGCGCGTCATCTCGCGAGAGGCGAGATTTGCTGTGAAAGCGCACGCGCGCGTTCACAGCAGTGCACAGCTCGGCAGTGATACTACAGCCTGCCAGCGATGATCAATCACTGGCAGGCTGTAGATGCGAATTAAATCGCATCAAAGAGGCATATCAGACGCTGTTTTGTTAACAGCGTCTGATATACCTTCTACCTGGTCCTCTGGTGGTCCTATTTGCTGGGATCGACCACCAGAGGACCAGGTAACTCTGTAAAGTAGCACCCAGCACCACACTACCCTCCCTCCCCCCCCTGTCATCTATTAACCCCTTGTTAACCCCTGATCACCCCATATAGACTCCCTGATCACCCCCCTGTCACTGATCACCCCCCTGTAAGGCTCCATTCACATGTCCATATGTGTTTTGCGGATCCATGCGCCACAGAAATTGATATTTTTTTTTTTTTTTTTTTTTACAAAGTCTCATATTTCACTAACTTGTGACAAAAAATAAAATTTTACATGAACTCACCATACCCCTCACGGAATACCTTGGCGTGTCTTCTTTCTAAATGGGGTCACTTGTGGGGTATCTGTACTGTCCTGGCATTTTAGGGGTTCTCTAAAGCGTGAGAAGAAGTCTGGAAACCAAATGTGTAAAAATGCCCTGTGAAATCCTAATGGTACTCATTGGAATTTGGGCCCCTTTGCGCACCCAGGCTGCAAAAAAGTGTCACACATGTGGTATCGCCATACTCAAGAGAAGAAGGGCAATGTGGTTTGGGGTGTATTTTTATATATACCCATACTTTGTGTGAGAAATATCTCTGTAAATGACAACTTTTTAAAAAAATTTATACAAAGTTGTCAGTTTACAGAGATATTTCTCTCACCCAACATGAGTATATGTAAAAATACACCCCAAAACACATTTCCCTACTTCACCTGAGTACGGCGATACCACATGAGTTACACTTTTTTGCAGCCTGGGTGCGCAAAGGGGCCCAAATTCCAACGAGTACCTTTAGCTTTTACATGGCTGCTCACAATTTTGCCCCGCCCAAAATGCAAGAACAGTAAACACACCCCACAAATGACCCCATTTCGGAAAGTAGACACCCTAAGGTATTCACTGAGGGGCATAGTGAGTCCGTGGGAGATTTTTATTTTTTTGCCAGAAGTTAGCAGAAATGGAAACTTTATTATTATTTTTTTTTCCTCAGAAAGTGTCATTTTCCGCTAACTTGTGAAAAAAAATGAAATGATACATGAACTCACCATGCCCCTCCGCGAATACTTTGGGGTGTCTTCTTTCCAAAATGGTGTCATTTGGGGGGTATTTATACTATCCTGGCATTCTAGCACCTGAAGAAACATGACAGGTGCTCAGAAAGTCAGAGCTGCTTCAAAATGCAGAAATTCACTTTTTTGCACCATAGTTTGTAAACGCTATAACTTTTACCCAAACCAATAAATTTACACTTATTGGATTTTTTTTTTATCAAAGACATGTAGAACAATAAATTTTGTGAAAAATGTATATAGAAATGTAGTTTTTTTTTTAAACTTTTACAACAGAAAGTGAAAAGACATTTTTTTGCAAAAATTTTGGTCATTTTTGATTAATAACAAAAAAAAGTAAAAATGTCAGCAGCAATGAAATACCACCAAATGAAAGCCCTATTACTGATAAGAAAAGGAGGTAAAATTCATTTGGGTGGTAAGTTGTATGATGGAGCAATAAACGGTGAAAGTAGTGTAGTGCAGAATTGTAAAAAGTGGCCTGGTCATTAAGGGTGTTTAAGCTAGGGGGGCTGAAGTGGTTAAGGGGTTCATTTACAGAACCTTCCCACAGCTTTAAAGATGTTTTTTTCTTTTTTATTGTGAAGCAAACAACAAATAGAACAAAATAAAAAAAAGTCAATGTGCATAACTATTCACCTCCCTAAAGTCAATACTTTGTAGAGCCTCTTTTGCGGCAATTACAGCTCCAAGTCGCTTTGGATAAGTCTCTTATGAGCTTGCCACATCTTTCTACTGGGATTTTTGCCCATTCCTTCTTGCATTCCTCCTTGCGCTTGTGAACAGCAATCTTTAAGTCTGACCAGAGATTTTCTATTGGATTGAGATCTGGGCTTTGACTAGGCCATTCCAACACATGTGGAGCTGTAACTACGGTCAGGGACAGTACATGTCCTTTACGGCCCACTGGGAGAATGTGGTTCCATCACAGCCACACCAGCAATTTGGCCAGGTCACGCCGCTTCTGCCTCCATGTTTTCACGCCGTTGTTCCAGCAACAATGTCCACCTCTGCCTCCTCATCCTTTACCATGTCCTAGACCTCCACTGATGGGACAAGTCACAGTGCCCCTCCAGCATACCACATGTGCAGGGCATGGCGGTATCAAGCTGTTCTGCACCTCGTTTTCCTGGGCGAACTAAGTCACACAGGGGAGGAACTGCTCCGTGTGACTCATCAAGAAATCGAATCCTGGCTTTCTCTGCGACAACTGAAAATTCTCTCCACCTTGTTGGATCCGCGCTACCGGTCCAGAATTGGGGCCTTTTTTAAACCCACTGAAAGGGAGGACAAAATGAACTACTACAGAGACATCCTATGTAGTCAGCTGGCCGCTGCCTATCAGCGCCATCTTCCATCCTCTCTCTCACATTCCTCTGGCTCACGTTCCACTGCCATGGCTGGCAGGAGCAGTAACAATTCCATAAGCAGCAGCCTGGGTCTACAATCACTGATGAGTAGCTTTCTTCACCCGCACAGAGAAGAAACTACTCATCAGCAGCAGGTAGACATGGAGCAGGACCTGAACCAGCAGGTGGTGGCATACTTGGACAGCACCCTGCCAACCCACATTGAAGATCTGCTGGACTACTGGGCAGCCAAACTGGATTTGTGGTCGCAACTAGCCGAGTTTGCCTTGGAAAAGCTGTCTTGCGCTGTGTTTAGTGAGGCAGGGGCCATAGTTGCCCAAGGAGAACTTGTCTGTCCACCCAAAATGTGGACAGACTGACCTTTGGCAAGATGAATCAGGCGTGGTACTGGTATAGCCACCCACCACCCCACTCTGTCACTATGTCACCAAGCCATTTTGTATAGTGTTGATCGACCAGTTCGAGGTTCAAACTTTCAAAAAAGTTTGGGTTCGGGTTCGTTGTTCCGCGATTACTTCCCGGTTTCTGAAGGGCTGCACAGCAGCCAATCAGCTAGCGTTTTACTTCTTTCCCTAAGAGCCCATCACAGCCATGCCTACTAATGGCATGGCTGTGATTGAACAAGTGCAGCATGTGACCCAGCCTCTATTTAAGCTGGAGTCACGTAGCGCCGCACGTCACACTGCTCTGATTAGTGTAGGGAGAGGACGCAGCTTCTGTGAGGGCGAGATTAGGCAGGGAAAAGTCAGCAACAGCACCTAATGAACGGATCGATCTAAAGCTGTGAATGATTGAACTTCTGCTAGCTACTTGCTCACTGGTTTTTAGGCTGCACAGAGCGTTTTTCTGTCACTTATTTTCTGGGGTGATCGGCAGCCATCAATACTAGTTTTTTTTTGCTATATCCTACATCAAGGGCTTGGCTGTGCAAATTGTCACCCCTAGAAACTCAGGATAGCAATTTCTATATTTTATAAAGGAGTTAAACACAATTGCACAAATACCAATCCCCTAAATCTGGTGTTCCAGCTATGGTTAGCCAAGTATAATACTGTCTGCTGTCTGGCAAAGAATAGATTATTTTCTGAGGTGAAATTCAATTGCCAAAATAGCAATACCCTAAATCTGGTGTCCCAGCTGTTGCAGGCCAAGTTTCATAGTGTCCGCAAAAACATATATTTTGTTGTGTGGTGAAATTCAATTGCCAAAATAGCAATACCCTGAATCTGGTGTCCAAGACTGTTGAAGGCCAAGTTGCATAGTGTCCGCCAAAACATATATTTTGTTCTGGGGTGAAATTCAATTGCCAAAATAGCAATACCATAAATCAGTGGTTTCAGCTGTGGCTGGCCAAGAATCCCAAGATTCATAGTGTCCGCAAAAACATATATTTTCTTGTGGGGTGAAATTCAATTGCCAAAATAGCAATACCCTGAATCTGGTGTCCCAGCTGTTGCAGGCAAGTTTCATACTGTCCGCAAAAACATATATTTTGTTCTGAGGTGAAATTCAATTGCCAAAATAGCAATACCATAAATCAGTGGTTTCAGCTTTGGATGGCCAAGATTCACAGTGTCTGCAAAAACATATATTTTGTTGTGGGGTGAAATTCAATTGCCAAAATAGCAATACCCTGAATCTGGTGTCCCAGCTGTTGCAGGCCAAGTTTCATAGTGTCCGCAAAAACATGTATTTTGTTCTGGGGTGAAATTCAATTGCCAAAATAGCAATACCCTGAATCTGGTGTCCCAGCTGTTGCAGGCCAAGATTCATAGTGTCCGCAAAAACATATATTTTGTTCTGGGGTGAAATTCAATTGTCAAAATAGCAATACCATAAATCAGTGGTTTCAGCTGTGGCTGGCCAAGTTTCATAGTGTCCTGCAAATTATATATTTTGTTCTGGGGTGAAATTCAATTACCAAAATAGCAATAACCTGAATCTGGTGTCCCAGCTGTTGCAGGCCAAGTTTCATAGTGTCAGCACAAACATATATTTTGTTCTGGGGTGAAATTCAATTGCCAAAATAGCAATACCCTGAATCTGGTGTCCCAGCTGTTGCAGGCCAAGATTCATAGTGTCCGCAAAAACATATATTTTGTTCTGGGGTGAAATTCAATTGCCAAAATAGCAATACCATAAATCAGTGGTTTCAGCTGTGGCTGGCCAAGTTTCATAGTGTCCTGCAAATTGTATATTTTGTTCTGGGGTGAAATTCAATAGCCAAAATAGCAATACCATAAAACAGTGGTTTCAGCTGTGGCTGGCCAAGATTCATAGTGTCCGCAAAAATATATATTTTGTTCTGGGGTGAAATTCAATTGCCAAAATAGCAATACCATAAATCAGTGGTTTCAGCTGTGGCTGGCCAAGATTCATAGTGTCTTGCAAATTATATATTTTGTTGTGGGGTGAAGTTCAATTGCCAAAATAGCAATACCCTGAATCTGGTGTCCCAGCTGTTGCAGGCCAGGTTTCATAGTGTCCGCAAAAACATATATTTTGTTGTGGGGTGAAATTCAATTGCCAAAATAGCAATACCATAAATCAGTGGTTTCATCTGTGGCTGGCCAAGATTCATAGTGTCCGCAAAAACATATATTTTGTTGTGGTGTAAAATTCAATTGCCAAAATAGCAATACCCTGAATCTGGTGTCCCAGCTGTTGCAGGCCAAGTTTCATAGTGTCCGCAAAACATATATTTTGTTCTGGGGTGAAATTCAATTGCCAAAATAGCAATACCATAAATCAGTGGTTTTAGCTGTGGCTGGCCAAGATTCATAGTGTCCGCAAAAACATATATTTTGTTCTGGGGTGAAATTCAATTGCCAAAATAGCAATACCCTGAATCTGGTGTCCCATCTGTTGCAGTCCAAGTTTCATAGTGTCCTGCAAATTATGTATTTTCTTCTGGGGTGAAATTCAATAGCCAAAATAGCAATACCATAAATCAGTGGTTTCAGCTGTGGCTGGCCAAGATTCATAGTGTCCGCAAAAACATATAATTTTGTTATGGGGTGAAATTCAATTGCCAAAATAGCAATACCATAAATCAGTGGTTTCAGCTGTGGCTGGCCAAGATTCATAGTGTCCGCAAAAACATATATTTTGTTCTGGGGTGAAATTCAATTGCCAAAATAGCAATACCCTGAATCTGGTGTCCCAGCTGTTGCAGGCCAAGTTTCATAGTGTTCGCAAAACATATATTTTGTTCTAGTGTGAAATTCAATTGCCAAAATAGCAATACCATAAATCTGTGGTTTCAGCTTTGTCTGGCCAAGATTCATAGTGTCCGCAAAAACATATATTTTGTTGTGGGGTAAAATTCAATTGCCAAAATAGCAATACCCTGAATCTGGTGTCCCAGCTGTTGCAGGCCAAGTTTCATAGTGTCCGCAAAACATATATTTTGTTCTGAGGTGAAATTCAATTGCCAAAATAGCAATACCATAAATCAGTGGTTTCAGCTGTGGCTGGCCAAGATTCATAGTGTCCGCAAAAACATATATTTTGTTCTGGGGTGAAATTCAATTGCCAAAATAGCAATACCCTGAATCTGGTGTCCCAGCTGTTGCAGGCCAAGTTTCATAGTGTCCGCAAAAACATATATTTTGTTCTGGGGTGAAATTCAATTGCCAAAATAGCAATACCATAAATCAGTGGTTTCAGCTGTGGCTGGCCAAGATTCATAGTGTCCTGCAAAAACATATATTTTGTTCTGGGGTGAAATTCAATTGCCAAAATAGCAATACCATAAATCAGTGGTTTCAGCTGTGGCTGGCCAAGATTTATAGTGTCCGCAAAAACATATATTTTGTTCTGAGGTGAAATTCACTTGCCAAAATAGCAATACCCTGAATCTGGTGTCCCAGCTGTTGCAGGCCAAGTTTCATAGTGTCCGCAAAAACATATATTTTGTTCTGGGGTGAAATTCAATTGCCAAAATAGCAATACCATAAATCAGTGGTTTCAGCTGTGGCTGGCCAAGATTCATAGTGTCCGCCAAAACATATATTTTGTTCTGGGGTGAAATTCAATTGCCAAAATAGCAATACCCTGAATCTGGTGTCCCAGCTGTTGCAGGCCAAGTTTCATAGTGTCCGCAAAAACATATATTTTGTTCTGGGGTGAAATTCAATTGCCAAAATAGCAATACCATAAATCAGTGGTTTCAGCTGTGGCTGGCCAAGATTCATAGTGTCCTGCAAAACATATATTTTGTTCTGGGGTGAAATTCAATTGCCAAAATAGCAATACCATAAATCAGTGGTTTCAGCTGTGGCTGGCCAAGATTCATAGTGTCCGCAAAACATATATTTTGTTCTGGGGTGAAATTCACTTGCCAAAATAGCAATACCCTGAATCTGGTGGTCCCAGCTGTTGCAGGCCAAGTTTCATAGTGTCCGCAAAACATATATTTTGTTCTGGGGTGAAATTCAATTGCCAAAATAGCAATACCATAAATCAGTGGTTTCAGCTGTGGCTGGCCAAGATATCATAGTGTCCGCAAAACATATATTTTGTTCTGGGGTGAAATTCAATTGCCAAAATAGCAATACCCTGAATCTGGTGTCCCAGCTGTTGCAGGCCAAGTTTCATAGTGTCCGCCAAAACATATATTTTGTTCTGGGGTGAAATTCAATTGCCAAAATAGCAATACCATAAATCAGTGGTGTTCCAGCTGTGGCTGGCAAAGTATAATAGTGTTCGCCAAAACATATATTTTGTTCTGGGGTGAAATTCAATTGCCAAAATAGCAATACCATAAATCAGTGGTTTCAGCTGTGGCTGGCCAAGATTCATAGTGTCCGCAAAACATATATTTTGTTCTGGGGTGAAATTCACTTGCCAAAATAGCAATACCCTGAATCTGGTGTCCCAGCTGTTGCAGGCCAAGTTTCATAGTGTCCGCAAAACATATATTTTGTTCTGGGGTGAAATTCAATTGCCAAAATAGCAATACCATAAATCAGTGGTTTCAGCTGTGGCTGGCCAAGATTCATAGTGTCCGCAAAAACATATATTTTGTTCTGGGGTGAAATTCAATTGCCAAAATAGCAATACCATAAATCAATGGTGTCTCAGCTGTGGCTGGCCAAGTTTCATAGTGTCCTGCAAATTATATATTTTGTTCTGGGGTGAAATTCAATTGCCAAAATAGCAATACCATAAATCAGTGGTTTCCAGCTGTGGCTGGCCAAGATTCATAGTGTCCTGCAAAATATATATTTTTTCTGGGGTGAAATTCAATTGCCAAAATAGCAATACCATAAATCAGTGGTTTCAGCTGTGGCTGGCCAAGATTCATTGTTTCCGCAAAACATATATTTTGTTCTGGGGTGAAATTCAATTGCCAAAATAGCAATACCCTGAATCTGGTGTCCCAGCTGTTGCAGGCCAAGTTTCATAGTGTTCGCCAAAACATATATTTTGTTCTGGGGTGAAATTCAATTGCCAAAATAGCAATACCATAAATCAGTGGTTTTAGCTGTGGCTGGCCAAGATTCATAGTGTCCGCAAAAACATATATTTTGTTGTGAGGTGAAATTCACTTGCCAAAATAGCAATACCCTGAATCTGGTGTCCAAGCTGTTGCAGGCCAAGTTTCATAGTGTCCGCAAAAACATACATTTTGTTCTGGGGTGAAAATCAATTGCCAAAATAGCAATACCATAAATCAGTGGTTTCAGCTGTGGCTGGCCAAGATTCATTGTGTCCGCAAAAACATATATTTTGTTCTGGGCTGAAATTCAATTGCCAAAATAGCAATACCCTGAATCTGGTGTCCCAGCTGTTGCAGGCCAAGTTTCATAGTGTTCGCCAAAACATATATTTTGTTCTGGGGTGAAATTCAATTGCCAAAATAGCAATACCCTGAATCTGGTGTCCCAGCTGTTGCAGGCCAAGATTCATAGTGTCCGCAAAAACATATATTTTGTTCTGGGGTGAAATTCAATTGCCAAAATAGCAATACCATAAATCAGTGGTTTCAGCTGTGGCTGGCCAAGTTTCATAGTGTCCTGCAAATTGTATATTTTGTTCTGGGGTGAAATTCAATAGCCAAAATAGCAATACCATAAAACAGTGGTTTCAGCTGTGGCTGGCCAAGATTCATAGTGTCCGCAAAAATATATATTTTGTTCTGGGGTGAAATTCAATTGCCAAAATAGCAATACCATAAATCAGTGGTTTCAGCTGTGGCTGGCCAAGATTCATAGTGTCTTGCAAATTATATATTTTGTTGTGGGGTGAAGTTCAATTGCCAAAATAGCAATAACCTGAATCTGGTGTCCCAGCTGTTGCAGGCCAGGTTTCATAGTGTCCGCAAAAACATATATTTTGTTGTGGGGTGAAATTCAATTGCCAAAATAGCAATACCATAAATCAGTGGTTTCATCTGTGGCTGGCCAAGATTCATAGTGTCCGCAAAAACATATATTTTGTTGTGGTGTAAAATTCAATTGCCAAAATAGCAATACCCTGAATCTGGTGTCCCAGCTGTTGCAGGCCAAGTTTCATAGTGTCCGCAAAAACATATATTTTGTTCTGGGGTGAAATTCAATTGCCAAAATAGCAATACCATAAATCAGTGGTTTTAGCTGTGGCTGGCCAAGATTCATAGTGTCCGCAAAAACATATATTTTGTTCTGGGGTGAAATTCAATTGCCAAAATAGCAATACCCTGAATCTGGTGTCCCATCTGTTGCAGTCCAAGTTTCATAGTGTCCTGCAAATTATGTATTTTCTTCTGGGGTGAAATTCAATAGCCAAAATAGCAATACCATAAATCAGTGGTTTCAGCTGTGGCTGGCCAAGATTCATAGTGTCCGCAAAAACATATAATTTTTTAAGGGGTGAAATTCAATTGCCAAAATAGCAATACCATAAATCAGTGGTTTCAGCTGTGGCTGGCCAAGATTCATAGTGTCCGCAAAAACATATATTTTGTTCTGGGGTGAAATTCAAATGCCAAAATAGCAATACCCTGAATCTGGTGTCCCAGCTGTTGCAGGCCAAGTTTCATAGTGTTCGCAAAAACATATATTTTGTTCTAGTGTGAAATTCAATTGCCAAAATAGCAATACCATAAATCTGTGGTTTCAGCTTTGTCTGGCCAAGATTCATAGTGTCCGCAAAAACATATATTTTGTTGTGGGGTAAAATTCAATTGCCAAAATAGCAATACCCTGAATCTGGTGTCCCAGCTGTTGCAGGCCAAGTTTCATAGTGTCCGCAAAAACATATATTTTGTTATGAGGTGAAATTCAATTGCCAAAATAGCAATACCATAAATCAGTGGTTTCAGCTGTGGCTGGCCAAGATTCATAGTGTCCGCAAAAACATATATTTTGTTCTGGGGTGAAATTCAATTGCCAAAATAGCAATACCCTGAATCTGGTGTCCCAGCTGTTGCAGGCCAAGTTTCATAGTGTCCGCAAAAACATATATTTTGTTCTGGGGTGAAATTCAATTGCCAAAATAGCAATACCATAAATCAGTGGTTTCAGCTGTGGCTGGCCAAGATTCATAGTGCCTGCAAAAACATATATTTTGTTCTGGGGTGAAATTCAATTGCCAAAATAGCAATACCATAAATCAGTGGTTTCAGCTGTGGCTGGCCAAGATTTATAGTGTCCGCAAAAACATATATTTTGTTCTGGGGTGAAATTCAATTGCCAAAATAGCAATACCCTGAATCTGGTGTCCCAGCTGTTGCAGGCCAACTTTCATAGTGTCCGCAGAAACATATATTTTGTTCTAGGGTGAAATTCAATTGCCAAAAAAGCAATACCATAAATCAGTGGTTTCAGCTGTGGCTGGCCAAGTTTCATAATCTCCTGCAAATTATATATTTTGTTCTGGGGTGAAATTCAATTGCCAAAATAGCAATACCATAAATCAGTGGTTTCAGCTGTGGCTGGCCAAGATTCATAGTGTCCGCAAAAACATATATTTTGTTGTGAGGTGAAATTCACTTGCCAAATTAGCAATACCCTGAATCTGGTGTCCCAGCTGTTGCAGGCCAAGTTTCATAGTGTCCGCAAAAACATACATTTTGTTCTGGGGTGAAATTCAATTGCCAAAATAGCAATACCATAAATCAGTGGTTTCAGCTGTGGCTGGCAAAATATAATAGTGTCCGCCAAAACATATATTTTGTTCTGGGGTGAAATTCAATTGCCAAAATGGCAATACCCTGAATCTGGTGTCCCAGCTGTTGCAGGCCAAGTTTCATAGTGTCCGCCAAAACATATATTTTGTTCTGGGGTGAAATTTAATTGCCAAAATAGCAATACCATAAATCAGTGGTTTCAGCTGTGGCTGGCAAAATATAATAGTGTTCGCCAAAACATATATTTTGTTCTGGGGTGAAATTCAATTGACAAAATAGCAACACCATAAATCAGTGGTTTTAGCTGTGGCTGCCCAAGATTCATTGTGTCCGCAAAAACATATATTTTGTTCTGGGGTGAAATTCACTTGGCAAAATAGCAATACCCTGAATCTGGTGTCCCAGCTGTTGCAGGCCAAGTTTCATAGTGTCCGCAAAAACATATATTTTGTTCTAGGGTGAAATTCAATTGCCAAAATAGCAATACCATAAATCAATGGTTTCAGCTGTGGCTGGCCAAGTTTCATAGTGTCCTGCAAATTATATATTTTTTTCTGGGGTGAAATTCAATTGCCAAAATAGCAATACCATAAATCAGTGGTTTCAGCTGTGGCTGGCCAAGATTCATTGTTTCCGCAAAAACATATATTTTGTTCTGGGGTGAAATTCAATTGCCAAAATAGCAATACCCTGAATCTGGTGTCCCAGCTGTTGCAGGCCAAGTTTCATAGTGTTCGCCAAAACATATATTTTGTTCTGGGGTGAAATTCAATTGCCAAAATAGCAATACCATAAATCAGTGGTTTTAGCTGTGGCTGGCCAAGATTCATAGTGTCCGCAAAAACATATATTTTGTTGTGAGGTGAAATTCACTTGCCAAAATAGCAATACCCTGAATCTGGTGTCCAAGCTGTTGCAGGCCAAGTTTCATAGTGTCCGCAAAAACATACATTTTGTTCTGGGGTGAAAATCAATTGCCAAAATAGCAATACCATAAATCAGTGGTTTCAGCTGTGGCTGGCCAAGATTCATTGTGTCCGCAAAAACATATATTTTGTTCTGGGCTGAAATTCAATTGCCAAAATAGCAATACCCTGAATCTGGTGTCCCAGCTGTTGCAGGCCAAGTTTCATAGTGTTCGCCAAAACATATATTTTGTTCTGGGGTGAAATTCAATTGCCAAAATAGCAATACCCTGAATCTGGTGTCCCAGCTGTTGCAGGCCAAGATTCATAGTGTCCGCAAAAACATATATTTTGTTCTGGGGTGAAATTCAATTGCCAAAATAGCAATACCATAAATCAGTGGTTTCAGCTGTGGCTGGCCAAGTTTCATAGTGTCCTGCAAATTGTATATTTTGTTCTGGGGTGAAATTCAATAGCCAAAATAGCAATACCATAAAACAGTGGTTTCAGCTGTGGCTGGCCAAGATTCATAGTGTCCGCAAAAATATATATTTTGTTCTGGGGTGAAATTCAATTGCCAAAATAGCAATACCATAAATCAGTGGTTTCAGCTGTGGCTGGCCAAGATTCATAGTGTCTTGCAAATTATATATTTTGTTGTGGGGTGAAGTTCAATTGCCAAAATAGCAATAACCTGAATCTGGTGTCCCAGCTGTTGCAGGCCAGGTTTCATAGTGTCCGCAAAACATATATTTTGTTGTGGGGTGAAATTCAATTGCCAAAATAGCAATACCATAAATCAGTGGTTTCATCTGTGGCTGGCCAAGATTCATAGTGTCCGCAAAAACATATATTTTGTTGTGGTGTAAAATTCAATTGCCAAAATAGCAATACCCTGAATCTGGTGTCCCAGCTGTTGCAGGCCAAGTTTCATAGTGTCCGCAAAAACATATATTTTGTTCTGGGGTGAAATTCAATTGCCAAAATAGCAATACCATAAATCAGTGGTTTTAGCTGTGGCTGGCCAAGATTCATAGTGTCCGCAAAAACATATATTTTGTTCTGGGGTGAAATTCAATTGCCAAAATAGCAATACCCTGAATCTGGTGTCCCATCTGTTGCAGTCCAAGTTTCATAGTGTCCTGCAAATTATGTATTTTCTTCTGGGGTGAAATTCAATAGCCAAAATAGCAATACCATAAATCAGTGGTTTCAGCTGTGGCTGGCCAAGATTCATAGTGTCCGCAAAAACATATAATTTTTTAAGGGGTGAAATTCAATTGCCAAAATAGCAATACCATAAATCAGTGGTTTCAGCTGTGGCTGGCCAAGATTCATAGTGTCCGCAAAAACATATATTTTGTTCTGGGGTGAAATTCAAATGCCAAAATAGCAATACCCTGAATCTGGTGTCCCAGCTGTTGCAGGCCAAGTTTCATAGTGTTCGCAAAAACATATATTTTGTTCTAGTGTGAAATTCAATTGCCAAAATAGCAATACCATAAATCTGTGGTTTCAGCTTTGTCTGGCCAAGATTCATAGTGTCCGCAAAAACATATATTTTGTTGTGGGGTAAAATTCAATTGCCAAAATAGCAATACCCTGAATCTGGTGTCCCAGCTGTTGCAGGCCAAGTTTCATAGTGTCCGCAAAAACATATATTTTGTTCTGAGGTGAAATTCAATTGCCAAAATAGCAATACCATAAATCAGTGGTTTCAGCTGTGGCTGGCCAAGATTCATAGTGTCCGCAAAAACATATATTTTGTTCTGGGGTGAAATTCAATTGCCAAAATAGCAATACCCTGAATCTGGTGTCCCAGCTGTTGCAGGCCAAGTTTCATAGTGTCCGCAAAAACATATATTTTGTTCTGGGGTGAAATTCAATTGCCAAAATAGCAATACCATAAATCAGTGGTTTCAGCTGTGGCTGGCCAAGATTCATAGTGCCTGCAAAAACATATATTTTGTTCTGGGGTGAAATTCAATTGCCAAAATAGCAATACCATAAATCAGTGGTTTCAGCTGTGGCTGGCCAAGATTTATAGTGTCCGCAAAAACATATATTTTGTTCTGGGGTGAAATTCAATTGCCAAAATAGCAATACCCTGAATCTGGTGTCCCAGCTGTTGCAGGCCAACTTTCATAGTGTCCGCAGAAACATATATTTTGTTCTAGGGTGAAATTCAATTGCCAAAAAGCAATACCATAAATCAGTGGTTTCAGCTGTGGCTGGCCAAGTTTCATAATCTCCTGCAAATTATATATTTTGTTCTGGGGTGAAATTCAATTGCCAAAATAGCAATACCATAAATCAGTGGTTTCAGCTGTGGCTGGCCAAGATTCATAGTGTCCGCAAAAACATATATTTTGTTGTGAGGTGAAATTCACTTGCCAAAATAGCAATACCCTGAATCTGGTGTCCCAGCTGTTGCAGGCCAAGTTTCATAGTGTCCGCAAAAACATACATTTTGTTCTGGGGTGAAATTCAATTGCCAAAATAGCAATACCATAAATCAGTGGTTTCAGCTGTGGCTGGCAAAATATAATAGTGTCCGCCAAAACATATATTTTGTTCTGGGGTGAAATTCAATTGCCAAAATGGCAATACCCTGAATCTGGTGTCCCAGCTGTTGCAGGCCAAGTTTCATAGTGTCCGCCAAAACATATATTTTGTTCTGGGGTGAAATTTAATTGCCAAAATAGCAATACCATAAATCAGTGGTTTCAGCTGTGGCTGGCAAAATATAATAGTGTTCGCCAAAACATATATTTTGTTCTGGGGTGAAATTCAATTGACAAAATAGCAACACCATAAATCAGTGGTTTTAGCTGTGGCTGCCCAAGATTCATTGTGTCCGCAAAAACATATATTTTGTTCTGGGGTGAAATTCACTTGGCAAAATAGCAATACCCTGAATCTGGTGTCCCAGCTGTTGCAGGCCAAGTTTCATAGTGTCCGCAAAAACATATATTTTGTTCTAGGGTGAAATTCAATTGCCAAAATAGCAATACCATAAATCAATGGTTTCAGCTGTGGCTGGCCAAGTTTCATAGTGTCCTGCAAATTATATATTTTTTTCTGGGGTGAAATTCAATTGCCAAAATAGCAATACCATAAATCAGTGGTTTCAGCTGTGGCTGGCCAAGATTCATTGTTTCCGCAAAAACATATATTTTGTTCTGGGGTGAAATTCAATTGCCAAAATAGCAATACCCTGAATCTGGTGTCCCAGCTGTTGCAGGCCAAGTTTCATAGTGTTCGCCAAAACATATATTTTGTTCTGGGGTGAAATTCAATTGCCAAAATAGCAATACCATAAATCAGTGGTTTTAGCTGTGGCTGGCCAAGATTCATAGTGTCCGCAAAAACATATATTTTGTTGTGAGGTGAAATTCACTTGCCAAAATAGCAATACCCTGAATCTGGTGTCCAAGCTGTTGCAGGCCAAGTTTCATAGTGTCCGCAAAAACATACATTTTGTTCTGGGGTGAAAATCAATTGCCAAAATAGCAATACCATAAATCAGTGGTTTCAGCTGTGGCTGGCCAAGATTCATTGTGTCCGCAAAAACATATATTTTGTTCTGGGCTGAAATTCAATTGCCAAAATAGCAATACCCTGAATCTGGTGTCCCAGCTGTTGCAGGCCAAGTTTCATAGTGTTCGCCAAAACATATATTTTGTTCTGGGGTGAAATTCAATTGCCAAAATAGCAATACCCTGAATCTGGTGTCCCAGCTGTTGCAGGCCAAGTTTCATAGTGTCCGCTAAAACATACATTTTGTTCTGGGGTGAAATTCAATTGCCAAAATAGCAATACCATAAATCAGTGGTTTCAGCTGTGGCTGGCAAAATATAATAGTGTCCGCCAAAACATATATTTTGTTCTGGGGTGAAATTCAATTGCCAAAATAGCAATACCCTGAATCTGGTGTCCCAGCTGTTGCAGGCCAAGTTTCATAGTGTCCGCCAAAACATGTATTTTGTTCTGGGGTGAAATTCAATTGCCAAAATAGCAATACAATAAATCAGTGGTTTCAGCTGTGGCTGGCAAAATATAATAGTGTTCGCCAACACATATATTTTGTTCTGGGGTGAAATTCAATTGCCAAAATAGCAATACCATAAATCAGTGGTTTCAGCTGTGGCTGGCAAGGTATAATAGTGTCCGCCAAAACATATATTTTGTTCTGGGGTTAAATTCAATTGCCAAAATAGCAATACCCTGAATCTGGTGTTCGAGCTGTTGCAGGCCAATTGTACATCTGTCCATAAAAGGATTCCTTTCATCCAGGGCCTAAATACTAGCCCTAAAAGAGATATTCTCCTAAATCAGTGGTTACTGCTGTGCCTAGATTAGTGTAACACACTACATACAGTCATGTGAAAAAATTAGGACACCCTTTGAAAGCATGTGGTTTTTTGTAACATTTTTAATAAATGGTTATTTCATCTCCGTTTCAACAATACAGAGAGATTAAAGTAATCCGACTAAACAAAGAAAACTGAAGAAAAGTATTTTCAAGATCTTCTGTAAATGTCATTCTACAAAAATGCCTATTCTAACTGAGGAAAAAGATAGGACACCCTTGCCCCTAATAGCGAGTGTTACCTCCTTTGGCTGAAATAACTGCAGTGAGACGGTTCTTGTAGCCATCTACCAGTCTTCGACATCGGTCTGAGGAAATTTTACCCCACTCCTCAATGCAGAAATTTTTCAGCTGTGAGATGTTTGAGGGGTTTCTTGCACGTACAGCCCGTTTCAAGTCACCCCACAGCATCTCAATGGGATTCAAATCTGGACTTTGACTTGGCCATTCCAGGACTCTCCATTTCTTCTTTTTCAGCCAATCTTTGGTTGATTTACTAGTATGTTTTGGGTCATTGTCATGTTGCATGGTCCAGTTCCGCTTCAGCTTTAATTTTCTAACTGATGGTCTCACATGTTCTTCAAGCACCTTCTGATACACAGTAGAATTCATTGTGGATTCTATGATGGTGAGCTGACCAGGTCCTGCTGCAGCAAAGCAGCCCCAAACCATAACACTTCCACCTCCATGCTTCACAGTTGGTATGAGGTTCTTTTCTTGGAATGCTGTGTTTGGTTTACGCCAAACATGTCCTCTGCTGTTGTGTCCAAATAATTCAATTTTGGACTCATCTGTCCAAAGAACATTATTCCAGAAGTCCTGGTCTTTGTCAACTTTATCTCTGGCAAATGTCAGTCTGGCCTCGATGTTTCTCTTGGAAAGCAAAGGTTTCCTCCTTGCACACCTCCCATGCAAGTTAAACTTGTACAGTCTCTTTCTGATTGTAGAGGCATGTACTTCTACATCAACAGTAGCCAGAGCCTGCTGTAGTTCTCGAGATGACACTTTAGGGTTTTGGAGACCTCTTTTAGCATCTTGCGGTCTGCTCTTGGGGTGAACTTGCTGGGGCGACCAGTCCTGGGCATGTTGGCAGTTGTTTTGAAAGCCCTCCACTTGTAGACTATCTTCCGGACAGTGGAATGGCTGATTTCAAAATCTTTGGAGATCTTTTAAATCCCTTCCCAGACTCATAGGCTGCTACAATCTTTTTTCTGAAGTCCTCTGACAGCTCTTTTGCTCTCACCATGGTGCTCACTCTCACTTCAACAGTCAGGAGCACACCAAACTAAATGTCTGAGGTTTAAATAGGGCAAGCCTCATTCAACATGCAGAGTAACGATCTACTAATTATGTGCACCTGGTGTGATATACCTGTGTGAGATCTGAGCCAATTTAAGAGGGAATACATTTGAGGGTGTCCTATCTTTTTCCTCAGTTAGAATAGGCATTTTTGTAGAATGACATTTACAGAAGATCTTGAAAAGACTTTTCTTCAGTTTTCTTTGTTTAGTTGGATTACTTTAATCTCTCTGTATTGTTGAAACGGAGATGAAATAACCATTTATTAAAAATGTTACAAAAAACCACATGCTTTCAAAGGGTGTCCTAATTTTTTCACATGACTGTAAATAAATAGGCAGATAGTGTTAGGTGCCTTTAAAAAAAGGCCTGAATTTGAAATCAATACATTGGGCCAAATATTTTTTTTCTTATTGTGGTGCTTGGTAAACGGTATCAATGAGGAAAACATCTAGTAATGGACGCGGACGCGGTTGTGGTGGTGTTAGTGTACCCTCTTGTGCTGGGAGAGGATGTGGCCATTCTGCCACAGCCACACGTCCTAGTGAACCAACTACCTCAGGTTCCAGTACCCGCCAGAATTTACAGCGATATTTGGTGGGGCCCAATGCCGTTCTAAGGATGGTAAGGCCTGAGCAGGTACAGGCAATAGTCAATTGGGTGGCCGACAGTGGATCCAGCATGTTCACAACATTATCTCCCACCCAGTCTTCTGCAGAAAGCGCACAGGTGGCACCTGAAAACCAAGCCAATCAGTCTGTCACATCACCCCCATGCATATCAGGGAAACTGTCTGAGCCTCAAGTTATGCAGCAGTCTCTTATGCTGTTTGAAGACTCTGCTGGCAGGGTTTCCCAAGGGAATCCACCTAGCCCTTCCCCAGTGGTGGAAGACATAGAATGCACTGATGCACAACCACTGATGTTTCCTGATGATGAGGACATGGGAATACCACCTCATCGGAGTCTGCACGTCTCTGATGATGACGAAACACAGGTGCCAACTGCTGCGTCTTTCTGCAGTGTGCAGACCGAACAGGAGGTCAGGGAGGAAGACTGTGTGGAAGACGATGCAGCGGACGATGAGGTCCTAGACCCCACATGGAATGAAGGTCGTGCCACTGACTTTCATAGTTCAGAGGAAGAGGCAGTGGTGAGACCGAGCCAACAGCGTAGCAAAAGAGAGAGCAGGGGGCAAAAGCAGAACAGCCGCCGCCAAGAGAGTTCGCCTGCTACTGGCCACCGCCACCAGGGACCGAGCACCCCAAAGGGCTAAATCTATCAGTGTGCAAATGAGCTGTGCAAATAAGCAAAATCAATATCAAAATCAATATCCACAGTGTACAAAAGGCTGTGCACATCAGTGCATAGATCAGTGCAAAAAGTGCAAAAATATCCAAAAAGTAACAAATCTTTGTCCGTGATCTTTTTAATAGATACAGTTGCTTTATTTTTAGTGAGGGACGTAGGAGGAATCTTCAGTGGATGTGGAAGAGATAAAGTCACGGACTTTAGGACCCAGTATCAGCCGGATCCACAGAGGTAGCCACGTGGGACGCCACGTGTGCCCATATCGCCGAGCGGGACGCCGCGGGCGTGTAGAGATCTCAGCGGAGACAGAACACAGGAGCGGAGGTAAGGCAGCTGGGGCCGGTGGGATGGAGGAAAGGAGGAGTGAGCGCAACGGCCGATCACAATACAAAGCGGGGGAGAAGTGGACGTTTGCATGTACATACCGGTATCATTTTGTGCACAGGAGGCAAGTTAATATTCCTTGATATGTTGAGATTGCCCTTATAAACTAATACTGCACTTTATTTGGAGACTCCTCCTCATTCATTTGGAGACTCTTGGGTCCACAGTAAAGAACGAGCAGGAAATTCCATAAACTATATATTGAGGAGTATATACAGTGTTGGCATGTACACTGTCGGAGTGGACTTTAAAACTGGATTTTGATATATCTCTGTTCACATTACTTGCACAGACTCTTGCTTTTGCTACCTATTATATGGACTATTAATTTTTTGGATTTTTTTGGATTTGTTACTTTTTGGATATTTTTGCACTTTTTGCACTGATCTATGCACTGATGTGCACAGCCTTTTGTACACTGTGGATATTGATTTTGCTTATTGATTTTGCTTATTTGCACAGCTTGTTTGCACAGCTCATTTGCACACTGATAGATTTAGCCCATTGATTTGCTTATTTGCACAGCTCAGGTGCACAGGTACTATCTTCACGTTGATTTGTACTTTGAAACAGGAGGTTACTATATCCAGTAAGGAATACATTTAGAACAAGCCGTATATATGTATATTGATACTTTTTAATAATTTTTAATAAAATTCAGCCTTTTTTAATAATTTTCAAAAAAGATATGTATTGATATACTTTAACATCCCAGATAAAGCTCAGTGCTGCCCCTATTTCTTTCTCTAATATACATAACGCCTAAATAAATAAGCTTACGCAGGCTAAGTGAATACATATATTTTCTAAGTGGGATTAAAAATAAGATAAAACAAACAAATCACATATGAAATAAATTATGATCAATGACATGGCCTGCCCAATACAATATCAGGGTGAACTCCATTCGCCACATTGTAGCACATGACCAACACCCCATGGTGGTACAATAGAAAGGGATTGTTTTTTTTAAATCAATACATCCAACCTGGATGAATTCCTCAATGGAATGCCAATTAACTGTCTGTGTTCATAATACTTTATAGCTTTTCCGCCCCCTCCTACCAAGGATGTCTAGTGTGTAGCACTCAGGAATTTGGCCTTCTCAGCCTAATGGCGGTATCTAACTATCCCTAATTCACTACATTACAAAGAATATCATTACAAAGAATATAAAAGGGGACATAATTCAAGGGCAAAGAACCAATCAGTACTTATTAAGTGTGCAAAATACCCTTACAACACAACACATTATACTGTTGTATTAATATACTGTTAAATTCAGAGCATTACATTGTTATGGCAATATACCAGATACATTAATGACATATACTGTTGCGTTAATATACCCATTTAATTCAACTCCTTATACTATTGCATTAATATACCCGTTAACTTCAACACATTATACTGTTGCATTAATAAAGCAGTTCAACACATTATACTATTGTGTTAATAAAGCAGTTAATTTCAACACATTATACTGTTGGGTTAATATTCCAGATAAATTTATTGCATTATACTTTTGCCTTAAAAGAGTATTCTAAAATTTTAACACTGATGACCTATCCTCTGGTGTGGGCAGTGGTAGCCATAGTGACACTTTAAGCAAACACAGAGGGAATTGGGAGCGGGCCAAGGAGCCCACAATAACATATCACAGTCTGATGAATTTGGTGATGATTATTCTGTGTTGGGCAGGATATGGAAGTCAGATTGGGGTGCTGAGGAGAAGGTGACCATGGCGGCAACATATGGCCAAAACCTCCCAAAAAACTACCAAGGCCTGATCTACTGGTGATGTCATTGATACTGTGGATACAGGCTCAAAATGAACCAGACCTACGCAAGCTTGTCAGCTGCTAGCACAGTGCAAGTATCTACTATATGGCATTTTTTTCTCTACAAGGATGTCACAAAACCACTACTGTGATAAGACTTGTAGGATAAAAATAATCCGTGGGCATTCAAACACAAAAATAGGCACCAGAGCTCTATTACAGCACCACCATGGCATCACTGGATCCTGTGGGAAAATAGAACTGGAGGAGCTGAGAACCAATGATGATTTGGTTTTTAAACCCTCAGATAAGGGGGGCAATATTGTGGTGATGAGGAGACGTATGTACGAGGATATGGTCATGCGTCTCCTTAATGATTCGGTAACGTATAAGAAATTGGACAGTAATCCAACAAACCAGTACCTGGGGGAACTCAGAGAAATTCTAGCAGAAGCAAAAGGAGATAACCTTATCTCCAAAGAGGAACATAGGTATCTTTTGAACACCAAACCTACAATAGCGACTATCTACGCTATACCGAAAGTACATAAACAAAGAGTGCCAATACCAGGTAGACCGATCATTTCTGGTAATGGAAGTCTGACAGAAAACATCAGCCAATATGTTGATGAGTTTATCTCACCTTTTGTACCTACGTTACCATCTTATATTAGAGACACTAAAGATGCGGTCACCAGACTACAGGAGATACAAGTCACTAAGGGTACGTTTCTTGCCAGTCTGGATATAGAGGCGCTATATACTAATATACAACATGAACTGGGAATACAGGCAGTTCACTCTTACCTCACTACTAAGGGCACTCAATTTCACTTGCACAATCAATTTATTTTGAAACTTTTATGGTTTCTACTTACTCACAATTATTTTTTATTTAATTCACGTTATTATTTACAGTTAAATGGGACAGCTATGGGAAGTAAATGTGCACCGAATTTTGCAAATCTCTTTTTAGGATGGTGGGAAAACACAATTGTCTTCACTGAGCAATATGAACACTTCACTAATCACGTTTTATTTTGGGGACGTTTTATTGATGATGTTTTGATTTTATGGGATGGCACTGAGACACTATTTCAAGAATTCGTACAGAATCTTAATCAGAATCATATAGGTATGAGCTTCACTTCAGAAATTAATTCTGAAACCCTCACTTTTTGGATCTTAGAATCTCCTTGTCGCCAGGTGGCCGCATCGTCACTGAGGTCTATAGGAAACCTACCTCTACTAATACGCTATTACATTGGCAAAGTTATCACCCACCGCCCTTAAAAAGGGTATTCCGGTAGGCCAATATATTAGGCGCGCAGAAACTGTTCGGATGACTCTGGGTTCCTCAAGGAATGTGAGACCTTGTATTCGAGGTTCCAAAATAGAGGTTACCCTAAAAAATACTGCATAAGGCCTTTAAAAGGGCTAAAGATACTGATCGAGTTTCATTACTGCAATCGAAACCAATAAAGGAATCCACAACAATCAGATGTATAGGAAACTTTGATAACCGTAACAAACAAGTGTATAATACCCTGCATAAGCATTGGCATGTTCTGCAGGCTGACCCTGATTTTCAAGAGGTATTGGCTAAAAGACCCCAGATTACGTTCAGGAGGGGAAAAAATTTAAAGGACCATTTGGTCCACAGTTTTTACAATACTAACCCTGCGCCACTTACCTGGTTGAGATCTACAGTTGTGGGAAGTCACCCCTGTGGGAGGTGTAGCTTCTGCCCATACGTCCAAAAAAGAAATTTTTCATCAATCCTAAAGATGAGAGAAAATATGACATAAGAGAGTTCATTAATTGTCAAACTAAAGGAATAATATATATCGCCCAATGTCCGTGCCCTAAATTATATGTAGGCAAGACTATACAGGAATTTCAGTAGGAGAATTTGCCAACATGTAAGCAGTATTAACACAAAGGCTGATACAAGCATCTCAAGACATGTTAGAACCTTTCATTCTGGAAATCCATCATGCCTGCAATTCTGGGGATTATGTAAGAGAAACCTAGGACCACGCTGTGGAAATTTGGATAAAATCCTATACCAAGAAGAAGCCAAATGGATATATAGTTTGGAGAGTTTGAGTCCACATGGACTCAATGAGGGATTCACATTTTCGTCGTTTTTGTAATACGATCTAGGTGTATTTTCAATAAATATGATCACACTATTTCAATTGTGAGTAATATAGGCTGAACACTCTGGGATCTTTTGAGCTAGCGTAAACTATAGATTATGACATAATATATATGAGTCACTAAGGCCAACATGGTACCTGTCTAGCAAGGTGGAAGTGTGACACTCTTTGGCTCTGGTGTTTTGGGTATTAATGTATGCATGGGAACAGAGAGAGGGGACTCGGAACCCCTTATATACATTACCTGAGGGATCCAAGCGCGTCTGTATACATCGAGGCGCGTTTGTTCAACATGTTACTATCTATATTTTGACACTACTTATAATTAAGCTTGTGCCCACTATCTGAGGGACCCAGGCGCGTCTCGATGTATCTAGACGCGCTTGGTTATTATGTTGCCCCTTGTGTCTGATACCTTGGTAATTAAGCCTGTACCTATTAAGGATGATATACTCCGACATTACAATGTTTTGCAACCAGGTCTGGTGCATTTAGTACTATGGACGGGGATATAAAAAATTTTATTTTTTTTTTTCACTTTTTTAAAAAATTATTTTTTTTTTTTTAAAATATTAATTTTTTTTATTTTTTATATCCTCTACATGCTTTGCCCCTGATTATATGTGTGTAAACAGGGGATCGTCGATGTTGGTAGTATGTAAGAACTAGTGGTATCAGCGCTTGTGTAGTCGCAGTGTGGCAGACTTGGCAGGTGCTGCTGGGTGATTCATATATAGTGAGTAGCTTTTACCTGACTACAGAATAAGTGTTAGCGCAGCAAGGGTCTGCGCAGCACATTATCTGGTAGTAACTCAATAACCAGTCATCCAACTTGAGTGTGGAATAAGTGTTTGCGCAGCTTGGGTCTGCGCAGCACGTTATCTGGCAGGCATCCAATGATTCAACCAATAAATTTAAACCTGACCAGTTCACTGGCTCTTTAAACTGTCAGTCTAATGCCAATGGTACTATTGGCCAATTATAGGATTACAAACTATAAATAGGAGTGTTCAGCATGGTGTTTCAAGTCTGTCCTTTCCCCTGAAGACGCCAGTTTATCTGGTGAAACATGTTGGGGGACAGAATCTGTTGGTTTTAGCTCTGCTCGAGTTGCTAAACACTGAGTAGGAAACAGTAGGAAACAGTTATTTACTTTAGGGTGTATGTTCACAGCACCGAGTACCCTGCAGGATTAGTCAGGCAGGTAGTTATACACTGATTGCAAACTTGTGGGAAGGTTAGGAGGGTAGTGCACACCCTCCGTTACCACTAGCAACCTGTGCGATAGCAGTGTGCAAATTCGAGCAGTAGTTTTAACAAGTGTGTCAAAACTCACAAACATTTTTAGAGAACTACTAATAAAAGTGAAGTTTTACTGATTTAAATATTAAGGGTAAAAGTGGTGAATTGAGCTCAATTGAGCAAAGTTTTTTTGTTTGAAAATAGAACTGGCCAACATTTGGTCTTTTTTGTGGCAGCCAGACCGCATCCCCAAGCAGTACAGTGTTCTTGTCATAATCATCATCAGAAACATCTCCTGCTCAGAGTCCTCCTCCTCCTTGTCCTCCACTATATCATCAGACATCAATAATGGAATATGTAACAATGAGAAAACTATTTGAGACCAGCAATTACTGTATTTTTAGCCCTATAAGATGCAACTGTTCATAAGATGCACCTAGGTTTTAGAGAAGGAAAATATAAAAAAATGTTTTTGAAATAAAGGTGTGTTCAAATTTTTAATAAAATACCAGAACAATATTTTAAAAATAGAAACATGAACAGCAGCATCAACAACCACAGACAAGTAAGGATATACCTTAATTCATAATGCTTCTCTAATAGTCAGGGAACCCCAAAAATTTCTCATCACTACTTTCCACATTTATAATGCTCGGTAGCTCAGACTCACTATCGCTGTCTTCAGTGACTTCATAAAGCATATTGTCTTCTGATCCGTCTAAGGTGTTACTGATGCCACATTTCTTACAGGATTTTATCATGATCTCATAATTCACAGCTAGCCACGATTACTTCACCCACTCACAGACTTGAGTCATGGTTGGCCTCTCCATCTGTCCAGTGGGTGTCAGGTTATGATTTCCAGCTGCCATCTACTTTTTCCATTTCTCTCGCATGAAGACTTTAAATGGTTTATTCATCAAGATATCCAGAGGTTGTAACTGGCTGGTAAGGCCCCTAGGAATCACCGCTAGATGGTCTTGGCTTCCTCAAATATCTTTTTTGTGTTGTCACTAATATGTGCCCTAAACTGGTCACGTACCAGCAGGCCTGGTTTCTTCAGAAGCCCTCCAGGGTGTTTTGATCATACTTTTTCTACTCATAGTTTCATGCCATTTTCATCCATCTAGCCTTTGTTGTGAACATGGACAATCCCTCCTCGTTGGATCACCACTTTTGGCATGTTCCTTATTTTGAACATTAGCAGTGGGGGAAGCTTGGTGCCATCTGCACAGCAGGACAACACAACAGTGTAATGGGTTTTCTTGTGTCCTGAGCTTTTTCATGGTTATGGTTTTTGCACCTCTGATATCAACAGTCCATTTCGATGGAACATTAACTATTAACAGGACTTCATCCATGTTCCAAATCTGGCCTATTTCATAGTTTGGGGATTTGCTCTGGTAGACAGGCTTGCGAACGCAATACAGAGGCAAGTACATAGTTCTTTGAAGCAAGCAGTAGTGTTTTATTTACACTCAGGAAAAACAAAGTCTTGGTGCTTGTTCACACATGGCAAAAATAACAACACAGCATAAGTTCACCTGTAAGGTTTTGGTGTTTGTTCACACCCGGCTGACAGCTCAGCCACAGGAAAGTCCAGGTTACTGGCAGTTGGAGGATAATCCACACACCTGACAGTGCTTGGCTGGGCTTTATACAAGCCTTCAAAACCCGGCCTGGAACGTGGGGAGCAACCACCCACCCTACACTTTAGTTGCTCGGATCGGCTTTGCAGCCATGCTCAAATATCAAAATGTCCAACAGCACTATCTGCTGTTGAAATACAACCAGGCTCTTATCTCACCGAGGCCAGGAACCTCGGTGACACATTCCCTCCGTCAATGACGGACCCTTGAACTCTCTTACAATAGCAATTTTTCTTCCTTGCCTCAAGTACAAATTTGTGAAATTACACAACTTGGATTCACATTCCTTACTTCCTTACACATCTTTTGCACAATTCTAGTTTTGGTGCGCATAGCAATACCACATCTCTTCATGAATCTGTAGCACCATGATGGTGATTCAATGAAGTAGTCAATGCCTTTCTCTGCAGCAAGACGCTTGGCTTCATAAAAGATCATTTTGGTAGAGATTGTAAAGCGGCCATTTTGCAGCATACCCACGAAAAGTGTGTTTACTTTTATTGGCTTTTTGCAGCTCATCTTCCTGTTTCCTTCATTCAAGAACCATCTATCCGGTTAGAGGCAGCCGGAAAGGTATTTTATTACCTCCAGTTTAAAAGAAAATTTGATATGAAAGCCTTTTCTGCTTTGACATCTTTCACAAATGTACAGTATGCATCAGGAGGGTACAGTTATGGGAGAACTGTCAGCACTGTGTCCTTCATAAATATGGGGGCATATTTAGTTGAGAACATCAGTGGATGATGTACTGTTGGGGGGGGACGACTGCTGCAACACACTTATTGGGGGATCTGATACTGATACAATGTTATAGGGGTTTTGCTGCTGACACAATATTATGGGGGAGATCTGCTGCTGATACAATATTATGGGGGAGATCTGCTGCTGACACAATGTTATGGGGAGGATCTTCTGTGACACTGTTAGGAGGTGGCTGACACACTTATTGGGGGGGTGTCCAGTGACACACTTATGGGGGCGCACTTCGATTACAGGCAAGTGTGATAGGAAAGCCTGCTCCCACTAATTGTCTCACTGCTTCACCGCACCACCCATATTCTCATTGCCGCACATGAGCAGGAGTTCTCCCGGCCAGGCTCTCCCCTGTTCTCCTTGCCGCACATAGAAGAGCCGGGCTCTTCCCTCTTCCAGCAGGTACAGTACATGTCGGGATCGGTGTCCAGTATATCTCAGGCAGCTGTCCCTATGCAGTACAGCCTGCGATGTGCCAACCACATGAAATGAGCTGGCAATTTTTTTTTCTCTCCCTATATTCCTCCCATAAGAGACACTATCATCCCCCCCCCCCACACACACACACACGCACACACACAAAAGGGGGGAAAAAGTGTGTCTTATAGGGAAAAAATACTGTGGCTTGTGTGCAAGCTGAACTTCCAACCAAGTTGTCTCATGGTTCTCCAAATGTGGCACAGTTTCACATCTGAGCATACTTCTGGTCAGCTGTTAAAATTATCTTGTTTTCTCTGTCGCTTCACCTATTCAATGACCCCATGGACTTCTGCAGATGGGAACATTGGCTGGAACTAGCTAAGTTTACTATCGCTGAACTGTCCAGCCTCCAGCATACTGTCAGAGAGGGTTTTCATCCTAGCAGGTGGCGTATTCACACCCAAGAGAGCACATTGTTCTGCACAAGTATCCAAAACATTACCTTAATTAAAATTAATCAGGCACATGGATCCTTGAGGATTTCCACAAACATGTCTAATGGCTAATGACAATGAATAGATCTGGTATTTCTGACAGTGGCTATTTTTCACTGGCCCAATGATGTAACTGCCAATGTCTGCCTGTTCATCGTGTTTCATCCTGTACTGCAGCTAATGTTGCTACTCTCCCTGCTGCCACTATTACTACCCCTAAATGACTGCACATCTCCTGCATTGTCTGTGAGGTTCTGCAGTGCTCTGCTGCTTCCAAAAAAGGGAGAATTTTTGGAAGCTTTTCTGAACTGCTTTTCTATGATACTACTTTCTTTGTATAAAACACTAGCAGATATGTGCCCCTAATAAGTCACAATTTTTGGAATTATTTAATTTTATAAAGTATGACAAATGTAACTGCACAGTGTGTTTTTCAACAGGCTGTTAGTTAACGCCCATCAACCATGTGTTTATTGCTGTCATTTTGGTAAAGAGCTTAAAAGAGTGTGTGAGAGAGAGAAAGAGCAAACATTTTTTTTTTAAATTTAAAAAAGAGAAGGACGAGACAGAAAAAATATGATTTAAACCTTAGATTGTCATACACCAATTTTCAAGCCAATTTGAGCCAAGCACTTTTGATTCAAATAGAATTTATTTGGACCCAAATCGAATTTTTGGACCAATTCAGCAAATCAGGCTACCCCAAAAATTTCAAGACCTTCATTCACTTTACATATAGTTTTCTAATAAAAATACAGACATTCCCCTAATATAGTATACACAAAATAATACTGAAATACTGAAAATAACTGTCCCCACACAAAAACATTTAAATTACAGTTTTACTTTAAAACTGCAGACTCACAGCAATAGTGCAGAAGACTGGACATCAGTGATGTAAAATTATTCACTTCAATCCAAAGGAGTAACTAGAAAAAGCTTGGCCCCATAGCAGATTTTTGAACAGGGCCCCCCTAACAACTGCCCCCTTTCCTGAACGGTTTGTCAAGACCGCCCATGCTTAGAGAGAAACCCCACAAACTCAGTAGTTATGCTCGTTAATGCCCCGCCACAGTAGTTATGCCCGTTAGTGCCCCCACACTGTAGAATGCCCACTAGTGCCCCCTGACAGTTGTTATGCCCAATTATTGCCCCTAAACAGTAGTTGTGTCCCCTTACTGCCCTCACAAAGTAGATATACCCCCTTAATGCCAGCACACAGTAATAATGACCCCTTAGACCACCCATATACAGTAGTAGTTACGCCCCTTTAGTCTACCCTCAAAGTGATGCTTAGTATAAATGAGAGCCCCCTGTTGTCTAATTAAAATTAAAAATCATTAATACTTACCTAGCTCCTTTCCCCCAGGAAGAGAGCACAACCCACTCTCCCCAGAAGGTGCAATGCAGGGAGGTAATCACACCTGAAGGGATTAGCAGATGAGGACAGGGAAAATCCAGTAGGGAAAATCACTGTATCACACCTGCTGGAGGGAGCACAGCCAGAAATTGAGGCCCGGGCCGTAATAGATGACCCAAATCCACTACAAAAGCAAAAACAAACACAATGCAACAGCACTCTGCAAACACAAATAATGTAGTAAATACAATTGTGCCATACTCACTATAGAAAATGTACTAATGCGAATGCTATGTTATATAGTGCAGTTCTTGGAAAAATACATTTTGTACAAAATAATTTGTGCCTGACTGTCCGCCAACAAGACGATCTCTTTAGGACAGGAACCTAAGCAAAATACTACCTCTTTTGGTGCCATACTGGCATCCATTAAATTCAGGTAATGCAGGTTCCACATTCATGTTGACCCTACACTGTATTATAACTCTGTTGGTGCCCCAATGGCCTCTATTAAATTCAGGGAAGCAGGTTCCACATGCACACTGAGCCCACTCTATATTTTAACTCCCCTGGTGCCAAATGGCCTCCATTAAATCCAGGGAGAGCAGGCTACAGCTTTATACTTGCACTAATTAAAATCAGCTGGAGGTGTAGCTGACTCCATTGGTTGTGCACTCCTAACTAACCTCTCTGTCCCATAGGCTGATTTGAATTAGTGCAATTACAGATGCAGCAAAGCTAAACTTAAACGTGTTAAGTAAAGAATGGCGAGAAAAAGATAACTAACTTTTCAATGGATTTCAATGGCTTTTGTCCCAAGAAAACCAAGATAACACTGTACCATGTGTTATCAGAGTCAAGTATACCTTGGCTACATCTTGATAAGTCAACTAAACAATGTCTGAATAGGCTACAGGAGAGAGCATCAGACTCAAGACTGTGGTCAGGGGTTGGAAACGAATGCACAATATTTACCCTTAAGCCCCTTTCAGATGAGCAAGTACCACTTTCCGTACTTGTGGCGTGAGTATGCAGCAGCTCCTGTCCTGACCTTCCAGCACTGATGGGTCACATTGCAATATAATGATTTATGATTTGATGCTATGTAATCCTTAGAGTTCTGGAATGTATTGAATAACACTGACATAATGTTATCAGTGTTATCCAAAAAGGACGGAAGCTGTCACATAGTCATGCTGCGAGTCCAGAGCGTGGAACCAGGGATGGATTGGCCATAGACCCTAAAGGAAAATTTCCTCTAGATGGTCACTCTAGATGGCCACAGACCAGATACAAAATGATATGATGCTCAACAGCCACAGGTGCCCTCTACAACCACAGGGGCTGCACTACAGTATTGCAGGCTCTGCCTACTTCTGTTGTCCCTGCCTACTTGTTTTGTCCCATCTTCTGTCAATTTGGAGCTCCCTACAACATGGGGCCACTTTTAGTTTTTTTTTTGTCTGCATGGCTGTCGAAACTTCTTCTAAAAATGATGCACAAGAAAGCCCGCAAACAGTTTGCTGACGACAAGCAGACTAAGGACATGGATTACTGGAACCATGTCCTGTGGTCTGATGAGACCAGGATAAACTTATTTGGTTCAGATGGTGTCAAGCGTGTGTGGCGGCAACCAGGTGAGAAGTACAAAGGCAAGTGTTTCTTGCCTACAGTCAAGCATGGTAGTGGGAATGTCATGGTTTGAGGCTGCATGAGTGCTGCCGACTGTGGGGAGTGTGAAACAGTGACAGGTCTCACTCTGGTTACTGGTAAGGAAGGGGTGGAAAGTGCTGTTCATACCCCTATTCCACCACAGGTGGGAGAGCTGGAGGTATCAGGATAGGATAAAGCACCTTCCTCTCTCTCATTCAATTGAGATGCTTTGAAGGAGAGCCAGGGAGGCTCTGGGAGAGAGTTTGAAGCAGAGGCCTGGGATGGCTCTGTGAGGTGGCCTCAGCTGGGCAAGGCTGAGGGTCCCCGTGGCTTGGTATAGCCTGGTCTTGGGGGACGAAGTAACGCCTAGTAGTGGGTTGCATGGGTCCTAGTCAGGCGGACTAGTGAGCCCAAAACCCCCAAGGGACTTTGTTGCTGCACAGCCTAGGGGCTGGAGGACTACGAGGCACATGAGTTCCAGGTGTGAATAGTGACTAATAGCGAGGTAGGGACACTGTGTATGTTTAGTTATAGCCCAGCCGGGCAAGGTGTTTATTTTCTGTATAGTTTATGTTGTGCCGGAACCAAATAAATGCACTGTTTGGGCATTGATACCATGTTTCCTGAAGATAATTGTGAAAGAGACCCCTAGAACCGAGCTAACCCCCCCACAGGAGTTACAGTTCATTAGGGGAACCATGAATGCCAACATGTACTGTGACATACTGAAACAGAGCATGATTCCTTCCCTTTGGAAACTGGGCCACAGGGCTGTATTGCAACATGATAACGACCCCAAACACACCTCCAAGGTGACCATTGCCTTTTAAAAGAAACTGAGGGTACAGGTACCGGAGTGGCCAAGCATGTCTCCAGACCTAAACCCTATTGAGCATCTATGGGGCATCCTCAAATGGAAGGTGGAGGAGTGCAAGGTCTCTACTATCCACCAGCTCCGTGATGTTGTCATGGAGGATGGAAGAGGATTCCAGTGGCAACCTGTGAAGCTCTAGTGAACTCCATGCCCAAGAGAGTGAAGGCAGTGCTGGGAAATAATGGTGGCCACACAAAATATTGACACTTTTGGGCACAATTTGACCATTTTCATTGGGTGTCCTCACTTTTGTTATCAGCGGTTTAGAAATTAATGGCTGCGTGTTGGGTTATTTCGAGGACATACCAAATCTACACAGTTATACAAGCTGTAGACTTACTACTTTACATTGTATCAAAGTGTCATATCTTCAGTGTTGTCCCATGAAAGGAAATAAATTATTTACAAAAATGTGAGGGGTGTACTTAATTTTGTGAAATACTGTATATATATATATATATATATATATATATATATATATATATATTAACTTGGATTATTTTTATTTTTTTATTCTGGAACCTAATGACTGTCACACAGAATATAATAAAGCACAAACCACTACAATAACGATTTGCACACAATAAATTGTTATGCAAATGTAATTGAGCTGCAGTCACCAATTATTAATATGAGCACCAGTCAGAATGGGTCTGGCTTAGGAATGCTATTTTCTAGCAATTACTGCATCGTGACCTGTATTTTCCCTTTTTTATTTAAATATGTTAATGGAAGAACTGGAATACCTAAAAGTAA
Source organism: Bufotes viridis (assembly GCA_033119425.1). NCBI lineage: Eukaryota > Metazoa > Chordata > Amphibia > Anura > Bufonidae > Bufotes > Bufotes viridis. The sequence continues at coordinate 94,287,476 of CM065590.1, forward strand.
AAAAAATATAATAGTCTAATCAGCTCTTACCATATGCACAGCATTTAAATGGTAAATTCCAATTGTGATTTATGGCTCGTGCTACAGAATTGGCACATAAAGCAAAGACAGGGCCACATGTATGTAGAAATATTTCCTTTCGAGAGCATTATTAGGTACAATTTGCTAAAGATATGGCACATAACAACAATTAGTACATACTGTGATAATTTATCTACCAGGGTCCATGGTTTCTTTTAAATTCATTTTTTCTCTTTTCCGATTCAACAAGCCCTAAAACAATTTGGTAGGACGTGTGATGTTACTAGTGTAAAGGATATGTTCAGTTATGGTCTACAATTGGGTTTCATGCACAAAGACAAATACGGAAAATCTCGCTGAAAGAAGTGACTTTAGCAATAGAGACAAAATAATGTCTATCCTATTGTTTATCATAATAATCTCTTATACAGTATATATAAAAATGAATTTCTGTCTGTCTGTCTAGACGTTCTTTATGTGCGACCAAATGACTGGACCAATCTTCACCAAATTTGGCACACGGGTACATCAGGTGTCCGGGAAGGTTTTAAAAATGACCTGCATTAGCCAATACAAGCCAGCAAGCCTTTAACTTAAATCAAAACTGCCATTTACTGCTCGTTGGCAGTCCATCCTAACACACACACAGTTTTACTCCAGGTAACCATAACAACCCAGCCATGTTTCTTCACTGCTCGAGATGATGTTTAAAGGAAATCTGTCACCAGGATAATCACTATAGAAGTAAAACCATGGGCGCTGTGGATAAAACTGCTAAGGGAGCGGAGTGCTATGGAAGTCACAGTTCAGGGGGAAAGTAAGGTGTCCATTCAAGTCATCCTTAAAACCCCGCCCCCAGGGCTATATAAGACACACCTCTGATTTGGATAGGCCATGCCCCCTCCCCTCCTGAGGTGGGAGGGACGGGGATTTTCTGCTTGCAGCTCACATTAAGACAGAACAGTGTTGCAGTCTTAGAGTGAGCTGTTTAAAAGGACACAATACAGATGCTGTTAGGCTATGCCCCCTCCCACTAAGCAAACAGGGATTGAAAAAATAAAGTTAAAAATCAACTTTTAGGTCCGCTAAGCCACATCCCCAATACGTTTAGGACACACTCCCTCCCTCTCTGCAGCCAATGAGTATTGACAAAATGAAGTTAAAAATCAACTTCTGTCAGCGGCAGAGGTGGGAGGGATGGTGAATTACTTTTTGCAGCTCACACTTAGAGAGGACAGTGCTGCTGTCTTAGGGTGAGTTGTTAGAAGGCCACACCTCAGAAGCAGTCAACAAAACACTTCAGGACTGCAGATAAAATAGGAAACTGATGGGAGGAGTATTGCGTTTACTGGCTGGAGACTTTTGTCAGACATTGCCAATCGTGCAAAGAGGCATGGTAGCTGATGAGTTGAATGCTTCCCTAAAAAGCTTCACCACTTTGGCATTTTGTTAAGAGGCTTACACTCAGTACAAACATGCGTGCCCTTACTTCTGGCCACAATACTGCTTAGCAATTTGTGCAAATGTTGCTACAGCTTGGAAGCGATCAAGTCAATGATGCACGTGGAAATGTGTCTTTTCCTGCAAAACTCTGCAACGTTGTTCCATCACTTGCTGACTTAAAAAACAATTTATTTCCTGGCATTCCTCAGATATTTTCACAAGGGAGGGAGGTTTACTATCCTTGGCTTTGTGAACGGGCAATTTTGGCTCCCAGGAACAATGCAGTGAATGCGATTAATGCTGACAGTTTAAGAGACATACCAGGACAAATTTTCACATACAATGTTTTTGACACAACTATTAATCTTGAGGACAGTGTAGAATACCCTGTAGAGTTTTTGAATTCCTTAGAACCGACTGGAATGCTGCCATATCATTTAGAATTAAAAGTTGGAGCTTCAATAATACTGTTAAGAAATGTTGCTGCACGACTACTTTGCAATGGAACCCGACTCTGTGTCAAACAATGCATGCCTCATCTGATTGAGGCTACAATACTGACTGGCTGCTCGCAGAATGAAGATGTTTTTATTCCTCGCATCCCGCTAATCCACAATAACAAGCATTCACCATTGCATTTTAAGAGACTACAGCTTCCTATTCGACTTTCTTTTGCAATGATAATTAACAAGGCACAAAGTCAGTCCCTGAAAATTGCTGGTGTCAACTTGGAACTACCATGCTTCTCTCATGGACAACTATATGTTGCCTGCTCTAGAGTTGTCTCAGGTAGAAACCTTTACATACTTGCACTGGAGAACAAGACAGCAAATGTAGTTTATCCAAATGTGCTGTCTTCTACTACATTACTATGTTTTCTGCCTTTTGTTTTTCAATGTTAGACACTTATCGGCATTATTGAAATGTTTAATTTGTTTCCTGTATGATTAAATAAATATATGATCTTTTCAAATACAATTACTTCTATTTTGTAGTAAAATTTTCTTCCCTAAAGGGCAACTAAAGCTAGAATCTAAACACAAAAAAGCAAATAATAAAACAGAATATAATATCCTTCTGTGTATTAATTATTTGCTCTTGTTTGTCAGATATCATAATTGAAGACCATGAAAAATAACCTAAAAAAGCAGTGCATTGTTCTCTCAGATTAGGGATTGCATTTTGTGGCATGATTTGTAGTGTTTAACCACTTCAGCCCCCCTAGCTTAAACACCCTTAATGACCAGGCCACTTTTTACAATTCCGCACTACACTACTTTCACCGTTTATTGCTCCGTCATACAACTTACCACCCAAATTAATTTTACCTCCTTTTCTTCTCACTAATAGAGCTTTCATTTGGTGGTATTTCATTGCTGCTGACATTTTTACTTTTTTTGCTATTAATCAAAAATGACCGAAATTTTTGCAAAAAAATGACATTTTTCACTTTCTGTTGTAAAATGTTTAAAAAAAAACTACATTTCTATATAAATTTTTCTCTAAATTTATTGTTCTACATGTCTTTGATAAAAAAAAGTCCAATAAGTGTATATTTATTGGTTTGGGTAAAAGTTATAAGCGTTTACAAACTATGGTGCAAAAAAGTGAATTTCGGCATTTTGAAGCAGCTCTGACTTTCTGAGCACCTGTCATGTTTCTTCAGGTGCTAGAATGCCAGGATAGTATAAATACCCCCAAATGACACCATTTTAGAAAGAAGACACCCCAAAGTATTCGCGGAGGGGCATGGTGAGTTCATGTATCATTTCATTTTTTTCACAAGTTAGCGGAAAATGACACTTTCTGAGAAAAAAAAAAAAAGTTTCAATTTCTGATCACTTCTGGCAAAAAAATAAAAATCTCAGACGGACTCACTATGCCCCTCAGTGAATACCTTGGGGTGTCTACTTTCCGAAATGGGGTCATTTGTGGGTGTGTTTACTGTTCTGGCATTTTGGGCGGGGCTAAATTGTGAGCCGCCATGTAAAACCTAAAGGTACTCGTTGGAATTTGGGCCCTTTGTGCACCCAGGCTGCAAAAAGTGTCACTCATGTGGTATCACCGTACTCAGGAGAAGTAGGGCAATGTGTTTTGGGGTGTATTTTTACATATACCCATGTTGGGTGAGAGAAATATCTCTGTAAATTGTCAACTTTGTATAAAAAATTAAAAGTTGTCGTTTACATAAAAATGGCCTGTGAAATCCTAAAGGTACTCATTGGTTTTAGGGCCCCTTTGCGCACTTCAGGCTGCAAAAGTGTCACTCATGTGGTATCGCTGTACTCAGGAGAGTAGGGCAATGTGTTTGGGGTGTATTTTTATATATACTCTGCTGGATGTGAGAAATATCTCTGTAAATGACAATTTTTAAAAATTTTTATACAAAGATGTCAGTTTACAGAAATATTTCTCTCACCCAGCATGGGTATATGTAAAAATACACCCCAAAACACATTGCCCTACTTCTCCTGAGTACAGCGATACCACATGAGTGACACTTTTTTGCAGGCAAGATGCGCAAAGGGGCCCAAATTCCAATGAGTACCTTTTAGGAGGGCATTATTACGCATTTTTCTTCTCACGCTTTAGGGCCCCTAAAATGCCAGGGCAGTAGAAATACCCCACATGTGACCCCATTTTGGAAAGAAGACACCCCAAGGTATTCCATGAGGGGCATGGCGAGTTCATAGAAGATTTTTTTTTTGGCACAAGTTAGTGGAAATTGATTTTTTATTGTTTTTTCTCACAAAGTCTCACTTTCCGCTAACTTTTGACAAAAAGTTTAATTTTTCATGGACTCATTATGCCCCTCAGCGAATACCTTGGGGTGTCTTCTTCCAAAATGGGGTCACATGTGGGGTATTTATACTGCCCTGGCATTTTAGGGGCCCTAAAGCGTGAGAAGAAAATGCGTAAAATGCCCTCCTAAAGTTACTCATTGAATTTGGCCCTTTGCGCATCTTGGCTGCAAAAGTGGCACACATGTGGTATCGCCGTACTTAGAGAAGTAGGCAATGTGTTTGGGGTGTATTTTACATATACCCATGCTGGGTGAGAGAAATATCTCTGTAAATTGAAAACTTTGAATAAAAAAATTTAAAAATTTACAGAGATATTTCTCACACGCAGCATGGGTATATATAAAAATACACCCCAAAACACATTGCCCTACTTCTCCTGAGTTTGGCGATACCACATGAGTGACACTTTTTTGCAGCCAAGATGCGCAAAGGGGCCCTAAAACCAATGAGTACCTTTAGGATTTCACAGGGCATTTTTACGCATTTGGATTCTCACGCTTAGGACTCCTAAATGCCAGGGCAGTATAAATACCCCACATGTGACCCCATTGTGGAAAGAAGACACCCCAAGGTATTCCGTGAGGGGCATGGCGAGTTCACAGAAAAAAAAAATTTTTGCATAAGTTAGCGGAAATTGATTTTTTTTTTTTTACAGTCTCATATTCCACTAACTTGTGACAAAAATAAAATTTTGCATGAACTCACCATACCCCTCACGGAATACCTTGGGGTGTCTTCTTTCTAAAATGGGGTCACATGTGGGGTTTTTGTACTGCCCTGGCATTTGAGGGTCTCCGCAATCATTACACGTATGGCCAGCATTAGGAGTTTCTGCGATTCTCCGTATATTGAGCATACGGGTAATGAGATTTTTTTCCGTTCAGCCTCTGCGCTGAAAAAAAAAATAATGAACGGCACAGATTTTTTCATTCGCATCGGTCAATGTGGATGAAAAATCTCTGCCAAAATCAGTGACTGCGGTGCGGTGGGCTGGGCGCTAGCTACCTAACAAGTAGCTAACTAACTGGCGGTGATAGGGGACACTTATGCCCCATTCACACGTCCGCAATTCTGTTTGCGGAACGGAATTGCGGACCCATTCATTTCTATGGGGACAGACTTTGTCCCGCTCGGATCCGGAATTACGGATCCGCGCTCCGGTCTGCACTTCCGCTCCGCAAAAATACAGAACATGTCCTATTCTTGTCCGCAACTGCGGACAAGAAAAAGCATTTTCTATATAGTTCTGGCAATGTGCGGATCTGCAAAATGCGGAAAGCACATTGCCGGTGTCCGTGTTTTGAGGATCTGCGGATCGGATCTGCGGATCGGATCCGCGATTGGATCCGCGGATCGGATCCGCGATTGGATCCGCGGATCGATCCACGGATCCGTGAATCCACGGATCCGCAAAACACATATGGACACATAAAGGGGTGTGATCAATGACAGGGGGTGATCAGGGGTCTAGATGGGGTGATCAAGGGTTAATAGGTGAGGGGGTGGGGGGTTAGTGTAGTGTTTGGTGCAACTGTACTGTAGTTACCTGGTCCTCTGGTGGTCGATCCCAGCAAATGGGACCACCAGAGGACCAGGTAGCAGGTATACCAGACGCTGTTCACAAAACAGCGTCTGGTATACATGTTTGATGCGATTTATATCGCATCTACAGCCTGCCAGCGATTGATCATCGCTGGCAGGCTGTAGTTCAACTCTCCAGACGCGCGCTCCTGTGAACGCGCGCGCGCCTGCGCGCGCGTTCACAGGAACTCACGGGTCTCGCGAGAGGACGCGCCGAGGCATCCACTCAGAAGATCCCGGCCGCCCGCAGGACGCAATCCTGCGTACGCGGTCCGGGAGTGGTTAATCTCACCATCTGGAGGAAGATTTAATGTAATGTATAACAGTTTTTGAGGTGACATCATCAAAAAATTATTTGCATACCCACCATGGATTTTAGAGTATTGTTTTTATTGTCTAAACGGGTAAAAATGACACGTTAACTTTATTATTTGGGTCAGTATGATTGTGGCTATATCAAATTTACATACATTTTGTTATTTCTTTTTTTTTAAATAAAAATATCTTTCTATTGCCATAACTCTTTTTTGTGAAGTGATTTGTAGATTTTATTGATACCATTTTAGGATACATGTGATACTTTTATACATTTTTAATCAATCTGTTATGTTCCATGATGGCTACCATAAAATTATGGCACATAATAACAGGTAGAATTTAGTGTTAGGTTCCCATCTTACAGAGATCGCCATAATGTGTGGCAGATGGGCCCAAATAATTTTGTACAAAATGTATTTGCCAAGCATCTAAAATTTACAAAATAAGCATAGCATTAGCACCAGAATACTTTCTTGTACTTTATTTGGTTTGCAGAGTGTTGTTGCATCGTATGTTTTACCTTCTGTTTTCAGCCATAGCAACATGCACTTGCGCATTGGGATGTGCTGACTGACCCCCCTTTTTTTTCTTTGCAGTTTTTAATCAATATTTATTGGGGAAGATAGGTGACCAAATAAATAACATGATATATTAATAGTTGGGGGTCCTGGGACCTTTATGACCATGGCTTGCAAAACCAATTATGTTTAGATTTGTATTTGTATAGTTTTATCATTTTAAAACTATTGTACATTTTTTTACATGTCTTTTAGTCTCCTTAGTGGGCTTGAACCTGCATTTGGATGATCACTTACGCTACACACTGTACTATTTCTGTGTATAGTGTTTTACTGGGAATCTAGCACATCTTGTCAGAGGCAGGGTGTTATAAAGGCAGTAAGAGATAGACCTCGTGGCCTTCAGAAGGCCCTTGGCTGCCATGGCAACTACTCGGAACCCTGTAATTACATTCACATGGTAACGAGAGAGCCCTCTCCTTGTGTCTAATCACTCAGATGCCTCATCCAGGCTGTGAGAGCGAGATACACAAGGGAATACAGCTGGCACTTGCAATTGATGGTATGGGCACATGTCCTGAACCCATGCCATCTTAGTGTTGTACTAGTTGACATTTCGTATTGACCATGTACATGAACCAATGTAATAGTACAGTGCAAGTCAGGAATATGTTGAAAAACAAAATGTTAAATTGCTGTTAGCAAGTTCTAATATCAATCAAGGGATATGTCCAATAATCAGTATGGATCAGAAAAAAATATTTCTAGTCTATGACAAAATCTTCTACATGTGAATATACCATACAAAGTAACATAAGTTGCAGCACATTCAACTGGGTCAAAGTAAGTTTGCTGCTCTAGCCCTGTATCCATATACATTAACAGCGTCTGCTTCACATTTACATGTGCCTTAGGGCAAAATAGTCGTTGTCGGCCTGCTTAGAGGTGTTTACTGAGAATTTATAACTGATGACCTATCCTCCTCTGGGAACCTCTAGAATAGAGCCCCCAAAGTAAATAATATGTCTAGAGATTAATTTACCTAAGACAACACACCCACTTTCACAAAACTGGAGAGCTTAGTGCAGAGCTTGAAAAAGTCGCAAAAAAATGCGCAATTTTACCGATTGCTTATTTTTTTTGCGACTTTTTGACTCCATTAAAGTGACTTTAGCTAATTATAAATCTGGCCCTATGTTCCTTGGATGTGGTTGATGTTTTTGATCTAGCTGGGCATTATCTTGATTGGTTTATTAATATCTTGTATCTGAGTGGATTCTGTCTGGGCGTTGGTTACCACCACCACCAGTCTGTATTGTATACAATTTTTAATATATGTGTTTTGTGTCAACGTTGTCCTTATATTAAAAGTCATGTATGTACTTTTTCAACACTATGGGATGTGCATTAGTGTTATGGCATCTTTTACTACTTGGTAGTTTACTCTATAGGTTTTGTTTTTGGCCATATTTGCACTCCTGCCCTCCATATATGTGTGTGTGCCCCCTTATTTTTCTTTTCTTATTAAGAACCGCTCGTGAAGCTATCGCGCTTTCCACTATACTATACACTTTATACTCCATCATTAAATCTATATTAGTGTTGATCAAGAGGAAATACTGCTGATCTCTCTGCTTAATAGAAGAAGACTGTGCGAACTGTTTAACTGGGCCTTTTTTTCCCCGCTGTTTTTGGATTTTTTGTGTGTTTCCCTGGACCCTGCTTCCTCTTTTCTGCTCTTTAACTCCTGGAGAAGGGAGTTATATAGAGGGGATCTCTTTTAATCAAGAAAAAAAGGGGGCAGTGAAATAAGGAAAGAAAAAGGGAAGGAAGGAAAGAAAAAGAAAGGGGAAGGGAGAAAAAAGAAAGAAAAAAAACATAAAAGAGAGAAGGGATTAAAAAGGAAGTAAAGAAAAAGGGGGGAGGAAGGTAACAAAAGGGGAAGAAAAGAAAGGAAGGGGAGAAAAAAAATGAAAGGAAGAGAGGAAAAAAATGTCACCCAAGCAAAACAGACGTTCAGTAGACCATTCCTCCGTTAAAACGGTACATAAGCCATTGGAATTGGCTAAAATTGACCAGTTTCTAAAATCCCCAAATGTCATTACAAGGGTAGGAAAAAAAAGTAATGTCTGATTTAAATACCCCCAAAAAATACTGGATCTAGAGTGGAAGACGTATCGGATGACTATCTTCATATTGACTGTTGTGCAAGATAAGACCGCACTCACTTGATGCAATATCTTTTCTTTATTGGTCACATAAAGAACAGTTGTGATGCGTTTCGGCTTGTAAGGTGAGCCTTTCTCAAACAATACACAATATGACACAAAGGTAAAATAGCCCGCTAAATGCAGGAAGTGACGTCAGGTTGCTATGGAGATCGTGTACAGAAAGCATCAAAAGCAGAAGCCCACAATGAGCATAAGTAAATAAATGATACTAACATAGAGTATTATTTTTAAACCCAATTAATAATAGAAAAAGAAAAAGAACTTTTAAGTAAGGCATATGTGCTGTTAGCATAACAAAAAATTGAAAAAGCGAGGCATACTTTCTGTAACCTCATAAACCATCCATCACGTTTTCTGTAAAAACAAAGGAAAAAATGACCACAGTTAATCACAGAAGATCAAATATGTGTGTGCAAAGTAAACTACACATCAGAGGAAACTGTTTAAATCATAGTCCCGATTTAACCCCTTTGGTTTCAGGCTCTGCAGTCTGTGGATCCAAAAAGCTTCTCTTTTCTTGAGAGATTTAACCCTATCACCCCCTCTCCGTGGACAAGCTATTAGTTCATCTTCAAAATGAAGGAGCGGAGAAGGAAGATTTAAATGACATGTTCATTGTGGAAGCATCTCCATTGAAAGAAATCTTTTCTGTGGTTAAAAATAATGAAGAGGTGATATAGATTATATTGACGCAGCTTGGGGCGATGCAGGTAGATGATGCCCTGATAAGAGATGATCTTACAAAGATACAGGACATAGTTACATTAATAGAAAAAGTTGTGGGGGCTTTGGAGAAGGAAGCGAAAACATCCAAAACGTGCTAAAAATGGATGCAAACATAATTTTAAAAAAAAGGTGGTGGACTTGGAGGACAGGTCAAGGAGATGTAACATTAGAATATTGGGCCTACCTGAAGGTGTTGAGGAAAAAAATCTAGCCAATATGATGCAGTCTTAAATTTTGGAGAAGTTTGGAAAGGAATATTTTTCTTCATCATTTTTGGTGGAAAGGACGTATTGGATACTCCTGGTGAAGATACTTGCCTCTCAAGACAGAGATATGATTTTGAGAAGGGTGAGAAAGTGCCCCCCTACTTCTATATAACGGAAGTAAATTGAAGGTGATTTCTAACCAGGAGCAAAAAATAAGAGATAGTTTGCATTCGCTCTCCCGAAGGTATAATTATAGAAGATCAAGACCGAATAAAGGAAAATTTCTTGGAGTTTTTTTACGGAATTATAAAATACAGATAAGGTTATTGCAGAGGTTGAGATGGATTTATTTGAAATCTATCACGCTCCCTGTTCTTACAGATACCCAAAGAGAATCCGTTGATGCAGATATTTCTTTAGAGGAGTTAGAGGCAGCGTTGAAGGCCTGTTCTGGAAACTACTCCCCTGGGTCCTATGAATTCTATCGCAAATATAGGAAGGTTATCTTTCCTCGTCTTATGTAGGTCTTCCCCGGATCATTGGAGGAGGGTATGTTTCCAGAATCAATGACAGAGGCGGTAATAATATTAATATTAAAAAAGAGAAAGGATCCCTTGCATATGGGGTCATATAGGCCAATCTCCCTATTGAATACCGATTTGAAACTTTTTTCAAGGATCTTGACTATAAGACTATCTAAGGTTATTTCAACAATTATACACCCCGACCAGAATGGGTTTATTCCCAATACAATACTGCTTTGTATGCAGACAATGTTCTTTTTTTGATAAATCATACAGAAACTGTACTTACAGAACTCATTAGAACTGTTAACTCCTTTGGTTCAGTTTCGGGCCTTGATATTAATTGGTCAAAAACAACCCTTATGCCGTTAGATGAACCTGGTGGTCCATTTGATGGGACTTTAAGTATGCTACAGATTGCGGATTTATTTGAATACTTGGGTATGATGATATCTCCCAAGATTGAACATTTCAAATAGCTCAATTTGATCCCACTGATTGGTAAATTGAGGTCCAAAATTACGGTTTGGCTTGACTTCCATTATCTAGGGCTGACAGAATATCCCTGGTGAAGATGGTGATACTACCTCAACTCCTCTATGTCCTCAAGAATTCTCCAATATGGATTGAGGATAAGTGTTTCAAATTAATTGAAAGAATAATTAACGATTTACTCTGGGGAAGAAAGCGGGTAAGGTTAAAGTTGGAGTACCTTTATAAGCTGATGGAACAGGGAGGTTTGAATCTTCCCTATTTCAAGGGCTACTTTATAGCTTCACAGTTATTGCTTTATTGTCATTGGGAAAAAAGTGAACTCTGTCGAGCTCTGGTTAGGAGCTCCCTATATGATAATATGTTCTCGTTATTAGAGTCTGGGCAACTATCCAGTACCCAACAGCATTACAGACAGTTTGGGAAGCTATCTACTAAAGTCTGGGGCACTATTAGGGTACTTTCACACTTGCAGTAGAGCGATCAGGCAAGCAGTTACATCGCCGGAATTACCTGCCGGATCCGGCAATCTGTGTTGAAATGCATTGCAAGAACGGATCCGTCTCTTCGGTTTTCATCAAGAGAAACAAATCTGTTTTGTATTTTTTTCACATTTTTAAAGATCTGCGGATGCGCTGACCGGAAGATCGGAACCGTTAATGCGGTATTTTTAATGCTGGATCTGGCACTAATACATTCCTATGGAAATGAATGCCGGTTCCGGCATTATGGCAAGTGTTCCAGAATTTTTGACTGAGATATTTTCTCTGTCCAAAACGCTGTACAGTGACTGAACTGAAGACATCCTGATGCATCCTGAACGGATTTTTATCCATTCAGAATACGCTAGAATAAAACGGAAGCGTTTTTTTTTTTTTTTCGGTATTGAGCCCCAAACACAGAACTCAATGTCGGAAAAGAAAAACGCTAGTGTGAAAGTACCCTTAAATGATGGTTAGGAATTAGGGGATCTCTTAGTTGCATGCCTCTTTGGCATAATCAACACTTGCAGGTATTAGATAACAAGTTAGATGGGTATAGGTATTGGCAAAAAAGCTATATTTTATACGTTGCACAGGTCGTGAGAAATGGAGCTATACTCCCATTTTTGGAATTGGCACAAAGAGAACACATTGTTAATTTACCTTGGTTTAGGTATTTTCAATTACGCTCTGCACTTTCTAGCGTTAAGAACAAATTTATGTTTGAGATAGACACTTCTACACCCTTTAATGATTTGATCGGAAACCCGGGTTGGAAGGTCAGATTTCCCAACTTTACAAATTGTTATTAGAATCACTATTTAAGACTATACGCTCCTCTGGACAAAGGGCTTGGGGAGTGGACCGTTCATTGATTAAATTAGGTGACTGGGAAAATATATTAGCTAACCTAAGATTAGTGTCTCACAATTTCAGTCACATGGTGGTTCAATTTAATATTTTACATAAACTATATGTTACACCAGTATGGCTGGATAAGTGTGGTTTAACCCCTTCCCGCCCGATGACGTAGCTGTACGTCATTGGAGCAGTGTTTAAACATGGCGCCCACTCCTGCCCGATGTGGGGCCATAGCCACGGGTGGCCACCTGCTTCTTGTAGGCCACCTGCTTCACCCACGGCTTATGTCTGGGATCGGCAGTAATGCCGATTGCGGACATTTAACTCCTCAGATGCGGTGGTCAGTCCTGACCACGGCATCTGTGTGTGATCCAAACCGAAAGTAAAACTTTCGGTCGTGCTCCAGCTCCCCCGTGTGGCAATCGTAGGAGCCTGAGCATGTATGCAGCAGCCTTGCTCTTCATGAATGTAACAAGGCTGCTGCATAGTATTTCCTATGGAGCCCTTGTCTGTATTAAGGCTCCCTGGTCTTTGGATGTAACTAGGAAGAAAACCATACTTAGGGTACTTTCACACTTGCGGCAGAGTGATCCGACAAGCAGTTCCGTCGCCGGCAAACTGCATGCAAACGGAGAGCATTGCAAGAACGGAGAGACGTATGGTACTGTGGATTACCACTGTGTTTATATGTGTAGTTAGGCTGCAAAGTATTTACGAGTGAAACAAATTTATTGCTGCAAAGATAGTGCAGAGGAAAAAATAAAAATAAGCCAGTCGGATCATTGTGACTAGCCTCAGCCATCAAAAAATAATAGCTTCCATTATAAATGGAATGCATGATGCTAGTGTGAATTCAATAATTACCTATACTAGAGATGAGTGAAGTTTTGAAAAATTCAATTCGGCAGCTTCTCAGAAGTTCCCCAAGAAATTGAGTTTGTTCCGAATTCATTAGTCACAAATCGCTATAAATTAGATATACCCAGGCCTCTTTGCCATAGACCTCCTGCACACAAACATTTTTTTTTTTCTGTTTACGTTCTGTACATGTATGGCGCTGTGATCGGGCGGGTGCAGGAGACGCGCCCACCCGATCCGCGGCAGGGGTCCGGCTGCATCACCGATGCTGCAACATTAACCTTTGATGTGCCACGGTCAGCGCTGACCTTGGCACGTACGATGACCTTGCGGGCATCAGAACGTCCATCGGGTCCGCGTGCTGCGGTGACGGGCACCCGATGGAAGGGAAGGCAGCCCACTGGATCTCACAGACAGGAACCTGTAAGCGTATTACAGTTTGTAATACACTTACAGCCAATGCATCACAATACAGAAGTATTGTGATACATTGTAAAGGGGATCAGACCCCCAAAAGTCCAAGAGTGTGACGAAAAAATAAAGTTTTACGGAAAAAAATTAAAAGTTTCAAGTAAAAAAAAAAAGCATCTTTTTCCAAAAATAAAGTTAAAAAAAATTGCAACACCAAGTGATCAAATAGGTGTATGCCCACCAAAATCATACCAGTCTAACCGTCACCTCAACAAAAAATGAGCCCCTACCTAAGTCAATCAGCCAAAAAATAAATCATTTTTTTTTGTTTCAAAAATAAAATCATTGTGTAAAACTTAAGTAAATAAAAAAGTATACATATTAGGTATCGGCACATCCATAAGAACTTGCTGTATAAAAATATCACATGATCTAACCCCCCCAGGAGAACACCGTAAACAAAAAAAAAAAGTGTGTCAAAAAGGCCATTTTTGGTCACCTTACATCATAAAAAGTGTAATACCAAGCGATCAAAAAGTCCTATGCACTTTAAAAGAGTAACGTCATCTCACACCAAAAAAAAATGAGCCCCTACATAAGACAGTCGTCCAAAAAAAAAAAAAACTACAGCTTTCAGGAGACACTAAAAAAATGCTATATTATGTAAAACTGTAACCAAAATATATTTGGTCATATTTGGTAACAGCCTTCTCTATAAAAATAGCACATTATCTAACCTGTCAGATGAACATTGTAAATATTTAAAAAAACGGGGCCAAAACAGCTATTTTTTGTTACCTTGCCTCACAAAAAGTGTAATATAGAGCAACCAAAAATCATATGTACCCTAAAATAGTACCAAAAAAAGTCTGCCACCTTATCCCATTGTTTCCAAAATTTGGTCACTTTTTTAGAGTTTCTACTCTAGGGGAGCATCAGGGCTGCTTCAAATGGAAAATGGTGTCAAAAAAACAGTCCAGCAAAATCTGCCTTCCAAAAACTATTTGTCGTTCCTTTCCTTCTGCGCCCTGCCGTGTGCCCGTACAGAAGTTTACGATCACATATGGGGTGTTTCTGTGAACTACAGAATAGTGATGTCGCGAACATAAAATTTTCCGTTTGCGAACGACGAAAGCGAACTTCCGCAAATGTTTGCGAACGGGCGAACCGGGCGAACCGCCATAGACTTCAATAGGCAGGCGAATTTTAAAACCCACAGGGACTCTTTCTGGCCACAATAGTGATGGAAACGTTGTTTCAAGGGGACTAACACCTGGACTGTGGCATGCCGGAGGGGGATCCATGGCAAAACTCCCATGGAAAATTACGTAGTGGACGCAGAGTCGGGTTTTAATCCATAAAAGGCATAAATCAACTAACATTCCTAAATTGTTTGGAATAACATGCTTTAAAACATCCAGAGTGTGTATACGATCAGGTATGATGTTGTATCGATCAGGTAGTGTATGGGTTGCGCCCGCTTCACAGACATTGACAGACCAAACTCCCCTTTTAATGCACCGCAAACAACCGCAAACAGTCCATTTGCACAACCGCAAACTGCCCATTTGCACAAGGTTGGATACCAAGCTAGCCACGTCCCGGTGATGTCATTGAAGGTTTCTTCCTCCACCCAGCCACGTGCAACACCAAGGGTCCCCGAAAGGTGAATTGAATTGATTTTTCGAACGGGGAGATGGTTAAAAAAATGCTGGCTCCCTCCCCTTTGCTTTTATCCACGGTGACTGCGTCTGCGCCGTGCAATTTACTGTCACACCCGATATGAGTGGTATTTTCTGTAGTACTATTTTCATCAGTTTAATCCCTCTAACATCCCCAATCTGGGGTCCATTTATTGAATAGACTTTTCGAACGGGGAGATGGTTAAAAAAATGCTGGCTCCCTCCACTCTGTTTTAATCCACGGTTACTGCGTCTGCGCCGTGCAATTTACTGTCACACCCGATATGAGTGGTATTTTCTGTAGTACTATTCTCATCAGTTTAATCCCTCTAACATCCCCAATCTTGGGTCCATTTATTGAATTGATTTTTCGAACGGGGAGATGGTTAAAAAAACGCTGGTGGGCACTGGCAGTGGGCACACTATAGTCAGTGGAAGTGGGCCTGACACACACTGGCAGCAGGCAAGCAACTGAATTTAGACTACTGTCTAAAAATTAAATGCCTTATTTATCGGCAAGCTACTGTGCAACCCGGTATCAGTGGTTGGCACTGGCAGTGGGCACACTACAGTCTGTGGAAGTGGGCCTGACACACACTGGCAGCAGGCAAGCAACTGAAATTAGACTACTGTCTAAAAATTAAATGCCTTATTTATCGGCAAGCTACTGTGCCACCCGGTATCAGTGGTGGGCACTGGCAGTGGGCACACTATAGTCAGTAGAAGTGGGCCTGACACACACTGGCAGCAGGCAAGCAACTGAAATTAGACTAATGTGTAAAAATTAAATGCCTTATTTATCGGCAAGCTACTGTGCCACCCGGTATCAGTGGTGGGCACTGGCAGTTGGGACACTACAGTCAGTGGAAGTCGGCCTGACACACACTGGCAGGCAAGCAACTAAAATTACACTAAAGTGTAAAAATGAAATGCCTTTTTTGATGCAAAGTCCTGTGCCACACGGCATGACAGGGGTGGGCACTGGCAGTGGGCACACTACAGTCAGTGGAAGTCGGCCTGACACACACTAGCAGGCAAGCAACTGAAATTACACTAAAGTGTAAAAATGAAATGCCTTTTTTTGATGCAAAGTCCTGTGCCACACGGGATGACAGGGGTGGGCACTGGCAGTGGGCACACTACAGTCTGTGGGCCTGCAGCTCCTCACACACAGGCAGGCCAGGCAACTGCAATATATATATGGAGAAAAAAAAAAAAGCTGACTAATGTTGCAGCCCTAAAAAAGGCTTTTTGGGGTGCTGTCAGGACGCTGTCCTTACAGCAGAGATCAGATGAGTCTTTCAGGACTGGAGTGGAGTCTAGTGTTGAGCGCGAATATTCGAAAAGCGAATTTTTTTAGCGAATATCGGCACTTCGCTAATTCGCGAATATTTCGAATATAGCGCTATAAATTCGCTATTTCGAATATTCGTTTTTTTTTTTTTTTTTTTAGTTATATTTTTTCTTTCCCACTTCCCAAAAGTAGTTCTTACCTGTCATGAGGATTCCTGGCTTCCTGGCTGCTCCAGTCAGTGCCCGTTGCCGCTTCTGCCGACTTCCGTGCTCATGGAGCGTCCCTTCCATGGGAAAATCTCTATATACTAAAATGTACTGTCGGATTTGAGGAATTACGTTGAAATCGCAATGCGATTAATTCAAGTTATATTAATCGCATTGCGATTTCAACTTAGAGATGGGTTTATAATGGGTCAGCTTGCTAGAATTAACGAAGTTAACGAATATGGAATATAGCAGCAGTGCTAAGTTGAAATCGCAATGCGATTAATTTAACTTAAAGTATTCGCATTGCGATTTCAACTTAGCACTGCTAGTGCATAGCTATATATTCCATAATGGAATATATAGCTATGCACTAGCAGTGCTAAGTTGAAATCGCAATGCGAATACTTTAAGTTAAATTAATCGCATTGCGATTTCAACTTAGCACTGCTGCTATATTCCATATTCGTTAACTTCGTTAATTCTAGCAAGCTGACCCATTATAAACCCATCTCTAAGTTGAAATCGCAATGCGATTAATATAACTTGAATTAATCGCATTGCGATTTCAACGTAATTCCTCAAACCGACAGTACATTTTAGTATATGGAGACGTTCCCATGGTGATGGGGACGCTCCATGAGCACAGAAGTTATGGTTGGCTTGGTAGAATTAGCGAGGATGACGAATATGACGAATGTATTCGTCATATTCCTCAAAACGAAGATAACGAAGTATTCTACATCTTCGTTTTAGCTACCTATTCGTCAACTTCGCTAATTCGAGCAATCATCATCATTCATCAAATAGGAAGGTTGACTTACTAGAAGTTGTAGTTAAATTGCTATGCGATTTTTTTTTTTTAATACAATAATTATATTACTTGATATGATAATATTATTATAAGTATTCTATTTATTAAAAAAAAAAATCGCATAGCGAATTTAACACAGCTGTCTCTATAGTCAACCTTCCTATTTGATTGTTAGAATTAGCGAGGTTGACGAATATGACGAATGTATTCGTCATATTCTTCAAAACGAAGATAACGAGTATTCTACATCTTCGCTTTAGCAACCTATTCGTCAACTTCGCTAATTCTAGCAATCAAATAGGAAGGTTGACTATAGAGACAGCTGTGTTAAGATTAGCTATGCGATTTTTTTTTTTTAATACAATAATTATATTACTTGATATGATAATATTATTATAAGTATTCTATTTATTAAAAAAAAAAATCGCATAGCGAATTTAACACAGCTGTCTCATTAGTCAACCTTCCTATTTGATTGCTAGAATTAGCTAAGTTGACGAATAGGTTGCTAAAACGAAGATGTAGAATACTCGTTATCTTCGTTTTGAGGAATATGACGAATACATTCGTCATATTCGTCATCCTCGCTAATTCTAGATATGAAACCAATAGGAAAGTAGCCTTAAGTACAAATCGCAATATGCGATTATTTAAATCGCATTTTAATCGCGATAACTAGAAAAAATGACGAATATTCGATTTCGACGAATATGAAACGAATATTCATTCGAATATTCGCGAATTTCGTCGAAATCGAATATGGCACCTGCCGCTCATCACTAGAGTGGACACTGAATACACTAGCCTAGCTATCAATTTCCCTATTAAATCAGCAGCAACTACACTCTCCCTCCTCTCACTAAGGCCCTATTCACACGTCCGCAATGTCGTCCGCATATATTCCGCAATTCTGCGGGAATACATGCGGACCCATTGACTGAATGGGGCACGGAACGATGCGGAGAGCACACACTGTGCTCTCCGCATCAGTTTTTTGCGGAGCGCGCCGCCGATCTTACGGCCGCAGCTCCGAAAAAAAGTAGAGCATGTCCTATTCTTGCCCGCAATTGCGGACAGGAATAGACATTTCTATGGGGCTGCCGGCCGGGTGTGTTTATGGATCCGCAATTTGCGGATCCATAAACACTACGGACGTGTGAATAAGGCCTAAGACTGTAGCTTCCGAATGAATCTAAAATGGATGCTGTTCAGGAGATGGGAGGGTCTGGGAGGGAGGGTATGCTGCTGATTGGCTGGAATGTGTCTGCTGACTGTGAGGTACAGGGTCAAAGTTTGCTCAATGATGATGTATAGGGGGCGGACCGAACATCGCATGTGTTCGCCCGCCGCGACGAACGCTAGAAAGCTATGTTCGCCAGGAACTGCTCGCCGGCGGATAGTTCGGGCCATCTCTACTACATAATTAGGGCAATTAATGTTGAGTTTGTTGGCTGTTAACCCTTGCTTTGTTACTGGAAAAAATTGACTAAAATGGAAAATCTGTCAAAAAAGTGAAATTCTGAAATTTCATCCCTATTTTCCATTAATTCTTATGGAACACCTAAAGGGTTAACAAAATTTGGAAAATGAGTTTTGAATACCTTGAGTAGTGTACTTTCTAAAATGGGTTCACTTTTTTAGAGTTTCAAAACCCCTATAGCGTTCCTTTCCTTCTGAGCCCTGCCGTGTGCTCATACAGCAGTTTACAACCACATATGGGTTCGTCATTTTTTCCATCTGAACAAATGATTCCTCCCTGCTTAAAATGCTTGTGGGTCAATGAGTCATTGGCCCACAAGAAAGAAACAGGGAGGAATCATGACTTTAGATGTTGAAAAAAGACGAATATTCTAAAAAACGAATAAATAGCACTATAGCGAATATATTCGTTTCGACATTTTTTAGAATATTCGTCTTTTTTTTCCCTCCAAACAGTACAGTTAAACCTCTTTGGCATACTCCTCCCCAAAAGCGTCCCCATCACCATAGGAACGCATGGTGGTTAGAATATACCATCAGATCTGAGTTAGATCGTGAAAACTCAAATCCGATGGTATATTCTAACACAGAGGCGTTCCCATGGTGATGGGGACGCTTGAGTTAGAGTATACCAACAGGCACATACATACTGGCCCCCTGCTGCCTGGCGGCACCTGACCTCTGAAAGGGCACTGTGATCCACGGCACCTGACCTCTGACAGGGCGCTGTGATAAACACAATTAACCCCTCAGGTGCGCCTCCCCCCCACTATTAAAATCATTCATGGGCCCAACCCCCCCCCCTCACCAGTATTACAATCATTGGTGGCCAGTGCGGATCCCCCCGTATTAAACATCATTGGTGGCCACTGCACTGACAATCCCCCTCCCCCCGTATTAATCATTGCTAGCCAGTGCGCTGAAAATCCCTCCACCCCCATATTAATCATTGCAGGCCAGTGTGCCCTCAATCCCCCCCTCCCTCCCCAGGGTTAATCATTGCTGGCCAGTGCGCTGACAATCCCCCCCCCCCTGTATTAATCATTGCTGGAAGTGAGCCCTCCCCCTCCCCCCCATCATTGCTATAAGTATACATCACACAGACCTGTGAGTTTGAGAAGATGGAGCGCCCGGCGGCCCCAGCGCAGGTAAGTACAATGCTGACTAACTGACCATGGCAGTCAGGGCTTCAGTAGCGCCCTGGTTGCCATGGTAACCAATCGGAGCCCCAGCATTACACTGCTGGGACTCCGATTGGACCTGCCGCTGCCAGCAATGATTAAATGATTAATACGAGGGGGGGGGATTGTCAGTGCACTGGACAGCAATGATTAATCCTGGGGAGGGAGGGGGGATTGTGGGCGCAGTGCCAGCAATAATGTTTAATACGGGGGGGATCCGCACTGGCCACCAATGATTGTAATAGTGGTGAGGGGGGGGGGGTTTAGGGCACACTGCCCATGAATGATTTTAATAGTGGGGGGGAGGTGCACTAAGAGGTTAATGCGGCACCTAAGAGGTTAATTGTGTGGATAACAGCACCCTGTCAGAGGTCAGGTGCCGCCAGGCAGCAGGGTGCCAGTATGTATGCGCCTGTTGGTATACTCTAACTTCAAGCATCCCCATCACCATGGGAATGCCTCTGTGTTAGAATATACCACCGGATTTGAGGTTTCACGATCTAACTCAGTTTCGATGGTATATTCTAACCACCAGGCGTTCCCATGGTGACGGGGACGCTTGTAGGGAGGAGTATGCCAAAGGGGTTTAACTGTACTGTTTGGAGGAAAAAAAAAAGACGAATATTAAATATAAAAAATATAAAAAATGTCAAAACGAATATATTCGCTGTAGCGCTATATATTCGTATTTTTTAGAATATTCATCTTTTTTTAACATCTAATGTCATGATTCCTCCCTGCTTCTTGCTTGTGGGCCAATGACTCATTGACCCACAAGCATTTTAAGCAGGGAGGAATCATTTTTTCACATGGAAAAAATGACGAATATTCTAAAAACAAATATATAGCAGTATATTCTGTAGTGCTATATATTCGTTTTTGACCAATACCTTTTTTTGCATAAAAATTCGCATTATGCGATTTTTTTTTATCACAGATTTTCCGCAATAAAACGAATATCTCGAATACGAATATTCGCGAATATATGACGAATATTCTACCATATATTCGCAAAATATCGCAAATTCGAATATTGCCCCTGCCACTCATCACTAGTCATGAAGAACAATATGTGACAAGAAAACAATCTTAGAATGGCTTGGATAATTAAAAGCGTTTTAAAGTTATCACCACATAAGGTGACACATGTCAGATTTGTAAAAAATGGCCTGGTCCTGAAGGGGTTAAGAGGTCCGGAAAAACAACGGAAGATACTCCGTATGCATTCCGTTTCCGTATTTCCATTCAAAGATAAAACATGTCCTATTATTGCCTGAAAATCACGTTCCGTGACTCCATTCAAGTCAATGGTTCCGTAAAAAAAATGGAATGCATACGGAATGCATCCGTAGCGTCTTCCGTATCAGTTTTTGTTAACCATCTTTTGAAAATGTTGTGCCCAGCCCAATTTTTTTATTTACTTATTGTCTAAACATTATTGGATGCTTCCGTTTCCGATCCGCAAAAAAATTATCACAAATGGAAACAGTACTGAAACAAAAAAACGAAAAAATTGCAAAACCATACGGTCCAATGCAGGAGGCCTTAGGGTACAGCCTCATGAAGCAGCCTTGGTGCAGGCGGGTTGTGGTCATGCTGTGGAGAAAAACCCATGGCCAATTAGCCTGTAGCTGCCTTTCATTTAACAATGAAGACTAGAAATGAGCGAATCGAAGCTGACTAAGTGGAATTTGCTTAGAATTTCAGGAAAAATTCGATGTACAACAAATGCGAATTTCCTTGCGCTTTGTGGTAACAAATCGTAATGGCGGCTACAATGGTGGCTAAAATGGCGGCTACACGTGTGAGGACATGGGGTAAGGAACTCTGGGAAGGCGGGATGACCCATAATGCCATGCATGCAGCCAATCAGCAGCCAGCCAGCCTTGTGATCTCACAGCCCTATAAATACGGCGACCATCTTAGATTCGGCCATTCAAATCATTCTTTGTTCAGGGACAGACGTGTATGCAGGCGCTAGGGAGAGTGAAAGAAAAACTGATTGTTAAAAAAAAAGGAAAGAAGCGATTTACTAGCACAGGGAAAGGATAGTGAGAGGAATCATTTCACAGGTAGGGAGAGACGTGTGCAGATGCTAGGGAGAGTCATAGGAAAATCCTCATTGTGAAAAAAAGCGATTTACAAGTGCAGGGGAAACATTTTTTGGGGATCTAGATAGTCTCATAATAGAGTTCTGTCATTCCAGCAATTAGTTATTGTGGCTTTTTTCTGTGGAAAAAGATAAATATTTACGCAGGTCACTTTTGTTGTTATTTACGCTAAAATCATTTGTAGTCATTTCTGGTGAAAGAGTATAGGGCGGTATTTCAGTAATACATGAAAAATATAAACACACTGCACGTTTGCAGTAATTTCTGGTGAAAGCGTATAGGGTCGTATTTTAGTACTACAAGAAAAATATATACACACTTCACTCTTTAATTGTTTTCTGGTTAAAGCATATAGTGGCCTTCTTCCATCCAACAAGAAATATATATTCTCGGGTCACTTCTGCAGTTATTTCTGGTAAAAGGGTATAGGGGCCTATTACAGTAAAAAAAAAGAAAAATATATATATGCACTGCAGTGTTGCAGTGATTTCTGTTTAAAAAGTATAGGGGAGTATTTCATTCAAAACGAAAAATATATACGTACTGCACTGTTGTAGTTATTTCTGGTGAAAGTGTATAGGGTCATATTTCAGTACTACAAGAAAAATATATACACTTCACTGTTTAAGGCCCCTTTCACACGGGCGTGATTTCCGTGCGGGTGAAATGCGTGAGTTGAACGCATTGCACCTGCACTGAATCCGGACCCATTCATTTCTATGGGGCTGTGTACATGAGCGGTGATTTTCCTGCATCACTTTTGCGTTGCGTGAAAATCGCAGCATGTTCTATATTCTGAGTTTTTCACGCAACGCAGGCCCCATAGAAGTGAATGGGGCTGCAGGAAAATCACAAGCATCCGCAAGCAAGTGCGGATGCGATGAGATTTTCCCGCATGGTTGCTAAGAGACAATCGGGATGGGGACACGATCTTAATTATTTTCCCTTATAACATAGTTATAAAGGAAAATAATAGCATTCTCAATAGAGAATGCAAAGTAAAAAGGGCAATAGAGGGTTAAAAATAATAAAAAAATAAACTCACCTCTTCCATTTGATCGCGTAGCTGCCGGTGTTCTGTTCTGTCTTCAGCAGGAGGGGGATGAAGGACCTTCAGTGACGTCACTGGGTCACATGGTCCAATCACCTGCTTTTTACTTTGCATTCTCTATTGAGAATGCTATTATTTTCCTTTATAACCATGTTATAATGGAAAATAATAAAATATACAGAATACTCAATCCGAAACCGGACTTCAATGATGAAGTCCGGCTTTGGGTCTGGGTACCAAACATGCTGATTTTTCGCATGCGCGTGCAAAACGCATTAAAACGCTTTGCACTTGCGTGGAAAAATTGTGCATTTTCCCACAACGCACCCGCCTCTTATCCGGGAGTCAAACGTAACGCCCGTGTGAAAGAGGCCAAATTGTTTTCTGGTTAAAGCGTATAGTGGCCTTTTTCCGTCCAACAAGAAATACAGTTGTGTTCAAAATTATTCAACCCCCAATGCTGTAAAGGGTTTTAGGGAATTTAGTGTACATTTGTAATTGTGTTCAGAATGAAATCTTACAAGGACTTTTTAAAGAACCAAATGCAACTAAAATGACATCAATTGATTTTGTAATACAGTATTAAATGTTTTTTTTGTGATTTCTTTATTGACACAATTATTCAACCCCTTAAAGACTACCACTCTTAAGAACAGAGTTTCATTCAAGTGTTTTTGATCAGGTATTGAAAACACCTGTGGATGTCAAGGAACAGCAATCAAGCATAATAAGCACCAATTAGGCAGATTCAAAATGACTGTGATACTCAGCTCCTTCTAGACATTTACTGGTGTGTTTACAAACATGGTGAAGTCAAGAGAATGGTCCAGGAAGACAAGAGAAGAGGTGATTTCTCTTCACAGGAAGGGCAATGGCTATAAGAAGATTGCAAAGATGTTAAACATACCAAGAGACACCATAGGAAGCATCATTCTCAAATTCAAGGCAAAGGGCACTGTTGAAACGCTATCTGGTCGTGGCAAAAAGAAGATGCTGACTTCGACGGCTGTGCACTACCTGAAGCGCAAAGTGGAGAAAAGTCCACGTGTGACTGCTGAGGAACTGAAAAAAGATTTGTCAGATGCGGGTACTGAGGTTTCAGCTCAGACAATAAGGCGCACACTGCGTAATGAAGGCCTCCATGCCAGAACTCCCAGGCGCACCCCTTTGCTGTCTCCAAAGAATAAGAAGAGTCGACTGCACTATGCCAAAAGTCATGTGGACAAACCACAAAAGTTTTGGGATAGTGTTCTGTGGACTGATGAAACAAAATTAGAACTGTTTGGGCCCATGGATCAACGCTATGTTTGGAGGAGGAAGAACAAGACCTATGAAGAAAAGAACACCTTGCCTACTGTGAAGCATGGCGGGGGGTCAATCATGCTTTGGGGCTGTTTTTCTTCTACAGGTACAGGGAAGCTTCAGCGTGTGCAAGGTACCATGAATTCTCTTCAGTACCAGGAGAGATTGGATGAAAATGTGATGCAGTCCGTCACAAACCTGAGGCTTGGGAGACTTTGGACCTCTAAACAGGACAATGATCCCAAGCATACCTCCAAGTCCACTAGAGCATGGTTGCAGATTAAAGGCTAGAAGATTTTGAAGTGGCCATCGCAGTCACCAGACTTAAATCCGATTGAGAACCTCTGGTGGGACTTAAAGAAAGCAGTTGCAGCGCGCAAGCCTAAGAATGTGACTGAACTGGAGGCTTTTGCCCATGAAGAATGGGCGAAGATACCCGTAGATCGCTGCAAGACACTTGTGTCAAGCTATGCTTCACGTTTAAAAGCTGTTATAACTGGAAAAGGATGTTGTAATAAGTCCTAAGATTGAATGTCACTTGGGGGTTGAATAAAACTGATAATGATGTGAGCACAGAAAAGACATTTGTGGTTATTTCATTATAAATGTTATGTTATATTTGTCTGACTTACAAGTGCCTCTTTGATTTAATTGTAAACAAGATGACTGAAATGATCAAAATCAATGTCAAACTGGCCAAAACACTCAATGTCAGTGGGGGTTGAATAATTTTGAACACAACTGTATATATTCTCGGTTCACTTCTGCAGTTATTCCTGGTGAAAGGGTATAGGGGCCTATTACAGTAAAAAGAAAAATATACATATGCACTGCAGTGTTGCAGTGATTTCTGTTGGAAACATATAGGGGCGTATTTCATTCAAAAAATAAAAATATATACGCACTGCACTGTTGCAGTTATTTCTGGTGAAAGCGTATAGGGTCATATTTCAGTAGTACAAGAAAAATATATTCTCAGTAGACTGTTGCAGTTATATCTGGTAAAGCCTTTACTGGCTTATTGCAGTTGAAAAATAAATATACATTTGCCATTTGCTGGTGCACTTATATTTTGAAAAACCTTTATTGACATATATCAGTAGAAAAATAAATA
The DNA here is from genome assembly GCA_033119425.1 of Bufotes viridis. Classification (NCBI taxonomy): domain Eukaryota; kingdom Metazoa; phylum Chordata; class Amphibia; order Anura; family Bufonidae; genus Bufotes; species Bufotes viridis. The sequence goes on from CM065590.1 coordinate 94,313,186, forward strand.
TACATTTGCCAGTCGCTGTTGCACTTATATTTTGAAAAACCTTTATTGACGTATAGCAGAAGAAAAATAAAAATATATTCAGCGTTCACTGTTGCAGTTATATGTGGTAAAGCCTTTAGTGTCGTATTTCTGTAAAAAATAAAGATATATTCAGTGTTCAGCGCTGTAGTTATATGTGGGAAATTCCTTTGTGCCGTATGGACCAAATTACGTTGTGGTGAAATTTCGTATTTACGTTTCACACACTCTGCACTTTCGTAACGACGTCCATAAGAGCGGTGCACCAATACAGGTGAATACACTATGCACTAACCCTGCACAAAAATGCTAACTAATTAACACCAGCCCGCAGCTATCTGCAGGATTGCTTACTAGACACTACGGGGACTTTTCTGCAGCACAGAAACCGCACGAGGACAGCGTTTCGCTCTTTCAGCGCAGACCTATTTCCTCCGCTACGTTCTGTTCACTTCAGATCACTCCGCCTCAGGCACCGTTGGTTTTTTGAAACTAACAGACAGCCTATTACCCTCTGTTGAAAAGCCTTTAGTGGCATATATACGTGGAAAAAGAAAAATATACTTGGCGTTCATTGTTCCAGTTATATGTGGTGAAGCCTTTAGAGGCATATATCAGTAGAAAAAGAAAAAGATAGTTGTCGATCAGCGCTGCACTTATACAGGGAGTGCAGAATTATTAGGCAAGTTGTATTTTTGAGGATTCATTTTATTATTGAACAACAACCATGTTCTCAATGAACCCAAAAAACTCATTAATATCAAAGCTGAATATTTTTGGAAGTAGTTTTTAGTTTGTTTTTAGTTTTAGCTATTTTAGGGGGATATCTGTGTGTGCAGGTGACTATTACTGTGCATAATTATTAGGCAACTTAACAAAAAACAAATATATACCCATTTCAATTATTTATTTTTACCAGTGAAACCAATATAACATCTCAACATTCACAAATATACATTTCTGACATTCAAAAACAAAACAAAAACAAATCAGTGACCAATATAGCCACCTTTCTTTGCAAGGACACTCAAAAGCCTGCCATCCATGGATTCTGTCAGTGTTTTGATCTGTTCACCATCAACATTGTGTGCAGCAGCAACCACAACCTCCCAGACACTGTTCAGAGAGGTGTACTGTTTTCCCTCCTTGTAAATCTCACATTTGATGATGGACCACAGGTTCTCAATGGGGTTCAGATCAGGTGAACAAGGAGGCCATGTCATTAGATTTTCTTCTTTTATACCCTTTCTTGCCAGCCACGCTGTGGAGTACTTGGACGTGTGTGATGGAGCATTGTCCTGCATGAAAATCATGTTTTTCTTGAAGGATGCAGACTTCTTCCTGTACCACTGCTTGAATAAGGTGTCTTCCAGAAACTGGCAGTAGGACTGGGAGTTGAGCTTGACTCCATCCTCAACCCGAAAAGGCCCCACAAGCTCATCTTTGATGATACCAGCCCAAACCAGTACTCCACCTCCACCTTGCTGGCATCTGAGTCGGACTGGAGCTCTCTGCCCTTACCAATCCAGCCACGGGCCCATCCATCTGGCCCATCAAGACTCACTCTCATTTCATCAGTCCATAAAACCTTAGAAAAATCAGTCTTGAGATATTTCTTGGCCCAGTCTTGACGTTTCAGCTTGTGTGTCTTGTTCAGTGGTGGTCGTCTTTCAGCCTTTCTTACCTTGGCCATGTCTCTGATGATTGCACACCTTGTGCTTTTGGGCACTCCAGTGATGTTGCAGCTCTGAAATATGGCCAAACTGGTGGCAAGTGGCATCTTGGCAGCTGCACTCTTGACTTTTCTCAGTTCATGGGCAGTTATTTTGCGCCTTGGTTTTTCCACACGCTTCTTGCGACCCTGTTGACTATTTTGAATGAAACGCTTGATTGTTCGATGATCACGCTTCAGAAGCTTTGCAATTTTAAGAGTGCTGCATCCCTCTGCAAGATATCTCACTATTTTTGACTTTTCTGAGCCCGTCAAGTCCTTCTTTTGACCCATTTTGCCAAAGGAAAGGAAGTTGCCTAATAATTATGCACACCTGATATAGGGTGTTGATGTCATTAGACCACACCCCTTCTCATTACAGAGATGCACATCCCCTAATATGCTTAATTGGTAGTGGGCTTTCGAGCCTATACAGCTTTGAGTAAGACAACATGCATAATGAGGACGATGTGGTCAAAATACTCATTTGCCTAATAATTCTGCACTCCATGTATGCTGTAAAATCTTTTTTGTAATTATTTTGGTGGAAATAAAAATTTCCACCTCCTCCATTAACTTCCTCATCTCTGCATTAACATCGGACACACTAACTTTACGCCCCCCCCTCCCCCAACTATGTATATGCGACTTGAAAAAGGCTTGATTGTAAAGCTGAAACGTTGTCCTTTTTGTCACATGGGTGATTAAACCACATCTGTTTTCAAGAAACTTTCGCCTGGAGTGCTGTCCATTTTTCTCCTTTATATATATATATATATATATATATATATATATATATATGTGGTGCCAGCACCACCTAGGAGCGAATAAAGGTAAATTATACAACTGCCAGCCTGGTAAAAGGGAACTAGAGCATGATGCCACAATACATTTGATATGACATTTAGCGTTTACATTTACAGTTTAAAGTGCCCACATATAGCACATAGTGGGACACTGCATAAAGATGAATCAGGCGTGGATCAGCCAGGATTTCCACATACCAATACATGATGCATCAGACTAGATCATCCATGGTGCCACACCAACTTTTTGGCAAAAGAGACCAGTTTCTTCTGGCTACCTGCCTCAGCTACTATTCTGATGCTGTTACCCGCCTGATGCCACACATCTGATGCCAAGTGCTCCTTCTTTCACCTACCATCTTCAGCGGGTACTAGTATTGTCACCCACCTCCACAGTATGTAACCTTAACACTCTGTGGCCTCCTGATGCTTCCACCACCTCCAGACTCTATCATTGTGCAACTCTGTGGCCTCCTCCTGATGCTGCTGCCGACACCTCCACACTCTGTCATTGTGCCGCTCTGTGGCCTACTCATGCTTTCATGTCTACACTATGTCACCGTGCCACTCTGATGTATTATGTTGCTGCTGCCAAGTCCACACTATGTCACCTTGCCACTCTGTGGTCTCCTCATGCTGCCATGTCTACACTATGTCACCTTGCCACTCTGATGTATCATGCTGCTGCTGCCACCTACACACTATGTCACCTTGCCACTCTGTGGCATCCTGCTGCTGCCAAATCCACACTATGTCACCTTTCCCCTCTGTGGCATCCTGATGCTGCCAAATCCACACTATGTCACCTTTCCCCTCTGTGGCCTATTGATGCTGCCATGTCCACACTATGTCACCTTGCCTCTCTGTGGCCTCCTGATACTGCCATACCCATACCATGTCACCTTGCCACTCTGTGGCCTACTGATTCTGCCATGTCCACACTATGTCACCTTGCCACTCTGTGGCATACTGATGCAGCCATGTCCACACTATGTCACCTTGCCACTCTGTTGTATGATGCTGCTGCTGCAGCCATGTCCACACTATGTCACCGTGCCACTCTGTTGTATGATGCTGCTTCTGCCATCTCCACACTATGAAACCTGGCCACTCCCTGGCCTCCTCATTCTGCTGCCAACTACATACTCTGATTGTGCAACTCGGTGGCCTCCTCATACTGCTTCCACCTCCACACTTTCATTGTGCCACTCTGTGGCCTCCTGATGATGCCACCACCTCCAGACTTTGTCATTGGGCCACTCTGTGGTCTCCTCATGCTGCTTCCACCTCACCAGTCTGTCATGGTGACACTCTGTGGACTTCTCAGGCTGTTCCCACCCTACTCATTTCATGACTGGGCCACTATTTTGGCTTTTGACCTGGCTGATATCATCATTTATTTGACCTTTCTTCTGATCTGTCAGAATGAAGGAAAAATGAGACGCACAACTGATCCTGTCTGTGTAGCAGCTGTAAGGCCTGTATGGCCCCATCAGAATTGGCTTATGATTTGGTAGCCAAAAACAGGAGTGGGTACAAAACACAGAAGACATGCAAATATTCCATTCATGTGTCATCTCTGTTTTAGATCCACTCCTGTTTTTATTGGCATTAGCAATACTGAGCAAATGCTGACCGAGTGAAGGCGTATGCTCCACAGACAGGATCCGTTTTTTGTGGGTTATTGTTCTTACTAGAGATGAGCGAATTTCATATTTTGAAATTAATTCACACTTCGTTTACTGGTAAAAGGAAAATTGCATTATGGATTGTGACGAGACCAATCTCGCCACTGCGCATTGGAGGAGCCTGGTTGCCCGCCTGCTGCCTTTAGACTATGGCCCCATGTTGAAACGCTTGATTTTCCCCTGCAAAGACACAAAAGCCAGGTCATTCGGTATTTACCCTATTTGAACAGTGATACCCCAGATAGCTATGCCATGGAGCCCATTCGCATAGCGAAAGACTATGTGAAAGTCTTTGGCTCCATGGCAATTGAACTGTATGTATGTCAATGTACCTTAGAAGACCCTGTGGAACTGGTTTTGGGCAGAAAAGCGATGCTTCATTTGCTCACAAAGGACTTTGATCTAACTTTTAAGCCCCTCAACCTATTCAAGTGAATTTTGGATATGTCTGTCTCCAAGTTATACTGGTAAAATAATATAACAATAGCAAAGACAGGTGCACTCTGCGATAATACTAAACCCCCACACTGATGTCAAAATTGATGTCAAATAGGAGGCGATGTCTTAAGCCCGGGCACCGCATCAAGATCTCTCAAGTAGCCCGAGGCCCTACCACTCACCTACCTGTGCCGTATTGACGATACCAGGGGCCAGTGGGCTGAATTACGGGAGGATATGGCCTGACTAACAAACAGCTTACCAGTTACCTCCAGCATGTAGCCATGCTTGCAATGGGAGGTGGGAGGTGCCTGTGAGCCCCACCCGAGACTGGCTGATATGGCCCAGGGCCTCACAGGTGCATCTGAATGTAGCCTGTAGATGAAAAGCAGACACATTTAAATTGGAGTTATACACCTTCAAACACTAGAATATAAAAACCATTAGAAAACGTGATGTGGTGTTAAACAGGCAGGATATGCTCAAACCCATATGCAGTTGTGCATGTATATAGGGGAGCATATCCTGCACTTGTATTCCGTTGCTGATGGCAATACCATACCATACTTAACATGGATTCCGTTACCGCGGACTATAACGCAATTCTATGACTGAATGCATAACGGAATGCCTCTAAAGGCATTCCGTTATTATTTCAGTCATATTAGAAGTCTATCGGCTGCAAAACTGATCCGTCCTGTTTTCGTTATGCAGGGAGTCCTCTCCTGCATAACGGAAATGGGATGGATTAGTTTTGCAGCCCATAGACTTTTATTATGACGGAATGAATAACAGAATGCCTCTAAAGGTATTCCATTATGCATTCCATCATAGAATTGTGTTATGGTCCGTGGTAACTGAATCCATAACGCAATTCACCTTTTACCAGTACAGGTAGAATGAACGAATTTTATAAGCGGAAATTCACTGATCTCTAGTTCTGACGGATCAGAGAAAGGGCAAAATAATCAGTGACGTGAACACAAACTTACTGCTGACACCCTCTCCACTCTGTCGGGGGCTCTACTTGTATAAGCACTTAATAGAACAGGTTCTGTAGACATCTATATATGTGGAATCAGCTGACAACAGTGTAAAAGGAGTGCGCTTCTTCTTGGGCTAACATCGACCTGTAAGGCTGAGTTCATACAGTACTTGAGTTATTTGATCAGTTTTAGCCCCGTGACTGCCCAAATAAGTGAAGTGAGCGACGCCTGTCATCTGCATGTCATACTGTATACAGTATTATTTCACTACCACAGCAGACTCCCTATGCGTGTTACTGCAAGGCACAGTGTTCTACATCACTATAAAGGCTCTCTGCAGCCAGGAAATAGCAAGTTATTAGTCACAAATAAATTCGGATCGAAGCGGATTTTTTCAGAAAATTCGGCGAACCAGCCGAATCGAATTTTTTAGAAATTTGCTCATCTCTAATGAAGACCACATTGTATATTCCTTCTTCATTGTTAATGGTCATCGGAAATCTTTAAAAAGGGACTGTTGCTGGTATGGGGTTTGGCTGGTTAGGTGGGGGGACAAAATGCATATTATTGCTGTTCTTGCCTGCAATCTCCTGCAGGTTATTTGACAGTAAACAATGAATATTAATCAGCTCTGGGATACTCTACTCTCAAACCCCAGCACTCTCCTGTCCTACAGGTGGGAGCCCTTCTTCTGCCATCTGCTTTTCCACATCATCTAATATCGATGAGAACATGTAATCAGGAACATCCAGCTCCTCCTCTCTCTGCATCTTGCTGACTTTTCTAGGACATGGAGACCAAAAAGGGTGTTTTGGAAGAAGTAGAGCCAGCAAAAGATAAGGATGGTCATCATTAAGACCTGGTCCCCCTAAGGGGTCAGACTGGATTGCATTGGTTGGCATGCTGGCAGTGGAATAATAAAGGATTCTTTCTTATTGGTATTGAATTACATTTATGGCTGATGTAGGAATAAATAAATAAAATTGACGCAAATTACCTACAAGCCACAAAAGATGCTGAAAGTGCTCCCTCTTCAAGTCTATGCATATTTGGGCACGTCGGATTATGTTGGCTGATACTGCTGTGCTTTTTTCAGCAAAATGTGGCAATATGCCGGACTTCACAGAACTCACTAGCACAGGTTCATGAATTGTTTACAGAGGAGTGAATGGTGAGCAAGGGGTTATGGCCACCATGTTCCCCAGACTTGTCCACATGCGATTTATATCTGAGGGGAAATTTAAAACAGAAAGTGTACACTAACAATCCCCATCCCCGGGGTGAACATTACAAACACTATCTGCAGCATCACTGTTGAAGAGCTGCAATCCGTATCAGCCAACATACAGTACTCTGACATGCCAAAAGATGCATAGACATGAATGGGGTCCACTTTCGGCATCTTTTGTGACTTGTGGGTACCAAAAAAAATAAATCCACTTGCTCTTTCATCTTGTCATACTATCGCTGAAGGCATGCTACTATTTTGTGGACCACCCTGTATTAATCATTTTCAGAAACATTGTCCCTAGCACATAAGCACTTGCCACGTCTCTCCCTATGCTCAGCTCACAGGACAATAGTGGCAATGAGGGTTTTATAGGGCTGTGACATCACAGGGGATGGCTATCTGACGATCGGCTGGCTGCACGGCATTATGGGTGATCTTGCGTTTCTGGGCTTGTCTCCTCTAGACTTAGTTTCATTTTGTAACACGTGCAGCCTCTATTTTAGGAAAACCTGATTCATTACCATAAAGCGCAAAGAAATTAGGATTCGTTGTGAATCAAAGTTTTCCTAATCTTCGGAACAAATTCAGCTTCGAATGCTTTGCTTCACTCAACACTAATCTATCCTGCAATTTCTTCACTAAAGCAGTGAATACAGAAGCTAAAGTGAGCATCTAACCAGACTAATAGTGAATGACTTGCCAAATTCAGACATTAATTCCCTTTGAGCATCATTTTAAATACATTTTCATGGAATATAACCTGTAATATTACTAACATAAATTCAAAAAAGCTGTGTTGTATGGGGAAAAGCTATTTGTTGAAATGTGAATGCATGGCATGCAATAGAAGCTGAAAATAATGGAGAAAGGCACTACTAGAGTAGGGTTTACTGAGTATATCACTTTAAATAACTGCCCTCTGCAAGCAGGAGATAAAGAAACATCTGGGATTCCACAGTACAGTAGCTGAAGAGTACTGAATGTATGGAAGAGACTGTGCGGTGTGATGGACATCCCTCATAGTAAGGACTCATTTTCCCTACTGATTCTCGCTAATCACAGATACTGCATGCTCATTTCTGTAAAGAGCTGCTAACTTAAATAAGAGTAAATTGTCTCCAGTGGGAAAAATAGAGATAGGATGTTAAATTGAATGATCTTTCATTTTTTAGAGACAATTGACTACAGACTAGGGGCTCCACATAGAAAATCATCATATTAAAAAAATCAAAAAAAAAATCCATGTACTGTATGTACCACAGTGATGTCTGTCTCAACAAATTTCTAGTGTTATTAAAGCAGAATCTTTGAGACTTGCATGTCGTTGAGAAATATAGAAGAGCAGCTTAACTCCCACTGAGGGGTACTTCAGTAAATCCTCTTAACCCTTTCAAGACCAGATGGCTTCATTTTTTTATTTTTTTTTTAGTTTTTATTTTTCACTCCCAGCCCTCTTGTTTTTTGCGGGGCAATATGCACTTTCTGCTGGCACCATTTACAGTTTCATACAACGTGATGGGAAGCAGGAAAAAAAATTCTAATGGGGTGCAATTATAAAAAATCACCATTCCACCATAGTTTTATGTTTTCTTTTTTTTTTATTATTATGCCTATGTTGTAAAACTGACCAGTTACTTTTAGTCTCTGTGTCACTAACGATACCACATATGTATATTTTTCCTTGCATTTTAATACTTGTTCTGTCTTCATACACGTTCACACAGTGTGCAATCTGACATTCAGCATAAACCATTCCTGTCTTCCAAATAAGAGGACTGTTCTTGTAATCTAACTTGTTTATTAATAACACGTTGTTCAAATGATTGAACAGATTCTTTGATTGGTAGGACAGGAGTGCGGGACAATAAAGTGGAATTCGATCCGAATTAAAAAAAAAATACGATTTGCACCGAATCCGAATTTCCTTATGCTTCATGGCAATTTTTTCCTAAAATGGCTGCTGCACGTGTTAGAACATGGAGCAAAAAACTCTGGGAATGAGGTTAACCCACAATGCCATGCATGCAGACAATCATCAGCCAGCCAGCATTGTGATGTCACAGCCCTATAAATACCCTCAGCCATTTTCGATTCTGCCATTTTCCAGTGTGCTTAGTGCAGGGAGAGATGTCAGCAGGCGCTAGGGACAGTGCTAGGAAAGACTTCATTGTGCTGAAAAAACGATTTATAAGTTGAGGGAAAGAGGGAAAGATTAGTCAAGGTGTAGGGAAAGGATAGGGAGGCATCATCTACACTATAAAAGGAGAACAGGGTGCAATAGGAGGATTTACAGCCTGGGTAATAGGATCAATTCTATTACACCTTGCTGCACTCATTGGGGATCCAAATTGCTATTATACTGCTGCTTTTAGGTTTGCACTAGATAATACCTCTGTAATTCCAGCAAACCTTGTTTGTTATTGGGGTGCAAGTGCTGTGTTGCAGGGTGTATTTATAGGAAATATACATATGTCATATTAACCGTCTTGTGGTGCATTTAAATTGTTCTACATTTACTTTTGGGGTGTATTAGTGTAAAAAAAAAAAGGACGTCTTATTTGCCATTCTGCTGTGCAGTTAATTTGTACTACAGCCTTTTTTAGGGTGTATAAGTGTAAAAAAAGGACATGTTATTTTCCGTTCTGTGGTCCAGTTACATTGTTCTATAGCTTTTTTTGGGGTGTATAAGTGTAAAAAAAAAAGTACTTCTTATTTGTGATTCTTCAGTGCAGTTACTTTGTACTACAGCCTTTTTTGGGGTGTATAAGTGTAAAAAAGTACATCTTATTTGCCAGTCTATGGTGCAGTTAATTTGTACTACAGCCTTTTTTGGGGTGTATAAGTGTAAAAAAAAGTACATCTTATTTGCCGTTCTGCGGTGCAGTTACATTGTACTGCAGATCTTTTTTGGGTGTATTAGTGGAAAAAACAGTACATTTTATTTGCCGCTCTGCGGTCAAGTTACATTGTTCTACAGCTTTTTTGGAGTGTATTAATTTCCTTTTTAATTTAATTATTTTATCTATCAGTATGTCAGACAGACAAGTGACAGGACCTTCAAAAGGAACGGGCAGTAGCCAAAAAGTTTCTGCAGCAGGCAGCAGAAGAAGGGGGAATGGAAGCAGGAGTCACAACTATTGGCATGAGCTTCCTGTGTTATCTAGCAGTCGTGTCTTGACCATCAACCCAGCGGTGCTTGAATGGCTGACTCGGTCTTCTACCTCATCACAAGTGCCATCAGACACCCCTAGCAAATAGTAGTTGGGTTCTTCACACACAACCCTTAGTTGGCATGGCCCGGGAGCAGGCCCTGTGCTCTCACCTGTCCTCAACCTGCCTTTGTCCTTTTCTGTTCCCTTTGCTAGAGAAGTATTATATGCCGTAGGCTCCGCTCCATTTTTTTAGGCGAGGACGAGCTACTAGAGGACAGTCAGCAGCTACTGCCCATCCAAGATCTGGAGGAGAGATCCGCCGCTTCCTCCAGTAGGCAGGCAAGTAGTGATGATGAGAGTCACATGGTGGCTGATATTGCGAGCTGTCAGGCTCCTGGCTCTGAGACCATTGAGGGGGACATCAGTGACGTGCAGACAGTAGTGGATGATGATGAAGCCAATCACACTTGGGAGCCGGATGAAAAAGGGGCTTCATCATCATCAGGAGAAGAGGGTGGCAGTTGTGCATGAGGCAGCGGCTGAGCCAGCAAGGTGGTACCGTAGCCTGGAGTCAGCAGGGTGGTAGAACAGGGAGGTCAGGAGCCAAACTTGCCTGGGCTTCGCAGAAGACTACCTGCCCGGCAAGTAGCGGTGCAGGGGTTTACAGAGACAGCAGTAGCAGTCAGTCAGTACGGAGTGTTGTTGGGAAAATGCCATACTCGGTGGTGTAGCAATTTTTTGTTAGGCCGCCAAAGAAGGTGATCTTGGCCATTTGCCGAATTTGAGGGCAGAAGATGAAGCATGGCCAGGGTGCCAATGTTGGCACCACAACCCTGAGTCAACACATGCAGCGTCACCATAAAGGTTCCAGGGAGAACCGTGGATCCAATGTGGTAGTCCAGCCTGCAGCAGCAACCGGTGCATCACCCAGAGGCACACACCCAATTTCATGCAGTCAAGGCTCCACCACTTCAGCCGAAGGGAGCTGTCTGTCCTACCGGTTATCTGCTGGTCCTTATGCTACTGCTACTCCATCAGAAATTAATTACCGAAACAATTGCCAAGAGACAACAGTATGCATGCACTCATTCAACGGCGCAGAAGCTGAAGGTGCTCCTGTCCAAGTTGCTGGTGCTGCAGTCCCTCCCTTTCCAAGTGATGGACTTTGCACCTTTCAGAGAACTGATGGCTAGTGCCTAGCCAAGGTGGAGTTTCCCAAGCCGTCATTACTTTGCCTAAAGGGCAGTACCAGCCCTGCACACATATGTAGAACAGAAGGTTCTACATATGTGTCCTTGAGCCTGTCGTTTTCTGCCAAAGTGCACGGCAGCACACACATGTGGAGCTGTAACTACAGACAAGAACAATTTATGTCCTTTACGACCCACTGGGTGAATGTGGTTCCTGCCCAGCCACACCAGCACAGATGACGCCGCTTCTGCCTCCACATTCTCACGCTGTTGGTCCTGCGACAATGTCCGCCTCTGCCTCCTCATCCTCCACCGTGTCCTCAGCCTCCACTGCAGGGACAATTAACAGTGCCCCACCAGCATACCACATGGGCAGGGCAAGGCAGTGTCACACTGTTCTACACCTCATTTAGGATGCTCTGCAAGAAGAACATGTTGTCAGTGCTGCGTCAAGGAGAGCTGAGCCATGCGCCATGCCTGGCACAAGTGTTCAATTTGATTGCAAAGAGGTTCCTGATGTCTTCCGCGCATCTGCAAGACATCCTGAAATGGCTAGGAAACTTTGCATGCCCTTCAGCCACTCATACACCGCAAAGCACACCCTCCATGAGCTGCAGCGGCAGAAAGGCATCCCCCAACATAGGCTGATATACAATGTTTCCACCCATTGAAATTACACCCTCCATATGTTGGACCGATTATATGAACAGAGAAAGGCCATAAACGATTTCTTGGTGATACAGGTGGACAGAGGTACTCCCATGTGTAACTTCGAGGTTATCCAGTTGCACCTCATGCGTTACACCTGCCGTTTGCTCGGGCCCTTTGAGGAGGCCACTTTATTTGTCAGTCGCCAGGACTGCGAGATGAACAACATTATTCCACTGATTCATGTCCTGGAACAGGTGCTGCTAAATCTGGCTGGCCAGTGGACAGGAGACGTGGCGACTACATCTCATGGCCACATGAGCCCTGTGGGAGCTGAACTAGAAGAGGAGGATGAGGACATTAGAGCACAAGAAATGTGTAGATCAATGGGTGGTTTTTCTATACAGGTGAAAGGATAGGAGAAGCAGGACCAGCCAGAGGAGCTAAAGGGCAATGAGGAAGATGAGGCCGAGGACCCAGACACACCGTGGCAGTATGCAGTGGAGATGGAGGCAGGGAGTCCCTCCGAGTCACTTGCCCAAAGGGCCCGATGCATACTCGCTTGCGTAGTGACAGCCGAGTTGTCACCATTCGCCAGAGGGATGACTACTGGCTCTCCACAATGTTAGACCCTTGCTACCGGTCCAAAATGGGGGCCTTTTTTACATCTGCTGAGAGGAAGGACAAACTGAACTACTATCAAAACATCCTATGTAGTTAGTTGGCTGCTGGGGGGAGGTTGGGGGGCATGAGCAGTATCAGCTCCATCAGCAGCAACTTAAGTCTAGAGTTGCTAGAACCTGAACCAGCAGGTTATGGCATACTTGGAGTGCACCCTGCCACCCCACATCAAAGATCCCCTGGACTACTGGGCAGCCAAACTCGATTTGTGGCCACAACTGGCCAAGTTTGCCCTGGACAAGCTTTCCTGCCCGGCCAGCAGTGTGACATTAGAGTGGGTGTTTAGTGCGGCAGTGGCTATAGTTACCTCAAGGAGAACTCGCCTGTCCACCCAAAATGTGGAGAAACTGACCTTTGTAAAGATTAATCAGTTGTGGATCAGCCAGGATTTTCAAAAACCAGTGCCTGATGCATCAGACTAGATCATCTATGGTGCCACATTAACACTTTGACAAAGGAGACCTGTTTCTTTTGGCCACCTGCTTTAGCTACTATTCTGATTCTGCCACCCGCCTAATGCCACACCTGTTGCCAGGTGCTCCCAGTGCCAGCCACCATCTTCAGCTGGTACTGGTATTGCCCCCCACCTCGTCACTGTGCCACTCTGTGGTCTCCTCATGCTGCTGATACCTCAATGCTGCGTCACTGTGCCAGTCTATGGTCTCCTCATGCTGCTGCCACTTCACTATCAGTGGTTTACTAATGCTGCTGCTACCTCAATACTACAGTCCCTGACAAAAGTCTTGTCGCTTCTCTATTTTGTAGAAATTCCTGCTATTAACCTGACTTTGAATTAATCAATTGGTGTTAGAAATAGCTCATATGCAAAGCTAAAGCCCTCCCAATGATGTTTAATGCAATTAAATAAATTAGTTTCACTGAAAAAAAGATTTATAATTTAATCAAGACAGAAAGGTCAAATGTTTTGTCGCCTATACAGAAAATTAACAACTTTACTGCAAATCCAAAAATATGTCATCAAAAGTAGTGGTGCTGTGAGATTCAAATTTAATATCTTGTATAACTTCTATGAGCTTGAAGGACAGCGTCCATGCGGTTTGGCAAAGATTCATACAATTTTTTGATGAAGTCATCAGGAGTAGCAAATAAAACAGTCTTGCATGCCTCCCAGAGTTCATCAATATTCTTTGGTTTCGTCTTCCATGCTTCCTCTTTCATCCTACCCCACATATGCTCAATGATATTCATGTCTGGTGACTGGGCTGGCCAATCCTGGAGCATCTTTATCTTCTTCGCCTTAAGGAACTTTGATGTGGAGATGGAAGTATGCGATGGAGCACCATCCTGCTGCAGAATTTAGCCTTTTTTATGGTTGGGAATATAAGAGGTAGTTAAGATTTCTTGGTATTTTAGATTATTGATGTTGCCTTCCACCCTGCAGATCCCTCGCACACCCCCATACTGGATGTAACCCCAGACCATTATTTTGCCTCCACCAAACTTCACTGTTCTCTGGGTAAATCTCGGCTCCATACGTGTTCCAGTAGGTCTCCTGCAATATTTGTGGTGTAATTCAACAGAAGATTAATCTGAAAAATCCACCTTCTGCCACTTTCCCAGCGTCCATCCTTTTAGCAGGCTGTGGGCCTTGGCAAATGCCACACGGCTTTTCAATTGTCCATTGTTTAGTGCTGGCTTATGAGCACTGATTCGACCATGGAGGCCATTTCTAGACAGAATCAGACAAACTGTTCTGGTTGACACAGGGACTTCAGGTGACCAGGTCTCGTGGAGTTCTGCTGCAGTGGAAAATGAGCTGCCCTTGGATTTTCGAGCCAACAAATGGTCCTCTCGAGCAGTTGTCTTGTAGGGTCCGCCTGACCTTGGCTTGTCCAAAATGTCTCCAGTATATTCAAATCTTTTTTTTATCCTCTGAACTTGACTCTGAGACACATTGAAGGTGTCTGTCACATCAGCAGTGGATCTGGTCTTCAGCCTCTTGATAATCAACACTTTAGTCTCAGAGTGAATCTTAGGCATGTTTGCAGAGCTCTAGCTGCAGTTGATGTGAAGGTCTAGTGTACTGGGATTCTTTTTATACACACCTGAGACCAAATTGATCCATTATTAGTCACAGTTGAAGCTCATATGACAAGACGACAACACTTATGTCTTGGCAAAAATTGACTCAATGGGCTGTGAATATTAGAATTTTTTTTGTCAGTTTTGTTTTGCACTGAAACAATATTACAAAAGCTGTTGGGATTAAAATGACCCATTTCTTGTAACAAAATCTTGATTAGAAATATATTTTAGTGGCACTTCAGGTCAATTTGTACAAAAACGACAAGACTTTTGTCAGGGACTGTATGTCACTGGGCTACTCTGTGGTCTCCTCATGCTGCTGCCACTTCACAACTTTGTGGTCTCCTCATGCTGGTGCCATCTCCCCACTATATCACTGGGCCACTCTGTGGTCTCATCATGCTGCTGCTACCTCAACACTATGTCACTGGGCCAATCTGTAGTCTCCTCATGCTGCTACAACTTCAACGCTATGTCATTGGGCAACTTTTTGGTTTCTTCATGCTGCTGCCACTTCACAACTTTTTGGTATCCTCCTGCTGCTGCCACATCACTACTCTGTGGTCTCCTCATGCTGCTGCCACTTCACTACTCTGTGGTCTTCTTGTGCTGCTGCCAACTCAACACTATGTCACTGGGCCACTCTGTGGTCTGCTCATGCTGTTGCCACTTCACCACTCTGTGGTCTCCTCATGCTGCTGCCACATCACTACTCTGTGGTCTCCTCATGCTGCTGCCACCTCAACACTACGTCACTGGGCCACTCTGTGGTCTTCTCATGCCCCTGCCACTTCACTACACTGTGGTCTCCTCATGCTGCTTCCACACCAATACTGTGTGATCTCCTCATGCTGCTTTTACCTCATCACTATGTAACTGGGCCACTCTGTGGTCTCCTCATGCTGCTGCCACCTCACCACTATGTCACTGGCCACTCTGTGGTATCCTAATGCTTCTGCCACCTCAACACTATGTCAGTGGGCCACTCTGTGGTCTCCTCATGCTGCTGCCACCTCACCAATCTTTCATTCGGCCACTCTGTGGACTTCTCATGCTGTTCCCACTTTCCCCACTTCATGACTGGGCCACTATTTTGTCTTTTTGGCCTGGTTGACATCATCATTTATTTGACCCTTCTGATCAGTCAGAAGGAAGAAAAAAGAGACACACAATGGATCCTGTCTTTGTAGCAGCTGTAAGGCCTGTATGACATGGTCCCTATTTCAGCATCGGAATTGGCTTATGATTTGGTAGCCAAAAGAAGGAGTGGGTAAAAAAACCACAGAAGACATGCAAATATTCCATTCACGTGTCATCTCTGTTTTGGATCCACTACTGTATTTTTTTGGCTTTAGCAATACTGATGGATTACTGACCAAATGCTGACCGAGTGATGGTGGATGCTCAAAAGACAGGATCCATCTTTTGGGAATTATTGTTCTGACAGATCAGAGGAAGGGCAAAAAAATCTGTGACATCAACACAAACTTACTGCTCGCTAGAGTTGAGCGAACACCTGGATGTTAGGGTTCGTGAAAGTCGGCTGAACTTCACGAAAATGTTCGGGTTCGGGATCCAAACTCGACACAAACTTGAAGTCTATGGGGACCCGAACTTTTGGGCACTAAAAAGGCTGAAAAATAGCCCTGGAAAGGGCTAAAGGGCTGCACAAGGGATCAAAATGTAGGTAAATCACCTGCAAACAAATGTGGATAGGGAAATGACTTAAAATAAAATAAATAAAAATTAACCAATACCAATTGGCAACTTGGAGGAGGAGGTGGAATAGGAGGTTGGGCGTAGTCAGGTGGGAATGCTAAGAGAGTTGAAGTTCTCATCACAGCCAAAAAGGATTCTGGTCTGCCTGCAGTGCCACAGGCCTCATTCACAGACTCAGGTCCATGGCAACCAGACATGGGAGTTGAAGTTCACGACACAGCCAAGAAGGATTCATGTCTGCCAGCAGTGTCAGAGGACTCACTCACAGACTCAGGCCAATAGCAACCATACATGGGAGTTGAAGTTGTCATCACAGCCAAGAAGGAATCATGTCTACCTAAAAATTAACCAATACCAATTGGCAACTTGGAGGAGGAGGTGGAATAGGAGGTTGGGCGGCGTCAGGTGGGAATGCTAAGAGAGTTGAAGTTCTCATCACAGCCAAAAAGGATTCTGGTCTGCATGCAGGACCACAGGCCTCATTCAAACATTCAGGCCCACGGGACCCACAAAGAGGAGAGTTAAAATCACGCCAAGGCAGTATTGATTTCACCCGGCAATGCCACAGGCCACATTCACAGATTCAGACCCATGGCACCCACAAAGAGGAGAGTCACAATCATGCCAAAACAGTATTGATTTCACCCAGTAGTACCACAGGCCTTATTCACTAATTCAGGACCATGGCACCCGCAAAGAGGAGAGCGGTCCCGTAACAGCAACACAGGCCTCAGGTCAACCTGCAATGGAACAGAACATTACCATTTACGTAGGCCCCTGACACCCAGACAGAGGAGTGGTCATTTGAAAGTAAAAAGAGGTTAATGTCTCCCACCAATGCAGCAAGCGATTAAAAGAAATATAGGCCCCTGACAACCAGTCAATGGGGCGGTCATTTGACAGTAAAAAGAGGTTAATGTCTCCCACCACTGAAGCAAGTGATTAAACATAATATAGGCCCCTGACAACCAGACAATGTAGAGGTCATTTGACAGTATAAAGAGTTTAATGTCTCCCACCAATGCAGCAAGTGATGAAAAAAAATATAGGCCCCTGACAACCAGACAATTGGGCAGTCATTTGACAGTAAAAAGAGTTTAATGTCTCTCACCAATGCAGCAAGCGATGAAACGAAATATAGGCTCCTGAAAACCAGACAATGGGCCGGTCATTTGACAGTAAAAAGACGTTAATGTCTTCCACCAATACAGCAGGCGATGAAACAAAAAATAGGCCCCTGACAACCAGGCAACGGGGCGGTCATTTGACAGTAAAAAGAGGTTAATGCCTCCCACCAATACAGCAGGCGATGAAACAAAATATAGGCCCCTGACAACCAGACTATCGGGATTCGAACCAGTGACAAGCCACTAGACTACCAGCCCTTCTGGTCTTTTCCTTCTACTGAACTCTTTGATCTACCTTGTTCCAGCCTTTCCTTGTTAATCTCTGTGATTCCTTGCACCTGCTACTTCCTCTTTATAAGCCCAGCCTCTTGCACCTGACCCCTGCTGGTTATTGTTCTTCTGAACTTTATCCTGCTGTATCTACCGCTGTTCCTCTGTTGCGACTACTAACCAACTCGACTGCTGCCAACCTTGGAATTGTCCCTGACTACTCTCTTGCTTGATCCTCTAATACCGTCTACCTCTCTGTTGCCGACCCGGACGCCTCCACCCCGCCTCTTCTCCTTGCGGTCTCCCGCTACTGGACTCCACGCGGTACACTGCCTGGTGCCCTCCAACGCAGGTGAGCTAGCATCCCTAACACAGACAATGGGGTGGTCATTTGACAGTCTAAAGAGTTTAATGTCTTCTCCTAATGCAGCAAGTGATGAAACAAAGTATAGGCCCCTGACAACCAGACAATGGGGCGGTCATTTGACAGTAAAAAAAGTTTAATGTCTCCCACCAATGCAGCAAACGATGAAACAAAATATAGGCCCCTGACAACCAGACAATGTAAAGGTCATTTGACAGTATAAAAAGGATAATGTCACCCACCAAAGCAACAGGTGATTATCTGAAATGTAGGCCCCTAGCACCCAGACAGAGGAGAGAGGCCCAATAGCAGAAAATCAAGCTTGATGTCACCCGCCAAAGCAGCAGGCGATTAACAGAACTTTAGGCCCCTGACACCCAGACAGAGGAGAGGTTCATTCCACTTGGGGTTGCCTCGAAAATAATGGTACAATTAAAAAAAGAGGATTCAATAAAGAAGTGCCCTGGAGTACAAGAATGTATGGTTAAGGGCGAGTTAGTTATAAATGTCTATTCTGCACAGGGTACAGACAAGTCCTGTGGGATCCATGCCTGGTTCATTTTAAAGAACGTGAGCTTGTCCACGTTGGCTGTGGACAGGCGGCTGCGTTTGTCTGTAATGACACCCCCTGCCGTGCTAAATACACATTCAGACAATACACTGGCCGCAGGGCAGGCCAGCACCTCCAAGGCTTAAAGGAGAAGCTCTGGCCATGTGGACAATTTGGAGACCCAGAAGTTGAATGTGGCAGAACCATCAGTCAGTGCGTGGAGGCATGTGCACACGTACTGTTTCACCATGTTGTTGAAATGCTGCCTCCTGCTAACACTTTCCCTATCACCTGAAGGTGCAGTTTCCTGTGGCGCGGTGACAAAACTTTTCCACAGCTAGGCCATGCTAACCCTGCTGTCTGAGGAGCTGGCCGTGACACAGCTGCATTGCTAACCTCTTCCTCCTCCGCCTCTGCCTTCGCCTTGTGCTTCCACTTGTCCCCCTGTGTCAGTCGGGAATGCCATCAGGAGCGCGTCTACCAGCGTGCGCTTGTAGTCAAGCATCTTCCTATCACGCTCCAGTGTGGGAATTAAGGTGGGCACATTTTCCTTGTAGCGGGGATCTCTGCTGTCGTTGCACAGGCACTGCAGCATGTAGTCACTCATGTGTGCCAGGCTGCCCAGAGGTAACGATAAGCTGTCCTCTGTAGGTGGTGTATCATCTGTGTCCTCCGTATACCTCCAGCCACGCTCCAGTGATGGCCCTGAGCTGCGTAAGGTGCCACCCTGCAGTGAAACCGGTTTTTCCTCTACCTCATCCTCCTCCTTCTCCAGAAGTGTGCCCTGGCTATCCACATGTGTACCTGGCCTCTTCCTCCACCTTCTGTGACGCATCCTCTTCCATCATCGCCGTAATTTTTTTTTTCAAGGAGACATAGAAGGGGTATTGACATCATCAGCACTGGCCATGTTGGTTGAGCACTCAAAAGACCACAACAAGGTACACAGGTCTCGCACGCAGTCCCAGTTACTGGTGGTGAAGTGGTGTTGACCCGCAGAGCGACTGACCCGTGCATACTGCATCTGAAACTCCACTATCGCCCGCTGCTGCTCGCACAGTCTCTCCAGCATATGCAAGGTGGAGTTCCACCTGGTGGGCATGTCGCATATGAGGCGGTGAGCAGGAAGGCTGAAGTTACGCTGCAGCACAGACAGGGCAAGCAGCAGCAGGCTGAGAACGCCAAAAGCGTGCACATATGGACTGCCACATATGGACTTTTACCAGCAGGTCTGACATGTCTGGGTAGTTTTTAAGAAATTTCTGCACCACCAGATTCAGGCTAGTTCCAGAGCTGCAACGAGATTACGCCTATTATCGCACACCACCAGGCCGGGCTTGAGGCTCACTGGCAGCAACCACTCATCGGTCTGTTGTTCTATGCCCCTTCAAAGCTCCTGTGCGGTGTGGGGTTTGCCACCCAAACACATGAGTTTTAAAATCGCCTGCTGGCGATTACCCTGGGCTGTGCTGAAGTTGGGGATGAGGTTTTTTCGATGACCGGATGTGTGGGTGGTAGAAGAAGAGGAGGAGGAGGCAACAGGAGGCAAAGAATAATGCCCTGCAATGCTCTGTGGTGGAAGGACATGCACCAAACTGCTATCCGTCTCGGCCCAGCCGCCACTACGTTTACCCAGTGTGCAGTTAGGGAGATATAGCGGCCCTGGCCATGCTTACCGGTCCATGTATCTGTGGTTATGTGTACCTTGCTAAAGATGGCGTTGCGCAGCGCACACTTGATTTTATCCTCCACTTGGTTGTTCAGGTTGTTCACCTGGAAAAGTAGTTGTGGCTGGGAACTACGTACTGTGGGACAGCCACTGCCAAGAGCTGTTTTAAACAGTCCGTCTCCACCAAACAGAATGACAGCATTTCAAAGGCCAGCAATTTTTAAATGCTGGCATTCAGGGCGAGGGAACAAGGATGGGTATGTGGGTATTTTCTCTTTCTCTCCAGTGTTTGGGAGATGGACAGCTGAATGCTAGCCTGTGACATGGTGGAGATGCTTGGTGATGCAGGTGTTGGTGGTGTTGGTGGGACATCCTCTGTTTGCTGGTTGCCAGGTGCCACGTTGATGCCAGAGGTGGAGGAAGAGGCTGAGACAGCAGCAGAAGAGGAAGCAGGAGGAGCCTGAGACCTTTTGCGGTTTTTAAGGTGTTTACTCCACTGCAGTTCGTGCTTTGCATGCAGATGCCTGATCATGCAGGTTGTGCTCAGGTTAAGAACATTTGTGCCTCGCTTCAGGCTCTGATGGCACAACGTGCAAACCACTCGTGTCTTGTTTTAGGACATTGTGTGAAGAACTGCCACGCCAATGAACTCCTTGGAGCAGGCCTTGGTGTGCTCGGTGCCTGGGTGCTGTAGTAGCAGGCGTACTGTCTATGTAACTGCGGATCCGCTTTTGCACCCTGTTACCTATTTTGCTGTGCTGTTGCCTCAGTGTGACCACTGCCTCTTCCTCAGAACTGCACACGTCACTAGCATGACCTTCAGTCCAGTCTGCGTCTAGGACCTCATCATCCTCCACATCATCTTCCACCCATTCATGAACCCTGCCCTCCTCGTTGGTCTGCACATTTCAGAAAGCCACAGCCACCTGTGTTTCGCCATCATCAGAGACGTGCTGCGGCGGTCTTCCCATGTCCTCATCCTGCAACATAAGTGGTTGGGCATCAGTGCATTTAAAGTCTTCCACTTCTAGGGCAGGGCTAGGTGGATGGGACGGGAAACTCTGCCAACAGAAACATCAAAAAGCATAAGAGTTTGCTGCATGACTTGGAGCTCTGACTGCTTGGCTGATTTGCAAGGGGGTGAGGTTAGAGTCTGATGGGCATGAGCTGCAGGTGCCAACTCTGAGCTTTCTGCAGAGGACTGGGTGGAAGACACTGTGAAGGAACTGGGGGCACTTTTATCCACCCAATCTACTATCGCCTGTACATGTTCTGGCCTCACCATCCGTAGAGAGGCCTACCAAATAACGCTGCAGATTCTGTCGCCTACTCGCACCAGAGGAAGGTGTTTCACTTGGACCAGTAGTTGGTGCTGAACGGCCATGTCCTCTCCCTGCAAATGGAGCTCCACCAACACCACCTCGACCATGCCCACGTCCCTTATTTAATGTTCTCCTCATTATTTGCGTTTACCCACCAAGCTGAAAGATGGTTTCTCTCCAGTGTCAATTTAACTGCCAATAGTTAACAATTAAGTAAATTAAGGCAGTGACCGTGTCATAAAAATGCTATGTGGACCAAGAATAAAGTTTTTGTTGGCCTAAAACACAGATACTCAATTTCACTGCAGAAATGTAAAATATGTATTTGTACGCCGTATGCACAACTGTTTGGTGAACCCAGAACTAGAGTTGAGCGAACACGAACTGTATAGTTCGGGTTCGTATAAAATCTTGGGGTGTTCGGGACCCGGACCCGAACATTTTCAAAAAATTTCCGGTTCGTTGTTCGGCGATATCTTCCAGCTTTCTGAAGGGCTGCACAGAAGCCAATCAGCTAGCGTTTTACTTCTTGCCCTAAGAAGCCATCACAGCCATGCCTACTAATGGCATGGCTGTGATTGGCCAAGTGCAGCATGTGACCCAGCCCAGCGCTGCACGTCAATCTACTCTTATTAGTGTAGGGATAGGACGACGCTGCTGTGAGGGCGAGATTAGGCAGGGAAAACTCATCAAACCAACCAAATGAAGTGATCGATCTACAGCTGTGAATCATTCAACTTCTGCTAGTTAATTGCTCACTGGTTTTTAGGTTGCACAGAGCGTTTTTCTGTCACTTTTTTCTGGGGTGATCGGCGGCCATTTTGTGTCTTGTGGTGCTCCAGCGCAAGCTGCCACGAAGTCCATCAATCCATCAATACTAGGGTTTCTTTTGCTATATCCTACATCAGGGGCTTGGCTGTGCTTATTGTCACCCCTAGAAACTCAGGATAGAAATTTCTATATTTTATTGAGGGGTGAAATTCAATTGCCAAAATAGCAATCCCCTAAATTTGATGTCCCAGCAGTGGCTGGCCAAGTTTTATAGTGTCCGTCAAAGGATAGATAATTTTCTGGGGTGAAATTCAGTTGCCAAAACAGCAATCCCCTAAATCTGGTGTGCCAGCAGTGGCTGGCCAAGTTTAATAGTGTCCGGCACAGGATAGATAATTTTCGGGGGTGAAATTCAATTGCCAAAATAGCAATACCGTTAATCAGTGGTTCCAGCTGTGGCTGACCAAGTTTAATACTGTCCGGCAAAGGATATATTTTAAATTTTTGGGTGACATATTACCATTTTTGCCAGGTACAAACCCCTGCACTGCATAACTGACAGGGAACTTACAATTGGCGGTTACATTCTTGCATGATATAAAGCCTTTTTGGGTTGTAAATCCAAAGGTAGTCGCCAATAACTGTTATTTTTTATTTTTCATTTTTTTTAAATAAATTAGTGTAGACCCCAAAACATTGGGAAAATATAAAAAATAAAACAAAGTGTAAGTGCATGGTAGTATAACAGTGGTTGGGTGAGGCCTGTATACATGTCTATTCTGCATAAGGTACAAACAAGTACTGTGGGATCCATGCCTGGTTGTTTTTAATAAACAAAAGCTTGCCCACATTGTCTGCAGACAGGCGGCTGCACTTGTCTGTGATAATGCCACGAGCCATGTTAAACAAACGTTCAGACAATACAGTGGCTGCAGGGTAGGCCAGCACCTCCAAGGCTAAAGGGCAACCTCAGGACATGTGCCCAATTTGATGACCCAGAAGTTGAATGGGGCAGACCCAGTGGCGTAGCTAGAAATGATTGTGCACCACAGCAAATTTTTGAATGGGGCCCCCCTCCCCCAGTAATTTTTGCGCAAACCCCTTCCTTTCATGCCGCCATGCCTGTGGCTACTAAAGATCGCTCTCTAAGACCAGGCCCAGCAGCTGTCTATACTGCCACTGTATATAATTTCATTGTGTAATACTGTTAGTCCTCCTCCTCCTCCTGGGTGGGCCCTTTCTAGGTCACGGCCACAAAGCAGTTGCTTCCCCTGCTTCCCCTGTAGATATTCCCCTAGGTAGACCCATCAGTCAGTACGTGTACTGTTCCACCATGTTGCTGAAATGCTGCCTCCTGCTAAGATGTTCCAGATCTGCTGGTGGTGCAGGTTGTTGTGGCGTGATGACAAAGCTTTTCCACATTTTGCCCATGCTAACCCCGCCTTCTGAGGTGTTGCTGGTGCCCTGGTTGCATTGGCAAATTATTCCTCCTCCTCTGCCTTCACCTTGTGCTTCCACTGAGTCCCCGGTGTCAGTTGTGAATGCTATCAGCAGCGTGTCTAATAGCGGGCTCATCTTCCTATTACACTCCAGTGAGGGAATTAAGGACGGCACGTTGTCCTTGTAACGGGGATGCAGCAGGGTGGCCACCCAGTAATCAGCAAAAGTTAGAATGTGGCAGTAACTAGTCGGTTGTTACGCAGGCACTGCAGCATGTAGTCGTTCATGTCTGCCAGGCTGCGCAGAGGCAGGGACAAGTTATCCTCTTTGAGGGAAGTATATCGTCTGTGTCCTCTCTATCCCCCAGCGTTCCTCCTACTCCTCTTCCTCATCCTCCAGAACTGTGCCCTGGCTGGACAATTGTGTTCCAGGCCAGGGCCTATGTTGGTGCAGATACCCACCCTCCGAGCCACTTGTATTTGGTTGGCCTTAAGTTAAGGATAAGGCGTGTATATAGTTTTGTCTCTTTATATGGTTAGTTTAGCTGCATCATAGTTATTTTAATATGTTTTTAAGAAAATTTGTAAATAGTTTGTTAATGGTTTGAGTGAAAGGGGGAGGGGGGGGGGGGTGGTGTCGTGCGTGTCAGATTAACTGAATTGATTTTCCCTGTCTGGTGTTTAGGAATTTCTGCACCCCAAATTCAGCACATGAGGCAGGCAGGGGATGTGTGTTAAACCGGCTAGGCCCAGACCTGCTGGAGGCTCAGTGGCACCAACCAATGGTTGGTCTGTTGTTCCATGCCTGTCCACAGCTCCTGCGTGGTGCAGGGTTTGTCCCACAAACACACAAGTTTTAAAACAACCTGCTGTCGTTTCCCCCTGGCTGTGCTGCTGTGGGTGGTAAAGGTGTTACGCTGAGTGGATGAGGAGGAGGTAGAGGAGGAGGAAGCCGAGTAGGAGGAGGAGGTAAAAGGATACAAAGCGAAATGCCCATCAATCCTCGGGGGTGGAAGGACATTCGCAAAAATGCTATCCGCGTTTGGGCCAGCCGCTACATTTACCCACTGTGTTGTTGGTTATGTGGACATTGCCACAGATAGCGTTGCACAGTGCACACTTGATTTTGTCCGCCTCTTGGTTGTACAGGGAAGGGGTGGCTCGCCTGCAAAAGTCGCGGCGGCTGGGATACACGTACTGTGGGACAGCCACAGCCATAAGGTTTTTAAAACTGTCCACCAGACAGAATGACAGCATTTCAAAGGACCAGGAAGTTTGAAATAAGGCATTCAGAGCCATGGGTAGGGGGGTACTTCCTCTTTCTATTTCTTTTTCTCTCCAGTGTTTGGGAGATGGACAGCTGATAGCTGAACACTTCAATGGAATTTGTGGAGATGCTTGGTGACAATGACAGATGTGGTGGCGTTGCTGCCACATCCTCTGTTTGCTGGGTGACAGGTGCCACTGTCACTCACTTGGGCTCAAGTTTAGAATGTTTATTTATTATTTTTCTGTATTTTATTTTAAGTCATTTCCCTATTCAAATATGTTTGCAGGGCATTTACCTACATTTTGCTGCCTTTTGCAGCCCTCTAGCCCTTTCCTGGGCTATTTTACAGCCTTTTTAGTGCCCAAAAGTTCGGGTCCCCATTGACTTCAATGGGGTTCGGGTTCGGGGTAAAGTTCGGGTCGAGTTCGGATCCCGAAACCGAACATTTTTGTGAATTTCTGCCGAACTTCTCGAAGCCGAACATCCAGGTGTTCGCTCAACTCTACCCAGAACACTTTTTTTTTTTTTTTTTTTCAGTAAAACACAGTAAAGCACTATTTTCATGCTGCAATTTAAAATTGTTATTTCTACGCTGTATGCTCAAGTGGTTTGTTGACCCAGGACAAGGATTTTTTTTATAAAACATAGAAATGCAGTATTTAATTGCTATAAATTAAACCCAGAACACGGCTTTAAAAAAAATATAAAAATGCAGTATTTCAGTGCTATAAATAAAACGTAGGTATTTCTACGCGGTATGCACAACTGCTTTGTGAAGCAAGAATATTGCTGTTTTTCTAACAAAAAAAGACTAATTCACTATTTCTCTGCAGAAATGTCAAATATGTATTTGGGCCAGGCTCAGACTGGCCCACAGGGGTACAGGGGAATCCCCCGGTGGGCCCCTGAGCAAGGTGGGCCCCTAGTCTCCCACCCCCTGCACAAGTGGCACATGACACATTCGATTTATTGCACTGCATACACATATTCAATGTACAGCACCTCAACCAGCCTATCTTCATATAAAAAATGTGTTAGATTATTTATTATACTTGAATGTATCCATATGGTGGGCCCCCAAATTAAATTTTACTGGTCGGCCCTAGGCATCCGAGTCCGACACTGATTTGGGCGGTGTATTTCAAACGGTTTTGTGGACCAGGAATAACGTTTTTTTTCCCTGAAACACACTGATGCACTATTTCTCTGCAGAAATATTAAGTATGTATTTGTACACTGTATGCAAAACTGCTTTGTGAAGCAAGAATATTGCTTTTTTCCCAAAAAAAAAGACTAATTCACTATTTCACTGCAGAAATGCCAAATGTGTATTTGGGCGGTGTATTTAAAAATGCTTTGGGGACCAGGATTACAGCTTTTTCTCCTAAAAATACACTGATGCACTATTTGACTGCTAAATTGAATATACGGTTTAGTGCATTGTATACACAAGTGCTCTGTGGCCCCACAGGTCCCAGACTAGACAAATGGACTATGTCACCCCTTAATTATACAAAAGGTATTGAGCTTGAGCAAAAGACTTGAGCAGCCAGAAAAAAAGCATATTTTTTTCTTCACTGAGCTACCAAACAGGATTAGGCTGATGTCCCTGGCAGGCTGGCACATATGCAGTACACTGCAGTGGCTAAAATGGCCACCGACCACCCCACTTCAGTAACAGATGGATTTAAAAAAAAACAATCTGTGGCAGTGGCTGGGTACATAAATGTAGGATTGCCGGAGCTCCCTCCCTCTCTATTTGCTGTATCTTGTGGATTAAAGTGCAACAGTTTCTACATAGTTCTTGCCTATCCTGTCTCTGATAGCACCGGCAGCAACCTTTCCCTAGGCTAAAATCAGAAGACTGACGAGCAGCACTACGTGACTCCAGCTTTATAAGGTCACATGCTGGCTCACGTGTTGCACTTAGCCAATCACAGCTATGCCATTAGTAGGCATGGCTGTGATGGCTGCTTAGGGCAAAGAAGTAAAACGCTTGCTGATTGGCTGCTATGCAGCCCTTCAGAAAGTGGAAAGAATCGACGAACAACGGATCCGAACCCGAACTTTTGTGAAAATGTTCTGGTTCAGGTCCTGGTCCCGAACACCCCAAAATTCGGTACAAACCCAAACTATACAGTTCGGCTTCGCTCAACCCTACACATCACTTATAATTTGGCTGGCATGAGAAAAGATTACTGTAGCTTTCTTTTCTGTTTTGTAAGAAAAGCTAATTTGAATATCTTTCGCAAGAAAAAGAAGGGGTACTGTATCTGATGCCAGAAGAATTAAGATATTCAATTTGTGATATAGTCTTCCTAGAAACCAAGAGTAGTATCACCCGATAAAAAGTAAGCCAGCCTCATATCAACAACTAGTTCCTACAACTAGTTAGGACAAAAGCTGCTATGAGAAAAGCAGATGAAAGTATGAAAGCAATGCCTTAGGGG
Source organism: Bufotes viridis (assembly GCA_033119425.1). Taxonomy (NCBI): domain Eukaryota; kingdom Metazoa; phylum Chordata; class Amphibia; order Anura; family Bufonidae; genus Bufotes; species Bufotes viridis. Next base: position 94,340,732 of record CM065590.1, read on the forward strand.
GGACCTCTGGGTGGGTACCATTATGGAGACCAGTTGATATATATGATGACTATTGTAGGCTAGACAACGCTCATCTGGATTTCTGGGTAAAATATATGCAAATTATCATGTCTAACATCTTCCAGCGTCAAATAGGGTTAGGGAAGCTAATTTGAATATATTTCCCAAAAACCCAGAGGGGCATCGCCTAGCCTACAATAATGCACTTGTGTATTCGACTTACCATGGGCTCTCCATAACGAGAAAGAGTATCCATTAGACAATGGATATATATTGTTGAGAAATACACATAAGTGTACTATGAGAGTGTATATATATGATATATAATATATATATATATATAGTTAGACGCAGTCATGGGCTGAGCCATGGGCGTGAGAAGAGCAGTGAACCACACGGTTGTCTCTAACGTGTACACCTTTAGTTTACAGGTACCCTTGCTAGGTGACAAAGGGATGGCCAGATCGAAGCCATGAGGCTGAGTTGTGTTAAAAGCCCAAAGTGCACATTGCCCCAGGACTGGTGGTGACCCTGGGGTGCCAGAACTCACTTGGGGGTGGGATCCCACTTAAGTGACGGCACATTTGCACAGCACTTTCTTTCTCACATTTTTAGCACACACACCTCTATTTGCTCGGCTTCGACCCTGAAAATACAAGGAATTTTTATAAATTCCGGTCGAATGTCTGGGCCGTAAGGCACACATTCACTTTATTTATATTTAATTTTTCACTTTATTTAGTTTTGTTCACTGTGTGCACTTTTACACGTTGTTTGTCCACTGGGCTTTTTAGGGTAGCGGTGCCCTTACAGGTACCCCTTCCTGAGGTCTGGGGGTATGTGGCCATATTGGTCCCTCACCCCCTTGGGTGGCAGCCTAGGCGAAAGCCGGGAGCATAGATGGGCGTACCATCATCTTCGGCTGAGGGTTGCCACTTTTCCCAGTCGCTTGTGGGAGCCTTCTGGCCCAGAGCGATAGGGAATTGTTTGTGGGGGCCCCTTTTTTTTATGGAGAGGGCCTGTGATGGACCGCAACCCAGTGCAATTTTTTTGTGTGGCATGCTGCACGATTTTGTTGCACGGGGTGAGAAAGATCGGACTTTGGGCTTTCGATTTAAAAAAAAAAATGTATATATATAGTTAGACTCAGTGGAGCTGCCAGAGGGCCATATGAGAGCTGTTAAAATGGTGTATCTTACTGAAGCTGGGTGAGAACAATAAGGCTGGGAACACACCTAAGCATTTTTGGAGTGGGCGTTTTTTTGAGCGTTTTTTCGCGCGACAAACGCGCGTTTTCATGGTCATTTTTGCATTTAAGGAATGCGCGTTTTTGAGGCGTTTATTTGATTGACAGGTTCCAGATCCACTAAAAATGTAGGCCCACCTATATGAAAGTTGCAGACTGTTAGCCAAATTGGGCCTTTTTATGCTGGGTCAAATGAGAAAAACGCGCGATCGTATGCGCGTTTTTTAAACAGAAAACGCGCATATCTTCAACTTGGAGCGTTCCCATGCATTCCAATGGGTGGAAACGCTTGAAAAAAAACGCCCCAAAGAAGCTCAAGCGTCAGTTTGCGTCAGGCGTTTTTCAGCGCGTTTAAACGCGCTGTAAAACACCCAAATGTGTACCATGCCCATAGGGATACATGGCATTTCACATGTTGTGCGTTTTTCAGCGCGTAGGAACGCGCTGAAAAACGCTTAGGTGTGTACCTAGGGTAAAGGCTGGGAAAATAGGGTTTTATCTCTGTGTGCACCAGCTAGGCTGGTAATGAGAGGTAATTAGCAGCAAGTTGAGGAGCTCAATCAGGGCTCCCAGTCAGGGGAAGAAGCAGGTTGCGCCAAGGCCTGCGGGAGTCAGGACCCTCTATAGTAGGCAGCGATGGCAACGAGCCTCCCATTTTCACGCGGGTGATGGTAGGGAGGCTCATTCCCGTCACGGCCTTCTATTGCCTGCACAACACCCCAACCGCCCCCCTCCCCCATCCTCGGATCCGCCTGACAGGGGGATGCAGCAGCAGCCATGTGTGCATCTGGAGTGACACAGGTGCAGGGGAGCAGCGTAAGTATTACCTGTATGCGGTGCCCGAACATTTTGGGGAATATAAAACAGAGACGGCAGGGGAGGAGCCAGGGGAGGTGGTGGGACGGACCAGGGGTGGGTAGTGGGCAGAGTTAGGGCCCAATTCATATTCTTGCTATGGGGCCCAATGACATATGTACGCCCCTGCTGACGTGTGAATAAGACGTTATTGATATTTCCAGCCAACTTATAGTGCAGTATAGCCAGATCGGCTAGGTGGGTCAGGTAGTCAGTCCATAACACAAGAACAGAGTGATACAGGCTCAGATCTCCCTTAGAACTATCCTCAGGCAATGTTGCTTCACACACGTCTTGCGATCTGTAAGCCTCTCACTCATACAGACACACCTTGCTTCTTGCTGCTGACTTTTAAAACAGAACCATGGACATAGGCCACCTGTGAGACCTGGAGTGGATTGTGGGAAATAAGCACCCACCCAGCGCTTATTTCCAATAAAAGCCAGGTCTGGATTAGCTGATACCAGCTATACTAATTACCAACAGCATCCACTATCTATCCTAGAGAACACACTAGCCACTGGCTTTTACTCCACCAAGGTTGGTAAAACACAGCAAACCATGACATCTCCTTTAATAGGTTTCCTGCACTATTCTAGGAGACACATGTCTTCCCTCATATATGAGGCCTGTCACTGCCTCACATACACCCCCCCCCCCCACACACAGCCTCTGTTCAAACCTGTTGGGGTGAACACTTGCACCAAAACAGGATGCTTGTGACCGCATTACCCTGCAGCTTTCTGCCTCGATGTTCCACTGAAAAATTTTAATTCTGCAAGGAGAGAAACCACCTGGTGACGCGAGCATTTCTCTCCTTGGAATTCCTCATCCAGACCAATGGTGACTGCTCCGTCACCAGGCGAAAATGTCGCTCCAGCAGGTAGTTCCATAAGGATTCCAAGGCCCACTTGATGTATATTTTCTGCTGGGGTAAGCTTTCTGCTCAAATAAGTGATTGGATGTTTTTCTCTGGTCACTTTTTGAGATAGAACTGCTTGCACTACTTCAGACGTGTCCGTTTGGATGATGAATTTGTCCTTAAAGTTGGGGTTGGAAAGGATGGGTTGCTCACATAGGACCAACTTCAGGGCCTGAAACACTTCTTCTGCCTGAGGATTCCACCGAATCCTGATTGATTTCCTTCCTTTCAGCAGATCGGTCAGGGGTGCAGCCCTCCCTGCGAAATTGGGCATTAACCGCCTTTAATACCCAACGATGCTAAGAAACATTTTTACTTGCTTCGTAGTAAGAGATTGGGGCCAATGTTGAATGGTCTCAACTTTGTTTATTTGGGGTTTGATGATCCCACAGCCAATCACATACTCCAAATAACAGTCCTCCACTAGCCCTATTGCACACTTTTGAGGATTCAGAGTCAAACCTGCATCTCAGAGGGAATCTACGACTGCCTGCTCATGGGACAAATGAGACTGCTAGTCACCACTATGAATAATAAAATCATTTAAGTAGGTGGATGCATACTTCCGATGGGGTTTTAAGACTATGTCCATCAGCCTCTGGAACGTGGCGGGGGCCCCATGTAACCCAAAAGGCAAAACAACATAGTGATAAAGTCCCTCTGGTGTGACAAAGGCTGTCTTTTCCTGTGCCGAATGTCAGAGGTACCTGCCAGTAACACTTGGTTAAATCCATCATCGTGAAGTACTTGGTTCTGACCCAGTCTTTTAATAAGCTCATCAACCCGGGGCATTGGAAAAGGTCGAACTTCAACACCTCATTTAATGTCCGGGAATCGTTACAAAATTGTAACGATCTGTCCGCCTTTGGAATCAACACAATGGGACTTGCCCACTCGCTCTTAAATTCCTCGATAACTCCTAGGCTATGCATTTTCTGTACCTCTTCTGCAATGGCTTGTCTAAGGGCCTCTGGCACACGGTACAGTTTTATTCGTACCCATACCCGCGGCTTGGTGACAATGTCATGCTGGACCACCGACATACGACCGGACTTTTCTGAAAAGACATTGGTATTCTGCTGTACTAACTTCCTGACCTCCTGTTTTTGTTGTTTTGACAGGGATTCTGCTATTTTTTACTTCGACTTCTGTTGGTGCTGACGTTGGAGTGTCTACACTAGTCCCAACCAGCGCCTCAGTGGCCCACAGGGATTATTGGTCCTTCCACACCTTTAGCAAGTTCACATGATATATTTGTACGGTTTTCTCCTTTAGTTAACTTCTCCAACTTTCTCCTGAACTTCACAGGGCCCTTGCCACTTGGCCATAAACTTACTCTCAGCTGTGGGTACGAGCATAAGTATTCTATCTCCCAGGGGAAAGGTCCTTACTGTGGCTTTTCTATTACACCCACGGCTCTGAACTGTCTGAGCCTCTACTAAATGTTCTCTCATAATGGGCATCACTGATGCAATACGGTTCTGCATATCTGCAATGTGTTCTATTGCAATCTTATGGGGAGTAGGCTCTTGCTCCCATGTCTCTTTAGCAATGTCAAGCAGGCCTCTGGGATGTCTGCCAAATAACAGTTCGAACAGGGAAAACACTATTGAGGACTGGGGTACCTCTTGGATGGCAAACATCAAATATGGCAACAACATATCCCAGTCCTTACCGCCTTGAGATACTACCCTTTTTAACACATTTGTTAGGGTTTTAATAAATCTTTTCACCAGCCCACCTGTTTGGTACACTGAGGTGCGTGACTGCTTGATTCCGAGCAGTTTGCACAACTCCTTTGTCACTTTGGACATAAAAGGAGTACCTTGATCTGTAAGGATCTCTTGGGGCAAACCAATGCAGCAAAACAGAGCAAATAGCTTTCTGGCAATAAGTTTTGCAGCGGTATGTCGGAGGGGAATGGCCTTTGGATAACGGCTCGCATAGTCCACTACCACTAATATGTGTTGGTGGCACCAGGCCGACTTTACCACGGGCCCCATTAGATCCATAGAGATCTACCCAAAAGGTACCTCAATAATGAGAAGTGGTACCAGTGGACTACGGAAATTCACTGTGGGAGCAGTAATCTGACACTCTGGACACAACTGACAAAACCTCTTAATCTCTTCATAGACTCCAGGCCAAAAGAACCGCTGGAGTATATGCTCTAGTTTCTTTTTGACCCCCAAGATGACCTTCCATAAAATGTGTGTGAAATAAATCTATTACCGTCTACCGCTTCTGTGCCCGGTTGTTGGGCTAACCCAATGATTACAGTCACTCTCTCTCTGGCCCATACCAGAGTAGGGTCCTGGAATTGGGTGGTCCCGAACATGTCCCAGGACAACTCCAGCTCTGGATTAGATGTAGCCTCTGCGGCCTCACTGGGGAATACCTCTGGAGGAAACTTATCGGGGTTGCACCCTGATCCTATGATGGGGATCCCAACAGCTGGTACCCCGGAATATAGGTCTTCTGGCCACGGAGAGTCTTTCTTCACAAGAGATCGCGCCCCGTCCTTCCATAAGGACCAGAATATGGGTGTCTCTTCCCAAAATAAATTAAAATAATGTCACAGTGGCTCTCCCATTTTAGGCTTCTGGGTTAAGGTGCTCTATCCCAGGTGCACCCAACGCCCCAATACTATTTTATTTAAATTTTTAATATTTTATATAATTCTTTATTGGTAATAAATTTACATTTGATCATACCAGATTGTCTTTTCCATGCTACACCATAGGAAAGCGTGCTCTTCCCAAAATAGCCCCATATAAAAGATTCTTTACCACTACCACCATGTGCTGTACCTCTCAACATGGCCATGGCAGCCATCACCGTCAGATACTCTTGGATATCCCCATGTACACAGATAATGGAGACCTTTGGTTTAGAGGGATCTTCCTGAGAAACCAGTGACCTATGCACTAGGGTCACTAGACTCCCAGATTATAACAGTGCGTTAATCCGGCACCCATTAAATGGACACCTGGTACAAGGGAGGTTCATCAGCCCTCATCAGGGTGTCTGTGGTGCAGACAGGCCTGGCATAGATTGAGGTTCGGCGAGCAAACCCGCAGTGCCTAGGTTCAGTGGTCAAGGGGCAGTTAGCTGCCCTATGTCCAGGTCCCTGTCAGCACCAGCATCGGATAATTGTGTCCTCACAAGCCCACGGGGTGTGCTTAATGGGCCTTTGGATTGTATTATCCCCTACTTGAGATCGGGACTTTTTTATAGTGTCTGTGTCACCTGTTTTTGAAAAGTGTCCCGCACCAGATCCTGGGTCGACTAGGCTGACCAACTGGTCAAGGTTGCCCGGATCCCCCTGACCCACCCAATGCTGGATGGCCACTGGCAGAGTACGCACAAACCGATCCACAACCACCTCTATCATCTGTGCTGGGCCCAAAGTTTCAGGCTGGAGCAACTTCTTCACGAGGTGCAACAATTCTTGAATACTTGGGTACACTCGTCTTGTGCTGCGTGATCTGTAAGCCTCTCACTCATACAGACAAACCTTGGTTCTTGCTACTGACTTTTAAATCAAAACCGTGGACATAGGCCACCTGTGAGACCTGGAGTGGATCGTAGGGAATAAGCACCCAGCCAGCTCTTTGCTTATTCCCAATAGAAGCCAGGCCCAGATTAGCTGATCCCAGCTATACCAAGTACCAACAGAGTCCACTATCTATCCTAGTGGACACACTGGCTACTGGCTTTTACTCTATCAAGGCCTGGCACCTTGGTGACACGTCTCAGGTGAAACACACCAAACCATGACATACATATCCTCTAATTGGTTTCCTGCACCATTCTAGGAGAAACATATATTCCCTCATATATGAGGCCTTTCACTGCCTCACAATATTTAGATAATATATAAAAACCATACTACTACTAAAAAGAACTTTTATTGTATGATATACCATATACATCACCACCAATTCATTGTGTTATGCCTAACTTTAACTATTACATTGCCAGTATAGCCAACAATATATATGAGTGCCCCCCAATATGGCAATTAATGGGAATGTGATAGCATTAAGATTTACATATATTTTTGCAAATAAACCACATTGTTTATTGTCATTATTGCTTTTGTTTTCTATTTTAACAAATTGTAAGGTTGTTATAAAATGCATGTGCTAGAGTATAATGTGAGCCAGTCATTTTTGCTAGTGGGTATATAGAAGATTGTGCACTTTCACAGCCTTTGATGAGCGTCTCTATCAAATTCTTTGAATACAAAATGGGGAATGTTTTCCTGTTAAAGGGAGGTCAAATTGGTTTATTACCAGGATATACTGTGTACGCAGCTTGCTACAGCTTTCAGCAAGCAGACGCCTGCCGCTCTCATGTCTTACCAGGAGTTTTTTCATGTGCTGCACCACGCTGACGCAAATCAGCAAACGGACATGTACCGCTTGAGCAAGCAGGTTCAGTCCTACATGGACTGTGGCCTTTCTTCAGCCACAGTCCACATGTTCCCTGACCCCATGGACTTCTGGGAAGGCAAATTAAACCAGGGATGAAATTAACCCAAATTGCTCTCTCTCTCTGTACTGTCTTGTCCAGCCTCCAGTATCATCTTGGAGAGAGGTTTTTTTTAGAGCAGTAGGAGGCGTTATCACACCTGAACAAATGAAATTGTCCTTCGCCATTGTACAAAACATCATTTTTATCAAAACAAAAAAGGCATGGATCTATGAGGATTTTCAGCCCCACATCTGAGGCTGATGAATAGATCTGCTATCTGTGGCAAATTTTTCGCTGCCCCATGACAAACTTGCCGCTGTTTGCCTGCCATCATGTGCCATATTGCTGCCGCAGCTACCACTCCCCCTGCTAATCCTTCTCCTGCCACTTCCATTACACCTACTGCCGCTACCATTATCCCTACACAGCTGCAACTACCTTACTACCCCAACACAGCCACACACATACATCTTCTGCCTTTTCTGTTCCATGCTGTGCATCTACTACTGCCGCCACTATTGTTATTACCCCCTGCTCACCTTACCCTTTGCACATCCACACTGTATTGTTGCTGCTCTGAAATAAAGGGATATTTTTTCCAGGTTTGTTCATCTGTTCAACTTCATAACAAGCCACTGTTTCTTCTGACAATTAACACTTGTGTGCAGGGTTAGATTTCTTGAGACTGTCAGATTGTGGTTGTGGCAGTTTGTCGGTCACAACGAGACCCCTTTCAGTTTTACTAGTAGTGATGTAGCTAGTGTTGTTCGAATCAAAGCATCCAAAGTGGAATTCGATCCGAAGGTTAGGAAAAAGTTGATTTGCAACAAATCTGAATTTCCTTTCACTTCGTGGTAACGAATTTTTTTTTTCCGAAAATGGCATCTACTCGTGTTACAAAGTGAAAGTAAGAAGCCCGGTAATGTGAAATCCTCCATAATGCAATGCAGACAGCCAATCAGGAGCTAGCCATCACCTGTGAAGTCACAGCCCTATAAAAGCTTCATCCAGTGTGGTGTCAGCCACTGTGAGCTGAGCATAAGGAAAAATGTCATAACTGTTAGGGACAATGTTCAAGATGCCTTTAATTGGGGAATATTGGATAGACAGAGAGGAGGGAAAGTGCAGGGACAGGGTAGGGAGATTGTGGGTAGAGTTTTAACATACTGTAGGATGAGCATAGGGTGAGAATAGGGAGAGTGCAGAGACTTTGCATCAATCACTGTGTAGGGCACATAGCTATCTAATTGTACAGTGTCCACCTTGTTTAATAGATAAGCTATTCTATTAGGCCTTGATTCTGAAATTGGGGTGAATAACCTGTGTAACTTAACTATTGTTGGGGTGCCAACCTTGTTAAATACATAAGCAATTCTATTACACCTTGATTCCCAAATCGTGGTGAATAAGCTATCTAATACTACTGTTATTGAGGTGCCCATCCTGTTTAATAAATACGCAGATCTATTACGCCTTGATTCTCAAATTAGGGTGAATAAGTATTGTAATTTAACTGTTATTGGGGTGCCCATCTTGTTTAATAGATAAGCAATTATATTACGACTTTATTCTCAAATTGTTAAATAGATAAGCAATTCTCTATGAGTCCTCTTTTCTCAAATTGGTGTGAATAAGCTGTATAATACTACTGTTATTGGGGTGTACACCTTGTTTAATAGATAAGAAATTCTATTAAGCCTTGCTTCTCAAATTGGGGTGAATAACCTTTCTCATTTAACTATTTTTGGGGTGTCCACCTTGTTAAATAGATAAGCAATTCTATTATACCTTGATTCCCAAATTCGTGTGAATAAGCTGTCAAAAAATACTGTTATTGGGGTGCCCACCTTGCTTAATAGATAAACAATTCTTTTAGGACTTGATGCGCACATCCATATAATGTATGAGACCTGCATATCATACGGATGCGCAGTAACTGTTTCTCTACCAGAAAGTACTAGCTATGCATATTGCTGCAATGTACAAAAATGTACACCAAGATACACTCTCCCTGAAGGCCGGGATATAGCTGATTTAACACGCTTCATGACTAGTTAATTTGTAACAAAACAATTTTTGGGAAAAATTTGAAGTGTCCAAATCGAACTTTTGAAAACTTCGCTCATCTCTAGATGTAGCATTGCACTATTGTGATCTCTGGTGGTGCATTGTGTCCTTGGCCAAAGTCACTAATTAGACTCAGCCTAAGAGCCCTAATAGTTACAAGTACCCATAAAAATTGATTGATGATAAACACACAAGGACCAGAACTTGGCAAGCACTTCAGTTTCTGTAGGAAAGAACTTCTTCAAAATATTGTTCTGTATATTGAATGAATAACTTTCAAATAGGAGATGAATATTCTATATTGTTTCTGGTTAACAACTAAATTCTTTAAATATATGTTGCTCTAACAAAACAAAAACTTATCTTGCTGTTTTCTCCCCTCTAACATTAATGTTTTTTTTTTTTTTTTTTTCTAAACAAGATTCCAGTTACTGTTTTCTTGGGGCAGTGCACGAACAAGAAAAGGGCAAGTTAAAAATAAAATTACATTGGTAGTGGTATGGCAGTGAGATATCGTGTTAACAGGAAGATTAGCCAGGAAATCAACCTGCAGTTCTCCATGCTCCAGCAGTGAGAATATGTGCTGGTCGTTCCACACACTGAATGCTTTATATTTAATCTTTCATGAAGTCTCTAGTGCTAACACAGGATGTAAGATATCGCTTGCCAGACCTTGTAGATTTTATGTGATCTGTGCAGTCAATGGGTATACTCCTTTTTGAGTTTACAGCTGCAACACTTGCAGCTCTGGCATCTAGAACAAAAGCTAACTTTGCTAAAGAGTTTAAAAATATTGTTCCAGCCAATGCTTTCTGATCATGTCCTCAAATGATAAGAATATTGTATTCTGTATGTTGCATATTTGTGATATATACTGATTTCTATTGTGGAACCAAAACCAAGTGCAGCTATATTCATAGGTAGCAATGCTGAGCTAGGCCTGTAAGGTGTTTTCTGGTCTTTACCTCCATGTTTTTATAGTGATTGTGTGATGAAGTGGATGTGGATCCCTGTGTCACTTGAACAGATTTAGCTTGGGACTACTCCTAAGGTCATTATCTAAGAAGCCACCCTGGTCTTCACCCTTTAACCCCTGTACAGGGATCCAGGCCCTGCTGCAGGGGAACTACCCCTACTGGACTCCTAAGCATAGAACGATCAAGTATGCAGATGAATAAAATACAAGTTAATAAAAGGTTTTTCCACAAATCTATGTTTCACCCATCACATGTTGTCCTGTAAGCTGAGTGCACATGCTTGATTTACATATCCCCTTTAAAAGAAAAGGTAATTAATTTTAATGGTAATGCAATTAGACATGCCATCATAAATGTTATATTTTTAATAGTTTTCCTACTAATGAGTCCGGCAGAAAAACATTAGTACAGAGATGCCTTACATACAAGTCATTTATGAATAAACCATAGCTACTGTATATTTACTGTTTTCTGCCCTTTTTTTGTTTTAGAAGACCAGAGAAAACCAGAGTACAAAGAACTTGATTAATTTAAAGGTGATGATCATCATACTTACTTGATCCCCGCCTTTGGGTTCCAGCTCCATCACTGCCAACCAGTTTTGCAGGTTCTGGGTCTCCCTGTTACTCAACATACATTTTGACATGGGTCATATGACTTCTGTAGCTAATCACTGGCCACATTGGTGATGTGTCACCCATGTGGCATGTCACTAGGTTATGTGCAGCACTGATGACACGTCACCACTGCAACCACTGAAACAGTCATGTGACTTGTCAAAATAGACGTTGACATGGGGAGACCCAGGAGCTGCAAAATAGGCATTGCTCTGGTCCGGTCAAGCTATGGCATCTGTAAAAAAAAAAAAAAAAAGCAACAGCTTTAAGGTCTGCTGAATGAAACAACTTCCATTCAACCATAATTCCACATTTTGTCTTTAGAAGGTTAAGAAAATCATGTTTTTGTCATTATAAAATACATCATTCTTTTCAAGGCTTTTAGTTTTCACTCTATAATAATATGCTAACAACGATTGCATTGAAGTGTATTGTTCGGTCATCATAACCTGATTACATTCACATTATACTTGTTGCTTTTTTGTGTTAGGGAACAAAATGTATTTATAAGGAATACTAGGAGTGACCTTGAATTTCTGTGTGAAATGTGCATTGGTGTACTTTAAAAGGCTTAAATTTCACGTTAATGAAAGAGCACCTCATTGTTACAGGATTTCTAAATTGTTATTTATACTGGTACATTTTGTACGCTATTTTAGAGGTGAAGTCAAGATATACGATAGCTTTTTCTGTCAATTTTTCCATTTACTTTTTTCAGTAGTTTATTAAATATTCCTGTCACGAACCAGCGGGTGTGAACCCACCGTTCTACTTGTCCTACCTCCTCTAAGGGTGTTGTCTAAGTGAACCCCTCGATCTCCAAAGTACCCCTAATGGTGGGGATAGACCTTCCCGAGGGGAACACTAGGTCGCTACCTCTTAAGGAGGATAGGTACACCAGGCAGCTGGTCCAGGCGGACGAGGAGGTACCTGAGAAAGGTACCAGAGGTACAGCCATTGTCAGTAGGCTATATTGTTACCAGGAGCAACAGTGTAGGACCAAATGATGAGGCAGAGGTGAAGTCAGACAGGCAATAGGTCAGGGCAGGCGGCACAGATACAGGTCAGGCAATCCAGGTCGGCAACAGGAGAGTCCAGGCAAGCAGGCAGTGATTAGACGGGTAACAGAATCCAAGAACACAAGTACAAGTCATGAACACAATCAGATATCAGAAACCTTAACAGGACACAAGGACCTTGACACTGAGGAATCTGGGAAGGTGTTTGAGACACTTATATATGTGCAGGAGGGCTAGGATCGGTTGGCGAGGTCACATGATCCAACCCATAAAACACAGGAGGTGACGTGGGCCGGCCCTTAAAGGGGTTATCCAAGTTATATTTATTGATGACCTATCCTCAGGATAGGTCATCACAGATCGTGGGCCTGACACCGGCACCTCGCCGATCAGCTGTTTGAGAGCGGCGCAGCGCTGCCTCCTCGTCATTGCTGCTAGCGATGCATCTGCAGCGGTGAGCATGTAATACACTATGCCGCTCCATTCATTTCAATGGGACGGCTCTGTGTATACTACAGAGCCGTCCCATTGAAATGAATGGAACGGCTTGGGTGTAATTACACATGCTCACCGCTGCAGATGCAACGGCCAGCATGTAAACAATGACGAGGAGGCAGCGCTGGCACGGCGCTCGCCTTCTCTTCAAACAGCTGATCGGCGCGGGTGCCGGGTGTCGGACCCCCGCCGATCTGATATTTATGACCTATCCTGAGGATAGGTCATCAATAAATATAACTTGGATAACCCCTTTAAGGAAATGCTGCAGGAAGCAAGCAGCAAGCATGCTGTGGCCAGGGCTGAAAGGAAACACTGGCAGCAGATCACCACTAAACACGGCACCCAGGACCACGGCGGTAAGCAGTGGAACAGCGGCGCACAGCAGCCACTGTTACAATTCCCATAAAAGCAACACCTGTAATTATTTGTTAGGGCCTATAATAATAAAATAACATAGTAAATTTGTAATCATAGCAACATTATGAAAGGGTGGTCTGCATTGCCCTTTCAATACAAAGAAGATACGGTGGGTATTTGCCCACCAATGTATGTGAGAGAAGTCTCTAAGTGTCAGTGGCAATCTTTTGTACAAGCAATAAAAGATGGAGAAGTCGCTGTAATCATTCCTCTAGCAACACCAGTTGCATGTAAAATTCCAGTGAGGAAGATGCAAGATAGAGTAGTGCAGATAGATACCGGGGGCAAGGTAGTGGGACTGGGGGAGGAATGGAAGGAGGGACTAAAACAGTTCAGAAGGAAAGGTGTAGGGTTAAAAATATACAAAAACCTCTTAATTGTATGTACACTAATGCCAGAAGCCTGACTAACAAAACTGGGGAACTGGAATTAGTGATGTGTGAGGAGGACTATGATATAGTGGGAATAACTGAGAAATGGCTGGATGATAGCTATGACTGGGCAGTTAATGTACATGGTTATACAGTCTGTTTAGAAAGGATCGTCAAAGAGGGGAGAGGTCTGCCTTTATGTAAAGTCCTATCTAAAGCCCACAGTTCGAGAAGATATAAGTGAGGGACATGAACATGTGGAGTCACTGTGGGTAGAGATACATGGAGCCAAAAACAATAATAAATTACTTATACTAGTTTACTATAAACCACCTAATATACCAGAGTCCACAGAAAATCTATTACTAAATGAGATAGACAAGGCCGCAAATCATAATGAGGTGGTTATTATGGGGGACTTCAGCTACCCAGATATAGACTGGGAAACTGAAAGCTGTACAGTACATCGCATAAAGGAAACAGGTTCTTGGCAATAACCAAAGACAATTACCTTTCCCAACTGGTTCAGGACCCGGCTAGAGGGACGGCCATACTGGACTTAGTATTAACCAATAGACCTGACAGAACAACAGATGTGCAAATTGGGGGACACCTGGGAAATAGTTACCATGAAGTAATAACCTTCCAATTATCATTCAAAAGAGCATTTCTACAGGGAGGAACAAAAATACTAAACTTCAAAAAAGCTAAATATAGCCAACTAAGCAAAGCCATAGGCCTAACTAACTGGGACAAAGTCCTCAAAAACAAAAATACAGCCACAAAATGGGATATCTTTAAAAGCATCCTACATTCTCATTGTGAGAGGTACATACTGTATGGGAATAAAAGGTTAAGGAACAAAAAGAAACCAATGTGGATAAATAGAAATGTAAAGAAAGCAATAAATGACAAAAAGACAAAATGACAAATAAAAGCGGCCAAACTAGAGACCGAGAGATTAATTGCCAAAGAGAGGAAAACGAACCCTAAAATTTTCTTCAATTATAAAAATGTTAAAAAGTATAAATCTGAAGGTGTAGGCCCTTTAAAGAGTAATGAAGGGGGAGTTGCAGAGAGCGATGAGGAGAAAGCAAAGCTGTTAAATATTTTTTTCTCTAATGTATTCACAGAGGAAAATAAACTGTCAGATGAAATGGTGAATGTAAAAATAAATCCCCCTTTAAAAGTGTCCTGTCTGGGAGGCGGAGCTTGGCAGCAGAGCGCACAAGACATGTCTGTGTGAGCTCTGCAGACGACCGCCGGTTTAAGAGCATATTAAGCGCTTTACATTAGCTACAAATGGGGAAGACCTCAAGAGAGAGACCCAAGGAGACGGCTGGGGCCCCCACACCTGGTCCCACCAGAGGAGATATGGACAAATTTGTCCGAAAACGGCTGATTACCCCAGCTACACCTCGGCCCAAGATGGCGCCGCATCAAGATCTACCCGCCCCTTCTGAAGGCTCTGTGGACTCGGAAGGAGAAAGCGAAGTTGATAGAGAAGGAGGAGGCGAAGAACTCCCAGTCTCAAGGAGATTTATGAGAGATCTCATCTCCGAGGCACTTGCACCGCTTAAAAAAGACCTCACAGATATCAGACGCGACATGCGGCAAATCGCGGACAGGGTTGAAGAACTGGAGACCCAGCAAGACAAGGTAACCTGCCATTCCATAGCTGTTGCCCATAGCCTGGATAGAGCACAAGCTCATATTAATCAACTCTACAATCTGTCTGAAGATCAAGATAATCGCGGCAGGCGCAACAATCTGCGCTTTAAAGGCCTACCTGAGTCTGTCTCTACAGAGGACCTGAGGGGCGCCATACTGGAAATTTGCAACATGCTGCTAGGCCCAGAACACGGCCTGGACCTTACCATGGACAGAGTCCACCGAGCGCTGCGCCCTCTGCCCAAACCTGGAGATCCTCCCAGGGACATAATCTGCCGCCTGCTGAATTTCCAATCAAAAGAAAAAATTTTGCAAGCTGCAAGAAACAAGAAATCTATAGCCTTCGGAGATACAGAGCTATTTCTTTTCAAGATCTATCTCCTATTACCCTGCAAAAACGCAGGATTCTGAAACCACTCCTGGTGAAACTCAGGGACCTGAATATTACTTATAAATGGCTTCACCCCTTTGGCCTTTTCATAAATGCGCCTAGCAGGAAGCTGGTCGTGCGCTCACAAGCTGATCTATCTATAGTATACGACACTCTGGACCTTGTAGATCTGGGAATACCCGATTGGAATGCGGCCACGGACCTCACGGATCTACCGGAGCTTCCTTCACCGGCACCATGGATCCCAGCAAGCAAATCCACGGAGGGCCGAGGCAAGAGGAAAGCAGGGAGAAATACGCCTAAAAGCCTACCTTCCGAGATGAAGATACTTGAGTCTCCTCACTCTGCCCATAATGCGGGACTCTTTGTAAATTGTGGTGCATCATCCTACCATCGGATAAGTATCCATAGATGCACAGATAACTGATTGTGTAATGTTGTTCACCTTCTTAGGCTAATGTTTATAGGTGTTCACCTCTCAGAATACACCCCATATTGTTCTATTTGCTCTTTACCTGTTTAGGTTGTCACGTTTTTAATGCCCACTCTGCTCTCTGTGGCGACATGGCCATATGTTCTATCATATGCCTACTTACTACCCTCTATTGGCACTCAGTTTTGCTGCAGATTTGTGTTTTCCCCCTACTACCCCTCTGACTTCCCTCCCCCTCCCCCTCCTTGTTGTGTAGGCCCAGCTTGGTCCTATTTCATATTGATGCAGAGGGAACTCAATCTGATTCCTTATGATGGCGGACATTAGGATTTGTACTTTCAATGTTAAGGGGATGAATGTTCCAGCTAAACGTTCTCAAATATGTTCGTTTCTGAAGAAACAGAAGGTGAATTTCGCTCTTTTGCAGGAGACTCACTTCAGGAGTGGACACGTTCCCATTATGTCTAAACTGACATTTAATCAGTGGTTCCATGCCCCCTCCTGCAGTGGCTCCTCTAGAGGAGTTTCAATAGCTATTCACAAGAACACACCTATGGTGGTTAGTTCCACACTGCTTGATGATGATGGCCGATACTTGTTTATTAAAGGTTCCATAGGCACACATGTCATAACTCTGGGATCCATATATGCGCCTAACATAGGACAGGCTGATTGGCTTTGCCGCATACTCCCCGTTTTCCGGGATTTTGCTGAGGGAACAGTCATATTGGGAGGCGATGCCAATGTGGCATTAGACCCTTTGATTGACTCCTCAAAAGGTACATCATCATTGTCCTATGGGGCGCTAAGGAGGATTAGATCAGGCCTGGCTTCAGCGGGACTGGTAGATACCTGGAGGACGCTGAACCCCACAGTAAAGGATTTCACGTTTTACTCGGGGGCTCATAGGTCTTACCAAAGGTTGGATTATCTATTTGTTCCCCCCAACTTATTGTCGGCATGTCGGGGCTCCTCTATTGGGAGCATACTACTCTCAGATCACGCTCCAGTATTCCTCGACTTACAATTCTCTTTTCTTCCCAAGCCTCAATACACCTGGAGACTCGACGAGACGATCCTATCCCAGCAAGACAGTGTTTCGAATATCCGTAAGTGCTTATCAGA
This sequence comes from Bufotes viridis, assembly GCA_033119425.1. Classification (NCBI taxonomy): domain Eukaryota; kingdom Metazoa; phylum Chordata; class Amphibia; order Anura; family Bufonidae; genus Bufotes; species Bufotes viridis. The sequence goes on from CM065590.1 coordinate 94,357,820, forward strand.
ATATTTTTCGATAAATGAGACAGGTGAGGTACAACTGGGTACTGTTTGGGAAGCACATAAAGCGGTTATCCGCGGGCATATTATCTCCCTCTGCTCTCATCTACGTAGACAGAGAGAATCTAAGATCCTTTCTTTACAAAAGAAATTCAATCCCTTGAGTCTCTCCATAAAAACATATTGACCAAGGTACCCTAGATAAGCTATCTCTCTTGCGCTCTGAATTGAAAAATATTCTGAACTATAGAACCGCCAGGCTTTACCTCTCTGCGCAATACAAGCACTTTGCGCATGGAGACAAAGCTTCCAAGTTCATGATGGCCTCTCTGAAAAAGAGAAAACTCAGACATACATTCACTCTATTAAAGATGCAGACTCCAAATTACTGATGTCTACTGAAAAGATTGCTAGGAGGTTCAGTGACTTTTATCACTCTTTATATAACATCAGGTCCGTTGAGGACACTTCCAGCATACAACAGAGAAGTGAGATAATAGATAAATGGCTATCTAAATTGCACCTTCCTTCACTCACTAATGCCCAAGCTCAAGACCTTTTACAACCATTCACACTACAAGAACTATCCAATACACTTAAGAGCCTTCCCTCCACAAAAGTCCCGGTCCTGATGGCTTAACCGCCTCGTATTACAAGTCATTTCAGGATATCCTGATGCCTCGACTTCTAGCCCTCTGCAATGCGGTATTATGTTCCTCTCCCTTCCACCTCAAATGCTTGCTGCTATGATTACTATTCTCCCTAAAGAGGGGAAGGACCCTTCCTCCTGTGCCAGCTACAGACCCATCTCTCTTCTTAATATCGACCTGAAGATATTTGCAAAACTACTAGCAACACGGCTACAGCAGTTTCTGCCATCTTTAATAAACGCTGAACAGGTGGGGTTTGTGGCTGGCCGGGAGGGTAGGATGAATACGACGAGACTGGTGAACATAATACACTTCGCCAGACGGCATGACATCCCACTAGCTCTATTGGGGACAGACGCCGAAAAGGCCTTTGATAGGGTCGATTGGTTATTCATGCAAAGAGCCCTGCTTAAATTCGGCATCCCAAAGCAATTCGTCACAGCTATAATGTCCATGTATGCGAATCCCACTGCCCAAGTGCGGGTCAATGGTATTCTTTCCCCTACTTTCAAGATAAGTAATGGTACGAGGCAGGGGTGTCCCCTGTCGCCTTTTCTATTCGTCCTGACGGTGGAATGTCTTTTCCAAGCCATACGACAGGATGGAGACATTCAGGGAGTGATAATTCAAGGGAAACACCACCAATTAGCAGCATTTGCAGACGATTTAATACTCATCATAACCAACCCGGAGGGAGCCTTTCCGGCGGTCTGTTCCCAATTTGAGACATTTGGTCACCTATCAAATTTTTGATTAACCCAAGTAAGTCACAAGTACTGAATGTCACCCTCAGCAGGCAACGCCAAGCCTTTCTTCAAATTAAAACTCCTTACCTGTGGTCATCCTCGTCGATTAAGTTTTTAGGGGTTAATATCACTGCTGATCCACGAGACCTATACAATGACAACTTCAAACCCCTTACTCTGGCCCTTCAAAAACAATTGAATCTTGGGACATTCCATTCACATCTTGGTTTGGCAAAAGGACATTGATTAAGTCGGTCCTTCTGCCGAAAGTTTTATACTACATGCAAGTCCTACCCATCTCCCTACCCACATCATTTTTCTTATCTATTAGAAAGATGTTCGCTACCTTCCTTTGGAACAAACGTAGACCGAGGCTCCCTCATAATCTGTTGATTCAACATAGCTCTAGAGGTGGAATGGGATTACCGGATGTGTCCCTATATTACAAAGCAATTCAGGCTCAGAGATGCCTAGAATGGTTTAGACTCCCCTTGGATAGGATAGACCTGGAATTAGAAAACGGAATGGCAGATACCCCGATTAGAGCTCTCCTTTATAGACAAGTCACCTCCTTATCAAAAGATTTCCCTTCTTTAAGCCACATGACCAGGGCAACCATATCCCATTGGCATTTGTGCCTAGCACCCCATCTGCTTTCTTCCACTGATACTTCCCTATATATCAAGTTAGAGACGTCCTCTGGTCCTCTTCTAAGGCGTTTCGGGATTCCCTCCCGAAGGATAGCTCTAAGATCACCTTGCCGCTAGTAGATTTACTGGGCACTGACTCTGACCTCTCTTTAGATGACCAGTTATCTCACCCCCAACTACAGTGCCTTTCTTTTATGCAGAAACATACTATTAAGCGCATCCTGCATAAAAGCCTGAAAGCACCCCTTGTAACCTCTTCTCAATTTGAAAATCTTGTCCTAGCAGCAGCTGACCCTAGGAAGAAAATATCAAAATTGTATGCGATAATGGTCTCTCTCAGGTGCCCACAGAAATATAAGTTTCTGGATAGATGGGAAGATGATCTAACGAAGTGCTTTACACCTATGGAAAAAAAAGTTTTGTTGGCCTCGTCGCCTAGAGTCTCCAGGTGTATACGGTTACAGGAGAACGTGTATAAAATGCTGACCAGATGGTACTACACACCAGAACGTCTTCACTCGATTTACCCGACAGTCGACCCAATTTGCTGGAGATGTCATACTAATATTGGTACCTTTCTCCACATTTGGTGGGAATGTCCAAAAATCTCGACATTTTGGGGTAAAATCTGCTCTATACTCTCCATAATCAGTAAAACCAAATGTACTCCTACAGCTAAACTGTGCCTTTTGAACCTGTCACTAGACATGAAGGTCAACAGACATATGAAGACCTTAATCTCTACTCTCCTAGTTGCTGCCAGGGTTCTGATAGCCCACAACTGGAAATCTGTTGAGGCCCCAGCATTAACACACTGGTTGTCCAAGTGTGATAGCATCTATAGGCTGGAACAGATAGCCAGTTGGGAGATGAGAACGTCTGCAGTTTTTCAAGCGACATGGTCCCCATGGCGTACCTATCGTGCCTCGCTGCTCTCATAGAATATTTCCCACTGTTCTATTTGGAGATCTTCAGTGAAAGATACCCGTGATCTGGTACTACACTCCCTTCACCCCCACCCGCTCCCCCTCCTCCCATCTTCTCCTAATCTTCCCTTCCACATGTTCTTTTGTTTATTGGTTTATTTGTCATATGACTCTGTAGTCACTACCGGTCCTTCAGTGGGACCCTTGTCCCTTGAGACATATCATGTCCCACCTGCAATCTTTTGGATGTTCAGGACTACCAAGGTTCGATCAAGCTTTGCACTTTGGAAACGCTGCCGATACTTTATGGGACTTGGGTCTGCGTACCCGTACTTTAAACGCACAATTACCAAGGTTCGATCAAGCTTTGTACTCTGGAAACGCTGCCGGTACTTTATGGGACTTGGGTCTGCGTACCCGTAATTTAAACACACAATATGTCTCTCTGTCATGTTTACTTTTGTTTTACAATAAACATTTTGAAAAAAAAAAAAAAAGTGTCCTGTCTGACCCAAGAAGAAGTACAACAGTGACTTAAAAAGATTAAAATAGACAAATCGCCAGGACCGGATGGCATACACCCATGTATCCTAAGGGAATTAAGTAATATCATAGCCAGACCCTTATTTCTGATATTTGCAGACTCTATACTGACAGGGAATGTCCCACAGGATTGGCGCATAGCAAATGTGGTGCCAATATTCAAAAAGGGTCCAAAAACAGAGCCCGGAAACTATAGGCCGGTAAGTTTAACATCTGTTGTGGGGAAACTGTTTAAAGGTTTTCTGAGACATGATATCCTAGAGGATCTCAACAGAAATAAGCAAATAACGCGATATCAGCATGGCTTTATGAGGGATCGGTCATGCCAAACGAATTTAATCAGTTTCTATGAGAAGGTAAGTTCTAGACTTGACAGCGGCGAATCAATGGATGTCGTGTATCTGGACTTCTCCAAAGCATTTGACACTGTACCACATAAAAGGTTATTATATAAAATGAGGATGCTCGGACTGGGAGAAAATGGCTGTAAGTGGGTAAGTAACTGGCTGAGTGACAGAAAACAGAGGGTGGTTATTAACGGTACACACTCAGATTGGGCAACTGTCAATAGTGGGGTACCTCAAGGGTCAGTACTGGGCCCTATTCTTTTCAATATATTTATTAATGATCTTGTAGAAGGCTTGCATAGTAAAATATCAATTTTTGCAGATAACACTAAACTGTGTAAAGTAATTAACACTGAAGAGGACAATATACTGCTACAGAGGGATCTGGATAGATTGGAGGCTTGGGCAGATAAGTGGCAGATGAGGTTTAACACTGACAAATGTAAAATTATGCACATGGGAAGGAATAATGCAAGTCATTTGTACATATTAAATGGTAAAACACTCGGTAACACTGACATGGAAAAGTATCTAGGAATTTTAATAAACAGCAAACTAAGCTGCAAAAACCAGTGTCAGGCAGCTGCCGCCAAGGCCAATAAGATAATTGGTTTCATCAAAAGGGGCATAGACGCCCGTGATGAGAACATAGTCCTACCACTTTAGAAATCGCTAGTCAGACCACACATGGAGTACTGTGTACAGTTCTGGGCTCCTGTGAACAAGGCGGATATAGCAGAGCTGGAGAGGAGGGCAACTAAAGTAATAACTGGAATGGGGCAACTACAGTACCCTGAAAGATTATCAAAATTAGGGTTATTTACTTTAGAAAAAAGACGACTGAGAGGAGATCTAATAACTATGTATAAATATATCAGAGGTCAGTACAGAGATCTCTCCCATCATCTATTTATCCCCAGGACTGTGACTGTGACGAGGGGACATCCTCTGCATCTGGAGGAAAGAAGGTTTGTACACAAACATAGAAGAGGATTCTTTACGGTAAGAGCAGTGAGACTATGGAACTCTCTGCCTGAGGAGGTGGTGATGGTAAGTACAATAAAGGAATTCAAGAGGGGCCTGGATGTATTTCTGGAGTGTAATAATATTACATGCTTTAGCTACTAGAGAGGGGTCGTTGATCCAGGGAGTACTTCTGATTGTCTGAATGGAGTCGGGAAGGAATTTTTTACTCCCCTTAAGTGGGGAAAATTGACTTCTACCTCACAGTTTTTTTTTTTTTTTTTTGCCTTCCTCTGGATCAACTAGCAGGATGACGGGCCGAACTGGATGGACAGATGTCTTTTTTCTGCCTTATGTACTATGTTACTATAAAAAAAAAAATATGTATATGCCTTAAGGTAATTTATTGAATGTATCTTGAGAAATTATGAAAGAGGTCAAAGGAAAATCCTCTCTCTAGCTCTGTGCTGCATTTCTGACAAACAGGACAATACTACAGAATACAGGGTGTGCGCTTACAGAGTAGCAGGAGTTACAGGATGGATGACATAATGAATACAACAATAGATAACTGCATAAAACCAAATATAACAATGGCCACCAGATGGCAGCAAACAATATAACACAGACTATAATAATAAGTTCTAGTTGAAAACCATAGCTGGGACAGCACAGTGGGCTCTAGAGATGAGTTATTCAATTTTAAATTAATCTGATTCGTTACAATTTTCACAAAAATTCTACTTTCGAACAGATCAAATGTTTTGACAATTTGATTTGGACAAATCGCACAAAACAGCAACCGTCATTTTACATATCAAATTCAGTGAGCTTGTGAGGGAAACAGGACAAAGAAGATGCAGATGGAGAATCCTATAACCCTGTGTGAGATCCTGGCAGGTGAGCTTGTCCACAATGCCTAGCAGTCAGCCTGACAGCCAATATGTTGGAAGAATATTGGCTGGTCTGTCAGGCCCTATATTAGTTCCCAAACAGAGATGCCATTTTGAGCTCAACCACTGATGTGATAGGATGTGGCTGTCACAGACATAAACATTAGATGAACAAGTTAGCCATTTAAAGGCCTTATAGGAACAGTTTGGGGGATAAGGGATATGGGATTCTTCTGGGATCCACGTCCCTACCGATCCCTTGGTTGAACTTGATGGACTTATGCCTTTTTTCAACCATATTAACTATGTAACTATATTTTATTAGGTAGATTTAATTACTTAATAGAAAGTAAGGTTTTATAATTAGAGACAAAAGAGGGTGAGTAGTGTGCATACTGTGTCTGTTAAAGCTATTCATAAACAGACTGTTTTGCACAGCACATGAGCTTTTAAAGAGACAACCTTTTTATGTGGAGAAGCGAGTCTTTTCCTTTTAAAAAAAACCTGTTGTAGAGCTTCTCCAATATGCTTATTTTGAATCACCTGCATACATTTTGCTGCAGATGTTTCACATTTGCACCTTTTTCTTTCCTAACACCTGTTGCAAAGCTTCTCCAGTTTATGTCTGCAATAAGCCTACTTTGCAGCGTCAGTGTAGATGTTACTGTATACATTGTGCAATTGTGCTTTTTTCTTTTCAAAAACCTACTGCAGAATTTCTCCAGTTTACAAGTGTGCAATAAGCATATTTTGTAGCATTAGCATATAAAAGTATTTCAGTGCGTCAGCAGAAGTGTTTATCTTGGTCATAGAGGTTGTCCGCACCTTTTTTACCAAAACCTGCAGCTAAGTTTCTCATGTAATAATCAGTGTATCAAACCTGTGACTTTTCATTGCTTAAATAGGCTGCATAATACGATTTCTGGAAAATGGCTTTAGGGTAATGGAAATTGAATAAGAATGCAGCAATGAGCGCTGCATGATTTTCACATAGTGGATTGGCAGATATGTTTTTCTGCCTTTTAAACAGACTTATATAGCAAATTATTTCAGATGAGAACAACATTTCCAGGTGTAGGACCTTAGGGGTAACCTCTGTGTGGATACTATTTCTATTATGCAGACCAGTTGATACGCATGACAAGTATTGTAGGCTAGATAATGGTCCTCTGGCTAGATGAAAAAGAGTACCCCTTAGACCACCCATATATATTGTTGAGAAACACACATTACTGTATTAGATGTTTCTCTCACAAATCTTCTCTGGTACGCTCATCTCTAGTTTTGTTTATTCTACCATATCATGTGGTGCTTTTCTACTGGATATTAGTAATAGATTGGGCCACTAAGTTGTGTTGTATACATCTATCATGTTGTATCTAATACCATTTGATCCTTGTGCTCTTATGCCCCCTTTTTTCCTAGATCATTCACCTTTTCACTTCTTTGAAAGGGACATCTGAGGGCTTTTAGTCAGGAACATCTAGAGTTATAAAGAAGCTTCAGTCTGTTATCTTTTGGGACCTTTGACTCCTTTTTTCCCAGATTGATCGTAGTATAGCCCCATTGTTTTTCTGTTTATTTTATATCCCAGCCAGGGAACAGTTAGGGAATTTCAAGACTGGGTTCCAGACAGTAGGATAACAGCCAGGAGACAAGACTGATTATAATGATGAAGGCAACACTGGTCATGCCCAAACATTGCAGTGAGGAGAGGGGGTGGGGGGTGGGGGGTTGAAGCTTGAAAAATCTGGTTTCTAGGGCATGCCAGTGATCATAGCAAGTTGTATGCTTATTTGCTTACGTGACAAGCATATTGTTAGTATGAAGCAATGTGATGTCTACTGGATAGCCATGATTTTAGACCTTTTCTATTAAAGCAAAATGGGGGAATGTTTTACTGACACCAAAAGGGAAGCAAATGGTTATATTACTAGGAGATGCTCTGTACAAAGCTTTCTGCAGATTTCACCAAGCAGACGTCTGCCACCCATGTGTCTGATTAGTAGTCTACCCTCTGCACCGCCCCCTCTCCCCACTAAGTCACTGACCTCTCATCATCTCTGCTACAACCAGCAGCAGACCATTCAGTTTAATGAATATGATGGAACCTTTTTTTTAAGTGGACAAAATTATCCTAAGTGAGCAAAGCATGTTATTTCTAAAAATTAATGAGGTATGGATCGGTGAGGATTTTCACACACCTCCATTTAATGCCATTGTATAGATCTGCCGTCACTAACAGTGGTTATTTATCACTAGCCTAATTATGCCATTGGGGCTGTCTGCCTGTCCATCATGTTCCATACTGTATTGTTGCTGATACCACAGCTACTGCTAAACTGACAGACACTGCTATATGCTTACAGAGCCGCATATCTACTGCCTCTGCCCACTGTACTGTATTGTTGCTGTTGGTATGGCTGCCACTACTGCTACCCCTGCACAGCTGTACATCTTCTGCTTGGTACAGATACAGCAGAGTTAACAGTCACACTTGGTGAGTTATCACACCTAGTTAACACATTTTGACTGTGACTGTTAACTTTGCTACATCGGTATATTGGGTTTCATATTGTACTGCTGCTGCCAATACTATTACTGCTTCAGAGCCGCATATCTCCTGCCTTATACACACTGTACTGCTGCTGCTCCCAAATTTTTGGCTGCTTGTTCAGAACAAGATCCTGCTTTTTCCAATACTAATGTGTGTGTATAAACACCCACAGTAATTTCTGGAACATTTTTTAAGTTTAAAAAGTATAGCAAATGCAACAGCACAAGTGTTTTTGGGCAGGCTGTTTGTTAACACCATTAACCATGTATTTAGGTTGAACTAGATGGACAGATGTCTTTTTTAAGCCTTATAAACTATGTTACTATGTTATACACAGTATATCAGTGTCACTCTGACATCAATCACTATTGCTTTCTTTGTGTTAAAAAATAAGACCAAACATTCTGAATAAAAGAGAAAGACAAGAGAGAAAAAAAGGTTTCCTGGGAGACCATGGGTGGTTATTAACGGTTGATACTCAGATTGGGTCACTGTCACTAGTGGGGTATCTCAGGGGTCAGTATTGGGCCCTATTATCTTCAATATATTTATTAATGATCTTGTAGAAGGTTCGCACAGTAAAATATCTATTTTTGCAGATGACACTAAACTGTGTAAAGTAATTAACACTGAAGAGGACAGTTTTCTGCTACAGAGGGATCTGGATAGATTGGAGGCTTGGGCAGAGAAATGGCAGATGAGGTTTAACACTGACAAATGTAAAGTTATGCACTTGAGAACATGAGGAAGGACCATGAACATGTGATGGTCTGAAACATGTTTACTTTAGCATCCTGTATGGAAGATTTTATTATCGCAGAATAAATATACAAGATTTTTCTACCACTATTTTTGGAGCTGGACATCTCTACCTTTCCTGCTATTTGTTGTCGCCTCCAGGTGTGACCTCCGTGCTCAGATAGTGGACTAACAGGTGAGAGATGCCTCCCTCCTTGTACTGGAACTGTTTTAGATATACAGTTAGGTCTATATATATTTTCTAAAGTTATATAATGAACATGGATACAAAGTCCAGACTTTTAGCTTTCATTTGAGAGTGTGCACATTAAAATTGCATGAAGGGTTTAGGAGTTTCAGATACTTTACATGTATCATCCTGTTTTTAAAGGAACCAAAGGTATTTGAACAATTGACGCAAAGGCTGTTATATGGGGAGGTATGGGCAATTCCTTCATTATTTCATTCTCAATTAAGCACATAAAAGGCCTGGAGTTGATTTAAGGTGTGGTGCTTGTATTTTAAAGATTTTGCTGAGAAGTAAACATGCGGTCAAAGGAGCTCTACGTGTGCTCAAATCCTTTAGTTCCTCACATTTTTATGCAATAATTTTGTTCAACCCACTGAATTAAAGCTGAAAGTCTAAACTTCAACTGCATCTGAATTGTTTTGTTTAAAATCCATTGTGGTAATGTACAGAACAAAAATTACAAAAATGTTGTCTGTGTCCAAATATACAGTATATGGACCGAACTGTAGCATCTTCTAATACAGAATAAACATACTTTCGTTATGTGGTCCACAAGAGACAAACAGTGGTAAGAATCTACAGGCTATAGAGTGATATCACAAACACAAGGTAATCTGGAATAATTGGTATAAGAATATTAATTCTTCAGTGGAATGGAGCTGAGTCTCTGATGGACCTATTGGTGCAATGTCAGTGGCCACATTACCATTACATGAAAGGGTCATATGGACAAATAAAAATGTGGAGCATTCTACTGCAACCATATTCCGCATACCACATAGATCTTAAAGCTGTGACAGCCCTGGGGGACAGAAAAAAGGTGGGTAAAGTGAGAGCTTATCCTCACCTTTACCAGACCCAGAAATAGGAACTAGGGCTTGGACAAGAATACAACTAAAATGTGTAATGCTGAATCCTAAAAATGAAAATATAAATGTGATTGTGCATAGTTTATAAAGTATCACTGTCAATGGCAGCAACACAGCATTGACAAAGCTAAAGCATAATACATGGATTATTGTATAAATGGGAAATAATGCATTAACCTTAAACAAAACTTTTTAAATGTATTCTTGAATTCATGCATAGTTCTGCAAAAATTGAGGTAAAAATTGCTATAGATAGCAGAAAATATAGAAATCCCAGGAAAGAAGGTCTTCTGCAGTTCTGTTCTAGTTGATCTGATGCTGGCATTTTATTGTGACACGTTTCATGTACAGCTGTTAAACATTTTTCCAAGGATTCTTTATTCAATCCCTTAAATTTTTTCATTAAAAAAATAAAAACAAAAAACTATTATTATTAGAAAATGTCGACATGTAATAAAATATGACACTATCCAGATATCCTAGTTATGGAGAAATATTGTGCCCCCTAGCCCCCAAGCATTTTTGTGACACATTCCATGTGCAGCTGTCAAACATTTGTCCAAGGTTTTGTTATTCAATCCCTTCAATCTTTTCTTTTCAAAAAGATTTCACTATTATAAAATGCTGGCATACTTTAAAACATCACATTATCCTGTTACCCTGGTGATGGAGAATTATGACCACCCCAGATATTTTCTATATACCACATTCCATAGCTTAACCCTTTAGAGAAATAAACCCATATATATTTTTTCTTATCTACTGCTTTTGTACAAATGTGTCCAGGAGAGACAATTCATGCAATGTGAGTATATGGATTCCATGGAATATTTAAAAATATTATCCTTAATTTGCCTCTGCTAAATAATAAAAGTCATTATACCTGAAGATGGAAAAAGCTACAAAATATTTATCATATGTAATATTTACCATTATGATTTTTCCACTATTTGTCACCAGTCCCACATCAAGCGGCACACTTGTACTTACTATTTGAAACAATGGCAATTACAGTGCAGCCTGGCAGTCCACAGTCAGACCTCACCATGTATCTTATCCAATTACTATATAGTTGAATATTATTCAATTGAGCCTTGGAGAAACCATTTTAGGCTGAGAAAAGGTCGACCGCAATATTCCTGAAACAATTAGCTATAGGGGGTATTTATCATTAGGAGGAACAACTCCTTAGATATTAATATAACAAATGTATTTAAAATGTCAGAAACAACATAAAAGTATATCTAAAATTAATCTTGAATAAAATAATCAACAAGTTTTTATATTTTTCAAAACTAGTCACAGGAATCTATGGCTAGTTGTTCCAGCCTATAGATTTCAGCCAGTAGCTGGACAATGCTATTCACAGACCAAAACATTAATAGTTTGACCCCAAAGATATAGTTGGCGATTGCATCATAAATTTCACTGGTGGTACATTTCATTACATATTTTTCCTTTCCATGCACGCTAATTTGACGTATATCTTTTCAGTTGTTGCAACAGTGTAATAATATCTCGTTATTTAACTGTGTCAGTAGCAAAATCCAGCTGTATGTCGCTACTTATGTCCTGCTTTAAATTTGCCTTTCAGAGAGACTTCAGATTTGTTTATGCAGTGTTCCACTTTATAGTGTTGCAATCTCCTTGGATGGTTAAAATCAGGTACAGTGTATTATCAGGGTAGTGCACTTACCCCTATTGTAGAAGTCCTTTTTGTACCACGTTCATTCTTTGAATTGCTACTAGTTCACCGGCGCGCTCTTCTGGATACACTTGTCCGGACCACGTGCCCCTAGTTTTCGTTTTTCACCCGGTTAATATCCTGTAGGTTGTGGTTCTTGCCGAGTAGTTTGAAGTTCTAGTTGCGTGTTGTGCTGGCAAGTTGTACCTTTTTCACTGCAATGATTTTTCCATCCTTTTATTGTGGTTTCTCCGTGATTACTGTTGTCGACATCTAGCTTATGGTGACAAAGTGCCAAACATGTTTCGGAGCTGCTGCTTCTTCCTCAATGGCTATAAGTTACCTCTGTAAGCCCAGCTTTTTATACACCTTCTTTCACTCACCTTGATTAGGTTGAAGGGATAAATCCAAAACCTGTGCATGGATCTTATTCTCATGTGCATGTATTTCTAATATCACATTATGTTAATTCATCAGAAACAATTACATCACTCATGCAGGTAAATTATCTTCCTTTACACACAATTTCCATTTTGCGCAATGGTGATGTGTTTTTATGTTATTTTATGCTAATTTGTGCTAACTGCGGTAATGGTGTGTTTTTGACGCGTCTTTTATGCGTTTTTTCTACCAAGACCCTTTTTTCATTGCTATCTACCATTTCTATAAATCAAAATATATCCAAACACTCTAATTTCAGGATTTCTACTACTTTATCAAGATATATATATTATTTATTCTTTTCATTTATTACAAGATGTCTGATAATTCATTATGCATGCATGGAAGACAAATATATAGTCACCTTTGCTTGTATATGGGGGAGGGATACGGACTCAAGGGAAAATCAGGACTTCAATTAATACCACTTTCCGATTTCCCATTAGAGCTCGGCCCCCACCCTCATTAATTTTCTTATTATTTTAAGAAGGCCTTGTGGGGTTAGAGTTTCGAAGTCGAAGATACACCTCGATTCTGCCCGAGACATACAAGCTATATGGTCACCCCCTCTCGATTTATATTGAATGCTTTCAATTGCCATGAAAAGCATACCACTAGGGTTTTTACAATGATGATCTTTAAAATGTTTAGAGAGAGAATGTGTAACCCTTTTCGTATGTTGTTTATGTGCTCTGCAATTCTCTTTTTAAGGGGTCGTTTGGTCCTCCCTATATTTTGCCTATTGCAGGGGCACTGTATCATATAGATGACACTCTTCGAGTTACATGTTAAAAATTCCCTAATCCCCCATTTATAGTTGTTCTGTGTGGAGCATATCATATTCATCTTCCTAGGGCCTTTTATGACTTGACAGTTGCCACAAACCTCTTACATTTGCCCATTCTGTCATTGAGGTGGTTTTACTCTGACCTTTCATTGTAGGGGTGACTTTATTGCCTATTGACGGGGCTCTGGTGTACAGTGGGATGCGAAAGTTTGGGCAACCTTGTTAATCGTCATGATTTTCGTGTATAAATTGTTGGTTGTTACTATAAAAAATGTCAGTTAAATATATCATATAGGAGACACACAGAGTGATATTTGAGAAGTGAAATGAAGTTTATTGGATTTACAGAAAGTGTGCTATAATTGTTTAAACAAAATTAGGCAGGTGCATAAATTTGGGCACCACAAAAAAGAAATGAAATCAATATTTAGTAGATCCTCCATTTGCAGAAATTTACAGACCCTAAACGCTTATTGTAGGTTCCAATGAGAGTCTGGATTCTGGTTGAAGGTATTTTGGACCATTCCTCTTTACAAAACATCTTTAGTTAATTCAGGCTTCCGAGCATGGACAGCTCTCTTTAAGTCACACCACAATTATATTCAGGCCTGGGGACTGAGATGGCCATTCCAGAATGTTGTACTTGTTCCTCTGCATAAATGCCTTAGTGAATTTTGAGCAGTGTTTAAGGTCGTTGTCTTGTTGAAAGATCCAGCCCCGGTGCAGCTTCAGCTTTGTCACTGATTCCTAGACATTGGTCTCCAGAATCTGCTGATACTAAGTGGAATCCATGCATCCCTCAACTTTGACAACATTCCCAGTCCCTGCACTGGCCACACAGCCCCACAGCATGATGGAACCACCACCATATTTTACTGTAGGTAGCAGGTGTTTTTCTTGGAATGCTGTGTTCTTTTTTCCTCCATGCATAACGCCCCTTGTTATGCCCAAATAACTTAATTTTTCATCAGTCCACAGCACCTTATTCCAAAATGAAGCTGGCTTGTCCAAATGTGCTTTAACCCACTTCAAGCGGCACTTTTTGTGCTGTGGGCCGAGAAAAGGCTTCCTCTGCATCACTATCACATACAGCATCTCCTTGTGTAAAGTGGGCCAAATGGTTGAACGATGCACAGTGACTCCATCTGCAGCAAGATGATGTTGTAGGTCTTTGGTGCTGGTCTGTGGGTTGACTCTGACTGTTCTCACCGTTCGTCACTTCTGTCTATCCGTGATTTTTCTTGGTCTGCCACTTCGAGCCTTCACTTGAACTGAGCCTGTGGTCTTCCATTTCCTCAATATGTTCCTAACTGTGGAAACAAACAGCTGAAATCTCTGAGACAGCTTTCTGTATCCTTTCCCTAAACCATGATGGTGAACAACTTATGTCTTTAGGTCATTTGAGAGTTGTTTTGAGACCCCCATGTTGCTACTCTTCAGAGAAAATTAAAAGAGGAGGGAAACTTACAATTGACCCCCTAAATACTCTTTCTCATAATTGGATTCACCTGTGTATGTAGGTCAGGGGTCACTGAGCTTCCACCAGCTCACCCACCATACACACTTTCACCACCAACTTCAGCACAGCCCGGGGTAAACGTCAGCAGGCCATTCTGAAACTTATATGTTTGGGGGACAGGCCCCACACCGCGCAGGAGTTGTGGCGGGGTATTGAACAACAGACCGACCAGTGGTTGCTGCCAGTGGGCCTCAAGCCCGGCCTGGTGGTGTGCGATAATAGGCGAAATCTCGTCGCAGCTCTGGGACTAGCCGGTTTGACGCACATCCCTTGCCTGGCACATGTGCTGAATTTGGTGGTGCAGAAGTTCATTCACAACTACCCCAACATGTCAGAGCTGCTGCATAAAGTGAGGGCCGTCTGTGCGCGCTTCCGGCGTTCACATCCTGCCGCTGCTCACCTGTCTGCGCTACAGCGGAACTTCGGCCTTCCCGCTCACCGCCTCATATGCGACGTGCCCACCAGGTGGAACTCCACCTTGCACATGCTGGAGAGACTGTGCGAGCAGCAGCAGGCCATGGTGGAGTTTCAGCTGCAGCACGCACGCGTCAGTCGCACTGCGGAACAGCACCACTTCACCACCAATGATTGGGCCTCCATGCGAGACCTGTGTGCCCTGTTGCGCTGTTTCGAGTACTCCACCAACATGGCCAGTGGCGATGACACCGTTATCAGCGTTACAATACCACTTCTATGTCTCCTTGAGAAAACGCTTAGGGCGATGATGGAAGAGGAGGTGGTCCAGGAGGAGGAGGAGGAGGATGAGGGGTCATTTTTAGCACTTTCAGGCCATTCTGTTAGAAGTGGCTCAGAGGGAGGTTTTTTGCAACAGCAGAGGCCAGGTACAAATGTGGCCAGCCAGGGCCCACTACTGGAGGACGAGGAGGATGAGGAGGAGGTGGAGGAGGATGAGGATGAAGCAGGTTCACAGCGGGATGGCACCCGACACAGCTCAGGCCCATAACTGGTGCGTGGCTGGGGGGATATGGAGGACGATGACAATACGCCTCCCACAGAGGACAGCTTGTCCTTACCTCTGGGGAGCCTGGCACACATGAGCGACTACATGCTGCATTGCCTGCGCAACGACAGCAGAGTTGCGCACATTTTAATGTGTGCGGACTACTGGGTTGCCACCCTGCTGGATCTTCGGTACAGAGGAGGAGCAAGAGGTCGCCGACGCAGCAGTGTCACGGCCAGCTCTTCTGAGGGCAGGGTTAGCATGGCAGAAATGTGGAAAAGTTTTGTCTCCACGCCACAGCTAACTGCACAACCACCTGATACGGAACGTGTTAGCAGAAGGCAGCATTTCACTAACATGGTTGAACAGTACGTCTGCACACCCCTCCACGTACTGACTGATGGTTCGGCCCCATTCAACTTCTGGGTCTCCAAAATGTCCACGTGGCCAGAGTTAGCATTTTATGCCTTGGAGGTGTTGGCCTGCCCGGCGGCCAGCGTTTTGTCTGAACATGTATTCAGCACTGCAGGGGGCGTCATTACTGACAAACGCAGCCGCCTGTCCACAGCCAACGTGGACAAGCTGACGTTCATAAAAATGAACCAGGCATGGATCCCACAGGACCTGTGCCTCCCTTGTGTAGAATAAACATTTATAACTGCCTCCACATCAACCATGTATTCTTGTACTCCAGGGCACTTCTTTATTGAATCCTCATTTTTTTTAACTTTACCATGATCTTGCGGTGCAACCCAAAGTTGAATGAACCTCTCCTCTGTCTGTGTGCTGGTCCGAAATAACTGAGAGTGGCCTTCTCCGTTGGTGGTTGATATGACGCATGATTCCTTGCTGTGGGACCTCTCTCCTCTGTCTGGGTGCTGGGCCGAAACAACTGAGAGTGGCCTTCTCCGTTGGTGGTTGATATGACGCATGATTCCTTGCTGTGGGACCTCTCTCCTCTGTCTGGGTGCTGGGCCGAAATAACAGAGTGGCTTTCTCCATTGGTGGTTGATATGACGCATGATTCCTTGCTGTGGGACCTCTCTA
The DNA here is from genome assembly GCA_033119425.1 of Bufotes viridis. Classification (NCBI taxonomy): domain Eukaryota; kingdom Metazoa; phylum Chordata; class Amphibia; order Anura; family Bufonidae; genus Bufotes; species Bufotes viridis. The sequence goes on from CM065590.1 coordinate 94,374,385, forward strand.
CTCTGTCTGGGTGCTGGTCCAAAATAAATGAGAGTGGCCTTCTCAGGTGGTGGTTGATATGACGCATGATTCCTTGCTGTGGGACCTGAATCCTCTGTCTGGGTGCTGGTTCAAAATAAATGAGAGTGGCCTTCTCCATTGGTGGTTGATATGACGCATGATTCCTTGATGTGGGACCTCTCTCCTCTGTCTGGGTGCTGGTCCGAACTAAATGAGAGTAGCCTTCTCCGTTTGTGGTTGATATGACGCGTGATTCCTTGCTGCGGGACTTATCTCCTCTGTCTGGGTGATGGGCCGAAATAACTGAGAGTGGCCTTCTCCGGTGGTGGGTGATATGACGGATGATTCCTTGCTGTGGAACCAGTATCCTCTGTCTGTGTGCTGGGCCAAAATAACTGAAAGTGGCCTTCTCCAGTGGTGGGTGATATGACCCATGATTCCATGCTGTGGGACCTCTCTCCTCTGTCTGGGTGCTGGGCCGAAATAACTGAAAGTGGCCTTCTCCGGTGGTGGTTGATATGACGCATGATTCCTTGATGTGGGACCTCTCACCTCTGTCTGGGTGATGGGCCGAAATAACTGAGAGTGGCCTTCTCCGGTGGTGGGTGATATGACGCATGATTCCTTGCTGTGGGACCTCTCTCCTCTATCTGGGAGCTGGGGCCGAAATAACTGAAAGTGGCCTTCTCCAGAAGAGGGTGATATTACGCATGATTCCTTGCTGTGGAACCTGTATTCTCGGTCTGGGTACTGGGCCGAAATAACTGAAAGTGGCCTTCTAAAGTGGTGGGTGATATGACGCATGATTCCTTGCTGTGGAACCTGTATCCTCGGTCTGGGTGCTGGGCCAAAATAACTGAAAGAGGACTTCTCCAGTGGGGGGTGATATGACGCATGATTCCTTGCTGTGGGACCTGTATCCTCTGTCTGGGTGCTGGTCCAAAATAAATGAGAGTGGCCTTCTCCGTTGGTGGTTGATATGACGCATGATTCCTTGATTTGGGAACTCTCTCCTCTGTCTGGGTGCTGGTCCGAACTACATGAGAGTCGCCTTCTCCGTTGGTGGTTGATATGACGCATGATTCCTTGCTGTGGGACCTGTATCCTCTGTCTGGGTGCTGGTCCAAAATAAATGAGAGTGGCCTTCTCCGGTGGTGGTTGATATGACGCATGATTCCTTGCTGTGGGACCTGTATCCTCTGTCTGGGTGCTGGTCTAAAATAAATGAGAGTGGCCTTCTCCTTTGGTGGTTGATATGACGCATGATTCCTTGATGTGGGACGTCTCTCCTCTGTCTGGGTGTTGGTCCAAAATAAATGAGAGTGGCCTTCTCCGGTGGTGGTTGATATGACGCATGATTCCTTGCTGTGGGACCTCTCTCCTCTGTCTGGGTGCTGGTCCAAAATAAATGAGAGTGGCCTTCTCCGTTGGTGGTTGATATGACGCATGATTCCTTGATGTGGGACCTCTCTCCTCTGTCTGGGTGCTGGTCCGAAATAAATGAGAGTGGCCTTCTCCGTTGGTGGTTGATATGACGCATGATTCCTTGCTGTGGAACCTGTATCCTCGGTCTGGGTGCTGGGCCGAAATAACTGAAAGTGGCCTTCTCCAGTAGTTGGTGATATTACGCATAATTCCTTGCTGAGGAACCTGTATCCTCTGTCTGGGTGCTGGTCCAAAATAAATGAGAGTGGCCTTCTCCAGTGGTGGGTGATATGAAGCATGATTCCTTGCTGTGGGACCTGTATCCTCTGTCTGGGTGCTGGTCCAAAATAAATGAGTGGCCTTCTCCGTTGGTGGTTGATATGACGCATGATTCCTTGATGTGGGACCTGTATCCTCTGTCTGGGTGCTGGTCCAAAATAAATGAGAGTGGCCTTCTCCGGTGTTGGTTGATATGACGCATGATTCCTTGCTGTGGGACCTCTCTCCTCTGTCTGGGTGCTGGGCCGAAATAACTGAGAGTGGCCTTCACCGTTGGTGGTTGATATGACACATGATTCCTTGCTGTGGGACCTCTCTCCTCTGTCTGGGTGCATGGGCCGAAATAACTGAGAGTGGCCTTCTCCGTTGGTGGTTGATCTGACACATGATTCCTTGCTGTGGGACCTCTCTCCTCTGTCTGGGTGCTGGTCCAAAATAAATGAGAGTGGCCTTCTCTGGTGGTAGTTGATATGTCGCATGATTCCTTGCTGTGGGAACTGTATCCTCTGTCTGGGTGCTGGTCCAAAATAAATGAGAGTGGCCTTCTCCGGTGGTGGAAGATATGACGCATGATTCCTTGCTGTGGGACCTGTAGCCTCTGTCTGGGTGCTGGTCCAAAATAAATGAGAGTGGCCTTCTCCGGTGGTGGTTGATATGACGCATGATTCCTTGATGTGGGACTTCTCTCCTCTGTCTGGGTGATGGGCCGAAATAACTGAGAGTGGCCTTCTCCGATGGTGGGAGATATGACGCATGATTCCTTGCTGTGGAACCTGTATCCTCGGTCTGGGTGCTGGGCCGAAATAACTGAAAGTGGCCTTCTCCAGTAGTTGGTGATATTACGCATAATTCCTTGCTGAGGAACCTGTATCCTCGGTCTCGGTGCTGGGCCGAAATAACTGAAAGTGGCCTTCTCCGGTGGTGGGTGATATGACGCATGATTCCTTGCTGTGGGACCTGTATCCTCTGTCTGGGTGCTGGTCCAAAATAAATGAGAGTGGCCTTCTCCGTTGGTGGTTGATATGACGCATGATTCCTTGATGTGGGACCTCTCTCCTCTGTCTGGTTTCTGGGCCGAAATAACTGAGAGTGGCCTTCTCTGTAGGTGGTTGATATGACGCATGATTCCTTGCTGTGGGACCTCTCTCCTCTGTCTGGGTGCTGGGCCGAAATAACTGAAAGTGGCCTTCTCCGGTGGTGGTTGATATGACGCAGGATTCCTTGCTGTGGGACCTCTCTCCTCTGTCTGGGTGCTGGGCCGAAATAACTGAAAGTGGCCTTCTCCGGTGGTGGTTGATATGACGCAGGATTCCTTGCTGTGGGACCTCTCTCTTCTGTCTGGGTTATGGGCCGAAATAACTGAGAGTGGCCTTCTCCGGTGGTGGGTGATATGACGCATGATTCCTTGCTGTGGGACCTCTCTCCTCTGTCTGGGTGCTAAGCCGAAATAACTGAGAGTGGCCTTCTCCGGTGGTGGTTGATATGACGCATGATTCCTTGCTTTGGGACCTGTATGCTCTGTCTGGGTGCTGGTCCAAAATAAATGAGAGTGGCCTTCTCCGGTGGTGGATGATATGACGCATGATTCCTTGCTGTGTGACCTGTATCCTCTGTCTGGGTGCTGGTCCAAAATAAATGAGAGTGGCCTTCTACGGTGGTGGTTGATTTGACGCATGATTCCTTGCTTTGGGACCTCTCTCCTCTGTCTGGGTGCTGGTCCAAAATAAATGAGAGTGGCCTTCTCCGTTGGTGGTTGATATGACGCATGATTCCTTGCTGTGGAACCTGTATCCTCCGTCTGGGTGCTGGTCCAAAATAAATGAGAGTGGAATTCTCCGGTGGTGGTTGATATGACGCATGATTCATTGCTGTGGGACCTGTATCCTCTTTCTGGGTGCTGGTCCAAAATAAATGAGAGTGGCCTTCTCCTTTGGTGGTTGATATGACACATGATTCCTTGCTGTGGGACCTCTCTCCTCTGTTTGGGTGCTGGTCCAAAATAAATGAGAGTGGCCTTCTACGTTGGTGGTTGATATGACGCATGATTCCTTGCTGTGGGACCTCTCTCCTCTGTCTGGGTGCTGGTGCGAACTAAATGAGAGTGGCCTTCTCCGGTGGTGGTTGATGTGACGCATGATTCCTTGCTGTGGGACCTCTCTCCTCTGTCTGGGTGCTGGTCCAAAATAAATGAGAGTGGCCTCCTCCGTTGGTGGTTGATATGACGCATGATTTCTTGATGTGGGACCTCTCTCCTCTGTCTGGGTGCTGGTCCGAACTAAATGAGAGTGGCCTTCTCCGTTGGTGGTTGATATGACGCATGATTCCTTGCTGTGGGACCTGTATCCTCTGTCTGGGTGCTGGTCCAAAATAAATGAGAGTGGCCTTCTCCGGTGGTGGTTGATATGACGCATGATTCCTTGATGTGGGACCTCTCTCCTCTGTCTGGGTGCTGGTCCAAAATAAATGAGAGTGGCCTTCTGCTTTGGTGGGTGATATGACGCATGATTCCTTGCTGTGTACCCTGTATCCTCGGTCTGGGTGCTGGGCCAAAATAACTGAAAGAGGACTTCTCCAGTGTTGGGTGCTATGACGCATGATTCCTTGCTGTGGGACTTGTATCCTCTGTCTGGGTGCTGGTCCAAAATAAATGAGAGTGGCCTTCTCCGTTGGTGGTTGATATGACGCATGATTCCTTGATGTGGGACCTCTCTCCTCTGTCTGGGTGCTGGGCCGAACTACATGAGAGTGGCCTTCTCCGTTGGTGGTTGATATGACGCATGATTCCTTGCTGTGGGACCTCTCTCCTCTGTCTGGGTGCTGGTCGAAAATAAATGAGAGTAGCCTTCTCCGGTGGTGGTTAATATGACGCATGATTCCTTGCTGTGGGACCTGTATTCTCTGTCTGGGTGCTGGTCCAAAATAAATGAGAGTGGCCTTCTCATTGGGTGGTTGATATGACGCATGATTCCTTGATGTGGGACCTCTCTCCTCTGTCTGGGTGCTGGTCCAAAATAAATGAGAGTGGCCTTCTCCAGTGGTGGTTGATATGACGCATGATTCCTTGCTGTGGGACCTCTCTCCTCTGTCTGGGTGCTGGTCCAAAATAAATGAGAGTGGCCTCCTCCGTTGGTGGTTGATATGACGCATGATTCCTTGATGTGGGACCTCTCTCCTCTGTCTGGGTGCTGGTCCGAACTAAATGAGAGTGGCCTTCTCCGTTGGTGGTTGATATGACGCATGATTCCTTGCTGTGGGACCTGTATCCTATGTCTGGGTGCTGGTCCAAAATAAATGAGAGTGGCCTTCTCCGGTGGTGGTTGATATGACGCATGATTCCTTGCTGTGGGACCTGTATACTCTGTCTGGGTGCTGGTCCAAAATAAATGAGAGTGGCCTTCTCCTTTGGTGGTTGATATGACGCATGATTCCTTGATGTGGGACCTCTCTCCTCTGTCTGGGTGCTGGTCCAAAATAAATGAGAGTGGCCTTCTCCGGTCGTGGTTGATATGACGCATGATTCCTTGCTGTGGGACCTCTCTCCTCTGTCTGGGTGCTGGGCCGAAATAACTGAGAGTGGTCTTCTCCGTTGGTGGTTGATATGACGCATGATTCCTTGCTGTGGGACTTCTCTCCTCTGTCTGGGTGCTGGGCCGAAATAACTGAGAGTGGCCTTCTCTGTTGGTGGTTGATATGACGCATGATTCCTTGCTGTGGGACCTGTATCCTCTGTCTGGGTGCTGGTCCAAAATAAATGAGAGTGGCCTTCTCCGTTGGTGGTTGATGATTCTTGGCTGTGGGACCTGTATCCTCTGTCTGGGTGCTGGGCCGAAATAAATGAGAGTGGCCTTCTCCGTTGGTGGTTGATATGACGCATGATTCCTTGCTGTGGGACCTCTCTACTCTGTCTGGTTGCTGGTCCAAAATAAATGAGATTGGCCTTCTCCGGTGGTGGTTGATATGACGCATGATTCCTTGCTGTGGGACCTGTATCCTCTGTCTGGGTGCTGGTCCAAAATAAATGAGAGTGGCCTTCTCCGGTGCTGGTTGATATGACGCATGATTCCTTGCTGTGGGACCTCTCTCCTCTGTCTGGGTGCTGGTCCAAAATAAATGAGAGTGGCCTTCTCCGTTGGTGGTTGATATGACGCATGATTCCTTGCTGTGGGACCTCTCTCCTCTGTCTGGGTGCTGGTCCAAAATAAATGAGAGTGGCCTTCTCCGTTGGTGGTTGATATGACGCATGATTCCTTGCTGTGGGACCTCTCTCCTCTGTCTGGGTGCTGGTCCAAAATAAATGAGAGTGGCCTTCTCCGGTGGTGGTTGATATGACGCATGATTCCTTGCTGTGGGACCTCTCTCCTCTGTCTGGGTGCTGGTCCAAAATAAATGAGAGTGGCCTTCTCCGTTGGTGGTTGATATGACGCATGATTCCTTGCTGTGGGACCTCTCTCCTCGGTCTGGGTGCTGGGCCAAAATAACTGAGAGTGGCCTTCTCCGGTGGTGGGTGATATGACGCATGATTCCTTGCTGTGGGACCTCTATCCTCTGTCTGGGTGCTGGGCCGAAATAACTGAGAGTGGCCTTCTCCGTTGGTGGTTGATATGACGCATGATTCCTTGCTGTGGGACCTCTATCCTCTGTCTGGGTGCTGGGCCGAAATAACTGAGAGTGGCCTTCTCCGGTGGTGGTTGATATGACGCATGATTCCTTGCTGTGGGACCTCTATCCTCTGTCTGGGTGCTGGTCCGAACTAAATGAGAGTGGCCTTCTCCGTTGGTGGTTGATATGACGCATGATTCCTTGCTGTGGGACCTGTATCCTCTGTCTGGGTGCTGGTCCAAAATAAATGAGAGTGGCCTTCTCCGGTGGTGGTTGATATGACGCATGATTCCTTGCTGTGGGACCTGTATCCTCTGTCTGGGTGCTGGTCCAAAATAAATGAGAGTGGCCTTCTCCGGTGGTGGTTGATATGACGCATGATTCCTTGATGTGGGACCTCTCTCCTCTGTCTGGGTGCTGGTCCAAAATAAATGAGAGTGGCCTTCTCCGTTGGTGGTTGATATGACGCATGATTCCTTGCTGTGGGACCTCTCTCCTCTGTCTGGGTGCTGGTCCAAAATAAATGAGAGTGGCCTTCTCCGTTGGTGGTTGATATGACGCATGATTCCTTGCTGTGGGACCTCTCTCCTCTGTCTGGGTGCTGGTCCAAAATAACTGAGAGTGGCCTTCTCCGGTGGTGGTTGATATGACGCATGATTCCTTGCTGTGGGACCTCTATCCTCTGTCTGGGTGCTGGTCCAAAATAAATGAGAGTGGCCTTCTCCGTTGGTGGTTGATATGACGCATGATTCCTTGCTGTGGGACCTGTATCCTCTGTCTGGGTGCTGGGCCGAAATAAATGAGAGTGGCCTTCTCCGTTGGTGGTTGATATGACGCATGATTCCTTGCTGTGGGACCTCTCTCCTCTGTCTGGGTGCTGGTCCAAAATAAATGAGAGTGGCCTTCTCCGGTGGTGGTTGATATGACGCATGATTCCTTGCTGTGGGACCTGTATCCTCTGTCTGGGTGCTGGTGCGAAATAAATGAGAGTGGCCTTCTCCGGTGGTGGTTGATATGACGCATGATTCCTTGCTGTGGGACCTGTCTCCTCTGTCTGGGTGCTGGTCCAAAATAAATGAGAGTGGCCTTCTCCGTTGGTGGTTGATATGACGCATGATTCCTTGCTGTGGGACCTCTCTCCTCTGTCTGGGTGCTGGTCCGAAATAAATGAGAGTGGCCTTCTCCGTTGGTGGTTGATATGACGCATGATTCCTTGCTGTGGGACCTCTCTCCTCTGTCTGGGTGCTGGTCCAAAATAAATGAGAGTGGCCTTCTCCGGTGGTGGTTGATATGACGCATGATTCCTTGCTGTGGGACCTCTCTCCTCTGTCTGGGTGCTGGTCCAAAATAAATGAGAGTGGCCTTCTCCGTTGGTGGGTGATATGACGCATGATTCCTTGCTGTGGACCCTGTATCCTCTGTCTGGGTGCTGGGCCAAAATAACTGAGAGTGGTCTTCTCCGTTGGTGGTTGATATGACGCATGATTCCTTACTGTGGGACCTCTCTCCTCTTTCTGGGTGCTGGTCCAAAATAAATGAGAGTGGCCTTCTCCGCTTGTGGTTGACATGACGCATGATTCCTTGATGTGTGACCTCTCTCCTCTGTCTGGCTGCTGGTCCGAACTAAATGAGAGTGGCCTTCTCCGTTGGTGGGTGATATGACGCATGATTATTGATGTCGCGAACATAAAATTTTCAGTTCGCGAACAGCGAACGCGAACTTCCGCAAATGTTCGCGAACTGGCGAACCGGGCGAACCGCTATAGACTTCAATAGACAGGCGAATTTTAAAACCCACAGGGACTCTTTCTGGCCACAATAGTGATGAGAAAGTTGTTTCAAGGGGTCTAACACCTGGACTGTGGCATGCCGGAGGGGGATCTATGGCAAAACTCCCATGGAAAATTACGTAGTGGACGCAGAGTCGGGTTTTAATCCATAAAGGGCATAAATCAACTAACATTCCTAAATTGTTTGGAATAACGTGCTTTAAAACATCCAGTGTGTGTATACGATCAGGTATGATGTTTTATCGATCAGGTAGTGTAAGGGTTACGCCCGCTTCACAGACATTGACAAACCAAACTCCCCTTTTAATGCACCGCAAACAGTTCATTTGCACAACTGCAAACTCCCCATTTGCACAAGGTTCGATACCAAGCTAGCCACGTCCCGGTGATGTCATTGAAGGTTTCTTCCTCCACCCAGCCACGTACAACACCAAGGGTCCCCGAAAGGTCAATTGAATTGATTTTTCGAACGGGGAGATGGTTAAAAAAACGCTGGCTCCCTCCCCTTTGTTTTTATCCACGGTGACTGCGTCTGCACCGTGCAATTTACTGTCACACCCGATATGAGTGGTATTTTCTGTAGTACTATTCTCATCAGTTTAATCCCTCTAACGTCCCCAATCTGGGGGCCATTTATTGAATAGATTTTTCGAACGGGGAGATGGTTAAAAACGCTGGCTCCCTCCACTCTGTTTTAAACCACGGTGACTGCGTCTGCGCCCGTGCAATTTACTGTCACACCCGATATGAGTGGTATTTTCTGTAGTACTATTCTCATCAGTTTAATCCCTGTTACGTCCCATATCAGGGATTGCCTTTGTGAAAAAAATTTCGTCCGGGTACCTTCCACTGTGGTGTCCCAATAGCGACAAATTTTTGAAGGCCTCAGACTCTACCAGCTGGTATGGTAAAAGCTGGCGGGCTAAGAGTTCCGTCAAGCCAGCTGTCAGTCGCCGGGCAAGGGGTGACTTTGTGACATTGGCTTCTTATGCTCAAACATGTCCTTGACAGACACCTGACTGTGGGCAGTTGAGCAGGAACTGCTGAAGGTGAGAGATGGAGTGGCGGGTGGTTGAGAGGGGGCAGGGAGGACAGCAGTGGTTGACGTGGCTGAAGATGCTGGACCAGGAGGAGCATGGTGGCTTTGAGTTTGTGTGCTGCTTGTACTCATGTGTTGATCCCATAGGCGTTTGTGATGTGAGATCATGTGCCTTCGCAAAGCAGTTGTACCAAGGTGGGTGTTAGACTTCCCACTACTCAGTTTCTTTTGGCACAGGTTGCAAATGGCATTGCTTTTATCAGAGGCAGACACACAAAAAAATGCCACACTGCTGAGCTTTGCAATGACGGCATTCTAGTGGTGGCAACAGCATGCGTTGACTGGCGTGCTGTCTGGCTGACCCCAGGTGCCGATACATGCTGTCTGACTGTGCCACTAACTCCTTGCGACGACCTCCCCTGCTTCCAACTCGTCTCCTCATTCTCTCTGTCTCCCCTTCAGAACTTTCCCCCTCTTCTTCTCTTCGAGCAGGCACCCACGTGGCATCCGTGGACACATCGTCATCATCAACCGCTTCACTTGTATCTGACACCTCAGCAAAGGAAGCAGCAGCGGGTACAACATCATCATCATCATCATCACACTGTACGTCCATGTGTGTAATCCTGCCTGACTGAGACATATCCCCGTAATCTACATCATCTGGCAATAATGGTTGCGCATCACTAATTGCATCCAACTGATGTGCAAATAACTCCTCTGACGGATCAAGTGAAGCGGCTGTGGTGGCTGTGGTGGTAGTGGTGGTGGTGGCGACGGGCGGGTGCGTGGTAACTTGAGAGCAGGTGACCGAAGCTGAGCTGGAGGAGGATGGTGCGTCAAGGTTCTTAGCGGAAGCTGTTGAAGATTGGATGTCCTGTCTAAGCCAGTCAACTACGTCCTCTGAATTTTTCGGGTTCAGGGTACGTGGCCTCTGAAAACTGGGCATTATTCCAGGGACAGTGGAAATCACAGCACCACGACCACGACGGCCCCTGCGGGGTGGCCTGCCTCTGCCTGTCATTTTTTTTTAGATAAGTGGTACTACGCGTGCTAGGTACTGTGCCACCCGGTATGAGTGGTTGGCACTGGCAGTGGGCACACTACAGTCAGTGGAAGCGGGCCTGACACACACTGGCAGCAGGCAAGCAACTGAATTTAGACTACTGTCTAAAAATTAAATGCCTTATTTATCGGCAAGCTACTGTGCCACCCGGTATGAGTGGTTGGCACTGGCAGTGGGCACACTACAGTCAGTGGAAGCGGGCCTGACACACACTGGCAGCAGGCAAGCAACTGAATTTAGACTACTGTCTAAAAATTAAATGCCTTATTTATCGGCAAGCTACTGTGCCACCCGGTATCAGTGGCTGGCACTGGCAGTGGGCACACTACAGTCAGTGGAAGAGGGCCTGACACACACTGGCAGCAGGCAAGCAACTGAATTTAGACTACTGTCTAAAAATGAAATGCCTTATTTATCGGCAAGCTACTGTGCCACCCGGTATGAGTGGTTGGCACTGGCAGTGGGCACACTACAGTCAGTGGAAGAGGGCCTGACACACACTGGCAGCAGGCAAGCAACTGAATTTAGACTACTGTCTAAAAATCAAATGCCTTATTTATCGGCAAGCTACTGTGCCACCCGGTATCAGTGGTTGGCACTGGCAGTGGGCACACTACAGTCAGTGGAAGAGGGCCTGACACACACTGGCAGCAGGCAAGCAACTGAATTTAGACTACTGTCTAAAAATCAAATGCCTTATTTATCGGCAAGCTACTGTGCCACCCGGTATCAGTGGTTGGCACTGGCAGTGGGCACACTACAGTCAGTGGAAGAGGGCCTGACACACACTGGCAGCAGGCAAGCAACTGAATTTAGACTACTGTCTAAAAATTAAATGCCTTATTTATCGGGCAAGCTACTGTGCCACCCGGTATCAGTGGTTGGCACTGGCAGTGGGCACACTACAGTCAGTGGAAGAGGGCCTGACACACACTGGCAGCAGGCAAGCAACTGAATTTAGACTACTGTCTAAAAATTAAATGCCTTATTTATCGGGCAAGCTACTGTGCCACCCGGTATCAGTGGTTGGCACTGGCAGTGGGCACACTACAGTCAGTGGAAGAGGGCCTGACACACACTGGCAGCAGGCAAGCAACTGAAATTACACTACAGTGTAAAAATTAAATGCCTTTTTTTGATGCAAAGTACTGTGCCACACGGGATGACAGGGGTGGGCACTGGCAGTGGGCACACTACAGTCAGTGGAAGTCAGCCTGACACACACTGGCAGGCAACTAACCTTAGATTAAAGTGTAAAAATTAAGTGCCTTTTTTTTAAGCAAAGTCCTGTGCCACACGGGATGACAGGGGTGGGCACTGGCAGTGGGCACACTACAGAAAGTTGAAGTCGGCCTGACACACACTGGCAGCAGGCAAGCAGCTGAAATTACACTAAAGTGTAAAAATTAAATGCCTTTTTTATGCAAAGTCCTGTGCCAGCCGGTATGAGTGGTGGGCACTGGCAGTGGGCACACTACAGTCAGTGGAAGTCAGTCTGACACACACTGGCAGGCAACTAACCTTAGATTAAAGTGTAAAAATTAAATGCCTTTTTTTGATGCAAAGTCCTGTGCCACATGGGATGACAGGGGTGGGCACTGGCAGTGGGCACACTACAGTCTGTGGGCCTGCAGCTCCTCACACACAGGCAGGCCAGGCAACTGCAATATGTATATAAAGGAAAAAAAAAGCAGACTAATGTTGCAGCCCTAAAAGGGCTTTTTGGGGTGCTGTCAGGACGCTGTCCTTACAGCAGAGATCAGATGAGTCTTTCAGGACTGGAGTGGACACTGAATTCACTAGCCTAGCTATCAATTTCCCAATTAAATCAGCAGCAATTACACTCTCCCTCCTCTCACTAAGACTGCAGCTTCAGAATGAATCTAAAATGGATGCTGTGCAGGAGGTGGGAGGGTCTGGGAGGGAGGGTATGCTGCTGATTGGCTGGAATGTGTCTGCTGACTGTGAGGTACAGGGTCAAAGTTTGCTCAATGATGATGTATAGGGGGCGGACCGAACATCGCATATGTTCGCCCGGCAGAGGCGAACGCGAACAAGCTATGTTCGCCGGGAACTGTTCGCCGGCGGATAGTTCGGGCCATCTCTACGCATGATTCCTTGCTGTGGGACCTCTCTCCTCTGTCTGGGTGCTGGGCCGAAATAACTGAGAGTGGTCTTCTCCGTTGGTGGTTGATATGACGCATGATTCCTTGCTGTGGGACCTCTCTCCTCTGTCTGGGTGCTGGTCCAAAATAAATGAGAGTGGCCTTCTCCAGTGGTTGTTGATATGACGCATGATTCCTTGCTGTGGGACCTCTCTCCTCTGTCTGGGTGCTGGACCTAAATAACTGAGAGTGGCCTTCTCCGGTGGTGGTTGATATGACGCATGATTCCTTGCTGTGGGACCTCTCTCCTCTGTCTGGGTGATGGGCCGAAATAACTGAGAGTGGCCTTCTCCGTTGGTGGGTGATATGACGCATGATTCCTTGCTGTGGGACCTCTGTCCTCTATCTGGGAGCTGGGGCCGAAATAACTGAAAGTGGCCTTCTCCAGTGGTGGGTGATATTACGCATGATTCCTTGCTGTGGAACCTGTATCCTCGGTCTGGGTACTGGGCCGAAATAACTGAAAGTGTCCTTATCCAGTGGTGGGTGAAATTACGCAAAATTCCTTGCTGTGGAACCTGTATCCTCGGTCTGGGTGCTGGGCCGAAATAATTGAAAGTGGCCTTCTCCAGTGGTGGGTGATATGACCCATGATTCCTTGCTGTGGGATCTGTATCCTCTGTCTGGGTGCTGGTCCAAAATAAATGAGAGTGGCCTTCTCCGGTGGTGGTTGATATGACGCATGATTCCTTGATGTGGGACCTCTCTCCTCCTTCTGAGTGCTGGTCCGAACTAAATGAGAGTGGCCTTCTCCGTTGGAGGTTGATATGACGCATGATTCCTTGCTGTGGGACCTGTATCCTCTGTCTGGGTGCTGGTCCAAAATAAATGAGAGTGGCCTTCTCCGGTAGTGGTTGATATGACGCATGATTCCTTGCTGTGGGACCAGTATCCTCTGTCTGGGTGCTGGTCCAAAATAAATGAGAGTGGCCTTCTCCGTTGGTGGTTGATATGACGCATGATTCCTTGCTGTTGGACCTCTCTCCTCTGTCTGAGTGCTGGTCCAAAATAAATGAGAGTGGCCTTCTCCGGTGGTGGTTGATATGATGCATGATTCCTTGCTGTGGGACCTCTCTCCTCTGTCTAGGTGCTGGGCCGAAATAACTGAGAGTGGTCTTCTCTGTTGGTGGTTGATATGACGCATGATTCCTTGCTGTGGGACCTCTCTCCTCTGTCTGGGTGTTGGTCCAAAATAAATGAGAGTGGCCTTCTCCGGTGGTGGCTGATATGACGCATGATTCCTTGCTGTGGGACCTCTCTCCTCTGTCTGGGTGCTGGGCAGAAATAACTGAGAGTGGTCTTCTCCATTGGTGGTTGATATGACGCATGATTCCTTGCTGTGGGACCTCTCTCCTCTGTCTGGGTGCTGGTCCAAAATAAATGAGAGTGGCCTTCTCCGGTTGAGGTTGACATGACGCATGATTCCTTGCTGTGTGACCTGTATCCTCTGTCTGGGTGCTGGTCCAAAATAAATGAGAGTGGCCTTCTCCGGTGGTGGTTGATATGACGCATGATTCCTTGCTGTGGGACCTCTCTCCTCTGTCTGGGTGCTGGGCCGAAATAACTGAGAGTGGCCTTCTCCAGTGGTGGGTGATATGACGCATGATTCCTTGCTGTGGGACCTCTCTCATCTATCTGGGTGCTGGTCCAAAATAAATGAGAGTGGCCTTCTCCGGTGGTGGCTGATATGACGCATGATTCCTTGCTGTGGGACATGTATCCTCTGTCTGGGTGCTGGTCCAAAATAAATGAGAGTGGTCTTCTCCGTTGGTGGTTGATATGACGCATGATTCCTTGATGTGGGACCTCTCTCCTCTGTCTTGGTGCTGGTCCGAACTAAATGAGAGTGGCCTTCTCCATTTGTGGTTGATATGACGCATGATTCCTTGCTGTGGGACCTCTCTCCTCTGTCTGGGTGATGGGCCAAAATAACTGAGAGTGGCCTTCTCCGGTGGTGGGTGATATGACGCATGATTCCTTGCTGTGGAACCTGTATCCTCGGTATGGGTGCTGGGCCTAAATAACTGAAAGTTGCCTTCTCCAGTGGTGGTTCATATGACGCATGATTCCTTGCTGTGGGACCTCTCTCCTCTTTCTGGGTGCTCGGCCTAAATAACTGAAAGTGGCCTTCTCCAGTGGTGGTTGATATGACGCATGATTCCTTGCTGTGGGACCTCTCTCCTCTGTCTGGGTGCTGGGCCGAAATAACTGAGAGTGGTCTTCTCCGTTGGTGGTTGATATGACGCATGATTCCTTGCTGTGGGACCTCTCTCCTCTGTCTGGGTGCTGGTCCAAAAAAAATGAGAGTGGCCTTCTCCGGTTGTGGTTGACATGACGCATGATTCCTTGATGTGGGACCTCTCTCCTCTGTCTGGGTGCTGGTCCGAACTAAATGAGAGTGGCCTTCTCCGTTGGTGGTTGATATGACGCATGATTCCTTGCTGTGTGACTTGTATCCTCTGTCTGGGTGCTGGTCCAAAATAAATGAGAGTGGCCTTCTCCGGTGGTGGTTGATATGACGCATGATTCCTTGCTGTTTGACCTCTCTCCCCTGTCTGGGTGCTGGGCCGGAATAACTGAGAGTGGCCATCTCCGTTGGTGGTTGATATGACGCATGATTCCTTGCTGTGGGACCTCTCTCCTCTGTCTGGGTGCTGGTCCAAAATAAATGAGAGTGGCCTTCTCCGTGGTGGTTGATATGACGCATGATTCCTTGCTGTGGGACCTGCATCCTCTGTCTGGGTGCTGGTCCAAAATAAATGAGAGTGGCCTTCTCCGTGGTGGTTGATATGACGCATGATTTCTTGATGTGGGACCTCTCCTCTGTCTGGGTGCTGGTCCAAAATAAATGAGAGTGGCCTTCTCCGGTGGTGGTTGATATGACGCATGATTCCTTGCTTTGGGACCTGTATCCTCTGTCTGGGTGCTGGTCCAAAATAAATGAGAGTGGCCTTCTCCGGTGGTGGTTGATATAACGCATGATTCCTTGCTGTGGGACCTGTATCCTCTGTTTGGGTGCTGGTCAAAAATAAATGAGAGTGACCTTCTCCGTTGGTGGTTTATATGACGCATGATTCCTTGATGTGGGACCTCTCTCCTCTGTCTGGGTGCTGGTCCGAACTAAATGAGAGTGGTCTTCTCCAGTGGTGGGTGATATGACGCATGATTCCTTGCTGTGGGACCTCTCTCCAATTGATATTGGTTTATTTTTATTTATTTTATTTTATTTTAATTCATTTCCCTATCCACATTTGTTTGCAGTGGATTTACCTACATTTTGCTGCCTTTGGCAGCCCTCTATCCCTTTCCTGTACTATTTTACAGCCTTTTTAGTGCCTTAAAGTTCGGGTCCCCATTGACTTCAATGGGTTTCGGGTTCGGGATAAAGTTCGGCTCGAGTTCGAATCCCGAGCCCAAACATTTTCGCGAAGTTCGGCCGAACTTCTCTAACCCGAACATCCAGGTGTTCGCTCATCTCTAGTTGCTATTAGTCAGAAATTGGCCCAGAAGTTGATTGAGAGCATGCCCAGTCGAATTGCAGAGGTCCTAAAAAAGAAGGACAGAGTAGATACCCGCTCTAGGAGACAACCGTGACGTTGGTGAGTGGGCTTACTACCTTTTGATCAAAATGTAAACTAATGTCTCCACTATCTGCATGCGATATGGGGGGTTAGTATCATAGTATTTAGCTGAAGAGCGTATATCAAGGGTTAAGCATTGTGGATGTGCGATCCAGTCTGTTTTTTCTTGCCATTTGATACATATTTATCTTCCTTCTTGTTTATTCCTGGCATCAGCACTCCTCCCACATACCACAGGCGGTTTTAATTAATTAGCAGGAGACTGCATAAGAGTGTGAGTGACCTACTAGTGTTAGTCCTGGTTTCTGTTAGTACTGAGCAGGTTGCATTAGGCTCCTGTTCAGACGGTGCTATGCTGCATGGTGGCCTCTGTTGTCGTGGTGCTTTTCTGGCTGGCCTGCGTAGCTGCGGCCTGCTGGGATGGTGCCACGTGTCGCCATGCAGCATGGCGCCTTCGTCAGATTATGGACAGAGTAGATACCCGCTCTAGGAGACAACCGTGACGTTGGTGAGTGGGCTTACTACCTTTGATCAAAATGTAAACTAATGTCTCCACTATCTGCATGCGATATGGGGGTTAGTATCATAGTATTTAGCTGAAGAGCGTATATCAAGGGTTAAGCATTGTGGATGTGCGATCCAGTCTGTTTTTTCTTGCCATTTGATACATATTTATCTTCCTTCTTGTTTATTCCTGGCATCAGCACTCCTCCCACATACCACAGGCGGTTTTAATTAATTAGCAGGAGACTGCATAAGAGTGTGAGTGACCTACTAGTGTTAGTCCTGGTTTCTGTTAGTACTGAGCAGGTTGCATTAGGCTCCTGTTCAGACGGTGCTATGCTGCATGGTGGCCTCTGTTGTCGTGGTGCTTTTCTGGCTGGCCTGCGTAGCTGCGGCCTGCTGGGATGGTGCCACGTGTCGCCATGCAGCATGGCGCCTTCGTCAGATTATGGACAGAGTAGATACCCGCTCTAGGAGACAACCGTGACGTTGGTGAGTGGGCTTACTACCTTTTGATCAAAATGTAAACTAATGTCTCCACTATCTGCATGCGATATGGGGGGTTAGTATCATAGTATTTAGCTGAAGAGCGTATATCAAGGGTTAAGCATTGCGGATGTGCGATCCAGTCTGTTTTTTCTTGCCATTTGATCCTAAAAAAGAAGGGCCAACACTGCAAATACTGACTCTTTGCATAAATGTCATGTATTAGTCGATAAAAGCCTTTGAAACGTATGAAGTGCGTGTTATTATATTTCACTACATCACAGAAACAACTGAAACAAAGATCTTAAAGCATTTTTGCAGCAAACTTTGTGAAAACGAATATTTGTGTCATTCTCAAAACTTTTGGCCACGACTGTACACCGATGCAGATTTAAGGAAAACCCACTTCAAATAATACCATCATGATAAATTCTCCCCATAGTGTTCATTTAACCCCTTCCCGACACGTGACGTATTATTACGTCATGGAAGTCAGTGACTTCCCCCACTTGGACGCAATAGTACGTCATGCTGTTCAGGCGGGTACTGGAGCGGTGCACACCCGATCACTGCAGGGGTTTGGCAGTCCCTGGTAGCCGGGCCCCTGCTGTATCCGCCGGCATCGCTGTTTACAGTGATGCCGGCGGATTATCCCCCTCTATGCCGCATAGAAGGAGTTTGTGTTAGGTGAGGGAGATCATCGGGTCTCTGTGCTGCTGTGACGGGGACCCAATGCGTGAGAAGGCAGCCGGATGCCATGCAGAAGCTGTGCATCGTCTTGCATGGCATCGGGACCTGCCTTCTACGGGTGCCCAGGAGATCCAGCCTCACGCTGGGTCTCCTAGGCAACCTGTTAGTGTACTGCTCAGTATAGTACACTAACAGACAATGCTTTACAATACAGAAGTATTGTAAAGCATTGTAGAGGATGATCAGACACACAAAAGTGAAAGTCAAAAATAAAGTAAAGTAAAAAAAAAGTAAAAAAAGTGTTTTTAATAAAATTAATAAAGTTTTTAAGTAAAAAAAGAAAAAAACTCCCCTTTCCCCTTATTTTATAATAAAAAACTGAAAAAAACCCACACATATTAGGTATCGCCACGTCTGTAATGACCGGCTCTATAAATGAATCACATATTCCACCCTGTCCGATAAACACCATAAAAAAAAAATTGTGTGAAAAAAAAAGCAATTTTTGTCACTTTACATCACAAAAATTAACAGCAAGTAATCAAAAAGGCGTATGCCCCCCAAAATAGTACCAATCAAACCGTCACCTCATTCCTCAAAAAATTAGACCCTACCTAAGACAATCGGTCATAAAATAAAAAAGCTATCACTCTCAGAAAATGGAGACACTAAAATATAATTTATTTTTTTTTGGCTTCAAAACTGCTATTATTGTGTTAAAGTGAAAAAAATAAAAAAAGCAGACATATTAGGTATCAACGCGTTTATAACAACCAGTTCTATAAAAATATCACATGACCTAACCCCTCAGATTAAAACCGTAAAAAAAATATAAAAACTATTTTAAAAAAAGCCGTTTTTGTCACCTTACATCATACAAAATGCAACACCAAGCAATTAAAAAGGCATATACCCCCCAAAATAGTACCAATCAAACCGTCACCTCATCCCGCAAAAAATTAGACCTTACCTAAGACAATCGGTCAAAAAGTAAAACAGCTATGGCTCTCGGACTATGGAGACACTGAAACATCATTATTTCGATTTCAAAAATACTATTATTGTGTAAAACTTAAATAAATAAGAAAAAGTAGACATATTAGGTATTGCCACTAGAGTTGAGCGAACCCGAACTGTAACCCGAATTTTGGTGTGTTTTCGTGACACGGACCCGAACCCGAACATTTACATAAAAGTTCGGGTTCGGGTTTGGTGTTCGGCAATCTCTTAACGCATTTTGAAAGCCTGCAAAGCAGCCAATCAACAAGCGTCATACTACTTGCCACATAGTGTGCTCTCCGCACCACGTCCGGCCCCATTCACAGTGAATAGGTCTGCATCCATTCCGCAGAATTGCGGAATGGATGCGGACAAAAATTGTGGATGTGTGAATGGGGCCTTAGGTTCGGATGCGTTGCAGATGCGTTCAGTGAAAACTGCGCGATTTCACAGGCAAAGCCATTAAGTTTTGCCTGCGATTGTGTTCAGTTGTTCAGTTTTTTCCGCGCAGGTGCAATGTGTTTTAATGCGTTTTTCACGTTCGTGATAAAAAACCTGAAGGTTTTCAAACAACATCTCCTAGCAACCATCAGTGAAAAACGCAACGCACCCGCACTTGCTTGCGGATGCAATGCGTTTTTCAGCAGCCCCATTCACTTCTATGGGGCTAGGGCTGCGTTAAAAACGCAGAATATAGAACATGCTGCGATTTTCACGCAACGCACAAGTGATGCGTGAAAAAAAATGCTCATGTACACAGACCCATTGAAATGAATGGGTCAGAATTCAGTTCACATCACGCATTGCACCCGCTCGGAAAACTCGCTTGTGTAAAAGGGGCCATCTAGTGTAAGGACAGCGTCCTGACAGCACCCCAAAAAGCCCTTTTTAGGGCTGGTACATCAGTCTGCTTTTATTTTCTCTTTCTATATATATATTGCAGTTGCCTGTCCATGGGTGAGAGGCCACAGGCTCACAGACTGTACTGTGTGCACACCACTCATATCGAGTGGCACAGTACCTTGCAGATAAAAGTCATTTAATTTTTACCCTTTAATATAATTGCAGTTGCCTGCCAGTGTGTGTCAGGCCCACAGACTGTACTGTGCCCACTGCCCACCACTCATATAGGGTGTCACAGTACTTTGCACGGTGCACGCGCAGTGATCTAAAATTCAAACGAAGCGGACAAAGCATGGGTGTTTTTCCATCTCCCGTTTCCAAAAATCTATTCACTACACTGGCCCTGATAAGGGACAAAACAGAGATTAAACTGATAGGAATAGTACTTAGTTAACACTAGTTGCATTGGTGGCAAATTCCTTTGCAAGTGCCGAAAATTAGAAGGAAGCGGACAGAGCAAGCTTTTTTCTCTGTCTCCCCATGCAAGGATTTAATTCAATACACGTCCCCTGATAGGGGACAAAGATTAAAATGGTAAGAATAGTAGTTCACACCATTTGTATTGGTGGCACGCGCAGTGCCCCAAATTGGAAGCAAGAGGACTGACCAACCATCTTTTTTCATCTCCCGGTTCCTAAAATCTATTCCATACACCGGCCCTTGATAGGGGACAAAACAGAGATTAAACTGGTAAGAACAGATTTTTTTAATTTAAAAAAAAAAAAAGAGGACAGCCTTTGCGGAGCTGGGTATTTTTTGGCTGTGTTGCTGAACGCTCATGCACAATGGCTGTAAGCTCATGCGTCCTTTTGCGGATGTGACAAACCTGGTCAGTCAAACCCAAGGCAACATCATCGACCTCATCCCATATGCATTTTTTCTGGAGCGTGCCCTCACTGCCCTGCGAAAAGTGCTGGATCAGGCCATAGATGAGCATGAAGAGGAAGAGTTGTGGTCACCATCACCACCAGAAGCAGCCTTGTCGTCGTCGATTGCTGGACCTGCGGCAACGCAGAGAGAGGAATCTTAAGAAGAGGAGTCAGAGGAAGAAGGTGGCTTTGAGGAGGTGGAAGACCAACCACAGCAGGCATCCCAGGGGGCTTGTTGTCACCTTTCGGGGATCTTTGGTGTTGTACGTGGCTGGGTGGAGGCAGAGACCTTGACGTCAGTAAGGACAAGGAACGGAACATGGCTAGCTTGGTATCCAACCTTGTGCAAATGGGGAGTTTGCGGTTGTGCAAATGTACGGTTAAACGGGGAGTTTGGTCTGTCAGAGTTTGGTCTGTCACTGTGAAGCGGGCGTAACCCTTACACTACCTGATCGATACAACATCATACCTGATCGTATACACACACTGGATGTTTTAAAGCACGTTATTCCAAACAATTTTGGAATGTTAGGTGATTTATGCCCTTTACGGATTAAAACCCGACTCTGCGTCAACTACGTAATTTTCCATTGGAGTTTTGCCATGGATCCCCATCCGGCATGCCACAGTCCAGGTGTCAGTCCCCTTGAAACAATTTTTCCATCACTATTGTGGCCAGAAAGAGTCCCTGTGGGTTTTAAAATTCGCCTGCCTATTGAAGTCTATGGTGGTTCGCCCATTCGCGAACATATGTGGAAGTTCGTGTTCGCCGTTAGCAAACAGAAAATTTTACGTTCGTGACATCTCTACTGCACATCTGGGATTATAGCTGCACTATTGAGTGTTACATTCAGGCCAGAAATACGGCTTTTGTTTAGTGGGGCTAAAATACTGCACATCTGGGATTGTAGGTGCATAAGTGAGTTTTACATTTAGGCCAGAAATACGGCTTTCTTATACTGGCCTGGGGCATACTGGGGTGAAAAAAAAAAATCTGTTTTATATAGTGCACATCTGTGATTATAGGTGCATAAATTACTGTGAAATTTAGGCCAAAAATACCGCTGTCAAATAGAGTTTAAAAAAAAATAATGAGTCCAATAACCTACATCAGGGTTTTTATTGGCAGATAATTACTTTTAACAGACTCAACCACTTTTTACTTTGCTTGGTGAACGCTAACTATGAGGCAAACATCTAATAAGGGACGTGGTCATGGTCGTGGTGGTGGTGCTGGTGGAGCCTCTGGTGCAAGGAGAGGACGTGGCTGTTCTGCCACAGCTACACGTCCTACTGAACCTGCTACCTCAGGTCCCAGTCACCACTAGAATCTACAGCGATATTTGGTCGGGCCTAATGCCGTTCTAAGGAAGGCAAGGCCTGAGGAAGTAGAGGCGCTAGTCGATTGGGTGGCCGACAGTGGATCCAGCAGGTTCACATTATCTCCCACCCAGTCTTCTGCAGAAAGCGCACAGGTGGCGCCTGAAACCCATGCCCATCAGTCTGTCACATCACCCCCGTGCATATCGGGGAACCTGTCTGAGCCTCAAGTCATGCAGCAGTCTCTTATGCTGTTTGAAGACTCTGCTGGCAGGGTTTCCCAAGGGCATCCACCTAGCCCTTCCAAAGGGGTGAAAGACATAGAATGCACTGATGCACAACCAGTTATGTTTCCTGATGAGGAAATGGGAATACCACTTCAGCAGGGTCAGCAAGTCTTTGATGATGACGAAACACAGGTGCCAACTGCTGTGTCTGCTGTGCTGCAGTGTGCAGACCGAACAGGAAGTCAGGGAGGAAGACTGTGTGGAAGAAGACGATGCAGGGGAAGATGAGGTCCTAGACCCCACATGGAATGAAGGTCATGCCACTGACTTTCAGAGTTCGGAGGAAGAGGCAGTGGTGAGACCGAGCCAACAGCGTAGCAAAAGAGGGAGCAGGGTGCAAAAGCAGAGCAGCAATCGCCAAAACAGTTCACCTGCTACTGGCCACAGCCACAAGGGACCAAGCACTCCAAAGGCAGCTTCAAGGAGTTCCCTGAAATGGCACTTCTTCACACAATGTGCTGACAACAAGACCTGAGTGGTTTGCACGCTGTGCCATCAGAGCCTGAAGCGAGGCATTAACGTTCTGAACCTTAGCACAACCTGCATGACCAGGCATCTACATGGGAGACACGGGCTGCAGTGGAGTAAGCACCTTCAAAACCAAGAAAGGGCTCAGGGCCCTTCTGCTCCCTCTTCTGCTGCTGCCTATGCCTCTTCCTCCGCCTCTGGAGGAATGTTGGCACCTGCCACCCAGCAAACAGAGGATGTGCCACGAACACCACCACCTCCGTCACCAAGCATCTCCACCCATGTCACACGGAAGCGTTCAGCTCTCCATCTCACAAACCTTGGAGAGAAAGCGTAAATTCCCAACTAGCCACCCTCGATCCCTGGCCCTGAATGCCAGCATTTCTAAACTACTGGCCTTTGAAATGCTGTCATTCAGGCTGGTGGAGACGGACAGCTTCAAACAGCTCATGTCGCTTTCTGTCCCACAGTACGTCGTTCCCAGCCACCACTACTTCTCCAGGAGAGCCGTGCACTCCCTGCACAACCAAGTATCGGATAAAATCAAGTGTGCACTGTGCAACGCCATCTGTGGCAAGGTCCACATAGCCACAGATACGTGGACCAGTAAGCACGGCCAGGGACGCTATATCTCCCTAACTGCACACTGGGTAAATGTAGTGGCGGCTGGGCCCCAGGCGGAGAGCTGTTTGGCGCACGTCCTTCCACCACCAAGGATCGAAGGGCATCATCCTTTGCCTCCTGTTGCCTCCTCTTCCTACTCGGCTTCCTCCTCCTCTTCTACTACCTCCTCATCCGGTCAGCGACAGACCTTCACTACCAACTTCAGCACAGCCAAAGGTAAAAGTCAGCAGGCCGTTCTGAAACTGATGTGTTTGGGGGACAGGCCCCACACCGCGCAGGAGTTGTGGCGGGGTATAGAACAACAGACCGACCAATGGTTGCTGCCATTGAGCCTCAAGCCCGGCCTGGTGGTGTGCGATAATGGGCAAAGTCTCGTTGCAGCTCTGGTACTAGCCGGTTTGATGCACATCCCTTGCCTGGCGCATGTGCTGAATTTGGTGGTGCAGAAATTCCTTCACAACTACCCCGACATGTCAGAGCTGCTGCATAAAGTGTGGGCCGCTTTGGGGGTTTCCGGCATTCTTATCCTGCTCCGCTGGGCTGTATGCTCTACAGCGTAACTTCGACCTTCACGCTCACCACCTCATATGCGACATGCCCACCAGATGGGACTCCACCTTGCACATGCTCGAAGGACTGTGCGAGCAGCAGCAGGCCATAGTGGAGTTTCAGCTGCAGCACGCACGGGTCAGTCGCACTGCGGAACAGCACCACTTCACCACCAATGACTGGGCCTCCATGCGAGACCTGCGTGCCCTGTTGCGCTGTTTCGAGTACTCCACCAACATGGCCAGTGGCAATGACGCCATTATCAGCATTACAATACCACTTTTATGTCTCCTCGAGAAAGCACATACTCTGGGTTCAGACCTGAGCATTCTGGACGCGCGTTTTTGTCGCGCGTATTTCAGCGCATTTTTGCACTACTGTGGTGTCAATCACAAAACGCGCGACAAACGCCCCCAAAAAAGCTCAAGTACTTGTTTATGCGTCGGGCGTTTAACAGCGCATTCAAACGCGCTGTAAAACGCTCAAGTGAGAACCAGGGCCATAGGAAAGCATTGGTTTTCATGTGTTGAGCGTTTTACAGCGTGTTTGAACGCGCTGTAAAACGCTCAGGTGTGAACTTAGGGTTAGGGTGATGATGGAAGAGATGGTGGCCCAGGAGGAGGAGGAGGAGGAAGAGGGGTCATTTTTAGCACTTTCAGGCCATTCTGTTAGAAGTGGCTCAGAGGGAGGTTTTTTGCACCAGCAGAGACCAGGTACAAATGTGGCCAGCCAGGGCCCACTACTGGAGGACGAGGAGGATGAGGAGGAGAAGAAGGAGAAGGAGGAGGATGAGGATGAAGCATGTTCACAGTGGGGTGGCACCCAACGCATCTCGGGCCCATCACTGGTGCATGGCTGGGGGGAGTTGGAGGACGCAGACGATACACCTCCCACAGAGTATAGCATGTTCTAACCTCTGGGCAGCCTGGCACACATGAGCGACTACATGCTGCAGTGCCTGCGCAATGACAGCAGAGTTTCCCACATTTCAACGTGTGCTGGCTGCTGGGTGGCCACCCTGCTGGATCCCCGTTACAAAGACAATGTGCCGTCCTTAATTCCCTCACTGGAGCGTAATCCGAAGATGCGCATTCCTGACTGACGCTGGGGGACAAGTGGAAGCACAAGGCAAAGGCAGGGGAGGAGGAAGAGGTTACCAATACAG
This sequence comes from Bufotes viridis, assembly GCA_033119425.1. Lineage (NCBI taxonomy): Eukaryota > Metazoa > Chordata > Amphibia > Anura > Bufonidae > Bufotes > Bufotes viridis. The sequence goes on from CM065590.1 coordinate 94,399,193, forward strand.
CTGTGTCAGCCCCAGCACTTCACAAGGCAGGGTTAGCATGGCCGACACGTGGAAAATCTTTGTCACCTCGCCGCAACAACCAGCCCAAACTGCTGATATGGAGGATGTTACCAGGAGGCAGCATTTGAACAACATGGTGGAACAGTACCTGTGCACACGCCTACACGTACTGACTAATGGTCCTGCCCCATTCAACTTCTGGCTCTCCAAATTGTCCCCATGGCCAGAGCTTGCCCTGTATGCCTTGGAGGTGCTGGCCTGCCCTGCCGCCAGTGTACTCTCTGAACGTGTAATTAGCATGGCAGGAGGCGTCATTAGAGACAAACGCAGCTGACTGTTCACAGCCAATGTGGACAAGCTCACGTTCATTAAAATGAACCAGGCCTGGATCCCACAAGACTTGTCTGTACTTTGTGCAGAATAGACAGTTCTAACAGCCTCAACCATCCATCCTTGTACTCAAGTGCACTTATTCCTTTTTTTTTATATATGTCCCAATATTTTGGGGGATACCCCTATGTAAAGATGCAAAATAACACACATCTGTGTTGGCTACCACTTTCTCCTTCACCGCCGCTTTCATCTAGACCGCCACGTGAGTCTACACCGCCACATCCACCCATTCACCGCCTCCTCAACCTCTTCCTCCTACATCATTCCTAATTTAATTTTTTTTAAGGTCTTTTATGTTTTTTAATTCATTTCCCTATCCACATTTGTTTGCAGAGCATTTGCCATGCTCTTAAGCACATTTTGCTGCCTTTTGCAGCCCCCTAGCCCTTTCTAGGGCTATTTTACAGCCTTTTTAGTGGGGTTCGGGTTCGGGGTCAAGTTCGGGCCGTGTTCGGATCCCGAACCCGAACATTTTCGTGAGGTTCGGCCGAACTCCTCTAACTCGAACATCCAGGTGTTCATTCAACTCTAATTGCCACGTCCGTAATGATCTGCTCTATGAAAATATCACATGACCTAACCCCTCAGGTGAATGCTGGAAAAATAAATAAAAACTGTGCCAAAACAACCAATTTTTGATCACTTTGCCCCATAAAGTGTAATAATGAATGATCAAAAAATCATATATACCCAAAAATGGTACAAATAAAAACATTAACTCTTCCTACAAAATAAATGTGCCCCTGCAGAAGACGATTGGCAGAAAAATAAAAAAATAGCGCGTTCACAAAAACATAATTTTTTCTTTGAAAAATGCTTTATTATGTAAAACTGAAACAAAAAAACATAGAAAGTAGACATATTTTATATCATTACGTCCATAAGAAGCTGCTCTATAAAAATAGAACATGATCTACCCTGTCAGATGATTGTTGTAAAAAATAAAAATAGTGCCAAAACATAAATTTTTTTGTTACCTTGCCTCACAAAAAACGTAATATAGAGCAATTAAATATCATATGTACCCCAAAATGGTACCAATAAACCTGGCACCCTATCCTGTAGTTTTTAAATTGTGGTCACTTTTTTGAGTTTCTACTGTAAGGGTATATTGGGGGGGGGGGGGTTTAAATGGGACATGGCATCTAAAAACCAGTTCAGCTAATTCTGCCTTCCAAAAACCATATGGCGTTCCTTTCCTTCTGTGCCCTGCCGTGTGGCCATACAGCAGTTTACGACCACATGTGGGGTGCCTCTGTAAACCACAGAATCAGGGTAATAAATATTGAGTTATGTTTGGCTGTTAACCCTTGCTTTGTTACTGGAAAAAATTTAAATCTGCCAAAAAAGTGAAATTATGAAATCTCATCTACATTTTCCATTAATTCTTTTGGAACACAAAGTTTGTAAAATCAGTTTTGAATACCTTGAGGAGTGTACTTTCTAAAGTGGGCCCATTTATGGGTGTTTTTTTTATTATGTAAGCCCCACAAAGTGACTTCAGACCTGAACTGGTCCTTAAAAGATGGGTTTGGGAAATTTTCTGAATAAGTTCAAAATTTGCTTCTAGACTTCTAACGTCCCCAAAAAACAAAATTTAATTTTCAAAATGATCCAAACATGAAGTATACATGGGAAAGGTAAAGCAATAATTATTATTTGAGATATCACTATCTATTATAAAAGTAATAAAAGTAGTCTATTATAAAAGAGAAATTGAAATTAGAAAATTTGGGAATTTGTCAAAATTTTTGGTAAATATGGGATTTTTTCACAAATAAAGGTAAAATATATTGACTCATATTTATGACTATCATGAAGTACAATGTGTCACGGGAAAACAATCTCAGAATGGCCTGGATAAGTAAAAGTGTTCCAAAGTTATTACCACATAAAGTGATACATGTCAGATTTGCAAAAAATGGCCTGGGCAGGAAGGTGAAAATTGTCCCGGGGTAGAAGGGGTTAAAGTGGCTCTGTCACAAGGATTAACCCTATTAAACCAGACATAATGTTTGGTAGGGCTCATCATGCTGATTGAAACTATACTTTTCTTTTGTCCATATGATAAACAGCTGCAGAGAAAGATGCATTTTTATTCATATTCAAATTAGCACTAGGTGGCAGGGCTTAATATTGTGAGCACTGCTATGTAACACCCCCTGTGCTCTGCACAGACCCCCACTCATTGATTGACAGAGCTAGACATCAGGCTGATTCTAGTAAGCTTCTTGTGATTTTTTTCAGGTGAATCAGAGAGAGAAAGACACAGAGAAGAGCTTATGATGCTGCACAAAACATTTGTGTTGAGTACTTTTTCTGATTATGGAGAGTGCTTAGCATGCAAAATGAGTATTGCAGGCCAGGCAACATTGCCCTGGGTTTCTGTAAAAGAAAAATGCAAATTTGCATTTCTTACTTCTGTGACGTTTAGCTTTCTTTTTCTTGCGGAAGGAACGCTTCTGTAATTTGAATATCTCTCCCAGAAATCCAAAGGTTTAAAACTTTCCTTTATGACAAAAGCACTGATTGAACAGTTTGAGGCTACCACCAGGAGAAAATGTTATGAAAAAGCACTGAACAGTTCATAGCTACCACCAGGGGAAAATCTGGTGTTAGCCTTGAACTGTTCAATCAGTGCTTTTGTCATAAAGGAAAGTTTTAAACCTTTGGATTTCTGGGAGAGATATTCAAATTTTTTCATAAAAAGTTTTTTTGTTTTTTTTTTACGATACATGTGTTTAATTTAGATGCCATCCCTCCTTTAAAAAAGCTATAAGGTATCATCATTATTTGTCAGCTACTATTATTTGAATGCAGTGCTCCATTCCCCTTGGAAAAAAAACACAGAGAAACACGTGTCAGGGGGTGAGGTCCAATTACTTTGGTCTGTATGGCTACATAATACTGTACTCCATTACTTGTTGGTTGTTTTGCACAATATGACAATCTTTGAATGTTGATTTTGTAATATACAGTATACTTATACTGTTTAAGTTAATTACTTTTAAGTTAATTACAAAGTTATCACTTTGGCTCATCGGAGCCAATACATTATAATACTGTATGGAGCTCCAGCTCTGTACAGTATTACAACAATGTTTTCTGTGAATTGACTTCGGATGAAGCACCCAAAGTCGATTCACTCGTCCCTAATTCTTGCCATCACCTATTTATGAAAAATTTATGATTTTTTTTTTTTCAATGTATTGACTTTTTGTATCTACTGTGGGATTCTCTTACTATACTGTATGTGATTTGCTGCATTTTTTAAATATGTTTTAATGCATTGTGAAATAAAATGTGATATTTTTGATATATTTGAAACATTTTTGTGAAGTCCTGGAAACAATACCATCTCCATAAGCAACTGCTTGGTATTTATCACACCTTGATGAGTTTCGTGAGCTTTGTTCTGATGTTTCTGAGTTATTACCAGGCAATTGTCATGCAACAGTAGTCAGACAGAGAAAGTATATGTCTTGTCTTAAAGAAAGCCTACTGTTCTGTCCTCCTTCTTTATGTGTGAAGGTACATAACTTGACAGACAGCTAAACCTTATCCCGGAAATGAATTGACAAAGGAGTATTGTCCAACGTTATCTTTATTACAAGAATGTGAATGCGCGAGTGCGCGTGCGGTAAAACTGGGGAACAGAAAAAATAATGCACTTACTAAAGGGGTCTGACATATGACAATGCATATCATAACATTACTGTGCATAGAAACACACATATAAACACAGATCCAGATCTAACCATGAGCATGTTATCCTATCTGCATAACAAGGATATTTCGCAGCTGCTAACTGAAGCTGCTGTAAAGGAGCAGGAGAAAAGACATGCAAACTACATATACAAACAGGCTATAGTGTGGCATACCAGCGATGCTACCGTTGGCTCGGATGTGGAGGATGACTCCAGAGGCTTCCACACCATGTGTTACCTCAGGAAGGGATGACTGTGAATGAGGAAAGCGGCTGCTGTGTGCAAGGATGATGATGTCACTAAGTTCATGGGTAACAAGCTATGGGAACTGAAGTAGACCAAACTTCAAATGTGAATAACTCAAATGTATTTAATCGGCCACTAAAAGGTGCTGTTACACAATTAATAGAGAATTATACTGAACATATATTGAATATGCATGAAAATTATGCATAAATTAACAAATAAGTGTGCTGAAGGCATGACGCTCACCGCCTGGTATCTATAAGGATACCACAATAAGTCACTTCTGGCGAGAGCAACAAAATCAGTTCAGGTTCTTGAGCATAAACCTCCGGTTGGATACAACGTATGACAACGTCTCTTGCCTGTATGAGCTCGTCCACTGTATGGGCCTTCTGACAGTAATGCCAACCTTTGCAGTGCTCTGATCCTGTAGGTGTGGCTCTAAAAGATTTGGCTATGTGGATCAGGCCAACTATAGCTATGTTCAGTGATTTCCATGTAGAAAACCTGTTGAATCGTTTGGACTCAAGCTCTCTGTTAGAAACTTTTGTGGTGAGTACATCATTAGAGATGAGCGAACACCTGGAAGTTTGGGTTCGGGAAGTTCGGCCGAACTTCCCGAAAATGTTCGGGTTCGGGATCCGAACTCGACCCGAACTTTATCCCGAACCCGAACCCCATTGAAGTCAATGGGGACCCGAACTTTTAGGCACTAAAAAGACTGTAAAATAGTCCAGGAAAGGGCTAGAGGGCTGCAAAAGGCAGCAAAATGTAGGTAAATCCCCTGCAAACAAATGAGGATAGGAAAATGAATTAAAATAAAATAAAATAAATAAAAATTAACCAATATCAATTGGAGAGAGGTCCCTTAGCAAGGAATCATGCGTGATATCAACCACCACTGGAGAAGGCCACTTTCAGTTATTTCGGCCCCAGCACCCAGACAGAGGAGAGAGGTCCCACAGCAAGGAATCATGCATCATATCACCCACCACTGGAGAAGGCCACTTTCAGTTATTTCGGCCCAGCACCCAGACCAAGGATACAGGTCCCACTGCAAGGAATCATGAGTCATATCACACACCACTGGATTAGGCCACTTTCAGTTATTTCGGCCCAGCACCCAGGCCGAGGATACAAGTCCCACTGCAAGGAATCATGCGATATATCACCCACCACTAGAGGAAGCCACTTTCAGTTATTTTGGCCCAGCACCCAGACTGAGGATACAGGTCCCACTGCAAGGAATCATGCGTCATATCACCAACCACTGGAGAAGGCCACTTTCAGTTACTTCGGCCCATCACCCAGACAGAGAAGAGAGGTCCCACAGCAAGGAATCATGCGTCATATCACCCACCACTGGAGAAAGCCACTTTCAGTTATTTCGGCCCCAGCACCCAGACAGAGGAGAGAGGTCCCACAGCAAGGAATCATGCGTCATATATCCCACCACTGGAGAAGGCCACTTTCAGTTATTTCGGCCCCAACACCCAGACAGAGGATAGAGGTCCCACATAAAGGAATCATGCGTCATATCACCCACCACTGGAGAAGGCCACTTTCAGTTATTTCGGCGCAGCACCCAGACAGAGGAGAGAGGTCCCACAGCAAGGAATCATGCGTCATATCACCCACCACTGGAGAAGGCCACTTTCAGTTATTTCAGCCCAGCACCCATACAGAGGAGAGAGGTCCCACAGCAAGGAATCATGCGTCATATCACCCACCACTGGAGAAGGCCACTTTCAGTTATTTCGGCCCCAGCACCCAGACAGAGGAGAGAGGTCCCACAGCAAGGAATCATGCGTCATATCACCCACCACTGGAGAAGGCCACTTTCAGTTATTTCGGCCCAGCACCCAGACAGAGGAGAGAGGTCCCACAGCAAGGAATCATGTCTCATATCACCCACCACTGGAGAAGGCCACTTTCAGTTATTTCGGCCCAGCACCCAGACCGAGGAGAGAGGTCCCACAGCAAGGAATCATGCGTCATATCACCCACCACTGGAGAAGGCCACTTTCAGTTATTTTGGCCCCAGCACCCAGACAGAGGAGAGGTTCATTCAACTTTGGGTTGCACCGCAAGGTCATGGTAAAGTTAAAAAAATGAGGATTCAATTAAGAAGTGCCCCGGAGTACAAGAATACATGTTTGAGAGGAAGGCAGTTATAAATGTCTTTTCTGCACAAGGGAGGCACAGATCCTGTGGGATCCATGCCTGGTTCATTTTTATGAACGTCAGCTTGTCCACGTTGGCTGTGGATAGGCGGATGCATTTGTCAGTAATGACGCCCACTGCCGTGCTGAATACACGTTCAGACAAAACGCTGGCCGCTGGGCAGGCCAGCACCTCCAAGGCATAAAATGCTAACTCTGGCCACGTGGACAATTTGGAGACCCAGAAGTTGAATGGGGCCGAACCATCAGTCAGTACGTGGAGGGGTGTGCAGACGTACTGTTCAAGCATGTTAGTGAAATGCTGCCTCCTGCTAACACGTTCTGTATCAGGTGGTGGTGCAGTTATCTTTGTCGTGGAGACAAAACTTTTCCACATTTCTGCCATGCTAACCCTGCCCTCAGAGGAGCTGGCCGTGACACAGCTGCGTTGGCGACCTCTTGCTCCTCCTCTGCCTTCGCCTTGGGCTTCCACCTGTTCCCCTGTGACATTTGGGAATGCTCTCAGGAGGGCCTCTACCAGCGTGCGCTTGTACTCACGCATCTTCCTATCACGCTCCAGTGCAGGAAGTAAGGTGGGCACATTGTCTTTGTACCGAGGATCCAGCAGGGTGGCAACCCAGTAGTCCGCACACGTTAAAATGTGGGCAACTCTGCTGTCGTTGCGCAGGCACTGCAGCATGTAGTCGCTCATGTGTGCCAGGCTCCCCAGAGGTAAGGACAAGCTGTCCTCTGTGGGAGGCGTATCGTCATCATCCTCCGTATCCCCCCAGCCACGCACCAGTGATGGGCCTGAGCTGTGTCGGGTGCCACCCCGCTGTGAACCTGCTTCATCCTCATCCTCCTCCACCTCATCCTCCTCGTCCTCCAGTAGTGGTCCCTGGCTGGCCACACTTGTACCTGGCCTCTGATGTTGCAAAAAAACTCCCTCTGAGCCACTTCTAACAGACTGGCCTGAAAGTGCTAAAAATGACCCCTCATCCTTCTCCTCCTCCTCCTCCTCCTGGGCCACCTCCTCTTTCATCATCGCGCTAAGCGTTTTCTCAAGGAGACATAGAAGTGGTATTGTAACGCTGATAACAGTGTCATCGCTACTGGCCATGTTAGTGGAGTACTCGAAGCAGCGCAACAGGGCACACAGGTATCGCATGGAGTTTCAATCATTGGTGGTGAAGTTGTGCTGTTCCGCAGTGCGACTGACGCATGCGTGCTGCAGCTGAAACTCCACTATGGCCTGCTGCTGCTCGCACAGTCTCTCCAGCATGTGCAAGGTGGAGTTCCACCTGGTGGGCACGTTGCATATGAGGCGGTGAGCGGGAAGGCCGAAGTTCCGCTGTAGCGCAGACAGGCGAGCAGCGGCAGGATGTGAACGCCGGAAGTGCGCACAGACGGCCCGCACTTTATGCAGCAGCTCTGACATGTCGGGGTAGTTGTGAATGAACTTCTGCACCACCAAATTCAGCACATGCGCCAGGCAAGGGATGTGCGTCAAACCGGCTAGTCCCAGAGCTGTGACGAGATTTCGTCCATTATCGCACACCACCAGGCCGGGCTTGAGGCCCAAAGGCAGAAACTACTCGTCGGTCTGTTGTTCAATACCCCACCACAACTACTGCGCGGTGTGGGGCCTGTCCCCCAAACATATGAGTTTCAGAATGGCCTGCTGACGTTTACCCCGGGCTGTGGTGAAGTTGGTGGTGAAGGTGTGTGGCTGACTGGATGAGCTGGTGGAAGCAGAGGAGGAGGAAGCCGAGTAGGAAAGGGAGGCAACAGGAGTCAAAGAATGATGCCCTGCGATCCTTGGCGGCGGAAGGACGTGCGCCAAGGAACTCTCCGCCTGGGGCCCAGCCGCCACTACATTTACCCAGTGTGCAGTTAGGGAGATATAGCGTCCCTGTCCGTGCTTACTGGTCCACGTATCTGTGGTTAGGTGGACCTTGCCACAGATGGCGTTGCGCATTGCACACTTGATTTTATCGGATACTTGGTTGTGCAGGGAAGGCACGGCTGTCTTGGAGAAGTAGCGGCGGCTGGGAACAACATCCTGTGGGACAGCCATGGACATCAGCTGTTTGAAGCTGTCTGTGTCCACCAGCCTGAATAACAGCATTTCAAAGGTCAGTAGTTCAGAAATGCTGGCATTCAGGCCCAAGGCTCGAGGGTGGCTAGGTGGGAATTTACGCTTTCTCTCCAAGGTTTGTGAGATGGAGTGCTGAACGCTGCCGTGTGACATGGTGGAGATGCTTGGTGACGCAGGTGGTGGTGTCGGTGGCACATCCTCTGTTTGGTGGGTGGCAGGTGCCAACGTTCCTCCTGAGGCGGAGGAAGAGGCCGAGGCAGCAGCAGAAGAGGGAGCAGGGGGAGCCTGAGTGAGTTTATAATTTTTATGGTGTTTACTCCACTGCAGTTCATGCTTTGCATGTAGATGCCTGGTCATGCAGGTTGTGCTAAGGTTCAGAACGTTAATGCCTCGCTTCAGGATCTGATGGCACAGCGTGCAAACCACTCGGGTCTTGTCGTCAGCACATTGTTTAAAGAAGTGCCATGCCAGGGAACCCCTTGAAGCTGCCTTCGGGGTGCTCGGTCCCTGGTGGCGGTGGCCAGTAGCAGGTGAACTCTCTTGGCGACGGCTGTTCTGCTTTTGCCCCCTGCTCCCTCTTTTGCTACGCTGTTGGCTCGGTCTCACCACTGCCTCTTCCTCTGAACTATGAGTCTGTGGCAAGACCTTCATTCCATGTGGGGTCTAGGACCTCATCTCCCCTGCATCGTATTCCACACAGTCTTCCTCAGTGACCTCCTGTTCTGTCTGCACACTGCAGAAAGACGCAGCAGTTGGCACCTGTGTTTCGTCATCATCAGAGACGTGCGGACTCCGATGAGGTGGTATTCTCATGTCCTCATCATCAGGAAACATCAGAGGTTGTATATCAGTGCATCATATGTCTTCCACCACTGGGGAAGGGCTAGGTGGATTCCCTTGGGAAACCCTGCCAGCAGAGTCTTCAAACAGCATAAGAGACTGCTGCATAACTTGAGGCTCAGACAGTTTCCCTGATATGCATGGGGGTGATGTGACAGACTGATGGGCTTGGTTTTCAGGTGCCATCTGTGTGCTTTCTGCAGAAGACTGGGTGTGAGATAATGTTGTGAACGTGCTGGATCCACTGTTGGCCACCCAATTGACTAGCGCCTGTACCTGCTCAGGCCTTACCATCCTTAGAACGGCATTGGGCCCCACCAAATATCGCTGTAAATTCTGGCGGGTACTGGAACCTGAGGTAGTTGGTTCTCTAGGACGTGTGGCTGTGGCAGAATGGCCACGTCCTCTCCTTGCACCAGAGGGTACACTAACACCACCACGACCGCGTCTGCATCCCTTACTAGATGTTTTCCTCATTGTTACCGTTCACCAAGCACCACAATAAGAAAAAAAATATTTGGCCAAAATGTATTGATTTCAAATTCAGGCCTTTTTTTACAGGTACCTAACACTATTTGCCTATTTATTTATGTAGAGATTACACTAATCCGGGCACAGCAGTAACCACTGATATAGGGGAGTATCTCTTTTAGGGCTAGTATTTAGGCTCTGGATGAAAGGTATCCTTTTATGGACAGATTTACAATTGGCCTGCAACAGCTCGAACACCATATTCAGGGTCTTGCTATTTTGGCAATTGTATTTCACAACAAACACAGAACCAGAGATAGGTGCACGCTGCCGTCACACTAAACCCTCACACTGATGTTAAAAATTGAGAGTTAGTTCGACATATCCTACTAGGAGGACGTGTCTTAAGCCTCGGGCACCAGCGTCAAGGTCTCTCAAGTAGCCCGTGGGCCATAACACTCACCTACCTGCGCCATATGGGCGATATCAGGGGCCAGTGGGCAATTACAGGAGCATTAGGACGACTCACAAACATCTCCTCTGTTACCTCCAGCATGTGGCCATGCTTGCAATGGGAGGTGGGAGGTGTCTATGAGCCCTACCCAAGACTGACTGATATAGCCCAAGGCCAAGCAGGTGCACCCAAATGTGACCTGAAGATGAAAAACAGGCACATTTAAAATGGGGTTTATACACCTCCATACATATATATATAAACCATCAGAAAATGTGGTGATAAGAAAGCAGGATGCGCTCATACGCATATGCAGTTGTGCATTTCTGTAGGGGAGCACATCCTGCACCTGTAGTCCGTTGCTAATGGCAATCACCAGCAAAAAATGCATACAATGGATGATGCCAGCAACAATGGCTTGGCCTTGGGCTATATCAGTCAGTCTTGGGTAGGGCTCATAGACACCTCCCACCTCCCATTGCAAGCATGGCCACATGCTGGAGGTAACAGAGGAGATGTTTGTGAGTCGTCCTAATGCTCCTGTAATTGCCCACTGGCCCCTGATATCGCCCATATGGCGCAGGTAGGTGAGTGTTAGGGCCCACGGGCTACTTGAGAGACCTTGACGCTGGTGCCCGAGGCTTAAGACACGTCCTCCTAGTAGGATATGTCAAACTAACTCTCAATTTTTAACATCAGTGTGAGGGTTTAGTGTGACGGCAGCGTGCACCTATCTCTGGTTCTGTGTTTGTTCTGAATTCTTGCCACATCCACATACATTTCATCTTATGTAGGATGTCCATTGTGGTACTTGTAGTCCGTTGCTGGCATCATCCATTGTATGCATTTTTTGCTGGTGATTGCCATTAGCAACGGACTACAAGTGCAGGATGTGCTCCCCTACAGAAATGCACAACTGCATATGGGTATGAGCGCATCCTGCTTTCTTATCACCACATTTTCTGATGGTTCAATTGTATTTCACCCCAGAACAAAATATGTTTTGGCGGACACTATTATACTTTGCCAGCCACAGCTGAAACCACTGATTTATGTTATTGCTATTTTGGCAATTGAATTTCACCCCAGAACAAAATATACCCTTTTACGGACAGATTAACACTTGGCCTGCAACAGCTGGGACACCAGATTCAGGGTATTGCTATTTTGGCAATTGAATTTCACCCCAGAACAAAATATATGTTTTAGGCGGACACTATTATACTCTTGGCCTGCCACAGCTGGAAACCACTGATTTATGGTATTGCTATTTTGGCAATTGAATTTCACCCCAGAACAAAATATATGTTTTGGCGGACACTATGAAACTTGGCCAGCCACAGCTGAAACCACTGATTTATGGTATTGCTATTTTGCAATTGAATTTCACCCCAGAACAAAATATATGCTTTTGGCGGACACTATTGAATACTTGGCCTGCAACAGCTGGGACACCAGATTCAGGGTATTGCTATTTTGGCAATTGAATTTCACCTCAGAACAAAATATATGTTTTTGCGGACACTATGAATACTTGGCCTGCAACAGCTGGGACACCACTGATTTATGGTATTGCTATTTTGGCAATTGAATTTCACCCCAGAACAAAATATATGTTTTGGCGGACACTATGATACTTGGCCAGCCACAGCTGAAACCACTGATTTATGGTATTGCTATTTTGGCAGTTGAATTTCACCCCAGAACAAAATATATGTTTTAGCGGACACTATTAATACTTGGCCAGCCACAGCTGAGACCACTAGATTCATGGTATTGCTATTTTGGCAATTGAATTTCACCCCAGAACAAAATATACCCTTTTACGGACAGATTAACACTTGGCCTGCAACAGCTGGGACACCAGATTCAGGGTATTGCTATTTTGGCAATTGAGTTTCACCCCAGAACAAAATATATGTTTTGGCGGACACTATTATACTTTGCCGCCACAGCTGAAACCACTGATTTATGGTATTGCTATTTTGGCAATTGAATTTCCCCCCCCGAACAAAATATATTTTTTGGCAGACAATATGAAACTTGGCCAGCCACAGCTGAAACCACTGATTTATGGTATTTCTATTTTGGCAATTGAATTTCACCACAGAACAAAATATACCCTGTTACGGACAGATTTAAACTAGGCCTGCGACAGCTGAAACACTGATTTATGGTATTGCTATTTTGGCAATTGAATTTCACCCCTGAACAAAATATATAATTTGCAGGACACTATGAAACTTGGCCAGCCAGAGCTGAAACCACAGATTTTTGGTATTGCTGCTTTGGCAATTGAATTTCACCCCACAACAAAATATATGTTTTTGCGGACACTATGAAACTTGGCCAGCCACAGCTGAAACCACTGATTTATGGTATTGCTATTTTGGCAATTGAATTTCACCCCAGAACAAAATATACCCTGTTACGGACAGATTTAAACTAGGCCTGCAACAGCTGGACCACCAGATTCAGGACATTGCTATTTTGGCAATTGAATTTCACCCCAGAACAAAATATACCCTTTTACGGACAGAATAACACTTGGCCTGCAACAGCTGGGACACCAGATTCAGGATATTGCTATTTTGGCAATTTAATTTCACCCCAGAACAAAATATATGTTTTGGCGGACACTATTATACTTTGCCAGCGACAGCTGAAACCACTGATTTATGTTATTGCTATTTTGGCAATAGAATTTCACCCCAGAGCAAAATATACCCTGTTACGGACAGATTTAAACTAGGCCTGCAACAGCTGGAACACCAGATTCAGGGTATTGCTATTTTGGCAATTGAATTTCACCCCAGAACAAAATATATGTTTTTGCGGATACTATGAATCTTGGCCAGCCATAGCTGAAACCACTGATTTATGATATTGCTATTTTGGCAATTGAATTTCACCCCAGAAAATAATCTATCCTTTGCCAGACAGCAGACAGTATTATACTTGGCTAGACAAAGCTGGAACACCAGATTTATGGGATTGGTATTTGGGCAATTGTATTTAACCCCTTAATAAAATATAGAAATTGCTATCCTGAGTTTCTAGGGGTGACAATTAGCACAGCCAAGCCCCTGATGTAGGATATAGCAAAAAAAAAAAAACTATTGATGGATTGATGGACTTGGCACTTGGACTTGGTGGCAGCTTGTTCTGGTGCACCCTAAGTCACAAAATGGCCACCGATCACCCCAGAAAATAAGTGACAGAAAAACGCTCTGTGCAGCTTAAAAACCAGTAAGCAAGTAACTAGCAGAAGTTCAATCATTCACAGCTGTAGATCGATCAGTTCATTAGGTGCTGTTGCTGACTTTTCCCTGCCTAATCTCGCCCTCACAGAAGCTGCGTCCTCTCCCTACACTAATCAGAGCAGTGTGACGTGCGGTGCTACGTGACTCCAGCTTAAATAGTGGCTGGGTCACATGCTGCACTTGGCCAATCACAGCCATGCCTTTTAGTAGGCATGGCTATGATGGGCTCTTAGGGCAAGAAGTAAAACGCTAGCTAATTGGCTGCTGTACAGCCCTTCAGAAAGCGGGAAGTAATCGCCGAACAACGAACCCGAACTTTTATGAAAATGTTCGGGTTCGGGTCCGTGTCCCAAACACCCTAAAATTCGGTACGAACCCGAACTATGCTCGAACTGTTCGCTCAACACTATACATTAACATTTGGTTCTAGTAGTTCAAATGAGTTTTTTTCAAGAGTTTCAAGTACAGGCCTGTAGAGAAATGGTGGTACTGTGAGCCATGTGATATCTTTAAGGTGGGCCGCAGGAACAGCTCTTGTAGAAAACAGCTCTTGTAGCATGGTCTGCAGGGTTGAGGTCAGTTGGTACATAGTGCCACTGGGTAGTCTGTGTAGACCTCCTGATTCTTTGAACTCTGTTATAAACATAGACATAAAATCTACTAGTCTCATTGTAAATGTAGCCCAACACTACTTTGCTGTCTGTATGAAACACTGTGCTATCAAGTTTTACATCTATTTCAGATACAGTAAAACAAGTGCTTTACTGTTGGCATGACACAGGACTGATGGTAGCGCTCACCTTTTCTTCTCTGGACAAGCCTTTTCCAGATGCCCCAAACAATTGGAAAGAGGCTTCATCGGAGAATATAACTTTGCCCCAGACCTCAGCAGTCCATTCACCATACTTTCTGCAGAAGATCAATCTGTCCCTGATGTTTTTTTTGGAGAGAAGTGGCTTCCTTGCTGCCCTTCTTGACACCAGGCCATCTTCCAAAAGTCTTCGCCTCACTGTGCGTGCAGATGCTCTCACACCTGCCTGCTGCCATTCCTGAGCAAGCTCTGCACTGGTGGCACTCCGATCCCACAGCTGAATCCTCTTTAGGAGACGATCCTGGCGCTTGCTGGACTTTCTTGGACGCCCTGAAGCCTTCTTAACAAGAATTGAACCTCTTTCCTTGAAGTTCTTGATGATCTTATAAGGCCTCATGCACACGACCGTTGTTTCTTTCCGCGTCCGTTGCTCCGTTTTTCGTGATTTTCAGCGGACCCATTGGATTTCAATGGGTCCGCGGAAAAATCGGAAAAAGCACCGTTATTTCTCCGCGTCCGTGTTCCGTGATTGCTTTCCGTCCAAAAAATATAACCTGTCCTATTCTTGTCCGCGAAAAACGGTTCACGGACCCATTCAAGTCAATGGGACCGTGAAAAAAAGCGGAGGCACATCCGATTGTCGTCCGCGTCCGTGTCCGTTTTATTTCTATCTTTTGTTATGGCAAAACTGTCTGCCAGAACTTGTGCCAATAAAATTAGAAAAAAAATTATAGACAGGAAGTTTAAGGTCACAGGTTATGCTAATTGCTAGCCACCTGTGGGGAAAATCTGTAGTGTGGTGTGGCAGTCTGTGCCTTGTGTTTTTTGGTGAAAATGCCTAGATGGAATGTGGAAAAGCTTATTAATTTGGTGCAGGAGAGGCCAGAACTGTGGGACAGCCGGTCCAAGTCCTATCAGGACCGTGTTCGAAAGGATGCGGCCTGGGAACAAGTGGCCTGTAGCATGAGGCGGTCCGAATGGGCCAAAGCAGATGGCCGAGGCCGGGCAGAATTAGGTAAGTGCAAGCAATGTCGTTGTACTGTCCTTGCCCTGTCTATCCCTAAATGATGTCGCTATAAATTCCTTGAGGTCACAATACACTAGATTTTGTGGGCCCACATCCTTTGGCATAAGGCATGCTCATGTTTTTAAATGAGTCGTGCACTAAATCCCATACCCCATCATTTGTAACTTTAAATGGCTGCCCCTCCCTTTGCTCCAGCATACAGTAGTCATGTCTACTAACCAGTATGTGCACTTTTTATTTGGTGACACATGTATCCCTGTTGTGGTTGCAAATGCCTTGCACGACTAATCTCCTCCTTCCTGAACTTCTACATTAGTATCCACACACCTGCAGTACTGTACCATGTACTGTATAATCTGTCCAATGCCGACATTTATGAGATTTGGCTGCTTGATCATGTTTTACAATTTCTTGTGGATATTTGTCCCTATGTTATATAATCCGTTTGTCAAACTAAAAATTAAAGTAATTTGTATATGTCATTCCTTTACAGTGAAACAGACCAAAACGCGGTGGAACAGCTGCCGGGATCAGTTCCGCCGGGATATTTCCCAAAAAGGCCGGAGTGGGGAAGGATCTTCCAAAAAACGCCCCTATTTGTACACTGCCCAGTTGCAGTTTTTGAGACCGGTGATGGATTTGAGGCCGTAAGTATTTGTGTTTATTTTCAACAATAAAAGCTGGTTAGTCTTAGTTCCTAATCTTGGTAAGCAATAGTGGTAAAGAATGTATGGGGTTGTGTTGTGTTGTACTATAGATGACCTATCCTTTGTGTAGGTGATCTCCATCATTTTTGTGGGGGAGTCACACCAGGCACCACCGCTGATGAGCTATATGATGAGACGACACATAGTTCCTGTGTGGCACTATTGTCAAGGTCAAGTTACCTAGATGTCTGCAATCAGAGCAGGAATAGAGAAGGGAAATGGCACTTGCGCAATGCATGTCTTGTCTCCTCATACAGTTTATCATCGTGGTTTCCGGCTGTTGTTCCCCCACCAATATGATCTGGGGGACCTCTCCTATGGATCGGTCGGTAATATTAATAGGTTTGCCAAACCCGGCTGCCTTTTTTTTGGCCCTGATTAGTGTAGCCATTTGCGTACGTAAAGTTTTTGCCAGATTTGGCAAACCATACCTGCTAACTCACATTTGGCGGTTTTCGGATTTGGTGCCTCTTCTGTACTGTTATTGTCATTTACATCTTTTAAATCTTGGCTTAGCAAACACCACATTGATTACTTTAAGTTTAACTTGAAATTGAAAATTACATTATCTAAATATAATAGAGAAGAATGATGCTCAAAATACGTCCTTCCAGCTGATTTAAAACAACTACTCCCACCGTGGCCTTGTGGTGCCTGGTCCATGTTTTTATGGGGGAACTAATATTTTTGGGTTGTCATTACATAAGGATGATTTGATGGTAGAAGCAGGCCAGATAGTGTAATCCAGAATATCAGCACTGTTTTGGGTCCTTGAATGGCTAAACCTCGTTTTGTGCTGGTCAGCTCACAACGCCAAACAATGTTTTGCAGCTAGTTTCACATTTGGCGTTTCGACCAAAGATCCCAATATGACCACACAATGAGTATGGGTTTTTATAGTTTGAAAGCTTCACAGTGATGGTGATCTTTCAAATTTATGTAAAAATATGTGATGTATCCAGGCTCAAAGTATCTCTAGTAAACACACAGCTGTATTTACTTTGTAAACATTATGTACTTTGGCAATGAAGTAGTCCAATGATGTAATTTTTGGTTTCATGTTTTTATCAAATACAGTACGGTGGACAGTCTGGATGACCCGGAGGACTCTGCGACGGGCGAAAGTGATACTCCGGCATTAGTTTCACCGGCAACTAGTCCTGGCCCAACGCCGGCAGAGGAGCCTGTCGAGCCATCACTTGCCCAGCCCACCCTATCATTGTCGACTCCAGAAAGAGTCCAGCAGCCGCAGCCCAGGCGCCGCCGCAATGTCCCTCACTCTTCCTCTGGGCAAGCGACTCGTGAGATGATTGATGCACGAGTAATCTAATTCCTTGCCCAGAGGGGGAGTGATGGCATGGAGGAGTCAATGTTGAGGGGCCTTGCTCCTTTATTGAAGCAGGTCAGTTGTGACCGACACCATGAGTGCTTGGCTTCTCTGGCCCTGGTTATCAAGATGTATGCCTCCCCTTACCAGGGAGACATACACTCCCAAATTAACGAATTGAGGCGACATATCTTAAATATACCGACTCAGCAGCATGGAAGCAGCTACCCCCAGCCTCCACACCCACCTCAAGGGCCATCTTTCCCCCCCCAACCACCATACCACCGTTCCCAAGACCCTACACAACCTGGGGGTCATCCCACTTACCAGCACAGTTTTGCATCTGGGGCCACCGATTCTGGCCAAGTACGGCCACGCACCTCATATGGCACGGGTTCGTTTACACAAGACCTTTTTGAATTGTGATTTTATTTTGTATTTTTCCTTTATGCAATTGTCTGTGTATTTTACTTGTGCTCCACATTTGTTATGTAACGTTTTTTTTGGAAAATTCAATTGGCTTGGGTTCATTATTTAAAGACTCTAAACATTTAGAGCTCAACACATAGTCAAAACACATAGACACGCACAATCGATTACAAATAAACACTTTATTTTGATGTGCAAAATCTGTTTTTGGCTAATGTGATCATGAGGTATTAGAAGATTTTTTGGACCATAAACGGAAAATACTAACGATGTTAATGTCTAGTAACATTTTGATTAAAACATCCTTAGTATTGCTATTGACTTTAATATATGTGATGGCCAAAAAACCCCAGCCCGCAAGCCCATGTCAAGGGTCCTCATTCTCTTGCGAGTCCCTACACTCAACTACCACAATAAATTATGATTATCTATCTGAAAAAAAAAAAAAAACTAACAAGTCCAGAAGATATCAAAAACTGCCCCGAATAGCGTCCCTCTGCCATGGCAAGGACCCCTCTGGGCTGAAAAAGTAGTCTGCATAGAGTTCTCGAACTGCAATGCCTGCAGTCCCAGGTCGTCTATGCAGGGTCCTTTCCAAACCCAAATCTGATGATGATGGAAATTCTTCCATGTCAACAGAAGAGGAAGCCTCGTGAATCCTGGTGAAGTTGTGTAGAACAACACAAGCTTGAATCACCAGGGTAGCATTCTCCGGATCCATCTGTATGGATGACAAAAACACCCTCCACTTGCTAGAGAGTATCCCGAAAGCGCACTCAACATACCGACGGGCACGAGTCAACCGGTAGTTGAAAATACGCCTCCTGACATCCAAACCACGCTTTGGGAAAGGCCGCATAACATGGGGAGTCAATGCAAACCCTTCATCCGCCACGATGACAAATGGAGCCGGGGGACCTGCATATCCGGGCAGTCTTCTGGACTCGGGGAGGGCAAGCTGGTTGGCACGAAGCCGCTCACCCATTCTAGAAGCACTAAAGATGCGAGCATCAGCAGTGCTACCATAGGACCCAATATCAACCATTATAAACCGGTAGTTACTATCAGCAACAGCCATAAGCACTACCGAAAAATACTGTTTATAATTGAAGAATCGGGACCCTGAGCTTCTTCACACGGATGTGCTTGCCATCCATTGCCCCGATGCAGTTGGGAAACTGCTCCAAATTATTGAACCCCTCAGTGATCCGAACCCAATCGTCCGCCTTGGGCTGTGGCATCACCGTGTCTCGGAGTTGCTGCCAGATGACATGGCAAGTGTGACGCACAATCCGACAAATCGTTGAGGTTCCTAAAAGAAACTCAAAATGCAGGGATGCAAAAGAGTTCCCAGTTGCAAGGAATCTGTCGAAAAAAAGGGAAAAAAAAATATCAGTATAAGCAGCAAATATAAAAAGAGAACATCAAAAACATGACTCGCCTATATAATGTAGGATACAAGACATGGTTTTGAACAAACGATGTACATTGATGACTAAAACCACACCTAAAAAATAAGGGATTTTGTGTGTATGAACAAAACACTAACAGCAATTGGGGTGTAGGCAGTACTAACACAAGTACAAAAAACTGGGTTGAGGCCTGTAACATGCAGAAGGTTAGGGGCGACTTAAGATTGATAAGAACACTCTACATGAAGATGACGTTAGCTGAAAACAAATTTGACAAATGTTTACAAAAAAAAAAGACCATTAATCTTGCCATGTTAAGTGTCAGGGATGCAAGTTAAAAATAAACAAGGAGATTACAATGTTCAACAAACATTATGGCCAAAGAAAGGTTACATCAGCAAACACTAGCACATATCTACCAGCAGCCATTTCCAGGAACATGTTCGTACGAACTGAAGCAGTGCACAGTACTGTTTTAAGCCTAAAAGTCAAATATTGCTTACCTCAACGTGACGATGAGCCTTTCCGCAGGAGAAATGCTGCGCCTCATATTGGTGTCCATGAAGGTAAGGACAGTACGTAGAGACGACAGCAAACAATCAAATGTAGACACTGACATCCGACAGAAGGAAAAAACTTCTCTGGATGCTGGCGTAGATCTTGGTAGAGGGTATGAAAGTGTCCTTTCCGGTAGCGTTGGAAAACAATCGGATGGACCCAAAATCGACGCCTTCTACTAGGTTCCTCATCCAACAAAGGGTGCGTTGTCCCCATCGCCGAGAAACAAGCCAATGCAGTACGACCTCTTCCTCGGAGTCATCCGCCATGGTCAAACAGCAAATACAAGCAACCAAAAGAACCTCTGTACCCTGGAAAGACTACAGAAAATGGCCACCAAACAAAACACAGGTGACCTGCATATATACCAGTATCCTGGGTGGAGATATTAAAATTGCACTTTTTTTCCCCCTTCCTTGTTTTCTGACGGTCCGTCAAAAAACACGGAAGACACACGGAAACACAACGGAACCAAAAACGGACACGGATCACGGAACAACGGAACCCCTTTTGGCGGACAGCATAAAAAAAACGGTCGTGTGCATGAGGCCTAAATTGTTGATTGAGGTGCAATCTTATTAGCCACAATATCCTTGCCTGTGAAGCCATTTTTATGCAACGCAATGATGGCTGCACACGTTTCTTTGCAGGTCACCATGGTTAACAATGGAAGAACAATGATTTCAAGCATCACCCTCCTTTTAACATGTCAAGTCTGCCATTTTAACCCAATCAGCCAGACATAATGATCTCCAGCCTTATGCTCGTCAACATTCTCACCTGAGTTAACAAGACGATTAATGAAATATCAGCAGGTCCTTTAATGACAGCAATGAAATGCAGTGGAAAGTTTTTTTTGGGATTATGTTAATTTTCATGGCAAAGAAGGACTATGCAATTCATCTGATCACTCTTCATAACATTCTGGAGTATATGCAAATTGCTATTATAAAAACATAAGCAGCAACTTTTCCAAATTCCAACATTTATGTAATTCTCAAAACTTTTGGCCACGACTGTACTATGTTTCTATTTTATTATGTAATATGGTCTGCTAGTTCTACTGCTAGAACAGCAGCACAAAGTTCCAGTCTTGGTATTGTTTGAACCTGGCCTTTAATGTCTATAGATTTAAGGTAAGTGACTGCAGCGATTGCTTTTACTTAGGCATCACAAAATACGCACAGCTGCCTGGACTGAACCTCAGCATGAGAGTAGTGGGCATATGGCCTATATATATGTAAGTTAGATAATGCCTTTAGAGAGACTCTCCATGTTATCTATAGTGCCTTTTTGTCTGAGGGAAGGCCTTTTTCACATGGGCATCACGTTTTACGCACGGATAAGAGGCGGGTGCATTGCGGGAAAAGGCGCGATTTTTCCACGCGAGTGCAAAGCATTTTAATGCGTTTTGCACGCGCGTTGGGAAAATCTGCATGTTTGGTACCCAGACCCGGAGCCGGACTTCATCACTGAAGTCCGGTTTCTTGTTGAGTATTCTGTATATTTTATTATTTTCCCCCATAACTTAGTTATAAAGGAAAATAATAGCATTCTCAATAGAGAATGCAAAGTAAAAAGGGCAATAGAGGATTAAAAAAAAAAAAAAAACACCTGCTCCATTTGATCGCATAGCTGCCAGTCTCCTTTTCTGTCTTCAGCTGGGCGGAGGGTGAAGGACCTTCAGTGATGTCACTGGGTGACATGGTCCAATCACCTGCTTCCATGATGGAGAAACTTTAAGCCATCATCTACATAGAAGTCTCTTTCAACAAACTTTTTTTTTTTTTTTTTTTTTATTTAGCAAAAAAGGAATCAGGTACCTTTGTATCTAGCAAAGGTATTCCGGCAACACACCGAATATATCCACATAAGACTGAGTTTACATATCTGTACAATATGAGGAGTGATTAATGTAATAGATCACAGGTATAGTGATAACTTCAGAACAAAAACAAAACAAAACAATGCCTCGATCATAGCACTAGATTAAATTGAGTGAAGGAGGATCACATGACAACGTATCTACACTTTTAGGTACCTGAAGCGTTCCCATGCGCGCCATCTATTCTTAAATTTCTTATGTGTGTAAGTCTCCCAAGCTGCCAATTCTTCAAACCTATATAGTGAATCAATTTTGTTAAGCCAATGTTCCAAAGTTGGGGTGTCTGGGGTAAGCCAGTGTCTAGGCAAAAGTAAACGGGCAGCGCTCAGCAGTTGGCGGTACAGGTATGAGTGGGGAAAACCCCAAGGAGAGGCAAGAAACCAGTCCCAGGCTGTTAACGTAGCCTTTACCGTGGGAGATGAGCATGGTGAGAACTTGTCACGTTCATGGGGCCCAGTCAAAAGGCCCCTGAAAGGGCGTAATGATTGGGCCGACTCCATAAGAATCCACGATTTGTGGGCAGTATTTCTAAACCGATCAATGACCCTTGCTAGTAGGATAACGTTATAGTAAAGATGTGCATTCGGGAGCCCTATACCCCCATATTGCCTAGGCCTCATCAAGGTGGAAAGAGTAATGCGAGGGTGTTTATCATGCCAAATAAAGGATCTAATAGATTTAGCTAGAGCAGTATAGAAAGATTTAGGAATGGGGATAGGGATAGGGAGAACTTGTTGAAGGTAGTTCAATCTAGGGATTACCAATGAGGTAACCATATTTTTGCGTCCAAACCATGAGAGGGTTGGTGAGTTCAACGTGGAAAGCTGATCTTTTATAGATTGTAAAAGGGGAGTGTAGTTCAAAAGGAAGAATTTTTGTGGGTCTGAGCATAATTTAACCCCGAGATACGTGATGGAGGGGGCTGTCCAATTATAGGGGGAGTTCTGAACTAAGGCCAGTTCACGGTTAGGTGGGAGGCCTATACCAAGGGCAAATGATTTGTTCATATTTACTTTAAAATTAGATAGCCGTCCAAATTGTTCAAAAAGATCTGTGAGCAGGGGTAGAGATTTTTCTGGGTGTGTGGTCAGGACCAGGAGGTCGTCGGCAAAGGCCGCAACCTTGTGCTCATGACCACCTAGGGACAATCCATGAACATGAGCATTTTGTCTGATAATTTGGAGGAGCGGCTCCATGGATAACACGAAAATCAAGGGCGAGAGTGGGCACCCTTGCCTTGTCCTTTTGTTAATAGGAAAGATAGGGGAGCAGGTGTCATTCACCAGCACCGACGCCGAGGCATTGTGATACATAGAAAAGATTGCTCTTATAAATGCTTCAGGTATGCCAAAGCTCTCGAGCGCTCTCCTCATATAGATCCAATCCACGCGATCAAACGCTTTCTCGGCGTCGGTGCTGAGGAGGACTAGAGGACGGCGGTGTTTGGTGGCAAAGGAGAAAGCGTTGAGGATTCTAGCAGAGTTGTCTTTGCCTTCCCTGCCGGTAATAAATCCCGTTTGGTCCTTATGAATTAGGTGAGGTAACAGGGGGGAGAGGCGGGTAGCCAACATTTTAGCACGGGTTTTGATGTCAATATTCAATAACGAGATTGGGCGGTAATTGGCACAAGACGAGGGATCTTTCCCTTCTTTAGGAATTATAGTGATATTCGCTTTTGTCATTTCTGGAGACAATGGGGAACCTTACAGGGCAGCATTACAGACCTCCAAGAGGGAAACACATAAGGAGCTTCTAAAAGTGGAGTAGTATATAGTGGAGAGACCGTCTGGTCCAGGGGCTTTCCCTTTTGGTAAAAGTTTTATTGCGGCTAATAATTCTTCAGTCGAGAAGGGGGCACATAAGTCATCAGTTTGAGAGGGATTCAATGTGGGGAGATTGGCTTGTTGAAGGAAGGAGCGGATGGGGTCTAAATCAGGAGAGAGATTTTCCCGTTCTGCAGGAGCCTTGATATTATAGAGGGATGAGTAGAATGCTTGAAATTGACGTGCAATATCAGCAGTAGAGGTTGCCAGACCTCCATCAGGCTTAACTATCTTAGTTACAAAACTTCTGGCTTTCCTACTCTTCACTCTGGACATCATAAATTTAGACACCTTATCACCATGTGCAAAGTATCTAAATTTAGAATAGAGATGATATTTAGCTGACTGCGAGTCTAAAAGATTCTTCAGTTCAGCACGTAGAGAGTCAAGCCTAAGGAGGTGAGCGCTTTGAAGAGATTGTTTGTGAATCGCTTCAATCTTGTGAATCTCAGATAAAAGAGAGGAAATTTGCACATTTCTTTTTTTCTTACGTTGGGCACCTAAGCTGATGAAGTGACCCCTGATTACCGCTTTGTGGGAATCCCATAGGGTTTGTGGAGAAATGTCAGTGTGTCTATTTAGTTTGAAAAATTCTTCGACATGTTTCTTTATATAGGCTACATCTTCTGTAGAAGAGAGCAGTTGTTCGTTAAGTCGCCATCTATAGGAAGCGGGAGGGATCTGAGGAGTCTGTATGGTGGTGATAACAGGGGAATGGTCTGAGAGGTGAATGGAATCAATATAAGATTTGGAGCAAAGACCAATATGCTGTTTAGAAATGAATATGTAATCCAATCTATGGTAGGATTGGTGAGGTTTTGAAAAAAAATGTATAGTCTTTTGTCAGAGGGTTCAGGGTACGCCATGAGTCTATAAGACCCAAGGTGAGGAATTTCTTTTGAGGGAGGTCAGGGCTCTGAAAGAAAGTGTGGATTTGTGGGAGGTAGTGTCTAGTCTTGGTTCGAAGGTGAGGTTAAAGTCTCCTCCCATAATGGTGACTCCCTCCATGAAGGATTCAACAATATGGAGCAGCTCAGCAAACCATTCAGACTGGCCAGTGTTAGGTGCGTATACATTAATAAAAGTGTATGTTTGGGTTGCAATGGTACCTTTCAACAATAGGTAGCGGCCCTCTGGATCCTGAATTTGTGACAACAGTTGGAAGGGAACTCCTTTCTTGAATCCTATGCTGACCCCCCTAGAGGACGAGGAACCGGAACCGCAGTGGAACCAATCTGGAAAGCTAGAGAATGATAAATTTGGATAGTGGTTAAAATGAAAATGAGTCTCCTGTAACAGGAGAACAGCGCAGTTTGCCCTCTTGAGATGGGCAAAGATTTGACACCTTTTCGAGGGAGCATTAAAGCCTTTTACATTACATGAAGCTATTCGTAGGCCCGCATCATCTGGCTAGAAGGTTGGTGGACCAGATCGAGGGCCCAAGAGGGGTCAGCCATAGGAACCATGGTACACATGTTATAATGATACGTTAACCAATTGTGTGGAGTCATGCGGCATAGTTGAACACTAACTAAACAGTAAATAAACAATACAAAACTAGAACAGTAGTACCACATATAAGGCCGGTGTTCGGACAATATCAGATGGTACTGATCAGCTCCAACCAAGTGGAGCTTAGAGAAATGTTCGTCCCTCACTCACTGAGGGATCAGTGGGGTGAAGGAGGGTGGGGGGAGAAAAAGGGAAGAATGTGAAATAAGGAAGAGAGGGGGGATTCAGTGACATAAGGTAGCATCGCCCTGGGCTGGGAGATCGACCCAGAGGTAGAAGGGAAGGTGGGCCACAGCAGGATCGAGGGAGGGAGCAGAAAGGGGAGCTACAAGCACTGTACACACCGTCAGCGTCATTAGAAATGAGTTAGTATCTAGAGGGTCAGTGGCTAGGAGAGGAAAGGGGAGATAGCAGTAGTATACCTGAGGACACAGACAAGTAATTGTGGAGTCTCTCAATTGTGTATATGTAAGCGAGAGAGTGCTTGATGTGGCATTGTAGCCGGTGAGCTAGGTTCGTCCGACATAGACACAATGAGTTGCTTATCAGATCGTATGAGGGCATGCCAGGGAGGAAAAAGGTAATAAAAATAGAGGGAGATGAAGGAGCAGGTAGGGTGTAGGAAAGCAGTGGTTCATAGCAGGGGAGAAAGACAGCTTATAAAGGCACAGAAAGCATCATAAAATGCATAACATAACATGGTCATCTAATCAGAGCCAATAGTCCCATTTTAAGACGCATTGGAGAAAAATTCAGCTCTGAACAATATCAAAGTTAGTTACTAAGATAATGGTATGTAGGCACGACAGTACTACACCGTAAAACTGTGTGATGATCAAGAGACGCTTTTTTCAGGTGTCCATTGAGAGCCGTATAGGTTGCGATCCTGGAGCGTGTCTCTTGGTCCTCTGTGCTTTCGGGGTGCGCTGTTTCTCCCAGGCCTCTGTAGGAGGCAGTGCCGGGAGATCAATCAGGGCCTGGACAGGATCCCAGTTTGGAATATCTAGCGGATCAATCCTGAGATGGTCGTAGACTGATGATAAGTCCGCATGTGATGAGATAGAGATCCTCTTCCCCTCATAAAGGAAAGAAAGTCCAAAGGGATACATCCATCGGTGGGGCGTGTTGTGGGAGCGTAACCAGTCCGTGAGGGGCTTTAGGGCTCTCCGTTTTAACAGTGTTGACTGGGCTAGGTCTTAAAAAATAAGGACTTCATGGTCGTCCCAAACCACTGACTTGACCTCTCTGGCCTTAGACAGAACAGCTTCTTTCACTTGAAAACTGGCAAATTTACAGATAACGTCTCTTGACGGAGCTGTTGGGAGAGGCTTTGGTCTCAAAGCCCTGTGTGCACGCTCCAGCATCACTTGATGAGCAGTGTCCGGGCCTAATAAGGATAGGCATATCTGGACTATCGTGTTAGAGAGATCACCCGGTGGGACGGTTTCAGGTAGTCCCCTAAATCGTAGGTTATTGCGCCGTCCCCTATTTTCTTGATCCTCAATTGCACAGTAGAGGGAGTTCAAATTGGCTTGAATAGAGGCTAGATGTCGTTCTGTTGCCCGCTGGTGCTGGAGCATGGGGACCTGGGCGTCTTCTTATGCTTCCACCCTCCTGCCGACGTGACGGACATCTTGTTTAATGTCTGCTATGTCCGCGCTAATGGGCTCCAGGGCAATTGCTAAGGAGGATGCTAGAGTCTCCTTCAGGAAGGAGCGGGATATAGGCAAGGTGTCTGAGTCGGGCTCACCTTGCGGCCTATCTTCCGGGTCGGCAGGCTTGCGGCCAGGCACATGAGGGGAGGTCGGCGCCATCTTGCCATCACGGGCTACATACGTGGCCGCCGCTTTTCTAATAAACTTCTCCATGTCCCCGCTTGCCACCGAAGGTTTTTGCTGGCCCTGGGGTTCTCCAGGCTTCGAGCCACCAATCTTCACCATCGTGGATCAAACAGGCAGTAATTTCAAGCTTTTAGGGCGATGCTGCTGACAGAGCTACACACTCACACTGCCATCCACTCTCGGCGCTAGCTCCGCCCCCCCTTTCAACAAACTTCTTAACGTCTTTTCCATAGTCTGTTTCACCTTCTTGGGCAGAAAGTCTGTCCATAAATAGAGACTGCAGGAGATGGGCTGTTGCCGAAAACATGCAATTTCATGCTATATTCTATGCTGTCTTGGGTAGGGTCATTGTCTTTGAACCAAAAGAATCTCAAGAAGTTACTGTGTTCTTCTTTAACTAGAAAACAATAGAACATTTGTTGTATGTCTGCAACTACAACAACGGATTCTTTGCGGAATCTGATGAGGACACCGAGAAGTGTGTTATTGAGGTCTGGTCCTGTCAAAAGAACATTATTGAGAGAGACTCCCTCATATTGTGAACTAGAGTCAAATACTACTCGGATTTGTCCTGGCTTTTTAAGGTGGTAAACGCCATAGATTGGTAGATACCAGCATTCTTCTAGGGGTGGAGCTACTTCTGCATGACTGTTTCCCAATATCTTGTGCATGAACAAGAAGAAATGTTCCATCATCTCTTGTCTTTTTTGAAAGTTGCGTTGGAGTGAACAGAAGCGTTTAAAGGCTTGATCTCTGTTGTTGGGAAGATGGTGTCTCTGTGTTTTGAAAGGCAGTGGTGCAACCCAGGTGTTCGTTTTATCCTTGAAGAATCCTTGCTCCATTATGTTTAAGAAGGCCTCATCTTCAATAGAGGGAGCTATCTTGTGGTCTTCCTTCGTCTTCTGGAACACTGTGCACCCTAAGTGGTCTTGGTTTCCACCACAAGAATGGTTCTCGATTTCTGTAAAGTCAGGATATAGCACACTTGCCAGCTTCTCTCTTACAAGGAACCTGTTAGGACAAGGCTGAAAGAGGCATAGACGTCCGTTCTCCAAGATACTTGTGTAAAGAGAATTCACTGCGTTTGGCTTGAACGTTTCCTAGGCAGACATCACCTATAATGACCCACCCCAGGTCAAGTTTCTGGGCATATGGAGAATTGTGAGGACCGTTTATTTGTTTTCTCACCTTGTGGACTTATGATATCTCTTCCAAGCTGAAGTATTATATGGGCCTCTGGGTCGAGTGCAGGTATGAGATGTGCTATAGATTTTAGATGTGCATGATGTAATGCTGCCTCAGTCGTAGGAATTTCTTCTCTATTGTTTGGCATCCGATTTCATTCGATCAAGGTAGGTAAAGGTAGGGATGCTTCACATTTATGGATTCTGCCTTTTTCTTCACTCACACCTGTGCAAGTTTTAAGTGAATATAGAGAACAGTGTCCTTTAATATTGAAGATATCAAAGAAAGTCAAGTTAGCAAGAGATCTATTACTCCGATCATCAAGGATGGCATACAATCTTACTGCTTTCTCTTTATGACCAATGGGGTAAACTGTGGCAAGACAGATCTTGGAGCAAGATTTGTTACTAAGACCTTCTCCTCAGACTTTGGTGCACTGGAGTGTCACTTCAGGAGGTATTGTTTCTCTCTCCTCCCCTCCGTGCTCTATAGCCTGTTCTGAGGCTGTGAGAGTCCATGGTATAAGGCTGTATTGTGCTCTTCACTGTTGCATTCAGAGCATTTGATGTTTATAGTACAGTCTTTTGCAAGATTAAAGGTTGATGCACAACACCTGTAACAAATGTGGTTCTCCTTGAGGAAAGTTTTGCGGTCCCTGAGAAGTTTTTCTCTAAATCCTCTGCACTTCAGCAATGAGTGAAGTTACTTATGTAGAGGACATTCTCTGCATGGGTCTTTGGTTAAAAACTTTTCAGTCTCTGAGGTACTGTAGGTTTTGTTTGAGGGGTCTTTAGAAGATATACTGGTCTTGTGTACTGCAACAGGCGTACCTTTCATGTTACGAAGTGAGACATATCTACCTTGTTTGGGGTAAGTGGTGTCAAACATCGAGAAGTCAAAGCTGGAATCATTCCTAACCTTTGCTTGCTGGTGAACGAACTCCACAAAGAATGAGAATGGAGGAAATGGAACATTGTGCTGTTGCTTGTACCTGGAGCCTTGAGTAAACCACTTCTCTTGCAGGTTATAAAGTAATTTTTATACTATGGGGTTTACACCACGTGCAATATTTAAGAATGCCAGACCTTGTAAATATCCTTCAGCTTTGGCAAAGCTTCTGGAACCTTTTGTTCTGGATCTTGGGGAAATCCTCAATTCTTTTGAAGAGTGCATTCTCTCACTTCTGGTGAACCGTAACAGTCCTCAAGTCTCTCCTAATATCATGTTTAACCCAGTGCTCGGGTAGTTAATATTAATGGCTCTAATCCGCTTTGCATGCTCTGCCGATTCATTTCCTAGCCACTTGACAAGAAGATCAATTTCCTCACATGCAGACAGATCTAAGTCTCTGATTGTATTTCTGAATGATGATCACCATGATCTATAGCTTTCAGGTCTGTCATCAAACTTGAAGAGCCGCTTGGTTATTAACTCACGTTGGTCAAAGAATTTTAGAAACTCTGACATACCAGGATCTTTGTTTGGTGGATCATTGATGTAGTAGTCACCATCTACTTGTTCCTTCTGAAAGGATTTGAATGCAGGTTGCATTGAGGGTATTTATGGCTGATGTCCTATGAAACTGTTGTCTTGTGCAAAGCAGGATTTTTGGTTAACTGAGGTCACTTGTGTGAAAGGAGTCTGCTGGGGTTCTTCAGTAGGGTTTGACGCTGCTCTTGGACTTGAATTCAAGCTGTCATCCGACCCTGCATGCTGCATAACGTAATCTGAAGAGCATTGTGAGTTATCGTGATGATCAGGTTTAGACCCAATTATGTTGCCGGGTCTATCACTTGCGGAGTTTGTTGCTTCTTCTAACGCCTCTGCTACAGCAGCTGCAGCTTCCTTTTCCATAATTAGCTTTTCCAGTGCTGCTTGTTGTTCAGCCAGAGCTGCTTCCATGCGTTCTTTCTCCATTTCCATACTAGTTTTCATTTCCATTTCCATATGAGTTTTCATTTCCATTTCCACACAAGCTTTCACCATTTCCATATGAGCTTTCTCCATTTCCATACGAGCTTTCTCTACTTTTAATTGTCTTTCTTGCTTAGCAAATGCAGCACGGGTTTTGGCTGCTTCGACTTTTGTGCGGGCAATGGCGACCGGGGAGCTGCTCACTGATCTCTTTAAACTTCTGGAGCTAGTCGAGATGCGAGACCTTGTCTCGTACAGTTTGCATTCTCTTGATGACATAATCACACTGTGAACAGGTTTGCACACTTGCAACTGTTGAACTGTTGTGGATGACGATGTTGCGCCTCGCAGGGTCCATTACCATGCGGTCCAGCCTGTTAGAGGTTGTTTCACTGCGGTCAGAGAGTCGCAGTTCCTCATATCTAGTTCCTAAGCATCCGCTGTTTTACTGTTCTGTCCTCCTTATGTGTGAAGGTACATAGCTGGACAGACAGCTAAACCTTATCCTGGCAACGAATTGACAATGGAGTATCATCCAACTTTATCTTTATTGCAAGGATTTAAATGTGCAAGTACGCGTGTGTTAAAACTGGGGAACAGAAAAAATAATGCACTGACTAAAAGGGGTCTGACATATGACAATGCATATCATAACTTTACTGTGCATAGCAATGCACATATAAACACAGATGCAGATCTAACCATGAGCATGTTTTTCTATCTGCATAACAAGGATAGTCCCTAGCTAACTGAAGCTGCTATACAGGAGCAGGAGAAAAGACATGCAAAATACATATGCAAACAGGCTATAATGTGGCATACCAGCGATGCTACCATTGGCTTAGATGTGGAGGATGACTCCAGAGGCTTCCACACCATGTGTTACCTCAGGAAGGGATGACTGTGAATGAGAAAAATGGCTGTTGTGTGCAGGGATGATGATGTCACTAAGTTCATGGGTAACAAGCTATGGGAACTGAAGTAGACCAAACTTCTAATGTAAATAACTGAAATGTATGTAAACGGCCACTAGATGGTGCTTTTACACAACTAATAAAGAATTATACAGAACATATATTGAATATGCATGAAAATTATACATAAATTAACAAATAAGCTTGCTGAAGTCTGTTTGATCCTGTGATTGAAGGCGGGCCATAGTCATTGATCTTGGTATAGGATTTGCAACAAAATTGACATGCTCCTCAGCTAAGTCAGTTGCTGGAATGTCATCCATGAGAGATTGAGTTGATGGGTGTTTTGAAAAATGGTCTACAGGTTTCCCAGCTCCTGCCTTATATTTCAAATAAAAGTGGTAATTCTGTAGGTGGAGTAGCCAGCATTTGAATTGTGGGGGAGGCTTTGAAGAATGTTTGTTGAAGATCGGAATGAGTGGTTTATGGTCCCTTACCACTGTGAATTGATGACCAAAAAGGTAAAGATAGAAATGAAGGTGTCACCACACAACAGCAAAAGCTTCCCTTTCAGTTTGTGAACTGAAAGGGAGCGCTGTTCTGTCTCTGCCAAGGCATGCTTGCATAGGAGATTGTAGACATGGTTGCCAGTTTTAGACACCATTTAAAATAGCATCAAGGCCTACTGGACTGGCATCCACAATAAGTAGACTTTAGAGGGTCAAAATAAGCCATAACTGTGTCACTAGTTAGACTGGATTTCAGTGTGTCAAATGGTATGTGATGTCTGATAGTCCATGACCAAGCTTAATCTTTTTTGGTGAACTGTTGCATGGTTACAGAAGCAGTAGCCAGATTAGATATGAAACGTCCACAGTATGTGACCAATCCTAGAAAGCTCTAAATGTCTGATACATTTTGAGGCTGGCTAGCAGCGTTTATAACAGCTATTTTCTGAAGGTCAGCTAAAACACTATTTGTAGGAAAAATATAGCCAAATAAGTTTAATGACTTTTGGTTGAATTCACATTTTGATGGATTTACAGTTAAATTGCAGGTTTTCAGTCTAAGTTCCAAGTGATTGTCATGTTCCTCTTGGCTTATTCCAAATATAACGATGTCATCACTGACATTGAGGACCCCAGGAACTCCTGGAAGAACCTGCCTGATAACATTTTAAAATATTTCTGCAGCTGATGAAATGCCAAAGTTCAACTTCGTGAATCTTCATAGACCCGCGTGAGTGCTAAAGGTAGTAATATCTAGAGCCTGGGTGCAACTCAAGACAGATTTTAGATCAATTAAAAAAAATATTTTTGCACTATTTAGATCTGTGAAAATGTCATTATTAGTAGGCGTGCTGTGCCTTTCTTTTTGAATAGCTCGATTGGCATTCCATATACAAGTTGGGCCTTCCACATGTTCAATGACATCAGATGCTTCTAGGTCTTGAAGTTCTTGCTCCACAAACTTGCGGACATGGAATGGGATGCCCCTGTTAGGCTGAACTGAGAGGATGCACTGATAAATAAGCAATTTTACTTGAAAGTCTTTCAGTTTCAGTTTAACTACTTTAGGACCGGAATATATATATATTTTTTATTTGCGTGTTCGTTTTGCACTCCCTGCCTTCCCAGAGCCATAACTGTTTAAGTTATGGGTTCACATAGCCATATGAGGGCTTGTTTTTTGTGGGATAAGTTGTACTTTCCAATGCCACCATTTAATATTGCATATGATTTAGTGGGAAGTGGGAAAGAAAATCCAAATGGGGTGAAATTGCAAAAAAAAAGCAATTCCACCACAGTTTTACGGATTTTTAAATTACGTTCGATTTGTGATAAAACTGAGTTAGTTTTATTCTACAGGTTAGTATAAATCCCATGATACCTAATATGCATAGTTTTTCTTGTGTTTTGATAGTGAAAAAAAATTTAAGTGGGAAAAAATCTGTATTACTTTTTTGTCGCCAGATTTTGACCCCTATAACTTTTTTGTAATTATGCGTACGGAGCTGAGTGGGGGCTATTTTTTTGTGGCGCAATCTGATCTTTTCATTAATACCATTCTGGGGTGTGTATGACTTTTATTTTTTATGATTACCTTTTATTTATCGTCCGACTGGAACCTTTTTTCCGTTTTTCTGTTTACCGTATAGGTAATATTTTTTTATATTTTAATACTTTTATAGAATGGTCGTTTTCACACATTGCGACACCCATTAAGTGTATTTCCGTTTATTTTATTATTATTTTATTTTCATTTTGGCAAAACGGGTGATTTGAATATTTAGGTTATTTTAAATTATTATTATTTTTTTTTTTACACTTTCCTACATTATATTGCAATTCTCATACATTCCAATGCAATAGCATTGGAATATATGCGAAAATCGCATATTTCCTATGGAGCCTATTACAGGCTATGGCTCCATAGGAAATATGTGGTCACAGTAGGTAGAAATGTTGTAAAGAGATAAAACCTTAAAGTTTATTAGGTATACGTTAAAATAAAGGGGGGAGGGGTGTGCAAGCCCTACCTCCACATTAACAAACAGACAAACATATACATTGAAACAGACAACTCTGGACTGTGCGGGCAAGCCAACGGATAACCCCGCATTGTACCTTGCGTAACAACAATGGGTAGGTTGACTGCCCTAAGGTAAAAAAAAAAAAAACAGAGTGTGCGCCAATGTCTCGAGGCGCTCCACTTTACATTCAATAGGGACTGGTAACATACGTTGTGGCTGCGGTATCGCAGTGTATTCCCAATATGTTACCAGTCTCTATCAGTCCAGACAAATGTAGATGTCAGACTAGTGACAATTATGAGGTCAGGCTCTGCTGCAGGCGGGTCACCGGCTGTCAGCCCCCGCAATCATGCAATACAGTCATCTTACTGCCTCAAATTGGTGGTGTACTTGTCTGAGGCAATAGAGATGTCAGACTCCTAACTGCTAAGGCTGAGATCTACTTGCAAGTGGGTGAGCAGTTATTGGCCTCCACACAACTTCAGTATAATCCCCTCAGTGCCTATAGCAATAGACCAGGTACTAGCCTAACATCCAGAGCTCAATGGCTAAACTAGACTACCCTATATCCCCATTAAGGGGTAGCGCTGAACCTTTCCCCTCTTTCCTGCTTTAAGTTTCCCCCTGTAGGCTCATCAGGAGCTGTATTAAAACGGGTTAGGGACAAACAAACACAAATAGCGATTTATGCCTCGTGTGATGAGGCTACAGCATTGGCGCTAGGGTGGCCGTAATTACGGCCGCCGTTTGCCGCTTGTTAAGAAGGGGAAGCCCCTCCTCCAAGAAGGCGGATCCAGCAATCGCTGGCGAATCGGGGGGTCGGTAGCCCGTCGGAACGAACTGCAGCCTCCGCTCTCACTCCCCGCCCTACTTTTGACGTGATCCATGGGAGTCTCAAAACACTCACATTTAATGTCAGGGACCAATCGGCGGTTTATATACATCATAGCAAGCATCAGCTGTAAAGGAGGTGTCTAAGAACCGCTGGAGGTGACTCAGATGCGAGTCGATGCCCCTAGCAGGGGTGCGATCAGCTGTGCAGTATGCCCAGAGCTACCCCCTGTACGTCGGGATGCCAGATGAATAAACCGGACCCCATATAAAAGACAGTGTTTTTTTTTTGTTTGTTTATTGGCCAATAAACATTTAATGAATTATATATTTTAACTTTTTCATGAGGTCATATATAACTATAAATGAAATGCAATATATTATTTATTGATTGGTTCATTTATATATTATAAATATTTATTTTGATATATATCTTTATTGATATCAGTGGTGATTAAGGTTGTTATATATTTCTGTGTTTTTTTACACTTCATGAATTTCATATGTTTATTTTTTGTTTGTTTAATTGGTCCGATAGACAAGGCTAATTATCATCGTCACAGAGGGTTTTATGTCACTTTCTCATATTTATATTTGTATTTGATTGCAAACCACAATACATTATGATTTTATTGCCCTTATATACATCCCTATGTTTATGCATCTATTGCACTACTTGACATGTATATGCGTTCCAGCATGTGGATCATGTGTCCGGAAGTGTTTGCATATTGTTTCTTGGTCTCTGTGGTGTATTAACATTTCTATAGCAGCGCTAGCGCTTCCTGCCATGCGATTTAGATCACTTCCGGAGTCTGACACGCATTTGCGTCTCAGGCACAATGATCTCACTTCCGGTCACATGTTTTGGTATGTAACTGCCTTCCCGCACAGGCGTAGTCGAGCACCAGGCATGCCGCATTAGCCGTTACACATTATCCCAACAGGTGAGACTTATTATACAATATTGGTTGCATATTTAAGGGGACACTTTGTGCATTTGACTCTGTACCCCTGACAAAGCCGTAAATTACCAGCGAAACGCGTGGGTAATTTCTTTCATTCAGCTGGGGTCCACTGGCCAGCGAGAGGACAGGTTATGGCATTCACATTATGACCACACACGGTCTGGTTTAGATCGATGCAGCCATTGGTATATATGTATGCATTTGCTGTATGACCTTATTTCATTTTGTAATGTAGCTGGCTTGTATGATTTGAAGTCCGTTTATTTTGGACAAGAGTGGACTCTGCTTTAGTGTCGGCTTATATGTAGCCTACACTTTGTTCTATTGTATACAATTTTTAATGTGTCTTTGTATTTTGTGTCCTTTGTACAATAAAACATTTTTGTTTTTACACATGATTTTGTTGGATGTGCATTCTAATAGTGGTCGCTTTGACTCTTTTTTGGTCGTTGTTTAGTGCAATACTCCATAGGAAATACTATGCAGCAGCCTGGGTTTCATTCATAGAGACCCAGGCTGCTGCAGGCAAGCTCTGGCTCCTCCGATCGTCACACGGGGAGCCAGAGCACAAACTGAAAATGTAACTTTTGGTTTGTGTGCGCTCAGATGCCGTGGTCAGGATTGACCATGGCATCTGAGGGGTTAAATGTCCACGATCGGCATTACTGCCAGTCGCGGACATGAGCCGCGGGTGTCTGCTTGAAGAAGCAGGCAGCTACCCGCGGCTACGGCATCCGCATCCGGCAGGAGCGGGCTCCATTTTCAAACACCAAATCCGCAATGTTTATCGTTTGCGGGCATTGTGGCAGTAAAAACGCCCCCCCCCCCTCCCGCGGGGGCGATAGACACCGCACTTTTCTCCAATGGGAGGCATGGTGGATTATCCACACTGCAGCTATGAACCCTCATGGGCTTAATGATAAAAATGATTTAGCTTTGTTTTTGTAATAACATGCTGAAATACCTTGCCATTCATGTGTCCTCTGATACGTTCTTTGATATTGCCTTGAATATGAAGTGTGCATTAAAAAGGGTTAAGTAGATGTAGGGCGTTCTTGGATTAGTTGAGATTTACTTTTTTTATTTGGCCTTTGTTTATCCTTAATCTACTCTGTATTTGAATACAATGTATTTTGTATTTGAGCCTGCACTAGGCCTCATGCACACGGCCGTGGAACACGGCTGTGAGCTGACTGTGGTATCCCGGCCTGGAATCCAGCTGACAGCAGGAGCGCAGGAGCGCCGCTGGACTACAGTAATACACTCGTACACACTGTAGTCCAGCGGCGGCATGAAGCGCACGGCGTCATAGACCCCAATGACGCCGTGCGCTCCTGCTGTCAGCTGGATTCCAGGCCGGGATACCACGGCTTGCGCACAGCCGTGTTCCACGGCCGTGTGCATGAGGCCTTATTGTCATTGCAATGCGTTGTTTTTAGGAGTTGTATTGTAGCGTCATGTTGTTGCTGAGGCAACACTACGTGGTGACGCCTGAAATGTGCGCCTGGCGCATCCAAACATAGTGGCCTGACGAAGCGCTGTGAGAGTGCGTAATGGCCATTGCCACCCACCAGCTGCATATCTAATGTGTCCGCCCCTTAGTCTGCTGATTCCTGCTGTTCCACAGATGGAATGAATGAAGTATGGATATTTAAGCTGGTTGAGTGCCGCTTGTGCTTTTTACCTCTTTTGGATATGTTCGTGTGCAAGAGGTCTAACTTAGACGATATACATCATATGACTTGCTTTTAAATTTCCTTGTCTACATCTGCAAATTCACAGTAAGCTGCAAGATGTCTTGAGCGGACATGATATTTATCAATGCTTTCTGTTGCTGGTTGCTTTGACTGTCTAAACTTCAGAATTTCAAAGACTCCATTTTTATGTGGGGAGAACCGCTTACTTAATGCTGTTTTGCAGAGCTCATCGTCACTGTTCTCCGCGGTATAGTGTAATAACATCGCTTTCTTCCTTGCATTGTCAGTAATGCTCACAGCTTGCAGGAATATCTCAAAGCATTTCAGCAATGTATTCCAGCAGGCTGCCAAGTTTGCTGGAGGTTGGTGCACATCAAATGCAGGAAAGAAGGGTAAACAGGCTAGCATTACAGTCTTGTAGACAGTTTGTTTATAATACTGAAACACCTTTAGCTGATAATTCTTAATCCTCGTCGCCAATTGTAGTGCTGTAGTGGGAATCCAGGTCACTCAGGCATAAATCCACTCTGGGATACTGACTTACAGGATCTGAACGCTTATTCCATGCTTTCTCTCTGGCCCTTGTCTAACCTCTGCTTATAGCTAACCCAGCTCCTGCTGACTAATAGCTTATTATACTCATCAACTAGTGTAATGTTGATCACGAATATTCGAATTGCGAATACCGGCACTTCGAGAATTCGCAAATATTTAGAATATCGCAAAATATATTCGTAATCATGAATATTCATTTTTTTAAAATACCAGTTGATGCGAATTTTCGCAATCAAGAAAATAATGACTAGAGATAACGAATTCTTGAATTCTCGAATGTATGGCGAATATTCGCCCAAATTTTCGCGAAATATCGCAAATTCGAATATTGCCCCTGCCGCTCATCACTCAAGCCTAGAAAAGACATTAAGTTACGTTTTAAAACGTACAAGACAGCAGGGGTAAAACAGAGAACATGTGGAACAACTGCAGGATTTGGCGGAACTTTGCGGGTGCAATATTTGGGTTAGGCAACTTTCACTGTAGCATTTTTGCTGGATCCGTTACTGATAATACAACCATCTGCGTCTGTTATGAACGGATCCGGTTGTACTATCTTTAACATACCCAAGATAGATCTGTCATGAACTCCAATTAAAGTCAATGGGGGACGGATACGTTTTCTATTGTGTCTGTCTTGCTCCGCATCCCACGATGGAAAGCAAACTGCAGCATGCTGCGGATTGCTCTCCGGTATAAGAACGGAACGGAATGCATTTTGGAGCATTCTGTTCGGTTCAGTTAAGTTTTTTTCCCCATTGACAATGAATGGGGACAAAACGGAAGCGTTTTTTTTCCGGTATTGAGACCCTATTACGGTTCCAAATACTGGAAAATATTAATGCCAGTGTGAAAGTAGCCTTACGCATGCACTGCCAGTTCTAATCCCAGGCTGGGATCATGTGCCAAATGTACGATCTTGGATAACTCCGTTAAGTTGCTTTTTGTTCCCAGAGAGCTCCTTTAAATTATGCCAAAAGGTGTCCCTTTAAGGCTGAAGATTCCTCAAAGTTAATCCCCATTCACATGTCAGTGTTTTGGTCAGTGATTTCCATCAGTGATTGTGAGTAGAGATGAGCGAATTTCTCAAACATTCGATTCGGTCGGTTCACTAAATTTTCCAAAAAGATTTGATTTGATCCTAATTTATTCATGGCGAATCGCATTAAAAAAACACCTATTTCCTGGCTGCAGAGGGACTGTATAGTGGAGTAGAACACTGTGCCTTGCAATAACACACATAGGGAATCTGCTGTGGTAGTGAAACAATACCGTGAGTCAGTATGACATGCAAATGACAGGCGTCGCTCTTAGAATCACTACACAATTCACTTATTTTGGCAGTTATGGGGCCAAAACTGACCAAATAACTCAAGTGTGAAATCAGCCTTGCATTTCAATGTTAGCGTCAAGAAGAAGCGCACTCCTTTTACACGGTTGTCAGCTGATTCCACATAGATGTCTACAGAACCTGTTCTACTAGAAGCTTATTCAAATAGAGTCCCCCAACAGAGTGGAGAAGAATTTGGGGGTGTTCGGGACATGGACCCGAACATTTTCAAAAAAGTTCAGGTTCGGGTCCGTTGTTCGGTGATTTCTTCACGCTTTCTGAAGGGTTTTACTTCTTGTCCTAAGAAGCCATCACAGCCATGCCTACTAATGGCATGGTTGTAATTGGCTGAGCGCAGCATGTGACCCAGCCTCTTTATAAGCTGGAGTCATGTACTGCCGCACGTCACTCTGCTGAATTGAGAATAGAGCAAGGTTGCTGCTGGTGCGATCAGTGACAGAATAGGGCAGAAATCTG
Source organism: Bufotes viridis (assembly GCA_033119425.1). Taxonomy (NCBI): domain Eukaryota; kingdom Metazoa; phylum Chordata; class Amphibia; order Anura; family Bufonidae; genus Bufotes; species Bufotes viridis. The sequence goes on from CM065590.1 coordinate 94,438,563, forward strand.
AAGAACCTGTGCAACTTTAATCCACAAGATACAGCACATAGAGAGGGAGGGAGCCTCAGCAATCAAACATTTTGTACCCAGCAACTGCCAGGGAGATTTTTTTTGTAATCCATCTGTTACTGAGGTGGGGGTCGGCGGCCATTTTAGCCACTGCAGTGTACTGCATGTCTGCCAGCCTGCCAGGGACATCAGCCTTATCCTATTTTGTAGCTCAGTGAAGGGAAAAAAAAACTTTTTTTTTCTGGCTGCTCAAGTCCCCTATATTGCCTTTTGTATGTTTAAGGGGTGACATAGTCCATTTGTCTAGCCTGGGATCTGTGGTGCCACAGAGCACTTGTGCATACAATGCACTAAACCATATATTCCATTTCAGGCTAGTGCATCAGTGTATTTTAGTTTAAAAAAATTGGTCATCCTGATCCACCAAGCCTATTTTACACCGGCAAAATAAATATTTGACATAGAGAATCCGTGTAATTTTGGGGGAAAAAACATATTCCTTGTCCACAAAACAGTTCTGCATACACCGTCCAACGACATATTTTATATGTCTGCATGGAAAGAGTGCTTCTTTGTATTGTATAGAAAAAAACGTTATTCAAGGTCCACCAAACAGTCTGAAATACCCATTACAACCAGCTATTTTACATTGCTGCTGTGAAATACAACATAAGTCTATTTTTTTGACAAAAGAGTGGTAATCCTAATCCACAGAGCATCTTGAAATACAACGTTTAAATACCGATTTCACATTACAGCCGAGAAATAGTGCATTATTCTTTTTTGTGTGAAAAAAGCAATATTCTTGCTTCACAAAGCAGTTGTACATACACGGTATAAATACCTACATTTAATTTACAGCAGTGAAAAACTGCATTTGTGAATTTTGGTAAAAAACTGCATTTCGGGGTTTTATTGAAAAAAAGCAGTGTTTTAAGGCCAAAAAAACTGTTGTGCACCCATCGTTTAAATAATTATTTCCAATTTATAACAGTCTAATACTGCATTTGTGAATTTTGGTGACCAAATCTGTGTTCTGGGTCCCCAAATCTGATATCCATACATAGTATAAATATCTACTTTTAGGCCCCTTTCACACGGGCGTGATTTCCGCGCGTGTGACGTGAGCGCATTGCACCCGCACTAAATCCGGACCCATTCATTTCTATGGGGTGTAGGGATCTTCTCTATTCTTCTTCTATTCGGGGGTCATTCTCGCAGAGTTTGCCACAGACACCAGATTGAAGTCCAAACAATGCTTTATTTTCCAGCACAAAACAGCAATCAAAACATAAATCCTTGTCCGTCTGGCCACTGACTAAACAATATTTCCCTCTCTATCAGGATCTGGGTCTACCACCCAGCTCCCCAAAACACATCACCAGTGCTTACCCTACACACAAGGTAAGAGGGTCCCGGCTCCCACAGGTCTTGCCACAACCTGCTCCTTTCACAGACTGGGAGCCACACCCAAGTCCAGCAACAGGATTAAATAGCATCCCTGGACTTGAGCATTGTCCAAAATCCCGGACTGGAGCATGGGGAACAGGCACCTACCCAGCACATTGTCTGCTCCCAGTAAAAGCCCGCCCTGGACTAGCTGGAGCCAGCTAAGCTAATTATCTTGGTGTCCACCAACTAACTTAGTGGCCACTTATATCTAGGGCCTTTACTTCACCAAGGCCGAGCCCCTTGGTGACACGCTCCTGGTGCAAACACCCCCCCTTTTTAATGCTTCCCCGGGACTTTACTACACCCCTCCTATTCACATTGCCACAGGGGCTATGCACATGAGCGGTGATTTTCACGCATCACTTCTGCATTGCGTGAAAATCGCATCATGCTCTATATTGTGCATAGAAGGGAATGGGGCTGCGGGAAAATCGCAAGCATCCGCAAGCAAGTGCGGATGCAGTGCGATTTTCCCGCAAGGTTGCTAAGAGACAGGACCCGATCTTTATTATTTTCCCTTATAACATGTTTATAGGGTAATCCGCAAAGCATTAAAACTATTTGCACTCGCGCAGAAAAATTTCGCATTTTCCTGCAACGCACCCGCCTCTTATCCGGGTGTAAAACGTGACGCCCGTGTGAAAGAGGCCTTAATGTATAGCAGTTAAAAACTGCATTTTAGGTTTTTTTTGAAAAAAGCCATGTTTTAGGCTGAAAAAAACTGTTGTGCATCCGTTTAAATAATTATTTCCAATTTATAACAGTCTAATACTGCATTTGTGAATTTTGGTGACCAAATCCGTGTTCTGGGTCCCTAAATCTGGTGTCCATACATAGTGTAAATATCTACTTTTAATGTCCAGAAGTTAAAAACTGCATTTTGGGGTTTTATTGAAAAAAACATGTTTTAGGCCGAAAAAACTGTTGTGCATCCGAAGTATAAATAATTAATTTCAATATACAGCAGTAAAATACATATTTTCTGTATTATATTACAAAAATACTTGTTCTTGTTCCACAAACCACTTGTGGATACAGCATACCCAAAAAATTTTTACATTTCAGCTTAGAAATTGAGAATCAGTGTATTTTGGGCACAAAAAACATTATTCTGGGTCCACAGAGCATTTTTATGACACGGGCACTGCCTTAGCGATCGTAATTGTCGACTAGCGGCAGGTAAATTGACACCGGAGAGAGACCAATCTTTCAGCTTGGTGGGTGAATGCAAATAATGAGGAGAACATCAAATAAGGGACGTGGGCATGGTCGTGGTATTCGCCATATATTTGCAAATTCGTAATCTCCAGTCATTATTTTCTTGATTGTGAAAATTCGCATAAAAAATTCGCACTAATTTGCATAAAAATTCGCATAAACTGGTATTTAAAAGGTATCTTTTAAATGCCAGTGTATGCGAATTTTTATGCTAATTTATGCGAATTTTTATGCAAATTTATGTGATTTTTTAATGCGAATTTTCGCAATAGAAAATAATGACATTATTTTCATGCTTGCAAAAATTTGCATATAAAAAATTTGCATAAAAACGAATATTCGCAATTGCGAATATATTTTGCAATATTCTAAATATTCGCGAATTCTCAAAGTGCCGATATTCGCGATTAAAATTCGCAATTCGAAAATTCGTGATCAACACTACCGACGAGGAGGACATGGGTCATGAATAGGTGGAAGATGATGTGGAGGATGATGAAGTCCTAGACCCAGACTGGACTGAAGGTCGTGCTAGTGAGGCGTGCAGTTCTGAGGAAGAGGCGATGATCGCACAGAGGCAACAGCACAGCAAAAGAGGGAGCAGGGTGCAAAAGCGCAGCGGCCGTTCCCTAGACAGTACGCCTGCTACTATCCACCACACCCAGGCACCGAGCACACCAAGTGCTGCTCCAAGGAGTTCATTGGCGCGGCAGTTCACACAATGTCCTGACTAGTGTTGATCACGAATATTCGAATTGCGAATTTTAATTTAAAAAAATCGGCACTTCGAGAATTCGCAAATATTAAGAATATGTCAAAATATATTCGTAATCGCGAATATTCTTTTTTTTTTTAAATACCAGTCTATGCTAATTTGTATGCGAATTTTTGCAATCAAGAAAATAATGCCTGAACATCAGGAGTACGCGAATTCGCGAATATATGGCGAATATTCGCTCAAATATTCTCAAAATATCGCAAATTCAGATATTGCCCCTGCTGCTCATCAATCCTGACGACAAGACACGAGTGGTTTGCATGTTGTGCCATCAGAGCCTGAAGCGAGGCATAAACGTTCTTAACCTGAGCACAACCTGCATGACCAGGCATCTACATGCAAAGCATGAACTGCAGTGGAGTAAACACCCTAAAAACAAGGAACTCTCTCATGCTCCTCCTGCTCCTTCTTCTGCTGCTTGCTCGGCCTCTCCCTCCACCTCTGGCATCACCGTGTCACCTGGCGTCCAGCAAACAGAGGATGTTCCACCAACACCACCACATACGACACCATCACCAAGCATCTCCACCATGTCACACAGCAGCATTCAGCTTTCCATCTCCCAAACATTGGCGAGAAGAAGGAAATACCCACCTAACCACACTCGAGCCCTGGCCCTGAATGCCAGCATTTCAAAATTACTGGCCTTTGAAATGCTGTTATTCCGTTTGGTGGAGATGGACTGTTTCAAACAGCTGATGGCGGTGGCTGTCCCACAGTACGTTGTTCCCAGTCACCACTACTTTTCCAGGAGAGCCGTCCCTTCCCTGCACAACCAAGTGGAGGATAAAATCAAGTGTGCGCTGCGCAATGGCATCTGTGGCAAGGTCCACATAACCACAGATACATGGACCAGTAAGCACGGCCAGGGCCGCTATATCTCCCTAACTGCACACTGGGTAAACGTAGTGGCGGCTGGGCCCGAGGCGGATATCAGTTTGGCGCATGTCCTTCCACCACCGAGGACGCAGGGCATTATTCGTTGCCTCCTGTTGCTTCCTCCTCCAACTCCGCATCATCCTCCTCCTACTCCTCTTCTACCACCACCACATCCAGTCAATCGAAAGAACCTCACCCCCAACTTCAGCACAGCCCGGGGTAAACGTCAGCAGGCGATTTTAAAACTCATGTGTTTGGGTGACAAACCCCACAGGAGCATTGGAGGGGCATAGAACAGCAGACGTATGAGTGGTTGCTGCCGGTGAGCCTCAAGCCCAGCCTGGTCGTGTGCGATAATGGGCGAAATCTCATTGCCTTGCCTGGCGCATGTGCTGAATCTGGTGGTGAAAAAGTTTCTTTAAAACTACCCAGACATGTCAGAGCTGCTGCTGAAAGTGCGGTCCGTATGTTCCCAACTGACACGGGGGGACAAGTGGAATCACAAGGCGAAGGCAGAGGCGGAGTAGGAGGAGGAAGAGGTTGCCAACGCAGCTGTGTCACGGCCAGTTCCTCGGACATGCAGGGTGAGAATGCCCGAGCTGTGGAAAAGTTTTGTCACCGACAATTGCACCACCAGCTGATAGGGAACGTGTTAGCAGGAGGCAGCATTTCAACAACATGGAGGAACAGTACTTGTGCACATGCCTCCACGTACTGACTGATGGTTCTGTCCCATTCAACTTTTGGGTTTTTAAATTGTCCACAGGGCCAGAGCTTGCCCTTTATGCCTTGGAGGTGCTGGCCTTCCCTGCGGCCAGTGTATTGTCTGAACGTGTATTTAGCATGGCAGGGGGCGTCATTACAGACAAACGCAGCCGCCTGTCCACAGCCACCGTGGACAAGCTTACGTTCATTAAATTGAACCACGGCACTCCAAAGGAATCTTCAATTATTTTATTGGATCCAAGAAGACAGCAACGTTTCGACTTATCAAGTCTTTGTCAAGCTACCAAATGGCTGTATCAAGTGTTACTCCATATATACATATTCTAGTGATATAATTCCCTCCCCCAATTTACTTCATTTCCTCCTACGTAAGATTAAGTTGCTAGTTGATAATGCATATGCAAATGATCTTATTGATGAAAAATTGCACACTTACCTGATACCACCAAATCCTATTACACCTATGTTGTACATCTTGCCTAAAATCCACAAGAGATTGCAGGATCCCCCTGGACGCCCTATTGTGTCGGGGGTGGATTCTGTTTTCTCCTGTGCAGCGACTTTTCTCGACAAGGTATTGAGAGAGTTTGCTGTGGGTGCGAAATCATACGTCAGGGACACCACAGACTTCCTTTCCAGGTTGAGTTGCCTCGATTTTGGGGAGGGGGATCTGTTGGTGTCCTTTGATGTAACTAGCCTCTATACAAGCATAGAACATGAACAGGGACTTAATGCGGTCAGGTGGGCCCTTGAAGGCTCAGGATACAAACCAGACATAAAAATGTTCTTATTATCATTACTGGAGATTATTTTGATGGACAACTACTTCCTCTTTGAGGATAGATTTTACGGGCAAAGTCGGGGACCGCAATGGGGTCCAATGTGGCCCGACTTATGCCAATATTTACATGGCATGTTTGGAGGAGCTGTCTATATATCCATCCACCCCTTCAAGACAGTAGGGGGTGGATGAGATATATAGACGACATCTTCCTAATTTGGAAGGGTTCAATCATGGAGCTACAGTTGTTCCATGATTATATTAATCAATTGCATAATACTCTGAAGTTCACGGTGGTCTACTCAGGTGAATCGTTGCAATTTTTGGACACCTTAGTATATGTTAAAAATGGAAAATTAGAAACTGACTTATATGTCAAAACAACTGACCGTAACAGTATGTTGCATTTTGACAGTGCACACCCTAGAAAGACAGTAGAATCATTACCACTGAGCCAATTTTTGAGGGCCAGACGGATAGTTTCAGATGAAAATTTAATAGACATCAGACTAAGGGACATGGGAATGAAATTCAGGGAGAGAAAATACCCGAGACGATTAGTAGGAGAAACAGATGGAAAAAGCTAAGGCTATGCCACGCCAGAAACTACTAACCCCTAAAGAGAAATTGAAAGAGGAAAAGGGAAGTAGGATACCATTTGTATCCACCTATACAAAAGCCAGTAATGAAATCTCAAGGGTTATACGACAGAACTGGCATATCCTCAAAGAGTCGTTCCCCAAGGTGGAGGAATTCAAGAAGCCTCCCCTGATGTCCTATAAAAGGCCGAGAAACCTGAGTGATAAATTAATTTGTACGGACATAAAACCAATAGAAAAAAATGAAGGGAGAAAGGGCTGTTTCCCCTGCTTGGGTTGTTGTAATTGCAACAATATGATCAAGGGCCAGTCCTTTAGTCATCCAAGGACAGGAAAAAGGTATAAAATACAGAACTTTTATACCTGTAATTCAGAATATGTGATTTATATTTTACAGTGCCCATGTGGGCTTCTCTATGTAGGGAGACCACGCAGCACTGTAAAAACAGGATAAACAGCCATAGGTACACCATAAGAAAATTGTTTGTGAAAAACAGGACCCTAATTACAAGGATGAAGTTGAATTGCCAGTTCCAGAGCATTTTGGAAACATCGACATAATGTAGCCCAATTAAGATTTATGGTGATAGATGGTGTCCCACCCCTGCGTAGAGGGGTGATAGGGAGAAACTCTTAAAACGAAAAGAACTAAAATGGATACATGAACTTGATACGTTAGAGCCAAAGGGCTTGAACAGGGATTTTAAGATTGGATCCTTATTCTGAAACACTAGGATATCTGAGATAGACAAACATTCTGAAATTTGGTACCCGGCCGAGAGGCCGTGATGATAATGTTTTCTGTTTTATATAATGATTGGTTATATATAACAATTTGTTTTAACATCACTAACCTCATTCCTCCCATGTCTTACAGGTTGGGTGTTGAGGATGGATGCAGGAGTCTGGACCACATGGATAATGGACCTGGCAGAGAAGCTCCTGAATGGGGCCATGTCAGTATTATGTAAAAGTGAGGGTATATACTTCCTTTCTCTTTTCTTGCTTTTAGGAGATAGTAACAATGTGAGACGTGTACATGACTGAAGATTTGATAGTAGGTGCTAATACGGGTATCGTGAATACCTAGCTTTAAAAGCAGGAAGTCCCACCCAAGCCGGAATGCATGTAATTAAGCGAGGTTTCTTCTGACCTGACGGCCAGAAGCACCCACAAGAATTAATAAAAGTTTGAGTGGAATGCAGAGCCCCTCTGTCTCCCGCGGTGAGGAACCAAGGGTTGACAGAGGAATTTATCTGCAGCATGACAAAAGTAAGGCTGGGAAGTGGGACACCATTAAAATGGATTTTAGACCTCTCATTGAGGCCCCGTATGTAAGCCCACGGAGTAAGATATGAATGATGAGCGATCTCCTAGGCAGAATTGAGAAGGAAGTGCCCGTACTAATGTTTCACCAGCTGTCATAGCAGGACCTTTGGAAGCGTCAACCTGCTAGGCAACGGATGAACCAGCTGACAGTCAGGTGATTATCGCGTCATGACTACGTCACACCAGCTGACTGGTCATGTGATGCGACGGCAGAGGCGCAGGCGCAGTAAGTAAACAGAGACGCCGCGATCAATGCCGGAGTTTCCATCTAATAGAAATGTGGTCTACACTCAGGTATGCGTCCTCTTTATATTTGAGAAGTATATGTATTGATGCGAATTGATGATTCTGTATTAATGGGCGAATGAGAAGCCTATTCAAGCTGTAAAAAATGGGAGGAAATGAAGTAAATTGGGGGAGGGAATTATATCACTAGAATATGTATATATGGAGTAACACTTGATACAGCCATTTGGTAGCTTGACAAAGACTTGATAAGTCGAAACGTTGCTGTCTTCTTGGATCCAATAAAATAATTGAAGATTCCTTTGGAGTGCCGTGGTGACATCCATTATTTATACGCTATTCTGGGAATCCTGTGGTCGGATCCGAACACCGCTGGCACCGCCGCATATTGGCTTTACTTAAGAAGGACAGTGGTGCTCCTTGAATCTATATTGACACATTAAATTGAACCAGGCATGGATCCCACAGGACTTGTCGATACCTTGTGCAGAATAGACATTTATAACTGCCTCACCCTCAACCATACATTCTTGTACTCCAGGGCACTTCTTTATTGAATCCTCTTTTTTTAATTGTACCATTATTTTGGGGGCAACCCCAAGTTGAATGAACTTCTCCTCTGTCTTTGTGTCAGGGGCCTAAAATTCTGTTAATCGCCTGCTGCTTTGGCGGGTGACATCAATCTTGATTTTCTGCTGTGGGACCTTTCTCCTCTGTTTAGCTGCTGGGGCCTAAATAACTGAAAGTGGCCTTTTCCATTGCTGGGTAACATGAAGCCTTATTTTCTGCTATGGGACCTCTTTCCTCTGTCTGGGTTCCAGGGTCCTACATATTAGATAATCACCTGTTGCTTTGGTGGGTGACATTATCCTCGTTATACTGTCAAATGACCGCCCCATTGTCTGGTTGTCAGGGGCCTTTATTTCTTTTCATCGCTTGCTGCATTGGTGGGAGACATTAAACTCTTTTTACTGTCAAATGACCGCCCCATTGTCTAATTCTCAGGGGCCTATATTTTGTTTCATCGCCTGCTGTATTGGTGGTAGACATTAATCTCTTGTTACTGTCAAATGACCGCCCCATTGTCTTGTTGTCAGGGGCCTATATTTTGTTTCATCGCTTGCTGCATTGGTGGGAGAAATTAACCGTTTTTTACTTTCAAATGACCGCCCCATTGTCTGATTCTCAGGGGCCTATATTTTGTTTCATGGCTTGCTGCATTGGTGGGAGACATTAACCTTTTTTTACGTTCAAATGACCGCCCCATTGTCTGGTTGTCAGGGGCCTATATTTTGTTTCATCGCTTGCTACAATGGGGGGAGACATTAAACTCTTTATACTATCAAATGACCTCTACATTGTCTGGTTGTCAGGGGCCTATATTTTGTTTCATCACTTGCTGCATTGGTGGGAGACATTAACCTCTTTTTACTGTCAAATGACCTCTCCTCTCTCTGGGTGTTAGGGGCCTACATAAATGATAATGGCCTGTTCTATTGCCGGTAGACCTGAGGGCTGTGTTGCTGTTACGGGTCCGCTTTCCTCTTTGTGGGTGTCATGGTCCTGAATTAGTGAATGAGGCCTGTGGCACTACTGGGTGAAATCAATACTGTTTTGTCATGATTGTGACTCTCCTCTTTATGGGTGACATGGATGGGTGACTTGGGTCTGAATCTGTGAATGAGGCCTGTGGCATTGCTGGGTGAAATCAATACTGTCTTGGCGTGATTTCAACTCTCCTCTTTGTGGGTCCTGTGGGCCTGAATGTTTGAATGAGGCCTGTGGCCCTGCAGGCAGATATGATTCCTTCTTGGCTGTGATGACAACTTCAACTCCCATGTATGGTTGCCATTTTCTTGAGTCTGTGAGTGAGGCCTGTGACACTGCTGGCAGACATGAATCCTTCTTGGCTGTGATGAGAACTTCAACTCCCATGTATGGGTGCCATGGCCCTGAGTCTGTGAATGAGGCCTGTGGCACTGCAGGCAGACATGAATCCTTTTCGGCTGTGATGAGAACTTCAACTCCCATAGCATTCTCACCTGACGCCACCCCAACCTCCTATTCCACCTCCTCCTCCAGGTTGCCAATTAATATTGGTTAATTTTTATTTATTTTATTTTAAGTAATTCCCCTATCCACATTTGTTTGCAGGGGATTTCCCTACATGTTGATGCCTTTTGCAGCCCTCTAGCCCTTTCCAGGGCTATTTCACAGCCTTTTTAGTGCCCAAAAGTTTGGGTCCCCATTAACTTGGGTTCAGCGTCAAGTTCGGGTCGAGTTTGGATTCCGAACCCGAACATTTTCATGAAGTTCAGCCGAACTTCTCGAACCCGAATATCCAGGTGTTCGCTCAACTCTAGCAGACACTGTAAGACCCAACCACCCTCATTCAAAGCCCACCATAAAATGATGTTCTGCTCATTCTGCTAGGACACCACTCTGCCTGCTGTAGCACCCAAGCTGTCTGTTGGCATGAGAGCCAATCAAGACTTCCCCCCACCTCCTCTTAGGGTCATGTGATCACCCTTCTTATTTCTCCCTAGTGCTTTTTTCCTGCTGACATGTACAGTAAAATGTGTTGTGCGCCAATTTACTGAAAATGTTTTGGGTTTGTCTGTCATCCAAAAAATAACATTTGGACCGAAGCCAGTTTGGTACGGACAGGGCTGGTCTTAGGTGTTCAGGGGCCCTGTGCGAGCTAATCTTGTGGTGCCCCCCCCAGGCCCCCCCCCCATATCATGTGCCAGTAGCCAGAGTGCCCCCCTATCATGTGCCAGTAGCTCCCCTTATGTGCCAGTAGCCCCCCCTTATCATGTGCCAGTAGCCCCCTTATGTGCCAGTAGCCCCCACCCTATCCTGTTCCAGTTTTGAAAAAAAAAAAACACTTATACTTACCTCCATGTCAGTGATGCGATGCAGGCCTCTTCCGGCCTGTATCCCTCGCTGTACGGCTTTGGTCCGGCCTGTTGACTGTGGGTAGCATCTGTGAGCTGTGCCGGCCGCTGGGCCGGGGGCCCCTGTTGCCATGGCGCACAGCTCGCACACCCTAAAGGCTGGCCCTGGGTATGGACTGGGACCAAACTGAGCCAGTACAGACTCAGGAGACAGTGCTCTCACTACAATAATCATAGGTGACAGCTGTGTCTGCTGGCTAAGGCTAGGTGTGTGATATATGTGTAATAGGAACAGGGTTAGTAGAAGTGCTGGTGTGTGTTCATATACTGTGTGTGTGTGTGTATATATATATATATATATATATATATATTTATACACACTGCTTACTGCTTACACAGCAGCCTCCATATGCTTCCTACCACTCACAGGCACATGATTGAAATTAATGGAATTCAGTCTTTGCCCCTCATCCTAGTGAATTCATGCACTAGGATCGATATTAAACTGTCCGACCCGTTGTTCCTGTTCTTACCTCTGTCTGATGCCCCAATCGGTAGCCTGCCACATTGTATCCCTGAAAAATTAATAGAAGAGGGGAGTGGCTTATTACAGTGCGGCATGAGGCGCCCGGTGTTGGCATGTGGCAACGCCTGAAAGAGCTCCCATTGGCCGGGCTTTGCTCCCTCGATCCTCCTCTTGGGGTATGTCTTTACCTTTTTGAAGCTGCGTTTGGCGCTGCCGCTTCACGGCCATCACAGCGCCGGCTGACGCCGCCACAGAATAAATGATTCTAAATCTAGATGAAACGTGTAGAGCGTTAACAGATTAGTTAGTTGGGAGGAATGCCTAATATCTGAATGAATACGTAGAGGGGAGTATAAAGGTGACCCGTATAGGTAGGTTTAGGCAACAGTAGAAGCCTGCATGGTGGTGCCTGACCCATAATAACCTGTGGGCCATCTGTAAAATCGGTAAGTGGTCATTGATTATATGTGCCCGGCCTGTGCATTGGCGACTCCTCACGTGCCTACAATAGCGCAGTTTTTTGTTTTTAATATCTAGTCACATTCAGACTTATATCAGTAGCTTTTCTCTATGGGCAGGATACTGGGTGTGACTTTGAATGTATAGTGTGGGGGCCCCTTGTTTGTTGTGTAAGACGGAAAGAGTCAATATAGTGGTGCACACAAAAATGCAATATAGAACTCTCCGTCTGATGTGGGGCTCACATACACAAATAAATTAATAAATTGTAGCACTCCATGCTTTTAGTCAATTTCAATAGAAGTTATATTTTAGTATCTTTGAATTCTTCAGTGATAGGTTTGCCCCTCATTGCCCTATTACGAATAGTGTATTTCTAAGAAACAGAGACTGAACCCTCTATATATTTTTTTTAGATGGATAGATAGAGAAAGAAAGAATGATCTCTTCCCCCCCCCCTTCCTCTCTTTCTCTCTATCTCTATATATATGACCGGGCTCATCTTCACCTTGAGGACCAGGTCATTTTTTGCAAATCTGACCAGTGTCAATTTATGTGTGAATAACTTTAAAACGCTTTTACTTATCCAGGCCATTCTAAAAAAATAAATCTTCGGCACATATTGTACTTCATGACAATGGTAAAATGGAGTAAAAAAATTCATTTTTATTTATAAAAACATACCCAATTTACCCAAAATTTGGAAAAATTAGCAATTTTCTAAATTTCAATTTCTCTACTTCTATAATACATAGTAATACTGCCAAAAAAAGTTATTAATTTACATTCCCCATATGTCTACTTCATGTATGGATCATTTTGGGAATGCTTTTTTTTTTTTGGCGACGTTACAAGGCTTAGAAGTTTAGAAGCAAATCTTAAAATTTTCAGAAATTTTTAAAAACCCACTTTTTAGAGACTAGTTCAGATTTGAAGCAACTTTGTGAGGCTTACATAATAGAAACCACCCAAAAATGACCCCATTTAAGGTATTCAAAACTGATTTTAAAAACGTAGTTAACCCTTTAGGTGTATTACAAGAGTTAATGGGAAATGGGGCTATTTTTCCAGTATCTAAGCAAGGGTTAACAGCCAAAAAAAAACTATTTTTATTGCCCTGATTCTGTAGTTTGCAGAAACACCCCATATGTGGTCATAAATTACTGTATGGCCACGCTGCAGGGGGTAGAGGGAAAGGAGCGCCATTTGGTTTTTGGGAGGACGATTTTGCTGGACTGGTTTATTTACACCATGTCCCACTTAAGGCCCCCTTGATGACCCCCCCAGAGTAGAAACTCCCTAAAAGTGAACCCATTTTGAAAACTACGGGATAAGGAGGCTGTTTTGTTGGTACTATTTTTAGGGCACATATGATTTTTGGTTGCTCTATCTCACATTCATGTGACGCAAGGTTACCAAAAATAGAAATTCGGAAAGAGTTAACAAAGTTTGTAAAATAGGTTTTGAATACCTTGGGGAGTGTAGTTTATTAGATGGGGTCACTTTTATGGAGTTTCTACTTTAGGGGTGCATCAGAGATTCTTCAAATGGGACATGGTGTCAAAAAAAAGGCCATCAAAATCTGCCTTCCAGGAACCATATGGCGTTCCTTTACTTCTGTGCCCTGCCGTGTGCCCGTACAGCAGTTTATCACCACATATGGGGTGTTTCTGTAAACTGCAGAATCAGGGCAATACATTTTAAGTTGTATTTGGCTGTTAACCCTTGCTTTTTTACTGAAAAAAATGGATTAAAATTGAAAATTTGCCAAAAAATAGCTCTTTTGGCATAATTTTTTTTTTTTTGACCGTGTTAACCTGAGGGGTTAGGACATGGGGTATTTTTATAGAGCAGATTATTAAGGACGCGGTGATACCTAATTTGTCTACTTTTTTATTTTTTTTAGGTTTAACACTATATTATCCTATTTGAAACAAACAAAAAAAATGTAACTATCTACACAGTCTGAGAGTCAGTTTTTTTAGTTTTTACCCGATTGTCTTAGGACAGGGCTCATTTTTTGCATAATGAGAGGACAGTTTTATTGGCACTATTTTGGGAGGGCATATGACTTTTTGATCGCTTGCTATTACGCGTTTTGTTATGTAAGGTGACAAAAAAATTCATTTTTTTGCACCTTTTATTTATTTATTTTTTACCGTGTGAATCTGAGGGTCTTGGGGTATTTTTATAGAGCATATTATTACGGACGCGGTGTACTTTTTAAAATTTATTTAGCTTTACAAACTATAATTTTTGATTAAAACATTTTTTTTAGTGTCTCAAGTCTGAGAACCATAGTTTTCATCCGATCGTCAGTGGCTAAATGGAAAAGGGGATAGTAAATTTAGTACTCCATGGAAGTGTGGTACTCCCAGAAGCAACCAATAACGCAGAGGCGCGGATGATCGGGGCACGTGTCACACTGAATGCTGGTGTCCTTCCGTATCCCCCTCCTGTGACACACTCTGCATTTTTTGGGGGTTAGTCCCTTTTTTTTTAGTATGGGGGACCACACCTGGAAAATGTTGGCCAGAGACGATCCGGGTGCCTCCAGTTCCCGAGGTACTCCGGCCTGCTCTTTCCCGGTCAGAAAAGATCAGGTCCTGGAGGACTGCCTCATAGAACTGAAGGAATTTTCTTGTGTTGCCAGCGCTCCGGGACAGCAGAAAAGGGTTGTACATGGCAACCTGCACAAAGTAGACCACAACTTTTTTGTACCATGCCTGGGTTTTGCGCATGGCGTTATACGGTGGGGGGGGGGGTGTCAAGGGGGCAAGCTGCAGCATCCTTGGGGGGGACTAGGGTCACACAGCTGTGCTGTGGACCCCAGACACCCTAAGAGGGTGATGCAAGAGTTAAATAAAATGAAAAATGAACACTAAATTCTCCCTGCCTGACCTAAAGCCTTCCCTAGCTGTCCGAAACTTACTTGATAGTGCCAGATGGTGCTGGAGGGTGCTGCTGCTACACGTGCAGGCTGTTCTCTCTCCTTGCTCCGGACGCAGAATGGAGGAGGAGGAAGAGAGCAGGGGGAGTTAACCCCGGCCCGCCCATGCAGCCAATAGAAATCGATCCTGTAAGGTAATGTCACCATCACCTCACAGGATCGAAGGATGGTGATTGGTGGTGTGTTATCACACCACTGATAACCAGAGACCCGAATAACCCGGAAATGCAGAAAACCGCATGTCCTTATTGACCTGCAGGTTTCTGCGATCTACACTGCGGGGGTGTCACAAGACCCCCCTGGGCATTGTGACAGAGTGCCTGCCGAATGATTTCGGCAGGCACTCTGTTACGATCACCCCAATCTGTGTGACGGTGATCGGAAATATTCAGGACGTACAGGTACGTCCTGTGTCCTTAAGTACCAGGACATTAGGGCGTACCGGTACGTCCTGTGTCCATAACAGGTTAAACTGGTGTAAAGTAGATTCCACCTTTCATTTTGGAGATCTCCTTTGGAAAATAAAAGGAGGAATCTGATTGGTTGCCAAGGCCAACTAAGCCAGTTCTACTTTACAGCATTTTTTTGCTTTAACCGTTTCCTGCTCTGCTATGTAGATGTGTATAACAGCGATACATTACTCAAACTGACAGGTGTGAACTAGCTCCAGTTCTGCTATTTTAATCATTTGGGGGGGGCCCAATTCAGAGTTTTGCTATGGGGCTCCATGATTACTATGCCCCTGGCCAGGCAAATATGTTTACGTTTACACTGCCTGGCCTGTCAATCCAAGTGCAAAAGTCATGGCAGTTGCAGAGAGAGCTGAACCTCTGAGTGTAATGGTAACATCCCTGTTGCTCCTGGAGGATCATTTGCATATATTTAGACAGCATTTTTCTCAGCAATGCAGCCACATATAAACATGGAACCAACACAGATGCCAAGCGCACATGTGCTGCCACGCAGTTAAATTTATGTGTATTTATATAGTTTAATTCATTGAAACATTTCATATGCAGTATTTCTATATGTGGTTATATGCTCCCATCTAGTGGCCGTTTTTGGAAATGCTATTGTTTTTCTTATTCTTGATATCTATGACTCATTTCCTTTCAATGCTCCACGCTTCTCCTGTGTACTTCACTTCCTGTGTATCCATACTGCGTCAGCCTCATGAATCAGGTACACATGTATTCTCATGTACGCTAATGAAAGCCTCGTCTTTTGACCGCACAATACCGGAATCCATCTGTTCTGCTATACTCTGTTATCTGATGTAAAGAATAAAGCAAGTTACATGGATGTACACGGTGTTGGTGAGGCATAGAGGTCTCACCAGGGATAAATCGCTATTACAACAATCAGAGTCAGCATAGTCAAAAGATGCATAGGATTCCTAAAGCCTGCTATGTATATGTGTGTGCCTAATCTGCAATCAAGCTCACTGCCATCCGCCATCTTGTGAAAGCACATGGTTGCACAAGCTTACTGCACTTCAAGTGAATTTTGAAAACTGTTTCTCTACATTGCACGTGTTACCTCACCTGTCTAAGCTGCTGTTCATCTTCTTAAAGAGACAGTACAATTTTTTGGCAAAAAACATGAAAAACGTCTAGACAAGGCTCTGAACACTCTTTTATGGCTGAACCAACGCAGATACATCATGCCTCTGAACCGGCAGACATACAGGGAGCATATTCTGCAGATAATACCGAACAAAGTGTAAGACCCAAATGTACAATAAAACCAACACAGAAACTCAGAGAAAACTATGAAGCCACTATAGATGAGTTATCCAGTAATCTGTCAGACCTCTGGGACAGAACCTCACACTGCATGTCAGTTTTGTCACACTCTAATGATCAACCAGCTGAAATAAGAGACTATAAATTGCCTATTTGCTGTGTATGTACGCTACCAGCAGCTGTCTGCAAAATACTTTCTTGCATGACTGTAATATACAGGATTATTCAGCATAACTGACCAGGACTGATGCACTGAACCAACAAAGGGATCTCGCAGTGCAAAATGCTAAGTTTAAGGCAGAGCTTCGCATTACTCAACTGCAGGAGACCAGATCTCACAGATCCAACTCAACCAAGCACACTGCATGTTCTTCTAGATCCTCTCGCCCCAGAGGTTCAACATTAAGCGAAAAACTAATAGAGGCCCACGCTGATGTTGAATCAAAAAAGGCGCAAAGCCTCTTTACCAGAACGGAAGCAGAGGTAGAAACACACAAGGCAGGGTGCCATGCTGAGATGGCTGCTCAACAAGCAAAGCTTTCGAAGCACAGAAGGCTGCTTATCACGCCGAGATGGAAGCTCAAAGCAAAGCTCTCCAAGCACAGAAGGCTGCTCAAGAAGCCAAGAAGGAAGCTCAAAGCAAAGCTCTCCAAGCACAGATGGCTGCTCAACAAGCAGAGGTAGAAGCACTCAAGGCATCTCAACAAGCAGAGATGGAAGCTCAAAGCAAAGCTCTCCAAGCACTAATGGCTGCTCAACAAGCAGAGGCAGATTCACAAATAAAGATTCTGCAAATGGAAAGGGGAGGACGCAGCTTCCCTAGCAAGGCTGAAAGTCCTTGAACAAGCAATGGGACAAAGTACTAATTCACACTGCCTTATCCCAGCAGAACTGAAAGATCCAGCTGAATGCACCAGTGGATATGTTCTAAAGCATAACATCTGCAAAGATACAGAGTCATCTCCTGTACCTCCTACTAACAACACTGTTCTGACTCTCAATTCAGAGACCTCTCAGCTCTATATGCCTGAGCCTCTTCAAGTCTTCAAAGCAAGTACATCTATGCAGCAAACCACATCATCCCATTTCAACAACAAGATGACTTCCAGTGATAAGCCACAGCTCAAACCAAAGCCAGCACAAGCCTTAGAGACTACACCACAGTTAAATGCTCATGCATCTTTATTTTACCCTGGTAAACCTCACTCTACATCACCAGAGAACTTTGACACTGAAGGGGTTCCACAAAATGCTTTGACACCACGGAGTGAGAGACCAGATATTAATCCCTTTGCCAGAGAGAGCTACACGGCCTGGAGATCAACCTTCAAGGCTGCTATTGCTGATCTCAACCTTATTGCTAAGGAAGAACTTAATTTTCTCATAAAGTCGCTGAGACCAGAATCTGCAGGTCGTGTTAAAAGACTCAGAACAATACATGTTGACCACCCAGATTTAGGTCTTGTTGCTGCATGGGCAAGACGTGAGCAAGCCTATGGTAGCTCTGAAGCCATAGAAAGCGCTCTATTCAAAAGACTGCACAACTTCCCAAAAATAGGGAACAAAGACTATCGCAAGCTCCAAGATCTAAGTGACCTCCTCATGGAGCTAGAGTTGACAAAGACTAACTCATGTATACCTGGACTAAGCTTCCTGGACACCGCTCATGGTGTCAACCCAGTGGCGTCTAAACTGCCAAATGGCCTACAAGAGAAATGGGCACAACAGATCTCAAGATACAAAAGAGACTATAACGTATCTTTTCTTCTATTCTCATATTTCTGCAGGTTCATTAGTGATCAAGCCTGGCTGAGAAACAATCCCAGCTTCAGCTTCAGTGAACCCAACCTGCATGCTTCATCCTCACCATTATCAAGGTATGATAACACCACAGCTAAACGTAGAGACTTAAATAGAGCAATGCGTGTACACCTAGATTTCGGAAGGGCACTCCGTATTCGTAGTATGCCGTGTGTAAATAAAAAACTTGTATCAATATATATATACAATTTAATTCTAATAATCACAAAATGACAAGATAAAAATAACATAAAATGACATAGGTGACATTAAAAACCTGGAGATTTGACTGTTTGCGACAATAGTTAGTAATAGTTGTCCACAATCAATGGTGGTTGTGATGGAGAGTCCTCGCTATATATCCTTTGTTCATCCAGTAATACAATAATACAAGCTCTTGTAGTGACTAATAATCTCGTTATTGGATCCAACTTCTTGATATTGGATGATATTGTCCAGTACTCACTATTAAGATGATCGGAGCGGCCGTGGCGTCCCACGTTTGATCTCCGTACTGCGCGCTCTTTGGTAGTAGCGCTGGATCTCGCGAGAGGATCTGCGTTGTAACCAGCGGGTTCACGTACGCTGGCAATTACAATGTTTATAGAGATGTCTCTCTGTAGCTGACTGCCGGCAGTTGTTTTCAGGGGTATTAGTACGCACTTCGATATTGTCAGACGCGTTTCGGGACTGTTAGTACGTCCTGTCCCTTCCTCAGTGACAGGGGTTAAACTGCTGACATCTGCAGCACAGATGTCAGCAGTTTATAGCAGGGGGTCAGCAATGTGCTGACCCCCTGCTATACCCACTAGACACCAGGGAAATGCATTGAAAGGAGGCGGGCGGGGGATCGCAATTGCGATCCCGCCTGCCGCACCGCCCGCCTCCCGCGCCGCCCACCCGCAGCACCGCCCGCAAATCCCCCCCCCTTGCACCGCCCGGGGGGACACTAAGATGGCGGGGTGCAGGGGGGGGGTTAAAATTTACAATAAGGGGCAGATTTTAGTCTCTGATCCCGCGGTCACAGACCGCGGGGATCAGAGACTACATAGCGCAACAAACCGCAGGTCTGAATTGACCTGCGGTTTGTTGCGATCGCCGACACGGGGGGGTCACAGGACCCCCCTCGGCATTGTCACAGGATGCCTGCTGAATGATTTCAGCAGGCATCCTGTTCCGATCACCGCCACGTGCGCAGCGGTGATCGGATCTTCTCAGGGCGTACATGTACGCCCTGAGTCCTTAAGTACCAGGATGCTAGGGCGTACATGTACGCCCTGCGTCCTTAAGAGGTTAAACAAGATGTGTACGTCATCTAATATCCACTCCTTCAAGACCTACATATTGGGAAATGGACATACATCCCACTTCAAACAGTGCCCTCACCATTATGAAGTAAAGGAGAAGCTTCTTGACATTTTCCAAGTACCTCATGTTACTCCTGCCCTTTGTGATGACAACCTAGGTACCACAGTGTTTTTGTACGACAAGTGAGGACAACAAAATAGCCTTGTCAGTTGAAGACAGAGAATTCATCAAAATAATGGACAGGTTCTTTCAGGATGCGTCTAACAACTGGGTTGCACTATTACCTCTTCGAACTACAAGGACCAAACTCTCAAACAATCGTGAACAGGTTCTATCCAGATTCAACTCACTTCAACGAATGCTAAAGAACAAGTCTGAGATGAAGGACCATTTCATCGCCTTTATGAAAAGGATCTTTGACAATGATCACGCCAAACCAGCGCCACCACTTCAAAGACATGATTAGTGCTGGTATGTGCCTTTCTTCGGAGTGTATCACCCACGTAAGCCAAAACAAATCAGGATAGTATTTGACTCCAGTGCCAAGCATCAAGGCATATCCCTGAACGATGTTCTTCTCACTTGCCCAAATCTAGCCAATAACCTTGTAAATGTACTTATAGGGTTTAGAAGAGAAACAGTTGACATAACTGCTGATATTGAGCAAATGTTTTATTGCTTCATTGTACGCGAAGATCATAGGAACTTCCTAAGGTTTCTGTGGCACCGTAACAACAACATGGACAATGAGATTTTTGAATACCGCATGAAGGTGCATGTTTTTGGTAATATTCCCTCACCTGATGTTGCAATATACGGTTTATGAAGAACTGCCCTTGATGGAGAAAAGGAGTATGGCGCGGATTAACGACCCTTCGTTGAGAGAGACTTTTATGTTGACGATGGACTTTACCTACAGACGAAGAAGCCATAGACCTGCTCCAAAGAGCACAAGGTATGCTTTCTAAAGCTAACCTCAGACTACACAAGATTGCCTCAAACAGAGTTTCTGTTATGAAAGCCTTTCAACCTGGCAATCATGCCACAGGATGTAAAGACTTAAATCTGGGAATGGACAAGCCACCTTTACAGAGAAGTCTGGGCCTACGGTGGGACTTATTAGAAGACACTTTCAGCTTTCAAGTCAGCTCCGCAGACAAGCCATTTACCAAGAGTGGTGTTCTGTCAGTGGTGAACAGCTTATACGATCCAATGGGATTTGTGGCTCCCATCACATACAAGGTAAAGCCTTACTTAGACAGCCATAGATGGAATCCATATACCACACTGCTACAACTCAGCCTCTCTTGCTACAAGCCGGAGAAAAGAACTTCACATCTTCTCAGAGACTTCATTTGAGGCCTGAGCGGTTGTTGCCTACCTCAAGGTGAGAGACTCTTCTGATCAACCCACATTGAGTTTCTGTTTGGGAAAGCTAAGTTAGCACCTAAGCCTGAGCACACAATTCCTAGGCTTGAACTTTGTGGGACTGTGCTAGCTGTAGAAATCGCAGATTTCATATTGCGTGAGCTAATCATTCAGATAGATGACACCAAATTCTACACAGACAGTAAAGTTGTTCTAGGCTACATATACAACCAGGCTAAACGTTTCTATGTCTACATCAGCAACCCTGTAGAAAGAATCAGGAAAGCATCTAAACCTGAACAATGGCATTATGTCCCATCTGAAGTGAATCCGGCAGATCATGCAACCAGCCCGGTGTCTGCAAGTGTTTTTGCAAACTCTTCCTGGTTAACAGGGCCTGAATTCCTGCTGAATCATCCAGAAGAGACCACAGCTGACGTCTTCAGTCTTCCAGAGATTTGTCCTGAAGTTAAAACCCTTGTCACCAAAACTGAGCAAAGACTCATTATACCTGCTCATCACCACATCACCACTCTGTTCATACGGCACTACCATGAATGGGGTAAGGTACGCAAGGTGAAGGTGAAAGTTGCAAGACAAGGGACTGTAAAGACTTTCATCAGACCTATCACAGAACTTGTTCTGCTCTTGCCTTTTGGAGAATGAACTTATTTGCCTATGCTGCTGGATCCTACCTGTGACTTCAAGAAGAAATGTTAAACTTTGCTATAACTTGAAGCCTCACATTGTAGTTGTTGCACTATATGCATGTTCTTTTTATGTATTTCAGGCTTTCAAGACATCAAGCAAATTGCACTGTTGTTTATTTGCATGTATAACTACCGTTATGGTTTAAATAGTGACATTTTCAATACCAGATGGGGAGTGTGCTGCCACGTGGTTAAATTTATGTGGATTTATATAGTTTAATAAATTAAACCATTTCATATGCAGTATTTCTATATGTGGTTATAAGCCCCCATCTAGTGGGCGTTTTTGGTAATGCTGATGTTTTACTTATTCTTGATATCTATGACTCATTTCCTTTCTATGCTCCACCCCTTATTCTGTGTACTTCACTTACTGTGTATCCATACTGCTTCAGCCTCATGAATCAGGCACACATGTATTCTCATGTATGCTAATGAAAGCATTTGACCGCACAATACCGAAATTCAGCTGTTCTGCTATACTCTGTTATCTGATATAAAGAATAAAGCAAGTTACACAGATGAACACAGTGTTGGTGAGTTCAAGCTGTCTTATAAGGATTGTCCGCAGTGATTATATCTGCTTATACAGGTCGGGCATAGAGGTCTCACTAGGGATAAATCGCTATTACAACAATCGGAGTCAGAATAGCACATGCCAGCCAGATTCATATGTACAAATCTGCCTATCCTGAGGATAGGTCAACAATATTCTACTCATAGACATATACGGTACATAGTACGAATATAATTAATTAATCTAAGGCTCTAATCTGTGATGTTATGATTATTAAATAAAGGTAAAGCCAATTAAATTTTGTCTTGTTCATTAAAAATAAAAACATGTTGGAAAAGTTTTCTCTTTCAACTGTCATTATTGAACTGTGGACTGTAAATGTCAAGTTGCCAACAGTTGGCTATGGAGATAATTAATGCATGCCTACTTTTAGATTGTAGGAAATTATTCTTCTTTGATTGAAAAAATATTTGAATATTATAAAATTGGTTCAAAATGGGAAAAAAAATTGAGGCTCATATAGCACGCCTATTAGAATTTTCGTCCTTTCTTCTTTTCACTGTTCTCTTTGTTTTTTTTTTTTCTTTTCTGTTTTTTGTTGCCTTTGTATACCATTCTTTTTACAAAATAAGATATATGATTTCTTCGGTAGCTTGTTTTTTGTCTATATTATATACATATGGGCGATTATATCCTTATGCACTGCCCATGCTCACTTACACTAATAGGAAGTAAGTAAAGCAGAGGGGTTACCCAAGACCCTCATGTACAAGCAAAGATTGGCACTGTGAACTGTGACTCCCCTGGGATGGCACTGAAAAGGGATTGAGAATGTCCTGGCAGAAGACAACTGCTTATTGGGGTCCCACAGCATTGGAGAACTCTTCTGAGAAGTTTCACAATCTGGGTACATATTGTGGTGATTTGAGATGAGTGAATTGAAGCTGATGAAGTGAAATTCAATCAGAATTTCAGGAAAAATTAGATTTGCACCGAATGCGAATTTCCTCGTGCTTCGTGCTAACAAATCGCATATTTTCCAAAAATGGCTGCTACATGTGTGATGACCTGGGGCAAGGAACTCTAGGAAGTCGGGATCATCCATATTGACATCCATGCAGCCCATCAGCAGCCAGCCAGCCCTGTGATGTCACAGTCCTATTAATACGGTGGCCATCTTAGATTCTGCCAATCACCAGCGTGCTTAGTGCTGGGAGAGACGTGTCTGCAGGCGCTAGGGACAGTGATAGGAAATACTTAATTGTGGTGGAATAAAAAAACGATTTACAAGTGCAGCGAAAGATTACTCAAGGTGTAGGAAAAGGATATGAAGGAACGATTCCACCAGCATTTGTGTTGAACAGGGTTCAGTCGGGGGAGGGGTTTACAGGAACAATCCTATTACACCTTGCTGCACTGACTGGGGATCCAAATTGCTATTATACAGCTCTGTAATTCCAGCAAACCTGTCCTATTAGGGTGCAAGTGCTGTCTGATACAAGCATTAAAAGGGTTCATTACATGGAAATATTTCTATGTTTTATTTGCCCTTATGTGGTGCAGTTATATGTTCAAAAGCATTTTTTGGCTTGTATTAGTCGGAAAAAAAGGCTTATTGGCCGTTGTGTGGTGAAGGGCGAAAATTACATCCCTTTTTGTCGTGTATTAGAGGCAAAAGTAAAATATATTTGCCGCTCGGGGCAGTTATCTGTTTTAAAGCCCCTTTTTCTGCAAACTAATATACTGCAAACATGGCTTTAGAATATATGACTGCACCGCAGAACATCAATTAGGCCCACATTTTTCTCTACTTTTACGCAACAGGCTTTTCAACAAATATTTTTTTTCTTTTTCCACTTATACAAGTGGAAAAAGAAAAAAAATATTTGCCACTCAGTGGTGCAGTTATCTGTTTTAAAGCCCTTTTTTGCGTTTACTAGTGGAAAAAGAAAAAAATATTTGCCGCTCAACGGTGCAGTTATCTCTTCTAATGACCTTTTTAGGGCCTAATTGCCGTTCTGCGGTGCAGTGATATATTCTGAAGCCCAGTTTGCTGTGTATTAGTGGCAAAATAAACATATATAGTCTTCATTCAGAGTTGCATATATCTGTTGAAAAGCCTGTTGCGCAAAAGTAGAGAAAAATTTGGGCCTAATTGATGTTCTGCGGTGCAGTCATATATTCTAAAGCCATGTTTGCAGTATATTAGTGGCAAAATAAAAATATATTCTCCATTCAGCGTTGCACTTATCTGTTTAAAAGCCTTATGTGTAAAAGTTTAAAAAAAATTAGGGCCTAATTGCCGTTCTGCAGTGCAGTGATATATTCTAAAACCCAGTCTGCCGTGTATTAGTGGTGAAATAAAAAATATTTGATCTAACATTTGATTATTTGATCTAACAGTATGTCAGACAGAGAAGTGCCAGGCCCTGCACAGAGGAGAGGCAGAGGAGAAAAATTTTCTGGCGCAGGCAGAGGTTGCAAAAGAGTAAGGGGTCTTGGCAGCAGGGGTCACTTCGAGAGGCCTGAGCTCCCAGTGTCAGCTAGTGGTCATGACCAGCAACCCAGCGATCCTTGAATGGTTGACTCAATCTTCGATTTCATTGCAAGTAGGGTTGTGCGAACCCGAACTGTAAAGTTCGGATTCGTACCGAACTTTAGGGTTTTTGGTACCCGGACATTTTCGTAAAAGTTCGGGTTTGGCGATTTCTTGGCGCTTTTTGAAAGGCTGCAGGGCATCCAATCAACAAGCGTTTCACTAGTCTGCCCTTAGAAGCCATCACAGCCATGCCTACTAATGGCATGGCTGTGATTGGCCAAGAGCAGCATGTGACCCAGCCTCTATATAGGCTGGAGTCACGTAGCGCCGCACGTCACTCTTCTCTTCTCAGTGTAGGGATAGGATGCTGCTGCTGCTGTGAGGGAGAGATTAGGGAAGAATTCTGTTGAACTTGGTGGTGTTCAAACTTTAAACTACAGCGATTATGGAGGGTGCTATGCTACATTTTTGTTCCCAGCCCTGAGCCCAGTGACACTGAAAAATAACTTTTAATCCATCTGATAGTTCGTTGAGCGTCGGCGGCCATTTTTGACAGTGCAGTGCACTTGCAACTGCATGTGAACTGCATGTGTGCCAGGAACATGACTTCAATTATGTTCTGGTAGCTCAGTGGAGGACAAAATCACTTTTTGGCCGGTCAAGTACCCCTGCGCCCTGCAATGCATACTTGGCAGTGAAAATTGTTGTGACCTAAAGTGATTTTTTATCTGTCTGCAACATGCACTGCATATCTGACAGTCCAATAAAACTGTTAAATACTGCATTTACCATGCTGCTATAAAAAATCATACTTTTTTTGCTAGAAAGTAAATTTACGCGCTATGCTGCATTTCTGACAGTCCAATTAAACCATTACATACTGCAGTTACATTGCTGCTATAAAAAAGCAAATTTTTTGTACTAGATAGCAAATTTGTGTGCTATGCTGCATTTCTGACAGTCAAATAAAACCGTAACATAATGCATTTACATTGGTGCTATAAAAAAAATCACACTTTTTGTGCTAGATAGGTGACAGGGACGTAAATTTGTAAAAATCGTCTATTCCATTGGTGGGTGATATTTTACCATTTTTGCAGTATACAATACCCTGATCTGCATAGGTGACAGGGAGGTAAATTTCAAAAAATCGTCTGTTACATTCTTGGGTGACATTTTACCATTTTTGCCATATACAAACCCCTGTTTTGCGTAGGTGACTGGAGGGTAAATTTCTAAAAATCGTCTGTTACAGTACATTCTTGGGTCATAAAGTACCCCTGCACTGCATACCTGACTTGGAAATATATTCAGTAAATTAGGTAAGCCTTCAGATTGTTAGGTGATCTGTTCCCATTCTTTCTTTCAAAGTACCCCTGCACTACATACCAGACTGGGAAACATATTCTGTAAATTAGGTGGCATTCAGATTGTTGGGTGATCTGTACCCCTTCTTTCTTTCAAAGTATCCCTGCACTGCATAACAGACAGGGAACTTAATTCATTATAATTGGTGGTTACATAGTTGCTTGACATAAAGTCTTTTTTTGCTGTTAAACCAAAGGTAGTCGCCAACAACAATGTGTTTTGTTTTCTTTTTTTTTTTTATAAATTGGGGTAGACCTTAAAACATTGGGAAATATAAAAAAGAAAACAAAGAGTAAGTGCGCTGTAGTATAACAATGGTTGGGTGAGGCCGGTATGCATTTCTATTCTGCATAAGGTACGAACAAGTCCTGTGGGATCTATGCCTGGTTCTTTTTAATGAACGTGAGATTGTCAACGTTGGCTGTGGACAGGCGGCTGCGCTTGTCTGTGATAACGCCCCCAGCCATGCTAAACACATGTTCAGACCATACACCGGCTGCAGGGCAGGCTAGCACTTCTAAGGCGTAAAGATCAAGCTGAGGCCATATCCTCAATTTGGAGACCCAGAAGTTAAATGCGGCATACCCAGTGGCGTAGCTAGAAATGACTGGGCCCAACAGCAAATTTTTAAATGGGCCGCCCTCCCCCAGTAATTTTTTCGCAACCCCTTCTTTTCATGCCGCCCCCATTCCTGTGTCTATATTGCCACTATATATAATTTCATTGTATAATACTGTTGAGGGGGCCCTGACAAAATCTTTTAGTCCTCCTCCTGGATGGGCTCCTTCTGGGTCAGGGCTCCAAAGCAGCCGCTTTTCCTGCTTCCCCTGTAGCTATGACCCTGGGCAGACACATCAGTCAGTACGTGTAGGGGTGTACTATTCCACCATTTTGCTGAAATGCGGCCTCATGCTAGGACGTTCCATATCTGCTGGTGGTGCTGGTTGTTATGACGTGGTGACAAAGCTTTTCCACATTTCGGCCATGCTAACCCTGCCTTCTGAGGTGCGGATGGTGACCCAGCTGTGTTGGCGACTTCCTCCTTCTCTCCTTTAGTCTTGTGCTTCCACTGATCCCTCGGTGTCAGGTGTGAATGCCATCAGCAGCGCGTCTACCAGCGTTGGCTTCTTCCGATCATGCTTCAGTGATGAAATTAAGGATGGCACATTGTCCTTGTAACGTGGATCCAGCTGGGTGGCCAACCAGTAATCTGCACAAGTTAGAATGTGGGCAACTCGGCATTCGTTGTGCAGGCACTGCAGCATGTAGTCGCTCATGTTTGCCAGGCTGCCCAGAGGCAACGACAAGCTGTCTTCTGTGGGAGGTGTATCATCTGTGTCCTCCGTATCCCCCCAGCCATGCTCAAGTGATGGCCATGAGCTGCTTTGGGTGCCACCCTGCTGTGAATATGGTTTCCTCTTCTCCTCCTCCTCCTTCTCCTCCTCCTCCAGAACTGTGCACTGGCTGGACAATTGTGAACCTGGCCTATGTTGGTGCAGGAACCCACCCTCCGAGCCACTTGTATATGACTGGCCTTATAAGTTAAGGGTAAGGCATTTATATAGTTTTTTTGTTTATTTAGTTTATATGACTTATAGTTATTTAAATATGTTTATAACAACAAACTGTCCTCTGTGGGGGGTGTATCAACTGTGTCCTCCGTATCCCCCCAGCAACGCTCAAGTGATGGCCATGAGCTGCTTTGGGTGCCACCCTGCTGTGAACACAGTTTCTTTTCCAACTCCTCCTTCTCCTCATCCTCCAGAACTGTGCCTTGGCTGGACAATTGTGAACCTGGCCTATGTTGGTGCAGGAACCCACCCTCCGAGCCAGTTGTATATGACTGGCCTTATAAGTTAAGGGTAAGGCATGTATATAGTTTTGTTTGTTTATTTAGTTTATCTGACTTATAGTTATTTAAATATGTTTGTAAGTAAATTTGTAAATACTGGCGTTCAATAGGTTGATGGAAATAGCTCACTAGCCTCATACACACAGTAGGTGCATAATCTAAGTTGATTCACCCTTCAATTAGCTTATAACAGTAGAAGATTGGCACACTAGCACATACGAAGCGACACGGAATAAACTTCGCAATTTATTACAGCTGTATATACTAATTAAAATGGAATACAAAAAATGCACATAAAAAATGAATAAAAACAATATATACAATATTCCCAATATGCACAATGAGTACTATTAATGTCTCGCAAGATCTTTGGTCACCTGATTCGGCCAACATACTCAACCGCTAACTTATGTCCATAAATTATGTAGATACCCTGAGGTCTTTCTTTGGTATGAATCCTTCTTTGTTGTTATACAAAAGTTTTTTGTGACAAAAAATAGCGCATAAGTTATGGATCCTACTTTAGTAGATGACAAAATGTTCATATACCTAAATAGCGCAGGTAGCGATAGTTTGAGCCGCAGTGAGAATGCTCAAAGTCCACAGATATAACAAGATGGTAGTTTGGACTTTTCTAGTGGACGAGAGTAAGCTTGGCAACAAACAGATAGGTTCATCCATTTCTAAATGCGGTCAACCCACTTTTCAAACACACTAGATCCAATATTTGGAAAATGAAAATATTAGCAAAAATTTGCATAAAAAGTAAATCCTGAAGATATTCGCAAAATGCGCATAAAAGTCAGTACTGGTGACCCACGTTCGTGGGCTTACCTTCTTTTGTTCTCAGCTGGATTTTTGTTTCTTGTGTTAATTGTTGTGGCCGGCTATAGACTGGCGTCCCGGCTTCTGTTTCGTCAGCGTCTCAATGGTAAATCAGTTTGTCACATGGATTATACTCACAGTACTGAGATTCCAGCAGATTGAAGCGAATTTTGTGAAGCGTCTTATTTTTTATATCCTCGAGGTAATTGTAAGTAACAGTGCACTGTTAAATCGCGACTCAGGTTTTTGTGGGGTGAGACATTTACCAAACAAGTTTCGGGGATAGCTTTCCCCTTCTTCAGTGGCAACAACCCTTACAAGTGGATTATGGGTTTTTATACTCTTCCATGGTCATATGTAAAAAAAGATTTGGATTCCTTAAGTATGGATTTTTCGCATATACGGTTTTTTTGTTGATCTTATAAAATTCTCTATTGCTATAACCGCATACATTATCTTGTATTCTTCATAATCAATTAAGTTTTACTAATTTGTCATATATTTTTTTACATGCGATTTTAATGCGATTATTATGCGTATTATTTCTTTCATAGTGCGTTTTTTTCCATATTTTTTGCATTTCTTAACGCTGGACTTACTGCCTATCATATTTTGTTAAAATTACATCCCTAACCCCAATTTTGGGCTAATGTACACATATGTTTCTCACTTATGGTGATTGTTATAAAGAAATACATGTGTGTTATCTTTATGCATCTTGTTCAAATGACTGTCTACACAACTTTCAAGTGTATTAAGCCGTCTTACGGCCATATTATTAATCTGGCACATTCAGGGACAAAATCGACCAAAATTCCAGCATAGGGAGATATATGTATTATTCACAGGCTGTGAATACGGGATAAACTTTATTTTATTACAGCTGTATATACTGATTAAAATGGAATACAAAAAATGCAATATATACAATATTCCCAACCTAGAACCTATGCCACAAATGTGAACCTGGCCTTAAAAAAGGGGCTATCTTGGGCACATTAACTAAGTTTCCAGATGGAGTTTTATTCCATATTCTGTAGGCTAATTAGTTGCCAACACCTACAGTATCATTCCTTAGTATGTTGATTTTCCCAAATGAATACATAATTCATTAATTAAAGAATATGTGATAATGCACATGACATGCAATATGTAATTCTATAATGTAAGGGAAGATGCCTGTAAAATATTAATGATTTGCAATAATTCTGGCTGATTATAATCAAAATCAGACTAAAGCACAAGCAGGCAAGATAATGCTTATGGGCTTTCCTAATTAAAGTGCAGTGATGCTGACCCGACACTCTTACATAGGCACTCCTATTCGTTTTATGTCTGTTTACCAATTTCTGATATGAGCTTTTCAGCTAAATAAGCAACCCTATTGTCTAATTGAATGGCATTAAGTCAACTAACACATTAAATTATAACTTTTCTGGTATCTGTAATTCACTAGTATCTATGTACCTTGCTTGCCCTGAATTTCTAGTCGGATTTCGAAGAGCTGAGGATTGCCTAGCAAGTGTTAATAGAAGCTCCAAACACTATCCACATAATGTAAGCTTCTGTTATTTCTCTATGGGATTGAAACCCTATCTAGTGATATAAGAAATCGAGTTCCATTAGCGGGATAAATGAAAAGATGTGTCTAATCCTCCAGGGAGAAGTATAACTTTTCAGATGAAATTTCTTAATGAGAAGAATTTTTTGTTTCTAGCTGCTTATTATAAAAAACGACTAGGCCCACATTTAAAATAAAATTACGACACAAGATGAAGACATCCAGGCTCCTGCTGGCTTAACTCTGCCTCTACTAAAAAGGCTGCACAATAAAAAGCGATCTTCATTGGAGCCCGAGGCAGATCTGTAAGTCTGCACAAAGGGCTTATGCCTTGCAACTGAAATTAATCTACGGAGATTGATTTTTGAATGAAGTGCCACTGATTTATTGGTGGGTAGGTAGGCCCGGCAAAGCCCTATCCTCATTTACTGCTATCGCAAGTGGCTATGGCTTTGTGATAAGAGACCATTTTGCTTTGATGCACAAATCTGTGGAAGTAGTTCGGAATTGAAGTTGTACAGAGACTAGATATCAAGCTGGCTGTATTGACACCATGCAGGGCTCGTGATTTACTGCCTCCTACTTTAACATCTGCTGGAGAGTAAAGTTTTACACAGTTTAATACATTCCATGCAGGGAAACCGAAGACAGATGTATGCACCAATCAGCCATAACATTAAAACTATTGTCAACTACTGTATCTATTATGTTATGTATCTACGCTGTCCCATGTGCAGCACGTTGTGATGTACTATGTGTTCTGACACCTTTCTATCATCGTAAGTAGTGATGAGCGAAGTATTGAAAAATAAGATTTAGCTGCTTCACCAAATTTTATAAAAAAAATTGCTCCATGATGAATTACTTCGCCACAAAGGGCATTTCTTTGTAAGTAGTGGGTGCAATGACATGGAGCGGCCCCTCAGATGCTGCATGTATTACTGATCACTGGATCTGACATTGATATTACAGTGTAAAAAAAAAAAAAAAAAAGTGATACAATTATACTTACCTCGTCCGTTTGATTGCGATGACTGAAGACCTAGCACGAAATCTTGCACGGCCTGTAATGATGCCATCACATCAACCAGCGTGGTGACGTCATTAGCCACTGCGCATGGGATTTTGGGCGAGATCTTTAATCAAGATGGCAGCTGGCTCTTCACTCTTAAAAGGATGAGGTAAGTATAATTATTCTTTTTTTTTTTTACGGTCATTCAGGGAGAATCGATTCGCTACCACAAAGCACGAGGAAATTCGGCTTTGCGGTAAATCAAATTTTCCCTGAAATTTGGATCGAATTCCACATCGTGGTGTTCGATTCACTCAACTCTAGTAAGCATTATCAAATGGCAAGAAAAAATAGACTGGATCGCACATCCACAATGCTTAACCCTTGATATACGCTCTTCAGCTAAATACTATGATACTAACCCCCCATATCGCATGCAGATAATGGAGACATTAGTTTACATTTTGATCAAAAGGTAGTAAGCCCACTCACCAACGT
The DNA here is from genome assembly GCA_033119425.1 of Bufotes viridis. Lineage (NCBI taxonomy): Eukaryota > Metazoa > Chordata > Amphibia > Anura > Bufonidae > Bufotes > Bufotes viridis. The sequence continues at coordinate 94,470,506 of CM065590.1, forward strand.
CACGGTTGTCTCCTAGAGCGGGTATCTACTCTGTCCATAATCTGACGAAGGCGCCATGCTGCATGGCGACACGTGGCACCATCCTAGCAGGCCGCAGCTACGCAGGCCAGCCAGAAAAGCACCACGACAACAGAGGCCACCATGCAGCATAGCACCGTCTGAACAGGAGCCTAATGCAACCTGCTCAGTACTAACAGAAACAGGACTAACACTAGTAGGTCACTCACACTCTTATGCAGTCTCCTGCTAATTAATTAAAACCGCCTGTGGTATGTGGGAGGAGTGCTGATGCCAGGAATAAACAAGAAGGAAGGTAAATATGTATCAAATGGCAAGAAAAATAGACTGGATCGCACATCCACAATGCTTAACCCTTGATATACGCTCTTCAGCTAAATACTATGATACTAACCCCCCATATCGCATGCAGATAATGGAGACATTAGTTTACATTTTGATCAAAAGGTAGTAAGCCCACTCACCAACGTCACGGTTGTCTCCTAGAGCGGGTATCTACTCTGTCCATAATCTGATGAAGGCGCCATGCTGCATGGCGACACGTGGCACCATCCTAGCAGGCCGCAGCTACGCAGGCCAGCCAGAAAAAGCACCACGACAACAGAGGCCACCATGCAGCATAGCACCGTCTGAACAGGAGCCTAATGCAACCTGCTCAGTACTAACAGAAACAGGACTAACACTAGTAGGTCACTCACACTCTTATGCAGTCTCCTGCTAATTAATTAAAACCGCCTGTGGTATGTGGGAGGAGTGCTGATGCCAGGAATAAACAAGAAGGAAGATAAATATGTATCAAATGGCAAGAAAAAATAGACTGGATCGCACATCCACAATGCTTAACCCTTGATATACGCTCTTCAGCTAAATACTATGATACTAACCCCCCATATCGCATGCAGATAATGGAGACATTAGTTTACATTTTGATCAAAAGGTAGTAAGCCCACTCACCAACGTCACGGTTGTCTCCTAGAGCGGGTATCTACTCTGTCCATAATCTGACGAAGGCGCCATGCTGCATGGCGACACGTGGCACCATCCTAATTAATTAGCAGGAGACTGCATAAGAGTGTGAGTGACCTACTAGTGTTAGTCCTGTTTCTGCTAGTACTGAGCAGGTTGCATTAGGCTCCTGTTCAGACGGTGCTATGCTGCATGGTGGCCTCTGTTGTCGTGGTGCTTTTCTGGCTGGCCTGCGTAGCTGCGGCCTGCTAGGATGGTGCCACGTGTCGCCATGCAGCATGGCGCCTTCGTCAGATTATGGACAGAGTAGATACCCGCTCTAGGAGACAACCGTGACGTTGGTGAGTGGGCTTACTACCTTTTGATCAAAATGTAAACTAATGTCTCCATTATCTGCATGCGATATGGGGGTTAGTATCATAGTATTTAGCTGAAGAGCGTATATCAAGGGTTAAGCATTGTGGATGTGCGATCCAGTCTATTTTTCTTGCCATTTGATACATATTTATCTTCCTTCTTGTTTATTCCTGGCATCAGCACTCCTCCCACATACCACAGGCGGTTTTAATTAATTAGCAGGAGACTGCATAAGAGTGTGAGTGACCTACTAGTGTTAGTCCTGTTTCTGTTAGTACTGAGCAGGTTGCATTAGGCTCCTGTTCAGACGGTGCTATGCTGCATGGTGGCCTCTGTTGTCGTGGTGCTTTTCTGGCTGGCCTGCGTAGCTGCGGCCTGCTAGGATGGTGCCACGTGTCGCCATGCAGCATGGCGCCTTCGTCAGATTATGGACAGAGTAGATACCCGCTCTAGGAGACAACCGTGACGTTGGTGAGTGGGCTTACTACCTTTGATCAAAATGTAAACTAATGTCTCCATTATCTGCATGCGATATGGGGGTTAGTATCATAGTATTTAGCTGAAGAGCGTATATCAAGGGTTAAGCATTGTGGATGTGCGATCCAGTCTGTTTTTCTTGCCATTTGATACATATTTATCTTCCTTCTTGTTTATTCCTGGCATCAGCACTCCTCCCACATACCACAGGCGGTTTTAATTAATTAGCAGGAGACTGCATAAGAGTGTGAGTGACCTACTAGTGTTAGTCCTGTTTCTGTTAGTACTGAGCAGGTTGCATTAGGCTCCTGTTCAGACGGTGCTATGCTGCATGGTGGCCTCTGTTGTCGTGGTGCTTTTCTGGCTGGCCTGCGTAGCTGCGGCCTGCTAGGATGGTGCCACGTGTCGCCATGCAGCATGGCGCCTTCGTCAGATTATGGACAGAGTAGATACCCGCTCTAGGAGACAACCGTGACGTTGGTGAGTGGGCTTACTACCTTTGATCAAAATGTAAACTAATGTCTCCATTATCTGCATGCGATATGGGGGTTAGTATCATAGTATTTAGCTGAAGAGCGTATATCAAGGGTTAAGCATTGTGGATGTGCGATCCAGTCTGTTTTTTCTTGCCATTTGATACATATTTATCTTCCTTCTTGTTTATTCCTGGCATCAGCACTCCTCCCACATACCACAGGCGGTTTTAATTAATTAGCAGGAGACTGCATAAGAGTGTGAGTGACCTACTAGTGTTAGTCCTGTTTCTGTTAGTACTGAGCAGGTTGCATTAGGCTCCTGTTCAGACGGTGCTATGCTGCATGGTGGCCTCTGTTGTCGTGGTGCTTTTCTGGCTGGCCTGCGTAGCTGCGGCCTGCTAGGATGGTGCCACGTGTCGCCATGCAGCATGGCGCCTTCATCAGATTATGGACAGAGTAGATACCCGCTCTAGGAGACAACCGTGACGTTGGTGAGTGGGCTTACTACCTTTGATCAAAATGTAAACTAATGTCTCCATTATCTGCATGCGATATGGGGGGTTAGTATCATAGTATTTAGCTGAAGAGCGTATATCAAGGGTTAAGCATTGTGGATGTGCGATCCAGTCTATTTTTTCTTGCCATTTGATACATATTTATCTTCCTTCTTGTTTATTCCTGGCATCAGCACTCCTCCCACATACCACAGGCGGTTTTAATTAATTAGCAGGAGACTGCATAAGAGTGTGAGTGACCTACTAGTGTTAGTCCTGTTTCTGCTAGTACTGAGCAGGTTGCATTAGGCTCCTGTTCAGACGGTGCTATGCTGCATGGTGGCCTCTGTTGTCGTGGTGCTTTTCTGGCTGGCCTGCGTAGCTGCGGCCTGCTAGGATGGTGCCACGTGTCGCCATGCAGCATGGCGCCTTCATCAGATTATGGACAGAGTAGATACCCGCTCTAGGAGACAACCGTGACGTTGGTGAGTGGGCTTACTACCTTTTGATCAAAATGTAAACTAATGTCTCCATTATCTGCATGCGATATGGGGGGTTAGTATCATAGTATTTAGCTGAAGAGCGTATATCAAGGGTTAAGCATTGTGGATGTGCGATCCAGTCTATTTTTTCTTGCCATTTGTCTAGTAAGCATTATATTTACTGTATGTTTTACAGTTTCCTTAAGACTGGACCAGAACTTCTTCTCCTCACACTCACAAACACGGCACCAGTCACTCTGTCATGGGTTCACGGTTTGTCTTTCTTTGCACCACTTTTAGTTGGTACTAACCACTGCACTATGGGAACAGCCCACAATTAGAGATGAGCGAACTTTAAAAAAAAGTCCGGTGTTCGGCGTTCGGATTGTGGTAAGTCGCGCATCCCGTTATGGATTCCACTATAGCGGCATATGGAATCTATAAGGGGCGGCTGCCACCAACCTGAACTGTTGAACATCTGACGGACCTGGGGTGACGTCACTGTCATGTGATCAGTGCAGGGGGCGTGGCTCAGCACTGGATTTGATCCAGTGCTGAGCCACGCCCCCTGCACTGATCACATGACAGTAACGTCACCCCAGGTCCTTCGGCTGTTCAACAGTTCGGGTTGGTGGCAGCCGCCCCTTATGGATTCCATATGCTGCTATAGTGGAATCCATAACGGTATGCGCGACTTACCACAACCCTAACGCCGAACACCGAACTTTTTTTTAAAGTTCACTCATCTCTACCCACAATACCTAGCCATCAAAATTTTACTCTTATCAAAGTCATTCAAATCCTTACACTTGTCTATTTTTCCTGTTTCCAATGCATTAACTTCAAGTATTATACAGTAATTCACTTGCTGGCTAATACCACATCGCTTGACAGGTACCATTTTCACAAGATAATCACTTGTATGTCATTATACAGTACCATTTCCATCGAGTAATAACTCGCTCACAGTCTTTTCTGGTATTTTCTGCCATATTTACCAAGAATTTGCTGTTTTCAGTCTCAGAATTCGGTACATGAAAACTGTGTAAATATAATTTGTCACCTTCTGCTGCTTATTTGTAAGGCTATTTGCAGACTAACATCAGAGATTCGGCAGGCTGTGTGCAGTAGTATTCTTCCGGACAATTTGAGGTATATTCGCTGGAATGTGGCTGGATCTCCGCGGGCCCCATTACACTGAATGGGGCCGGCGGAGCCTTACAAACCTCTGGCAAACCTCTTACAAACCTCTGGCAATGCCGGAGAGCGCAGAGGTCTGGCAGGCTGTTCTGACACTAGTGTGCAACTAGCCTAAGGGTACTTTCACATTTGCGGCATAGCCATCCGGCAGACTGTTCCGGAGGGTGAACAGCCTGCCGGATCCGCCATGCCACAAGTACCTGTGTGCTGCCGTGCTGCCGCTCCATCCCCATTGAGCTACGGCGCACCATGTCTGTGCACGGCAAAGATCGCCGGACTTAAAAGTCGGACCTGCAGTACTTTTGGTCCAGCGATCTCCGAACGTGCACTGCCGTGTTGCGCCGTAGCTCCGCCCCTGCTCCATTATAGTCAATGGGGACGGAGCGGCAGCACAAAGGTACTTATGGCACGGCGGATCCGGGAGGCTGTTCACCCGCCGGAACAGCCTGCCAGATAGCTATGCCGCAAATGTGAAGTACCCTAAAGTTTACTCTGCAATAATGCGTTGTGCACATGGCCTAAATGCTGACCTAGAGGTACTGTAAAGCTACCTTAATTACACATAACATATCTGTCATACTATTCCAAAGTTCTGTGGATCAGCCCCCCAGGTACCCGGTCATATGCTGCTCCACATTTGAAAATCCTATTTCCTGGCATTACACCTTGTACAAGGTTTCTGGCCAAGAATAAGGATGATGCATTAGTTCTGCTGTGGAATGGGCCAAAATTAGTCCTCTGCCTGGCACATGAACAGAAGAAGTGGATGCAGGAGTTTGTGCATGAGGAGTGTCACATGATGCAGAAGACCAATCCACACAAGTTCAGAATGGTAGGATATTTTACACTTTGTTCTATAGTTCTTTGTAATTAAGGGGACTTTGCTGGACTTTCTGGGTCCTAGAAAACCTCTTAAAGATTCAGAGAAAAAAACCTCCAGTTCTCCCTTACGAGTATAGTATCTAATGTATGCAGAAATAATTTTAAACCAGGAGAGTTGAGGACCAAAGGATCAAGACATAAAGGTGACTAGGCACCAGGCGTGTTTAAGCAGCACTAGCAAATTATTAAAGGAAACTGTTATTGGGATATGACTCAGTTTTTATATGTCTCCTGGATTCCTACATGTTCTACAGTGGTTTTAATTATGGTTATTGACCTTAATTAAGAGCCCATGCTAAGAGAGCTACAGGGCTGTGAACATTATTCTAGAACCTGTATTAATAACCACAACATATTTCAGAGCTGTTGTTTACTTAAATTTAAATGTCTTGACCAATATTCACATTTCATAAAAAAATCTGTTTTATAGCAAAGTTCTATGAAAAAGCAAAGCTACCCACTCTTCAGAGCACTTCCACTGTAACATTGGTTAAATATTATCTTCTTTTTTAATAATTCCCACTTAAAATTACCTTAACTGATAATAAAGAGTCAACCTGCTTAAGCAAAGAGACATTATTTTGGGGGATACCTGCAAGGTATCTGGACAGCCCGAGTTACCACCAGTAAGGAAGACTGTTTGATCTGCCAACATGAATGAGCGGCTCACAGTTTCATTAACCACCATCCAGACACAGGTGACATCTTCATTACATACCCTTGTCACTGCCCAGAACATTTCATGGTGCTTATCAGAAGGAAATTTGATATCATCAAAATCATTACGTGTGAAGCAACACATTGTCTCAACTGCTGGTGTGATGATCTGGGTAGCCATCACATATGGCAGTCGGTTACCTAGTAGGAACACTAATAACTTAGTGATATGTGCAGGACATCCTATGGTCAAATGTTTTCCCTCTCAAGGCAGGGATTCCAACAATTTTTCAACAGGTTATTGCTTGCCCAGAAGCATCAAGGGTATCCCAGGAATGTCTCTGCCAAATTGTGACATTACCTTGGCCTGTCCAGTGGCCAGTTTTATCACCAATCAAGCATTTATGGGACCAGTTGGGACTCTAGCTTTGGAATCTACAGGCCCAGCTGCAACATCTGTAGGCAAATGTGCCACAGGGTGCCATATGGAACCTAAACGTCTTAATGCTCTACTGCATTTCATCTTGTATCCAGGCTAGAGCTGGCCCAAGATGGTAATAGAGCCTCCTTTCAATTGTACAGTTTTCCTCAATAAGCTTACAGTATGTCTTCTCTCTACTATTGTACTGTAATATTTTAAGAATGTGAAATGTCAGAATAATACTTGAGACTTAACCTATTTCAGCTTTTTTTATTATTATCAGATTTCCAGTGGCTCAGACGTTTATATACACGTGGTTATTATTTGTTAGCATTTCCAATAAATGGTCTAACTTGGGTCATACATTTTAGATAGCCTGCCCATACATTTCTATGAGGTCAGAGGTTCATTATGTTCACTTTGATGTCTTTAAGACATTTGCCACAACTTTGGAAATATTCTTTGCGTCGTTGTCCATTTAGAAGAATCCTTTGCTTCCAGACTTTACTCTGATGTCTTGAGCTGCGCCAATATCAATATCTCCACATAATTTACTTTCCTCGTAATGCTTTCTATTTAGTTTTCAAACCAGCATCTGGATATGAATTCTTATGCAATTGGATGTAATTAAAAATGTATTATATATATTATACATTGAGTTATTCAAAGAAAGCTATCTGTATAGCACCACCTGCTGTTTGTATTTTTTTCCAATTTGTCTGTTCTGCTCACTGAGACAAAAACACATGCTCAATTTCATCCCTAAACTGCCACCAGCTGCAACAGAAGGAACACACCCTCTGAGAAAGGACACAGAATAAATCTAGCAGAACAATTGGAGCAATGAAGAGGCAGGTCTTGGGATCCATGTGAGGTACAGGGCTGGTTCTAGCTTTGTTAGAAAGAGGTTGTCATGTACTGTATGATGTCTGATTTCCATTTTTTACAATAAATCAGGGGATAACCCCTTTAAGAGCACCAGTCCCTACTTCAACACAGCACCCCCACAACATGATGCTGACAACCCAGTGCCATATTAGTTTCCTGTCACTTAAAGAGACAGTGTACCAAATTATTATTTTGCCCCTAACTAAGCCCCTGCCCTCCTTGAGAGATTATAGATAGATTCTGTTGCATATTGAAGACTGATGTAACCATAAGTTTATTGCCCATGTAAGTCAAGTAAAGGCTGCTTTTGTTAAGTTACGATTGTGCTGGCCTGATTTCTTCCACTATCTCATAGTGAAGAGCCATGCATACTATTGGTGGCCAAAACGTCAATTCTGTAAAGGGACTGACAAGTAGTAATGCCCTGATTTATGAAAACAAGAAGCACAGCCGGATGCTGAGCCTTATTTATGACAAGGCGTGCGGTGCTGACACCAAGACTATTAGCAGCTGGTTGGACAGCTCTGAGAACACTTTACTATCAGATTCCCTTTGAATGGTACTTACTTGTCTTATACTTTCCTAAAAATCTTTTTATTTTTAGTTAGGGTGGATGTTTTTTCTTTAAATTTAGTGAATTGTTAATATACCCTCACTTTCAAGAGGTATTTCTTTAAGAGTAAGTAGGACCTAAGCCTATGACTATATAATACTGTACAGTTGGATGTTATAGACAGGATTATTCTTTATATTCTATATTTTTTCTGATGCTACACTGGCCACAAAGTCGTGAAAAGCGGTCCAGCAATGACAGAGGTCACTTCTGAGAAAATTACATCCTTCCAGGTTATCTTAAAAGCTCCTTTTGGTTATGTTAAGTCACTTGCTTGTGGCTCCTGCCTGATTTTATTACATCATATTAATATTCTGAGCTGGAAATATATCTGCAAGAAGCCCAGAGGGAAATAAAGCACAAATGCTTCAACAAATGATTGGGGTGGCTGTATTCATTCAGAAGGACACTCTCATTTTATAGCTGATGTTGATTGCATTATATTATTGAAAAGATTTAGATTATAGCATTTTATGAGCCTGAAGCAATATTCACACTATTGAAACAAATTAACCAAACATACTTGCATCACATTTGAGATTGTGCAAAGAAAGTAAACCTTGTCAATCTTAATCCATTCACTGGAAGAGTGAGATTAATATTCTTACTGACTGCACTAAAACAGCTCTAAACTACTCAATATCTGTCCTTCACTTTAGCAAATAGGATCCACATAACAGTTGCTCATAAACTGCAGTGGAAGCTAATGGAAGGCATAATGTCACTTTAAAGAAATGGCATAGCTTTTTTTATGTACAATTGCAATAGTTATACAAACCATTGAGTTTAAAGTAGTTTTGAAAGGCAGTGTTATTTACTCCCTTTCAATCATTTCTGTCACTTTGAAGACTGAAAAATAAAATACAGTATTACAGTATAATTCTCATTATGTGAAAAATAACAATTCTGGTTGATAATGTATGAAGAATTATTATTTTAGTCATGCTTTTGCAAACATAATTATTACTCATAAATATGGGTCTGAATACTTACCATGTGATACCACCATAGCTCAGAAGTACTTATTTCTATTTTTATTACCTTGCCCAGCATTGTGATTAGAGATGAGCAAATAGAAGTTGACGAAGTGGAATTTCTATCAGAATTTAACCCCTTAAGGACTCGGCCCTATTTCACCTTAACTACTTCAGCCCCCCTAGCTTAAACACCCTTAATGACCAGGCCACTTTTTACAATTCCGCACTACACTACTTTCACCGTTTATTGCTCCGTCATACAACTTACCACCCAAATGAATTTTACCTCCTTTTCTTCTCACTAATAGAGCTTTCATTTGGTGGTATTTCATTGCTGCTGACATTTTTACTTTTTTTGCTATTAATCAAAAATGACCGAAATTTTTGCAAAAAAATGACATTTTTCACTTTCTGTTGTAAAATTTAAAAAAAAAACTACATTTCTATATAAATTTTCTCTAAATTTATTGTTCTACATGTCTTTGATAAAAAAGTCCAATAAGTGTATATTTATTGGTTTGGGTAAAAGTTATAGCGTTTACAAACTATGGTGCAAAAAGTGAATTTCGGCATTTTGAAGCAGCTCTGACTTTCTGAGCACCTGTCATGTTTCTTCAGGTGCTAGAATGCCAGGATAGTATAAATACCCCCAAATGACACCATTTTAGAAAGAAGACACCCCAAAGTATTCGCGGAGGGGCATGGTGAGTTCATGTATCATTTCATTTTTTTTCACAAGTTAGCGGAAAATGACACTTTCTGAGAAAAAAAAAAAAAAAAGTTTCAATTTCTGATGACTTCTAGCAAAAAAAAAAAAAATCTCAGACGGACTCACTATGCCCCTCAGTGAATACCTTGGGGTGTCTACTTTCCGAAATGGGGTCATTTGTGGGGTGTGTTTACTGTTCTGGCATTTTAGGGGCCCTAAAGCGTGAGAAGAAAAATGCGTAAAAATGCACTCCTAAAAGGTACTCGTTGGAATTTGGGCCCCTTTGCGCATCTTGGCTGCAAAAAAGTGTCACACATGTGGCAAAATGGGGTCACCCCAAGGTATTCCATTAGGGGCATGGCGAGTTCATAGAAGATTTTTTTTTTGGCACAAGTTAGTGGAAATTGATTTTTTATTGTTTTTTCTCACAAAGTCTTCCTTTCCGCTAACTTTTGACAAAAAGTTTAACTTTTAATGGACTCATTATGCCCCTCAGCGAATACCTTGGGGTGTCTTCTTTCCAAAATGGGGTCACATGTGGGGTATTTATACTGCCCTGGCATTTTAGGGGCCCTAAAGCGTGAGAAGAAAAATGCATAAAAATGCCCTCCTAAAAGGTACTCGTTGGAATTTGGGCCCCTTTGCGCATCTTGGCTGCAAAAGAGTCACACATGTGGCATCGCCGTACTCAGGAGAAGTAGGGCAATGTGTTTTGGGGTGTATTTTTACATATACCCATGCTCGGTGAGAGAAATATCTCTGTAAATTGACAACTTTGAATAAAAAAATTTAAAAGTTGTCGTTTACAGCGATATTTCTCACACCCAGCATGGGTATATGTAAAAATACACCCCAAACACATTGCCCTACTTCTCCTGAGTACGGCGATACCACATGAGTGACACTTTTGCAGCCAAGATGCAAAGAGGCCCTAAACCAATGACTACCTTTAGGATTTCACAGGCCATTTTTACGCATTTGGATTCTCACGCTTTAGGACTCGAATGCCAGTCAGTATAAATACCCCACATGTGATCTCATTGTGGAAAGAAGACACCTCAAGGTATTCTGTGAGGGGTATGGCGAGTTCACAGAAAAAAAAATTTGGCACAAGTTAGCGGAAATTGTTTTTTTCATATTCCACTAACTTGTGACAAAAATAAAATTTTGCATGAACTCACCATACCCCTCACGGAATACCTTGGGGTGTCTTCTTTCTAAAATGGGGTCACATGTGGGGTATTTATACTGTCCTGGCATTTGAGGGTCTCCGCAATCATTACACGTATGGCCAGAATTAGGAGTTTCTGCGATTCTCCGTATATTGAGCATACGGGTAATGAGATTTTTTTCCGTTCAGCCTCTGCGCTGAAAAAAAAAAAATGAACGGCACAGATTTTTCATTCGCATCGGTCAATGTGGATGAAAAAATCTCTGCCAAAATCAGTGACTGCGGTGCGGTGGGCTGGGCGCTAGCTACCTAACAAGTAGCTAACTAACTGGCAGTGATAAGGGTCCCTTATGCCCCATTCACACGTCCGCAATTCTGTTTGCGGAACGGAATTGCGGACCCATTCATTTCTATGGGGACAGACTTTGTCCCGCTCGGATCCGGAATTACGGATCCGCGATTCCGAGTCTGCACTTCCGTTCAGCAAAAATATAGAACATGTCCTATTCTTGTCCGCAATTGCGGACAAGAAAAAGCATTTTCTATATAGTTCTGGCAATGTGCGGATCTGCAAAATCCGGAAAGCACATTGCCGGTGTCCGTGTTTTGAGGATCTGCGAATGGGATCCGCGGATCGGATCCACGGATCCGTGAATCCACGGATCCGCAAAACACATATGGACACATAAAGGGGTGTGATCAATGACAGGGGGTGATCAGGGGGTCTAGATGGGGTGATCAAGGGGTTAATAGGTGAGGGGGGTGGGGGGTTAGTGTAGTGTTTGGTGCAACTTTACTGTGTTACCTGGTCCTCTGGTGGTCGATCCCAGCAAATGGGACCACCAGAGGACCAGGTAGCAGGTATACCAGACGCTGTTCACAAAACAGCGTCTGGTATACATGTTTGATGCGATTTATATCGCATCTACAGCCTGCCAGCGATTGATCATCGCTAGCAGGCTGTAGTATAACTCTCCAGACGCGCGCTCCTGTGAACGCGCGCGCGCCTGCGCGCGCGTTCACAGGAACTCACGGGTCTCGCGAGAGGACGCGCCGATGCATCCACTCAGAAGATCCCGGCCGCCCGCAGGACGCAATCCTGCGTACGGCGGTCCGGGAGTGGTTAAGGACCTGGCCATTTTTTGCAAATCTGACCAGTGTCACTTTATGTGGTGAAAACTTTAAAAAGCTTTTTCTTATCCAGGCCATTCTGAGAGTGTTTTTTCATCACTTATTGTACTTCATGACAGTGGTAAAATGAAGTTGAAAAATTTCATTTTTATTTATAAATGAATACCAAATTTACCAAAAATTTGGAAAAATTTGCAATTTTCCAAGTTTCAATTTCTCTACTTCTATAATACATAGTAATACCGCCAAAAAAGTTATTAATTTACATTCCCCATATGTCTACTTTATGTATTGATCACTTTGGGAATGCTATTTCATTTTTTGGGGACGTTACAAGGCTTAGAAGTTTAGAAGCAAATCTTGAAATTTTTCAGAAGTTTTCAAAAACCCACTTTTTAGGGACCAGTTCAGGTCTGAAGTCACTTTGTGAGGCTTACATAATAGAAACCACCCAAAAATGACCCTATTCTAGAAACTACACCCCTCAAGGTATTCAAAACTGATATTAAAAATGTCATTAACCCTTTAGGTTTTCCACAAGAGTTAATGGCAAATGGAGATAAAATTTCAGAATTTTGATTTATTTGGAAAATTTTCGATTTTAATTCATTTTTTCCAGTAACAAAGCAAGGGTTAACAGCCAAACAAAACTCAATATTTATTGTCCCGATTCTGTAGTTTGCAGAAACACCTGATATGTGGTCGTAAACTGCTGTATGGCCAAACGGCAGGGCGTAGAAGGAAAGGAACACCATATGGTTTTTGGAAGGCGGATTTTGCTGGACTGGATTTTTGATACCATGTCCCATTTGAAACCCCCCGATGCACCCCTACAGCAGAAACTCCAAAGAAGTGAGCCTATTTTGGAAAAATTATTTTTTAGTGTCTCCACATTCTAAAAGCCATATTTTATTTTTATTTTTTGGGCGACTGTAGGGGATCATTTTTTGCGGGATGAGATGGGGTGCATATGACATTTTGGTCGCTTGCTATTACACTTTTTGTGATGTAAGGTGACAAAAATGGCTTTTGACACCGTATTTTTTTTGTTGTGTTCACCTGAGGGGTTTGGTCATGTGTTATTTTTATAGAGCAGGTTGTGACGGACGCGGCGATACATAATATGTATACTTTTTATTTATTTAAGTTTTACACAATATTATCATTTTTTAAAACAAAAAAATCATGTTTTAGTGTCTCCATAGACTGGGAGATTGTCCTATGTGGGTTATCATTTTTTGCAGGATGAGATGACGGTTTGATTGGTACTATTTTTGGGTGCATATAACTTTTTGATCGCTTGATATTACAGTTTTTGAGATGTGAGGTGACAAAAATGTTTTTTTTACATTGTTTTTATTTTATTTTTTTTAACGATATTTACCTGAGTTAGATCATGTGATATTTTTATAGAGCAGGTTTTTACAAACGCAGTGATACCTAATATGTATACTTTTTTTTACTTTAACACAATATTAGCATTTTAGAAAAACAAATGATGTTTTAGTGTCTCCATAGTCTGAGAGCCATATTTTTTAATTTTTTGGGGAGATTGTCCTACGTAAGGACTCATTTGTTGCGGGATGAGATGGCGGTTTTATTAGTACTATTTTGGGAGGCATACGCCTTTATGATCACTTGCTATTACACGTTTTGTGATGCAAGGTGACAAAAATGGCTTTTTTACACCATTTTTTTTTACGGTATTTGCGTGAGTGATTAGGTCATGTGATATTTTTATGAACAGATTTTTACGGACGCAGCGATACATAATATGTGTAGTGTATTTTATTTTTTTAATTTTTATTCAGTGATATGTATTTTTTTATTTTTACTTTGTTTTCCACTTTTTTTCACATTTTTTTTTACCCAGACCCACTTGGTTCTTGTAGATCCAGTGGATCTGGTGTCCATATAATGCAGTAAGTACACTATATAGTGTACTTACTGTATTATTTACTTTACAAAGTCTGAATAGGTTTTTGCCTTTAGCAAAAGCCTATTCAGAGTTTCAGTGCCATGGACAGAGCAAGATGCTTCTTAAAAGCTTTCTTGCTCCCATGGCAACCATTACCCACTGCCATAACAGCAGTGGATGATGGGAAGGGCGGGAAGCTCCCTCCCTCTGCTATCCCATCGTGTCGGGGGGCTGCAAAGGCAAAGCAGCCCCCCGATTGGAGAGGGAGGGGGCTCCATCCCTGTTAACACCTTACAAACAGCGTTCTGTACGGACTGCGGTATGGAAGGGGTTAAACTGCTGACATGTGTAGCACAGATGTAAGCAGTTTATAGCATGGGGTAAGCAATGTTCTGACCCCCTGCTATACCCACTAGACACCAGGGAAATCATTTGAAAGGAGACACCAGGGAAATCATTTGCAATTGAGATCCTGCCTGCCGCACCGCCCGCCTCCCGCCCGCAACACCGCCCGCAATTCCCGCCCCCCCACTGCACCGCCTGGGGGGACACTAATATGGCAGTGTGCAGGGGGGGGGGTAAAATTTATAAGTTTGGGGCATTTTTTAGTCTCTGATCCGATCAGAGACTACAGAAAGCGCAGCAAACCGCAGGTCTGAATTGACCTGCGGTTTGCTGCGATCGCCGACATGGGGGGTCACCGGACCCCCCCCCCCCCGGGCATTGTGCCAAGGTGCCTGCTAAATGATTTTAGCAGGCACCATGTTCCGATCACCGCCACGTGCTCAGCGGTGATCGGTTATTCGCAGAATGTACATGTACGCCCTGCGTCCTTAAGTACCAGGACACAAGGGCGTACATGTACAACCTGCGTCCTAAAGAGGTAAACCGAATCCAAATTTCCTCACGCTTCGTGCCAATGAATCACATTTCTTCCTAAAATGCTGCACATGTTAGGACGTGGAGCAATGAACTCTGGGAATGAGGGATCACCCACAATGCCATGCATGCAGCTAATCAGCAGCTAGCCAGCCCCTGTGATGTCAAAGACCTATATATAGCCTCAGACATCTTGGATTCAGTCATTTTCCAGTGTACTTAGTGCAGGGAGAGACGTCAGCAGGCGCTAGGCACAGTTATAGAAAAAACTTTATTTTTCTGAAAAAATGATTAAAAATTCAGGGAAAGGATAGAGGAGGAATAATTCCACAGTATTGAAGCAGAACAGGGTTCAGTAGGGGCGTTTGCAGCCTGTGTAATAGGAACAATCCTATTACACCTCGCTGCACTGACTGCGGATCCAAATTGTCATTATACAGCTCTGTAATTCCAGCAAACCGTTCTTATTATTGGGGTGCAATCTGATCTACTATTGTCAAGGATGGAGGACAGTTAGCAGGAACTGATAAATAACGACAGACTGGCTTGATACCAAACTAAGCTAAACATAGGAGGGCCCTATAAATCCCTAAGAACTCCTTGTGCACATGTACAAGTCCCGGTGGTAGACAGATACATGCCCTCGTACCTATAACTGAGTGACACCTGAATTCCCTATAGTAGTGAGGGGAACGGCTACCGGCTCCCTGCACTGAATACGGAGGGAGTCAGGGTCACCTAGAATCAAGCCAGCAAACAAAACACAAAGTAAACGGAATGCACTTATCTTAGAGCAAAACAACTGCAGCCTCCAGCAGCACACACTTCATCCAGGAAGTAATATAAACCGCAAGAAGGAGCAGTAAGGGAGAGAATATAAAGCAAACCAATTAATCAAAGATAAGAGGCAGCTAAGGGAGAGAAAGTAACTGAGCAAAGTAAAACCAAAACAAAGAACGTCATACACAAGACAAGGAGGAACCTCTGACTGACCATCTCCCATAACCAGCGGTGACAACTATAGAGACATCGTATGTAGTCAATTGGATGCGGCCTATCTGCGCCATCGTCCATCCTCTCTCAGGTCTGATCAGAGGGGTCTTCGGCGCTCATGTTGCTCTGCCATGGCTGCTGTGGCGGGGGGGGGGGGGGGACTGCCTAGTGAAGAAACTACTCACAAGCAACAGCAGCAGCTAGGCCTGGAGCAGGACCTGAACCAGCAAGTGGTGTCACACTTGGACAGCACCCTTCCTTCCACCCCACATTGAAGATCTGCTGGACCACTGGGCGGCCACACTGGATTTGCGGCTGCAACTGGCCGAGGTTGCCATGGAAAAGCTGTCCTGCCCGGCCAATAGTGTGGCATCAGAGTGGGTGTTTAGTGCGGCGGGGGCCATAGTTACCCCAAGAGGAATTTGCCCGTCCAACCAAAATGTGGAGAGACTAACCTTTGTCAAGATGAATCGGGCGTGGAGTTCCACCCACCAATTCCTGATACATCAGACTAGACCATCCATGGTGCCACATCAACACTTTGACAAAAGCGACTGGTTTCTCCTTGCTACCTACCTCAGCTACTATTCTGATGCTGCCACCTGCCTGATGTTACACATTGATGCCAAGTGCTCCTTCTTTCACCCACCATCTTCAGCTGATACTGGTATTGCCACCCACCTCCCCACTCTGTCACCGGGTCACTCTGTGGTCTCCTGATGCTGCTGCCACCTCCACACTATGTCACCTTGCCACTCTGTAGCCTCCTGATGCTGCTGCCACCTCCACATTGTCATTGTGCCACCCTGTGGCCTTCTCCTGATGCTGCGGCCACCTTCACACTGTGTCACCTTGCCACTCTGTAGCCTCCTGATGCTGCTGCCACCTCCACATTGTCATTGTGCCACTCTGTGGCCTCTGGATGATGCTGCAGCCACCTTAAAATTCTGTCATTGTGCCACACTGTTGCCTCTTCCTAATGCTATTGCTGCCACCTCCATACTCTGTCATTATGCCACTCTGTGGCCTCCTGATGCTGCTGCCACCTCCACACTGTCATTGTGCCACCCTGTGGCCTCCTCCTGATGCCTGATGCCACTCTGTCATTGTGCCACTGTGTGGCCTACTGATGCTGCTTCCACCTTCATACTCTGTCATTGTGCCACACTGTGGCCTCCTGATCCTACTGCCACCTCCAGACTCTGTCATTGTGCCATGCTGCTTCCACCTCACCAGTATGTCATAGGGCCACTCTGTGGACTTCTCATTCTGTTCCCACCCTCCCCACTTCATGACTGTACCATTATTTTGTCTTTCGGCCTGGCTGACATCATTATTTATTTGATCCTTCTTTTGATCTGTCAGAAGGAAGGAAAAATGAGACACACAATAGATCCTGTCTATAAAACAGCTGAAATGTCTGCATGACATAGTCCCTATTTTGCATCAGAATTGGCTTATGATTTGGTAGCCAAAAGCAGGAGTGGGTACAAAACACAGAATACATGCAAATATTTCATTCACTTGTCATCTCTGTTTTGGATCCACTCCTGTTTTTTCTGGCTTTAGCAATACTGATGGATTGCTGACCAAATTCTGACTGTTCTGTTTTCATACATGCTCACAGAGTGTGCAGTCTGACATTCCGTATAAACCATTCCTGTCTTCCAAATAAGAGGACTGTTCTCTGTAGTCAACTTGTTTATTGGTGAAACAAGAGTATTTGATGGATTTGATCAATTGTTTGGTAAAACAGATATGCTTGTACAAGGATTGTGGAGTTTGAAAAGAAGATATGCAGGAGACAGCTCTGCTGATGTCCTGTAACATGAAAACTGGAGACTGGGCTTCTCTTTCCCAGAATGCATTGCACTCCCACAATGCCTTGCACCACCCACGATACAATACTCACCCACGATACAATACTAACAGAAAAACAAAATGCAATACATTTTTAGGACCACTACATGGTGCTATAGCCAAACTAATTACAGAATTACATGAACTGAAATATACATGATCTGCAATGATTCTCCCTCTACTGGGGCAGAACACTCCCCATCTGGCATCAACAGACGCCACTACTGGGTCCTTCTCTTTTAGCAATCCATATTGGTCAATGGTGGGATAAAGCTTTTCCAAAGCACTTTTTTTGTGGAGTGTTTAGCTTTTGCTGAGGTAGTCTATTTCCTTTGCATGACATTCGCGTTATACTGTGCAAATTATTATGTTCCTGGACCTTTCCAGATTAGGAGCGGTAAAGTTATGTTTGCAGTGATGCCAACCTTTGCAGGGCTTCTGGCTCACAGGTAATGTCTGAGCTGTATGGACTACACAGGCTATAGCACAAATAAGCAGCATACAGGTGGAGAACCTGTTGAAACTATGGCATTGTTGGTGGTCTGAAGTTACTGTACCTAGAACAGATAATTCAAGTTGGATATCTTCATTGGCATCTGGGTCCACCAATTCAAATGTGTCAGATCCGTTGTTGCAAGACATTGAACGATAAAGAAATGCAGGACCGTTAACCATGTTGTGTCCTTAACCACATCAGCCCCCCTAGCTTAAACACCCTTAATGACCAGGCCACTTTTTACAATTCTGCACTACACTACTTTCATCGTTTATTGCTCCATCATACAACTTACCACCCAAATGAATTTTACCTCCTTTTCTTCTCACTAATAGAGCTTTCATTTGGTGGTATTTCATTGCTGCTGACATTTTTACTTTTTTTGCTATTAATCAAAAATGACCGAAATTTTTGCAAAAAAATGACATTTTTCACTTTCTGTTGCAATTTTTTTTTTAAACTAGATTTCTATAGATTTTTTTTTCTAAATTTATTATTCTACATATCTTTGATAAAAAAAAATCCAAGAAGTGTATATTTATTCGTTTGGGTGAAAGTTATAGCGTTTACAAACTATGGTGCAAAAAAGTGAATTTCCGCATTTTGACTTTCTCAGCACCTGTCATGTTTCCTGAGGCACTACAATGCCAAGACAGTAGAAATACCCCACAAATGACCCCATTTCAGAAAGTAGACACCCTAAGGTATTCGCTGATGGGCATAGTGAGTTCATGGAAGTTTTTATTTTTCGTCACGGAATAACTTGGGGTGTCTTCTTTATAAAATGGGGTCACATGTGGGGTATTTATACTGTCCTGGCATTTTAGGGGCCCTAGAGCGTGAGAAAAAAAATACGTAAAAATGCCCTCCTAAAAGGTACTCATTGGAATTAGGGCCCCTTTGCGCATCTTGGCTGCAAAAAAGTGTCACTCATGTGGTATCGCCGTACTCAGGAGAAGTAGGGTAATGTGTTTTGGGGTGTATTTTTACATATAACCATGCTGGGTATGAGAAATATCTATGTAACTGACAACTTTTTCAATTTTTTTAAGCAAAGTTGTCAATTTACAGAGATATTTCTCTCATCCAGCATGGGTATATGTAAAAATACACCCCAAAACACATTGCCCTACTTCTCCTGAGTACGGTGATACCACATGAGTGACACTTTTTTGCAGCTAAGATGCGCAAAGGGGCCCTAATTCCAATGAGTACCTTTTAGGAGGGCATTTTTACGTATTTTTCTTCTCACGCTTTAGGGCCCCTAAAATGCCAGGCCAGTATAAATACCCCACATGTGACCCCATTTTATAAAGAAGACACCCCAAATTATTCCATGAGGGGCATGGCGAGTTCATAGAAGTTTTTATTTTTTTGGCACAAGTTAGCGGAAATTGATTTTATTTTTTTATTTTTTTACAAAGTATCATATTCTACAAACCATTAGAAAACGTGGTGTGGTGTTTAACAAGCAGGATATGCTCAACCCATATGCATTTGTGCATGTATATAGGGGAGCACATCCTGCACTTGTAGTCCGTTGCTAGGGGCAATCAACAGCAAAAACTGCATACAATGGAAGATGCCAGCAACGGACTACAAGTACCACAATAACCATCCTACATACGATAACGATAATGTGGATGTGGAGAACAATCAAAAACATAACCATAGCAAATGCAGGTGCACTCTGCGGCAATACTAAACCCTCACACTGATAAAATTGAGGGGGTTAGTTCGACATATCCTACTAGGAGGACATGTCTTAAGCTCTGACACCACAGCAAGGTCCCTCAAGTAGCCCGAGGCCCTACCACTCAACCTACCTGTGCCGCATGGGCGATACCAGGAGCCGTTGGGCATTACGGGAGCGTAAGGCCTGACTCACAGACAGCTCACCAGTGACCTCCAGCATGTAACCATGCTTGCAATGGGAGGTGGGAGGTTCCTGTGAGCCCCACCTGAGACTGGCTGATATGGCCCAGAGCCTCCCAGGTGCACCTGAATGTAGCCTGTAGATGAAAAGCAGGCACATTTAAATCGGAGTTTATTCACCTCCAAACATATTATACAAACCATTAGAAAACGTGGTGTGGTGTTTAACAAGCAGGATGTGCTCAACCCATATGCATTTGTGCATGTATATAGGGGAGCACATCCTGCACTTGTAGTCCGTTGCTAGGGGCAATCAACAGCAAAAAATGCATACAATGGAAGTTGCCAGCAACGTAGTCTCATATTCCACTAACTTGTGACAAAAAATAAAATTTTACATGAACTCACCATGCCCCTCTCGGAATACATTGCGTTGTCTACTTTCTAAAATTGGGTCACTTGTGGGGTATTTATACTACCCTGGCATTTTAGCGTGAGAAGAAGTCTGGAATCCAAATGCGTAAAAATGCCCTGTGAAATCATAAAGGAACTCCTTGGAATTAGGGCCCCTTTACGCATCTTAGCTGCAAAACAGTGTCACACATGTGGTATCGCTGTACTCAGGAGAAGTAGGGCAGTGTGTTTTGGGGTGTATTTTTACATATACCCATGCTGGATGAGAGAAATATCACTGTAAATTGACAACTTTGAATATAAAAAAATGGAAAAAGTTGTCATTTACACCCCAAAACACATTGCCCTACTTCTCCTGAGTACAGCGATACCACATGAGTGACACTTTTTTGCAGCTAAGATGGGCAAAGGGGCCCTAATTCCAATGAGTACCTTCAGAATTTCACAGGGCATTTTTACGCTTTTGCAATCCAGACTTCTTCTCACGCTTTAGGGGCCCCTAAAATGCCAGGGCAGTATAAATACCTACAAGTGACCCCATTTTGGAAAGAAGACACCCCAAGGTATTCCGTGAGGGGCATAGCGAGTTCACAGAAAAATTTGGCACAAGTTAGCGGAAATTTTTTATTTATTTTTTACAAAGTCTCATATTCCACTAACTTGTGTTGTGACAAAAAATAAAATTTTACATGAACTCACAATACCCCTCACGGTTTTTGTACTGCTCTGGCATTTGAGGGTCTCCACAATCATTACATGTATGGCAAGCATTAGGAGTTTCTGCTATTCTCCTTATATGGAGCATACGGGTAATGAGATTTTTTTTTCCGTTCAGCCTCCTGGCTGAAAGAAAAAATGAACGGCACAGATTTCTTCATTCGCATCGATCGATGTGGATGAAAAAATGTCTGCCAAAAAATATGCAAAAAAAAAAGAGGGGCCTGGCGATTGCCTGGACATAGGGGCTCCGCCCAAACATCCATACCCACTTCAGCTCTTATGTCCTGGCAAACGTGATTTCTCCATTCACATCGATCGATCGTTGTGGAGGAAGACATCTTTGCCAGATTTTTGATACAAAGTGTTTGCCAAAGCATATGAACTCCAACACCTCTCCTCAGCTCATATGCCTGGGCAAACGTACCTGTACTGCGGAGAAGAAATCTCGTCCTGCAGGGCCGCATACACCGACTTCACGTGTCTTCTGACAGCAGCGCAATGCTTCTCTCAGAATGCACATCAGTGCTGCAGTGTTTTCGTTGGTCCAGCTGGAAAATAAATGGTGGTTAGTAAAAAAAAAAAAAAAAAGAAGAAAACACAAGCAGCAGGCTCATAAATTTGAACGTTACGAACTTTATAAACGTGAACATCATAAAACTTTTAAAACCTAAACTAACTCAAGATTTCTTTTTCTTGCTACCTGTTAATTATTTTTTTTCTTTTCACTCTTTATTTTCCTTGCAGAAACCTCTCCTCTCCAATGTGACAATGTGTAAAGTGTAAATCGCACAGAGATGGTGCGAAGTACATTATGCACTTTATCCCAAGTGAAAGGAGACTTTTCTACCGTTTCACATAGCTGCAGTAGCACACTAGCACCCCAGTGTGTTAGGGTCTCTCAAAACCTAGTATCCTGAGAGACCCTAGATCCGGAGTGTAAAAACTACCTGTGTCCTGCAATACCTATGTCCCTAAGTGTACCTGAGTGTGGTACTTCCGGAAAAACTCCCCTAGGCATAGGGCAGGGTGGTCAGGGCAGTCAAGACAGAAATAACGGGTGTCACACCTTATTCCACTCCTGCTACAGACACGACATCTTTTTCGGGGTGGCGGTTGGTTTGAGGTACCAGCAATGACATTGGGGAAATGTCGCTCGTGTAGACGGCTCACTACACTGGTGGTTGGGGCCACGGAACCTCGTGGATACAGGAGGTTCTCGATGATCTGTTCCTGAAATTTGAGAAAGAATCCTGTTCTCCCAGCCTTACTGTAGAGAACAAAATTATTATATATAGCCAATTGAATTAGATATACAGACACCTTCTTATACCGGCGTCTGGTCCTGCGGGAAAGCAAATATGGGGCCAACATCTGGTCATTGAAGTCCACCCCTCCCATGAGCAAATTATAGTCGTGGACCAAGAGGGGCTTTTCAATGACACTGGTTGCCCGTTTAATTTGGATTGTCGTGTCTGCGTGAATGGAGGAGAGCATGTAAACGTCACGCTTGTCTCTCCATTTCACCACTAGCAGTTCTTCGTTACACAAGGCAGCCCTCTCCCCCCCTGCAAGACGGGTGGTAACAAGCCGTTGGGGGAAGCCCCGGCGACTAGGAACAAATGCCTGAAGAGGGGCACACTTGTGTAGAAATTGTCCACATAAAGATGGTACCCCTAGCCGAATAAGGGTGACACCAAGTCCCAGACTGTCTTCCCACTGCTCCCCAGGTAGTCAGGGTAACCGACCGGCTCCAGGGTCTGATCTTTACCCTCATAGACACGAAATTTGTGGGTATAGCCTGTGGCCCTTTTTCAGAGCTTATACAATTTGACCCTATACCGGGCGCGCTTGCTAGGGATTTATTTTTTGAAGCCAAGGCGCCCGGTAAAATGTATCAGGGACTCGTCTACGCAGATGTTTTGTGCAGGGGTATACAAATCTGCAGATTTTTTGTTGAAGTGGTCTATGAGGGGCCGAATTTTGTGGAGCCGGTCAAAAGCTGGGTGGCCTCTGGGACGAGAGGTGGTGTTGTCACTAAAGTGCAGGAAACACAGGAATGGTCTCAAATCGTGTCCTGGACATGGCAGCAGAGAACATGGGCATGTGATGAATGGGGTTCGTGGACCAATATGACCGCAATTCATGCTTTTTTTGTTAGGACCATGTTGAGGAGAAGGCCCAGAAAAGTTTTAAATTCGGAAACTTGGACTGGTTTCCACCGGAAAGACTGGGCATAAGAGCTTCCCGGGTTGGGGTTTATAAATTGAGTGACATACCGATTTGTTTCTGCCACGACTAGGTCAAAGAGCTCCGCAGTGAAGATCAGCTCAAAAAACCCCAGTGCCCATCCGATCTGAGCGGTCTTCCCCCGAACTCCTGACTGGGCGGTGAAAGGGGGAACTAATGGTGCGGCTGAAGTTGGGGGCTGCCAATCAGGGTTTGCCAGCACCTTAGGGATTCTAGGGGCTCTACGGGCCTGTCTGTGCGGTGGCTGCGATGGGAGAACTATTGCACGTGCCACCGTACCAGCTTCGACTGCCCTTCTGGTGCTCACCACTTCACCATGTTCTATGGCAGTGCTGGTACTAGGTCCAGGAAGGGCTGCGCTGCTGGTGTATGCCTCACCACGTAATTCGACAGCGGCAGCCCCACTCTGCTGCCCCTGAAGCGGATCCTGCGCAACCTGTGGTCTAGCGACACGGGGCTGGGTACGTCTGGTGGTATCAGGGACCTCAACCTTCTCGTCCGAACTTTGGGTCAGACTGCCACTGCTTTCTACAGGTTCATATTCTGACCCGCTAGATTCGTCAGATGAGGGTTCCCATTCCTCATCCGACTGGGTCAGAATCCTGTAGGCCTCTTCAGAGGAATACCCCTTATTTGACATTTGGACAACTAAATTTAGGGGGTATTCCCTGAGACTACCCAAGAAAAAGAGCAAGCCTGTCTTACAAATGGGAGGCTAGCGAAGTACAGGAAGCCGCTGCGATTGATAAAAAAAGATCAAAACTGATTTTTTTATCGCAGCAGCGCTTGTGAAGTGATTGTGCAGTGATAAAAAAAAATAAAAATTTTGTCACTGCGGCGGGGTGGGCGTGGGTGAACGCACGTGTGGGCGACCGATCATGCCTGATCGGGCAAACACTGCGTTTTGGGTGGGGGCGAACTAAGGTGACACTAATACTATTATAGATCTGACTGTTCTGATCACTTAAAGATCCTATAAAAGTACAAATGCTTATTAGCGCTACACTAATCAGCGAATCGGTGACTGCGGTGCGGTGGGCTGGGCGGAAGCTAACTACCTACCAAAGGGGCCTAAACTAAACTAAACCTAACATTTAATACTAGTGGAAAAAAAGTGACAGTTTACACTGATCACTTTTTTCCCTTTTACTAGTGATTGACAGGTGATTAAAAGGGGTGATCAAGGGGTTAATTGGGGTGAGGGGGGGTGATCTGGGGCTAAGTATGTAGTGCTTGGTATACTTACAGTCACATGTGCTCTCTGCGGGGTCCAACCGACAAAATGGACCCAACAGAGAGCACAGAAGCCATTTAACACATTATATTTATAAATATAATGTGTTAGATGGCTTGTGATTAGTTTTTTTTAAAAGTCATCAGCCTGCCAGCGCTGATCATTGGCTGGCAGGCTGATGACCAACTCCTTCTTAAACTTTTTACCGCCGCGCAATGCGCATGCGCGGCGGCATCATCACGTAATCTTGCGTTTCACGAGAGGACGTGCCGATGCGTCGACCCAGAGAAAGAAGACCGCCCGCCAAACGCATCCGTGCGTTAGGCGGTCCTGAGGAGGTTAAGGTGGCTTGGTGCGATGGATCTAGTCGCGTGGTCCATAGGGTTATGCTGTGTGGGAACGTAGTGCCACTGTTTAGGACAAGTGGATCTCCTGATCCTTAGAACCCGATTGCAGATGTAGACGTAAAAGCGTCTGGTTTTGTTGCAGATATATCCTAGGACTATCTTGCTGTCCGTATAAAACTCGACTTCTTTGATTTCTAAATCCACTGTAGACAAGTTCCTGAAGTTCCTGAAGTTATAAGTTCAGCCAATTCAACTGCAAGCACAGCAGCGCAGAGTTCCAGTCTGGGTATCGTGTGTTCGCGGAGTGGCGCCAGTTTAGTCCTACTCATGACAAATCCTATATGGTATTGTTCTTTGACATCAATGGTCTGTAGGTATGCTACGGCAGCAATTGCCTTGACTGAAGCATCGCAGAAGATTTATAGTCTTCGCATCTTCACTTGATCATGCCACATAAAGGCTGGTCAAAACCTCGAGAAACTTCCTCCAACCTGTCCAGAGGTCCTTTTTCTCCATGGGACGGGGATCATCCTAATCAAACGTCTCCCTTCGAATCATTTTACCTTGGATGGTAACAGGCGCTACTAATCCCAGAGGATCATATAAGCTGTTTATGGTGGACAGGACTCCTCTATGTGTGAAGGGCTTTTCTTCCTTGCTGATTTGGAAGGTAAATGTGTCTACCTTTAAGTCCCACAGCAAACTGAGGCTCCGCTGCATGGGAAGGGAGTTGGTGCTAAGATCCAAGTCCTTTAGATCACTTGAATGGTCTTGGGGTGAGAAGGCCTCCATTAACTCACGGCTGTTGGAGGCGATTTTGTGCAACCTCAAATTGAATAGAGCGAGCATCTTTTGAGCCCTTTTCAGGAGACTGATTGCAGTCTTGTTTGTCGGTGTGGATTTCAAGCAGTCGTCCACATAGGATTCTTTTTCCACAAAGAATCTGACATCTGACCCATACTTTGCTTCTCACCCTCTTGGGCTGAATGTCTGACACCGTAGATAGCGACTTCAGGGGAAGGACTGTTTCCGAAGATGTGCACTCTCATTTTGTACTCTACATGGTCCTCATTGGGGTCGTTGTTGCAGTACCAGAAGAACCTCATGTAGTCTCTGTGTTCTTCCTTGAGAGGAAGCAGTGGAGCAACTGTTGTATGTCGGCCATAAATGCTACGGATTCTCTGTGGAAGCGGAGAAGTACCTCTAGAAGTCTTTTGTTGAGGTCTGGACCAGACAGTAAGACATTGTTAAGATGCCTTCATACTTGGCGCTCGAGTCGAATACTACTCGTATCTGCCCTGTTTTTTTTTAGGATGACGTCGATTATAGGTAGGCACCAACACTCCTCGGAGTCTTGGAGCGCGGGTGCCATTTTTGCATAGTTGTTCTGGGATATTCTTTCCATGAAGGTAAAAAAAAATATTATTTCGTCTCTGGTGTCCTCTGATGTTTGTGTTTGAGGGAGATAAATCGACTGTAGACAAGTTCTTTGTTATCAGGTAAGCGTTGTCTCCAGGGTTTAAACGGTAAAGGTGCGACGCTGCTGTTTGACTTGTCTTTTACTATTCCTTGATCCATGATCTCCAAGAACAGCCTGTCTTCTTTGGACACTGCAACCCTGTTATTTTCTCTTGCCCTATGAAAGACTGTGCACCCTAAGTGATTTTGCTCACCATTGTAGGCTTGATTTTCAGAGGAGGGATCCACGAAAGGTCAAGGCACAGGATTGCTGTGTGGCAGTTCTTTTATCAGGAAACTACTGTGACATGGCTGGAATAGGGAAGGGCATCCATTTTCAAGTCTGTTGGGGAGCATACTGTTGACTGAGGTCGGCTTGTGTGCTCCTCCTAGACAGACGTCTCCTATGACGACCCACCCTAGGTCAACTCTCTGGGTGTATGGAGCATTTTAGGGACCATTAATCTGTCCTCTAGCCTTGTGAACTCATAGTATGTCTCTTCCAAGGAGTAAGACTATCGGGGCTTCTGGGTCCAGTTCTGGTATCAAGTGAGCTATACGCCTCAGGTGGGGGTGCTATACCGCTAACTCTGGTGTAGGTACTCAGACCGGTTGTCAGGAATGTGGATGCACTCCAGTATGGTTGGCAGGGACAAGCAGGTCTGATCATCTATGGACTTCACCTTGTACCCAGTTGCTTTCCACCCCGCCGTCTCTACGGTCCCTGCACATGTCCTTAAGGAATAGGGAGAATCGGGCCCTACAAGGTGTCAAAGAAGGTGGGTTTAGCTAAAGACCGATTTCTTTGATCATCTAAGATTGCATATTCAGTGGATATAAATAGTCTCCCCTGTTAAAATGTCAGGTTTCTGTGCTGTAAAAAAATAAGACAAAGATAAATCATTTCAGAACTTTTTCCACCTTTAATGTGACCTATAAACTGTACCACTCAATTGAAAAACAAACTAAAATCTTTTAGGTAGAGGGAAGAAAAAATATAAAAATAAAATAATATGGGTGCATAAATGTGCACACCCTGAAAATAATACTTTGTTGAAGCGCCTTTTGATTTTAAAACAGCACTCAGTCTTTTTGGGCATCAGTCTATCAGCATGGCACATTTTGACTTGTCAACTCCAAATCTGTCATATTGCAAGGGCATCTCCTGTGCACAGCCCTCTTCAGATCACCCAACAGATTTTCAATTGGATTCAGGTCTGGGCTCTGACCGGGCCATTCCAAAACAGTAATCTTCTTCAGGTGCAGCCAATCAAGGTCCAGATAAGTAATTCCCCTCAGTGTAAGGCCATAACAATGTTAGTTGTAAGCCTTACACCGATTGGCTGGCCGGAAGACGTGATACCATTTCATATAGGAGCTGAAGTCCGGCGCTCGGGTTATTCTGTGCTTTGCTCTAAACTTACTGATTTCACTCCAAAAACCTTATTGAAAGACCTATCAGTCCTTTTAAGGACTAGAGTGTGTGTTTGACAGCAGTGCAGCACCTTTTTTTTTTTACGAAGGGGGTTAATTAAGCACTATCAGGGACAGGTGTCACCAGGAAGGGACAGATAAGTGCAGGGCTTGAAAATCGCTTTGATAACTTCTAAAAGACAGAAAGATTTCCGATTAGTGACATCTACAATACGCCATCATTAAGCAGTGTGTTGGGCAGATATTATTAAAAGGGGCATATTCACTACAGTATTATACCACTGAGGAAGGAATATCCCGAAATGCGTCTGGTTGGAAGGTGGGTGCAACTCGCTATAAAGCCCTCCAAGAGAATCGCATGGCCATGCAGAAAAAACTCTATAAGAAACAGAAACAAACATTTAATTACCTCCGCTCCTAATATCAAATAAACAGCAACTAAGGTAACAGGTGCTATCGCGGCCGAAAATCCCGCCAACCAATTGTATTTCTCTGTCTCCTGTACATTACAGAAAGCAAATACAGTGTGTACTGTAAAAATGACATTATCTCTGGGCTGGTATGGTTCCGAAAAATTGTATTTCTCTGTCTCCTGTACATTACAGAAAGCAAATACAGTGTGTACTGTAAAAGTTACATTATCTCTGGGCTAGTGTAGTGCTGAAAAATTGTATTTCTCGGTCTTCTGCACATTACAGAAAGCAAATTCAGTGTGTACTGTAAAAATTATATTATTTCTGGGCTAGTGGGGTGTCGAAAAATTGTATTTATGTCTCCTGTACATTAAAGCCAGACGTCTTCTCAGCGCGAATTGGGCCATGAAAAGGAGGAGGAGCTGGAGACACTTGCCTCTGCTACAGAGGCTAGTACCCATGGAACTTTAATTCCATATGTTCAGCATGGATGGGCAGAAAAGGAGGAAGAGGAGGAGGAGCATGAGGGTATGGAGAGTCATCCTGAAGTTGACATTGACGTCTTGCCCATTGGTACTCTGACACAGATGGCTGACTTCATGTTAGGCTGCCTTTTCCGCGACACTCGCATTATACGCATTTAAGTAACACAGATTACTGGGTGTTCACCCTTCTCAACCCCCGCTACAAAGAGAACTTCTCATCTTTGATTCCTCTGGTGGAGAGGACAAGTAAAACCGTGCAGTACCAGAAGGTACTTGTTGACAGATTGCTCCAAAATTTTCCATCTGACAATGCGGCCGCCAGAGTCCGTACTTCCTTAGGTAACCGAGGAAGGAGAGAAGGGGAACACACAGCAGTTCCAATAGAAGCAGTGCAACCATTTCCAAGGCATGGGACACTTTCATGACACTCCGCCAGACCGTGTCAGCATCCTAAATGATCCTTCAGAGCCTTACAACTACTGGGTATCCAAACTGGACACGTAGCAAGAGCTTGCACTCTACGCCTTGGAGGTGCTGGCCTGCCCTGCCGCCAGCGTATTTAGTGCTGCTGGTGGCATTATGACATATAAGCGTATCCGCTTGTCTACTGACAATGCTGACAGGTTGACTCAGACAAAATGAACAAGGCGTGGATTGCCCCTGGCTGCTCTACTCCACAAGAGGAAAGCTAAGCTAATGAGGAACAAAAGCGCAATTTAAATGTATGCTTTATAATGTACTCAATCCACAAGATTCAGATTATTTAACCCCTTTCACCGCAAAAAAAGGGTATATGTTTGAATCTTGTTTTCTCATCCGCCTCCTCCTCCGACTCCTCTTCCATACAGAATATATATGCCCTCACTACAATCTTTTGTAGGGTTCGCTTAGCTCCAGGCTCTCACCTCCAGGGGCGGACTGGGCCGGTGGGCAATTGTCCCCCGGGCCTCTCTGTTGGCTCACTGTCCCGGCCAGCTGGGCCTGGAATGATCTGTGATGTCAGACTGTCACTCCCACAGTCACACTTAAGGGCACTTCCTCTGCCGCCGCTTACTAATACAACTTACCTGCAGACTGCGCAGGGAGACGGGGAGGCGTGCTGCCGGCAGCCTATCAGAGAGGCCGCCTGACTGGCGCAGGTAGCGCGATGACGTCATCACGCCGCCTGACTGAGCCGCTGCGCTGCCGTAAAGACATCAGCAGTGCTGGAGGCGGGACGGGAGTGAAGGTGCTCGATTTGCACAGGACAGGTCCAGGAGGTAAGTATAAGTCTGACTCTAGTTTTTTTTTTTTGCCATTTCTGTCACTGATAGGGAGCCCTATCTGGCTACTGGCACATTATAGGGGGGCCCTATCTGGCTACTGGCACATTATAGGGGGCGGCCCTATCTGTCTACTGGCACATTATAGGGGGGCTCTCTCTGGCTACTGGCACATTATAGGGGGGCCTATGGCTACTGGACTGGCACATTATAGGGGGGCTCTATCTGGATACTGGCACATTATAGGGGTGCCCTATTTGGCTACTGGCACATTATTGGGGGGCCCTATTTGTCTAATGGCACATTATAGTGGGGGGCCTATGGCTACTGGTACATTAATAGGGGGGCCATATCTGGCTACTGGCACATTATAGTGGGGGGCATATGGCTACTGGCACATTATATGGGGCGGGGGCTATGGCTACTGGCACATTATAGGGGGGCCTATGGCTACTGGCACATTATGGGGGGGGCTATCTGGCTACCGGCACATTATATGGGGGCCCTCTCTGGCTTCTTGCATCTTATAGTGGGGCCTTATCTGGCTACTGACAATTTACATGGTCTTTTGAACCTGAGCGTCACTATTGCAACCTCACTGACTAATAGTATAAAATATCAATTTTATTGATCAATCATTAATAATAAACTTTGTACTTGGGAACTCACACATTTACAATTTCTCAGGGAGATCAGATTATGGGATCTAACTTTTTGCTTATGCACATATACGTCTGTATATTGGACTTCTCTGGGGCAATAAGTCACCCTTTATGTCTCAAATATTTGCACAAACACTTATTCTAATGCTCTCTATTATCAATTTCCAAATATTGGATCCCTATCTTTCATTCCCTGAACTAAAATCATTCATCCTGCATCCCTACATGTTTCGCCGTGTACTCGGCATCTTCAGGGGATGACATGCAGGCCCTCACCTCCAATGCTTTATACCGTCTGCTCACCTGTAGGCCATCACTGCAATGATTTATGGGGTTCGCTAGGCTTCAGGCCCTCACCTCTAATGCTTTATACCGTTTGCTCACCTGTAGCCCATCACTGCAATGTTTTATGGGGTTCTCTATGCTTCAGGCCCTCACCTCCAAAGCTTTTTAAGGTCTGCTCACCTGTAGCCCATCACTACAATATTTTATGGGTTTCTCTAGGCTTCAGGCCAACACTTCCAATGCTTTATTCCATCTGCTCACCTGTAGCCCATTACTGCAATGTTTTATCGGGTTCTCTATGCTTCAGGCCCTCAAATCCAATGATTTATACAGTCTGCTCACCTGTAGCCCATCACTGAAATGTTTTATTGGGTTCTCTAGGCTTCAGGCCCTCACCTCCAATGCTTTATAAGGTCTGCTCACCTGTAGACTATCACTGCAATATTTTATGGGGTTCAATAGGCTTCAGGCCCTCACCTCCAATGCTTTATACCTTCTGCTCACCTGTAGGCCATCACTGCAATGATTTATGGGGTTTGCTAGGCATCAGGCCCTCACCTCCAATGCTTTATACCGTCCGCTCACCTGTAGCCCATTACTGCAATGTTTTATGGGGTTTGATAGGCTTCAGGCCCTCACCTCTAATGCTTTATACCGTCTGCTCACCTGCAGCCCAACAGTGCAATGTTTTATGGGGTTCTCTATGCTTCAGGCCCTCACCTCCAAAGCTTTTTAAGGCCTGCTCACCTGTAGCCCATCACTACAATATTTTATGGGGTTCTCTAGGCTTCAGGCCCTCACCTCCAATGCTTTCTACCATCTGCTCACCTGTAGGCCATCAATGCAATGATTTATGGGGTTCGCTAGGCTTTAGGCCCTAAACTACAATGCTTTATACCATCTGCTCACCTGTAGGCCATTACTGCAATGTTTTATGGGGTTCTCTAGGCTTCAGGCCCTCACCTCCAATGCTTTATACCATCTGCTCACCTGTAGCCCATCACTGCAATGTTTTATGGTGTTCTCTAGGCTTCAGGCCCTCACCTCCAATGCTTTATACCGTCTGCTCACCTGTAGGCCATCACTGAAATTTTTTATGTGGTTCTCTAGGCTACAGGCCCTCACCTCCAATGCTTTATACCGTCTTCTCACCTGTATCCCATTACTGCAATGTTTTATGGGGTTCTCTATGCTTCAGGCCCTCACCTCCAATGTGTTATACCATCTGTTCACCTGTAGGCCATTACTGCAATGTTTTATAAAGTTCACTAGGCTTCAGGCCCTCACCTCCAATGCTTTATACCGTCTGCTCACCTGTAGGCCATCAATGCAATTTTTTATGGGGTTCACTAGGCTTCAGGCCCTCACCTCCAATGCTTTATACCGTCTGCTCCCCTGTAGGCCATCACTGAAATTTTTTATGTGGTTCTCTAAGCTACAGGCCCTCACCTCCAATGCTTTATACCGTCTTCTCACCTGTATCCCATTACTGCAATGTTTTATGGGGTTCTCTATGCTTCAGGCCCTCACCTCCAATGCGTTATACCATCTGTTCACCTGTAGGCCATTACTGCAATGTTTTATAACGTTCACTAGGCTTCAGGCCCTCACCTCCAATGCTTTATACCGTCTGCTCACCTGTAGGCCATCAATGCAATTTTTTATGGGGTTCACTAGGCTTCAGGCCCTCACCTCCAATGCTTTATACCGTCTGCTCCCCTGTAGCCCATCACTGCAATGTTTTATGGGGTTCTCTATGCTTCACGCCCTTACCTTCAATGCTTTATACCGTCTGCTCACCTGTAGGCCATTACTGCAATGTTTTATAGGGTTCACTAGGCTTCAGGCCCTCACCTCCAATGCTTTATAAGGTCTGCTCACCTGTAGGCCATCACTGCAATGCTTTATGGGGTTTCGCTAGGCTTCAGGCCCTCACCTCCAATGTTTTATACTGTCTGCTCTCCTGTAGGCCGTTACTGCAATGTTTATGTGGTTCTCTAGGCTTCAGGCCCTCACCTCCAATGCTTTATACCGTCTGCTCACCTGTAGCCCATCACTGCAATGTTTTATGGGGTTCTCTAGGCTTCAGGCACGCACCTCCAATGCTTTATACCGTCTGCTCACCTGTAGCCCATCACTGCCATGCGATTAATATAACCTGTATTACTCGCATTGCACATTCAACTTAGAGCTGGGTTCTTAATAGTTGTATTGCTAGAATATAACGAATATCACGAATATAGCACTATATTCTCAATCTTCGTTATATTCTAGCAATGCAACCATTATGAACTCAGCTCTAAGTTGAATTCGCCATGCGATTAATATAACCTGTATTACTTGCATTGTGAATTCAACTTAGAGCTGGGTTCCTAATGGTTGTATTGCTAGAATATAAAGAAGATGACGAATATCACGAATTCAAGAATATAGCACTATATTCTCAATCTTCGTTATATTCTAGCAACACAACCATTAGGAACTCAGCTCTAAGTTTCATTCGCGAAGCGAACATATACCCGCATTGCGAATTCAACTTAAAGCTGGGCTCTTAATGGTTGTATTGCTAGAATATAACGAAGATGACGAATATCACGAATATAGCACTATATTCTCAATCTTCGTTATGTTCTAGCAATACAACCATTAGCAACTCAGCTCTGTTTCATTTGCGAAGCGAACATATAATCGCATTGCGAATTGATCTTAGAGCTATGTTCCTAATGGTTGTATTGCTAGAATATAACGAAAATGACGAATATCACGAATTCACGAATATAGCACTATATTCTCAATCTTCGTTATGTTCTAGCAATACAACTATTAGCAACTCAGCTCTGTTTTATTTACGAAGCGAACATACAATCGCATTGCGAATTGATCTTAGAGCTAAGTTCCTAATAGTTGTATTGCTAGAATATAACGAAGATGATGAATATCACGAATTCATTAATATAGCACTATATTCTCAATCTTCGTTATATTCTAGCAATACAACCATTAGCAACTCAGCTCTAAGTTTCATTCGCGAAGTCAACATATAATCGCATTGCAAATTGATCTTAGAGCTAAGTTCCTAATGGGTTTATTGCTAGAATATAACAAATATCGCAATGCGAATAATTCAGGTTATATTAATCGCATTGCGATTACAACTTAATCGAATTTGTGAGATCGTGATTATCACATCCGACAGTACATTTTAGCAAGGAGGCGTTCCCATGCACACAGGAAGTCGTAATGTTAATGTCCACATACCTTACCTTATCTGTATTCTCTACACTATACAGCTGTGGTATCCTATACACTTTATGACTGTGTATCTCATTGTATGATTAGTAAATGTACTTCTTACATACTCATTTATACTGCGTGTACTATATATGTTTTGTATTCTCTTTTACGAAATCTCAATAAAAACGTATTGCTCAAAAAAAAAGGAAGTCGGCAAAAGCGGCAACAGGCATTAACTGGAGCGGGCAGGGAGCCAGGAATCCTCCGGACAGGTAAGAACAGCTTTTCGGAAGTGGGAAGACAACCAGAGAGCAACAAGGATTAACATTAAAAAAAAAAAGAATATTCAAAATTGCGAATATATAGCGCTATATTCGCAATACTCGCAAAATATCAAAGTTGCAATATTCGCAATAAAAATAGGCTATTCGAATATTCGTACTCAACACTATTCATCCTCCTTCTAGCCCTAAGAATGCACATGTTGCCAGTGTCCCTGACATTAATTAGTGCCACTTGGTGCCCCTTAAAGAAAGTAACATTGTGCCACAAAAAGACAGTGCCCTAGATGGTAATTAGTGTCATACACACTGTCCCCAGCCATAATGGTGCTAAGCAGATAGTGACTAGACAGTAATATTTCCTTTAAGAATAACCATAACAAACACACAGCACCTCCAAAGAAATAGCTTCACTTACAATATTGTCCTCAATCAGTCACAGGCCCTCAAAAATAATTTTTGTAGAAATTAGCAAATCGGTTCTAAACAAATCAAATGCATCTTAAACTTCCCACAAAACTTCGGATTTTAGTTTATTCTAAATATTTTGCGATTCAATTCAGACAAAACTCTCAAAACGGCAGCCACTATTTTACTTGTCAGTAGACAGAAACGAAAGTGTCTGAATAAAAAAAAAAATCTATAATTTGCGAAATAATGTTTTAATGTAGAAACCATGCAGTATGCTATTCAGGCTAGTTGTTACCACTGGTTACTATGGGGGAGATTTATCAAAACTAGTGTAAAGGAAAACTGGCTTAGCTGTCCATAGCAACCAATCAGAATCAAACTAACATTTTTCAGAGCTTCCTTGGGAAATGAAAGGTGGAATCTGATTGGTTGCTAATGACAACTAAGCCAGTTTTCCTTTATACCAGTTTTGATAAATCTCACTCTATGGCCCTGATTTATTATACCTTCACCTCAGAATTCTGGCATCAAGGCATCGCAAAAATAGTGTTTTTGTGACTTTTTGCACTCGCGTGTGCAAAATTTTGCAACTTTTTGCAATTTTACACCACTCACTCCAGTTTTGTAATGTGGGTGGAAAAGTGGATGTGGTTAGCTATGTTAATGAGTTTCACTCCAGATTTATTATTGTTATCAAGTAACATGAGACATTTGATAAATGTGGCACAAAGTATTCCCCCCTACAGTATGTGTTTACCCTTAACCATATGTGTCAGTGTCAGATTGAAATTACTAATGTTGTTGTAGTGTTAAAGAGCTTCAAAGGGGTTTATAATGAAATGCTGGGAGACCTCAGAGTGTCATACAAAACTTTCCAGGGTAATCTGAGCACTTTTAATTTGGGTCAAATTTATTTGTACCCAAACTGAATCTGTTGACCGATTCTTTAGAATCATACTCAAAACAAATTTAAAGAAATTTGCTCATCTCAAGTTACAGATACTTTCTACTACAGTAATGACCTCAAATAACTGAGTGTCTGCATAGTGCCTATATGCATGAACTCAACAGCAGGTACCCAACTAGTGCCCCATATACCAAAATAATTGTGCCAGAGTACCTCCATCATGCAAAGGTACATGCCCCAATTCTAAAAGCACATTTCCCTCAAAATAACTTTAAAAAGAACAGTTCCCCAAAGTTCTTCTAACATTTATAGTGTCTGTATGTGCCCTCAAAATAATTATAATAATGTTTCCCCAAAAGAACTAATGCCCCCAAATAGAATTACTGAATGCTTTGTACAAAAATCTCAAATTCTCACCCAAATGTATTCCATTTCCTACATCATATCCAGTGGTAGCAGCCACAGGCCTCTTCTGTCCTTTAGTCAAGCAGTCTATGAGATGGACACAATGTAGAATCACCCTCTTGTAGGCTGCGGGCCTAAAGTGGCCAATGGCTTATGATGGTGGATGTGGTAACATATAGGCAATGGCTCCCAAGCTTTCATGCCTTTTTAACCTCCTCCTGGTCCCAAGGCTGCTAGAGACCCATGGCACTAGACAAATAAAATCTGGGCATGAGCTTCAAATACTCAATACCAATGATGCCATTGCTTAAAGAAAGCACCCAACAACTTTTTTATTCTGATTACATTATGTAAATTATATGGAAGGTCATCTTCTTACTAGTGAATGTATTTTTGAGCTATATCTTGCCATCTGATCTTCAGCTGTGTCATGGGCTCAACACTCTGACTCTCCAGATAACGTAGCATTTTAAGTGAGGACAGGAAGCCAGTTTCTCTGCATTCCTATGGGAGCCTCCTATCCTTTGTCAGTTGGAGATCAGATTGCTGGTCACATGACACAGCTGAGGATCAGAAGGCAAGATATAACTCACAAATACATTCACTAGTAAGAATATTACTTTCATTACAATTTATATTATGTACCTTTCTAACAGGGCAGAGCATAACACTTTTTTGGGAGTGCTTATTTAAAGGGGTTGTCTCATTTAGAACATTCAAATGTTGAATATAACACTATAATAAATAACTTAGTAATTAGAGATGTCACAAACATAAAATTTTCCGTTCGCAAACGGCGAACGCGAACATCCGCAAATGTTCGCGATCGGGCGAACTGGGCGAACCGCCATAGACTACAATAGGCAGGCGAATTTTAAAACCCACAGGGACTCTTTCTGGCCACAATAGTGATGGAAAAGTTGTTTCAAGGGGACTAACACCTGGACTGTGGCATGCCGGAGGGGGATCCATGGCAAAACTCCCATGGAAAATTACGTAGCTGACGCAGAGTCGGGTTTTAATCCATAAAGGGCATAAATCACCTAACATTCCAAAATTGTTTGGAATAACATGCTTTAAAACATCCAGTGTGTGTATACGATCAGGTATGATGTTGTATCGATCAGGTAGTGTAAGGGTTACGCCCGCTTCACAGTGACAG
This sequence comes from Bufotes viridis, assembly GCA_033119425.1. Lineage (NCBI taxonomy): Eukaryota > Metazoa > Chordata > Amphibia > Anura > Bufonidae > Bufotes > Bufotes viridis. The sequence continues at coordinate 94,507,807 of CM065590.1, forward strand.
ACCAAACTCTGAGAGACCAATCTTGCCATTTAACGCACCGCAAACAGTCCATTTGCACAACTGCAAACTCCCCATTTGCACAAGGTTGGATACCAAGCTAGCCATGTCCCGTTCCTTGTCCTCACTGACGTCATTTAAGGTCTCTTTCTCCACCCAGCCACGTACAACACCAAGGGTCCCTGAAAGGTGACAACAAGCTCCCTGGGATGCCTGCTGTGGTTGGTCTTCCACCTGCTCAAAGCCACCTTCTCCTCTGACTCCTCTTCTTCAGACTCCTCTCTCTGCGTTGCCGCAGGTCCAGCAATCAACGACGACAAGGCTGCTTCTGGTGGTGATGGTGACCTCAACTCTTCCTCTTTATGCTCATCTACGGCCTGATCCAGCACTTTTCGCAGGGCACGCTCCAGAAAAAACGCATATGGGATGAGGTCGATGATGTTGCCTTGGGTTTGACTGACCAGGTTTGTCACCTCCGCAAAAGGACGCATGAGCATACAGCCATTGTGCAGGAGCGTTCAGTAACATGGCCAAAAAATACCCAGCTCCGCAGAGGCTGTCCGCTTTTTTAAAAAAACTGTTCTTACCAGTTTAATCTCTCTTTTGTCCCCTATCAGGGGCCGGTGTATGGAATAGATTTTAGGAACCGGGAGATGGAAGAGGATGAATGGTCGGTCCTCTTCCTTCCAATTTGGGGCACTGCGTGTGCACCGCACAATGTACTGTGCCACCAATGCAAATAGTGTGAACTACTATTCTTACTATTTTAATCTTCGTTAAGTCCCCTATCAGGGGACGTGTATTGAATTGAATCCTTGCATGGGGAGATAGAGAAAAAAGCTTGCTCTGTCCGCTTCCTTCTAATTTTGGGCACTTGCAATGCAACTAGTGTTAACTAAGTACTATTCCTAACAGTTTAATCTCTGTTTTGTCCCTTATCAGGGCCAGGGCCGGTGTAGTGAATAGATTTTTGGAACCGGGAGATGGAAAAAGACCCATGCTCGGTCCGCTTTGTTTGAATCTTAGGTCACTGCGCGTGCGCCGTGCAATGTACTATGACACCCTATATGAGTGGTGGGCATTGGGCACAGTAAAGTCTGTGAGCCTGACACACACTGGCAGGCAACTGCAATTATATTAAAGGGTAAAAATTAAATGACTTTTTTTATCTGCAATGTACTGTGCCACCCTATATGAGTGGTGTGCACACAGTACAGTCTGTGGGCCTGCGGCCTCTCACACACGGGCAGGCAACTGCAATATATATATAGAAAAAACAAATAAAAGCAGACTGATGTACCAGCCCTAAAAATGGCTTTTTGGGGTGCTGTCAGGAAGCTGTCCTTACAGCAGATGGCCCCTTTCACATGAGCGAGTTTTCCGTGCGGGTGCAATGCGTAACGTGAACGCATAGCATCCGCACTGAATCCTGACCCATTAATTTCAATGGATCTGTGTACATGAGCGTTTTTTTTCACACATCACTTGTGCGTTGCGTGAAAATCGCAGCATGTTCTATATTCTGCGTTTTTCATGCAGCCCTAGACCCATAGAGGTGAATGGGGCTGCATGAAAAACGCATTGCATCCACAAGCAAGTGCGGGTGCATTGCGTTTTTTACTGATGGTTGCTAGGAGATGTTTGTAAACCTTCAGTTTTTTATCATGCGCATGAAAAACGCATCAAAACGCATTGCACCTGCGCGGAAAAAAATAAACAACTAAACGCAATCGCAGGCAAAACTGAATGGCTTTGCCTGTGAAATCGCACAGTCTTCACTGAACGCATCCACAACGCATCCGGACCTAAGGCCCTATTCACACATCAGCAATTTTTGTCCGCTTATATTCCGCAATTCTGCGGAATGGATGCGGACCCATTTATTGTGAATGGGGCCGGACATGATGTGGAGAGCACACGTGATGCGGAGAACATGGCACAACAGCAAACCTGCCAAGTGACGGCCACCCACCAAAACTCATGGACTGGGCAAGGAGGGCATTAATCAGAGAGGCAGCTAAGAGACCTAAGGTAACCCTGAAGGAGCTGCAGAGTTCTACAGCAGAGACTGGAGTATCTGTACATAGGATGACAATAAGCCGTACGCTCCATAGAGTTGGGCTTTATGGCAGTGGCCAGAAGAAAGCCATTACTTTCAGCTAAAAACAAAAAGGCACGTTTTGATTTTTCCAAAAGGCATGTGGGAGACTCCCAAATTGTATGAGGAAGGTGCTCTGGTCTGATGAGAGTAAAATTGAACTTTTTAGCCATCAAAGAAAACTCTATGTCTGGCGCAAACCCAACACATCACATCACCCAAAGAACACCATCCCCACAGTGAAACATGGTGGTGGCAGCATCATGCTGTGGGGATATTTTTCAGCAGCCGGGACTGGGAAACTGGTCAGAGTTGAGGGAAAGATGGATGGTGCTAAATACAGGGATATTCTTGAGACAAACCTGTACCACTCTGTGCATGATTTAAGGCTAGAACTAGTGATGTCGCGAACATAAAATTTTCCGTTCGCGAACGGCGAACGCGAACTTCCGCAAATGTTCGCGAACATGCGAACATTGCGAAACGCCATAGACTTTAATAGACAGGCGAATTTTAAAAACCAAAGGGACTCCTTCTGGCCACAATAGTGATGGAAAAGTTGTTTCAAGGGGACTAACACCTGGACTGGGGCATGCCGGAGGGGGATCCATGGCAAAACTCCCATGGAAAAATACCTAGTTGACTCAGAGTGTGGAAGTTGTAATCGCAATGCGATTAATACAGGTTATATTAATCGCATTGCGAATTCAACTTAGAGCTGGGTTCCTAATGGTTGTATTGCTAGAATATAACGAAGATTGAGAATATAGCGCTAAATTCTCAATCTTCGTTATATTCTAGCAATACAACTCATTAGGAACCCAGCTCTAAGTTGAATTCGCAATGCGATTAATACAGGTTATATTAATCGCATTGCGATTACAACTACTAACACTGCAGCTTCAGAATGAATCTAAGATGGATGCCGTCCTTGCTTTTTTGATAGGAGGTGGGAGACTAATGTACTAGCCCTAAAGCGGGCTTTTTGGGGTACTGTCAGGACGCTGTCCTTACAGCAGAGATCTGATGAGTTTTTCAGGACTGGAGTGGACACTGAATACACTAGCCTAGCTATCGATTTCCCTATTAAATCAGCAGCAGCTACACTGTCCCTCCTCTCACTAAGACTGCAAATTCCGAATGAATCTAAAATGGATGCTGTGCAGGAGATGGGAGGGTCTGGGAGGGAGGGTATGATAATTGGCTGGAATGCGTCTGCTGACTGTGATGTAGAGGGTCAAAGTTTACTCAATGATAGGGGGTGGACCTAACATTGCATATGTTCGCCCGCCGCGACGAACGCGCACAAGCTATGTTCGTCGGGAACTATTCGCCAGTGAATAGTTTGGGACATCTTATTTGCGAATTCAACTTAGAGATGGGTTCCTAATGGTTGTATTGCTAGAATATAACGAAGATTAAGAATTTAGCGCTATATTCTCAATCTTCGTTATATTCTAGCAATACAACAACCATTAGGAACTCAGATCTAAGTTGAATTCTCAATGCGATTAATATAACCTGCATTAATCGCATTGCGAATTCAACTTAGAGCTGAGTTCCTAATGGTTGTTGTATTGCTAGAATATACGTTATCGCAATGCGAATAATACTTATAATTATTAATCGCTTTGCGAATCCATTTAATGCCTCTATTTGATTGTATATGACGGTTGACTATGACTACCACCAACGTTCTGCTGCCTCCAAAGTAAGATATCTGAACCCCCCAGGGGCCATTTGGGCGTTTTTGATAAAAAACGCATCAAAAACGCATCTGCGTTTTTATAATTTTTTCATTTTCTAGTTTATTTTTTTGTGTATTTTGCCACATTTGGTTGCATATTTACATTTGGTATAGGCAAATATGGTAGTCTAGATCATGTGTCTATACCAAAACCTAGGATCATTGTTTGACAGCATATTTTCTAAGCCATGTAGCTGAATATAGATTTGGGCAGAGTAATGATCTAGACTACCATATTTGCCTATACCAAATGTAAATATGCAACCAAATGTGGCAAAATACACAAAAAAATAAACTAGAAAATGAAAATTATAAAACGCAGATGCGTTTTGATGCGTTTTCTATCAAAACGCCCAAATGGCCCCTGGGGGTTCAGATATCTTGCTTTGGAGGCAGCAGAACGTTGGTGGTAGTCATAGTCAACCGTCATATACAATCAAATAGAGGCATTAAATGGATTCGCAAAGCGATTAATAATTGTAAGTATTATTCGCATTGACGATTACAACTTAGAGCTGAGTTCCTAATGGTTGTATTGCTAGGAATATAACGTATATTCTAGCAATACAACAACCATTAGGAACTCAGCTCTAAGTTGAATCTCGCAATGCGATTAATGCAGGTTATATTAATCGCATTGAGAATTCAACTTAGATCTGAGTTCCTAATGGTTGTTGTATTGCTAGAATATAACGAAGATTGAGAATATAGTGCTATATTTGTTATCTTCGTTATATTCTAGCAATACAACTATTAGGAACTCAGATCTAAGTTGTAATCGCAATGCGAATAATACAGGTTATATTAATCGCATTGCGATTTACAATTACTATTACTGCAGCTTCAGAATGAATGTAAGATGGATCCTATCCTTGTGTTTAGATAGGAGGTGGGAGGGTCTGGGAGGGAGGGTATGCTGATTGGCTGGTGCTGATTGGCTGGAATGTGTCTGCTGACTGTGAGGTACAGGGTCAAAGTTTGCTCAATAATAAAGTATAGGGGCGAACGCGAACATCGAATATGTTCGCCCGCCGCGGCGGACGCGAACAAGCTATGTTCGCCGGGAACTGTTCGCCAGCGAATAGTTCGGGCCATCTCTAGCTAGGACTAGAGATGAGCGAACACCTGGATGTTCGGGTTCGAGAGGTTCGGCCGAACTTCCGGAAAATGTCCGGGTTCGTGATCCGAACTCAACCCGAACTTCATCCCGAACCCGAACCCCATAGAAGTCAATTGGGACCCGAACTTTTGGGCACTAAAAAGGCTGTAAAAGACTCCCGGAAAGGGCTAGAGGGCTGCAAAAGGCAGCAAAATGTAGGTAAATCCCCTGCAAACAAATGTAGATAGGGAAATGATGACTTAACATAAAATAAAATAAAATTAACCAATATTAATTGGAGTTAGGTCCCATAGCACAGAATCAGGCTTCAAATCACCCACCAATGGAGAAGGTCGACTACTATTATTTCGACCCCAGCATCCAGACAAAGGAGAGAGGTCCCATAGCAGAGAATCTGGCATCATATCAACCACCACAGGAGAAGGCCACTTTCAGTGACTTAGGCCTTAGCACCCAGACAGAGGAGACATGTCAGATAGCACAAGCATTACATTTATACCATCCAGCACGGGAGAAGGCCACTGTTAGTTACTTTGACCCCTGCACCCAGAAAGAGGAGAGAGGCCCCACAGCACATATTCAGACATCATTTCACCCACCACAGGAGTAGGCCACCATTTAGTTAATTTGACCCCTGCACCCATGTCAGTTGGAACAAGCATCAGTTTTACATCACCCAGCACAAGAGAAGGCCACTTTTAGAGACTTTGACCCCTGCACCCAGACGGAGGAGAGAGGTTTTCACAGCAGAGAATCAGGCATTTAGATCACCCACCACAGGAGTAGGCCATCATTTAATGAGACCCCGGCAACCATGTCAGATGGCACAAGCATCAGTTTCACATCACCCAGCACAGGAGAAGGCGACTTTGAGAGACTTTGACCCCTACACCCAGACGGAGGAGAGAGGTTTCACAGCAGAGAATCAGGCATTTAGATCACCCACCACAGTAGTAGGCCACCATTTAATGGGACCCCGGCAACCATGTCAGATGGCACAAGCATCAGTTTTACATCACCCAGCACAGGAGAAGGCGACTTTGAGAGACTTTGACCCCTGCAACCAGACGGAGGAGAGAGGTTTCACAGCAGAGAATCAGGCATTTAGATCACCCACCACAGGAGTAGGCCACCATTTAAAGGGACCCCGGCAACCATGTCAGATGGCACAAGCATCAGTTTCACATCACCCAGCACAGGAGAAGGCGACTTTGAGAGACTTTGACCCCTGCACCCAGACGGAGGAGAGAGGTTTCACAGCAGAGAATCAGGCATTTAGATTACCCACCACAGGAGTAGGCCACCATTTAATGGGACCCCGGCAACCATGTCAGATGGCACAAGCATCAGCTTCACATCACCCAGCACAAGAGAAGGCCACTTTGAGAGACTTTGACACCTGCACCCAGACGAAGGAGAGAGGTTTTCACAGCAGAGAATCAGGCATTTAGATCACCCACCACAGGAGTAGGCCATCATTTAATGGGACCCCGGAAACCATGTCAGATGGCACAAGCATCAGTTTTACATCACCCAGCACAGGAGAAGGCGACTTTGAGAGACTTTGACCCCTGCACCCAGACGGAGGAGAGTGGTTTCACAGCAGAGAATCAGGCATTTAGATCACCCACCACAGGAGTAGGCCACCATTTAATGGGACCCCGGCAACCATGTCAGATGGCACAAGCATCAGTTTCACATCACCCAGCACAAGAGAAGGCCACTTTGAGAGACTTTGACCCCTGCACCCAGACGGAGGAGAGAGGTTTTCACAGCAGAGAATCAGGCATTTAGATCACCCACCACAGGAGTAGGCCATCATTTAATGGGACCCCGGCAACCATGTCAGATGGCACTTGTATCACATTTATATCACCCAGCACATGACAAGGCCACTTTCAGTGAGTTAGGCCTTAGCAACGAGACAGAGGAGACAGGTCAGATAGCACAAGCATCAGTTTTACTGATCACCCACTACAGGAGTCGGCCACCTTTAGTTAATTTCATAGCTTCAACCATGTCAGATGGCACTTGTATCACATTTTTATCACCCAGCACATGACAAGGCCACTTTCAGTGAGTTAGTCCTTAGCACCGACACAGAGGAGACAGGTCAGATAGCACAAGCATCAGTTTTAGATCAACCAACACAGGAGAAGGGCACTTTTAGAGACTTTGACCCCTGCAGCCACATGGAGGAGAGAGGTCCCACAGCAGAGATTCAGGCATTTATATCAGCCAGCACAGGAGAAGGCCGCTTTCAGTGAGTTAGTCCTTAGCACCGACACAGAGGAGACAGGTAAGATAGCACAAGCATCAGTTTTACATCAACCACCACAGGAGAAGGGCACTTTTAGAGACTTTGACCCCTGCAGCCACAAGGAGGAGAGAGGTCCCACAGCAGAGAATCAGGCATCATGTGAACCACCACAGGACTAGGCCACCTGTTGTTTCTTTGACCCCTGCACCCAGAAAGAGGAGAGAGGTCCCACAGCAGAGATTCAGGCATTTATATCAGCCAGCACAGGAGAAGGCCGCTTTCAGTGACTTTGGCCCCCTGCACCCACACAAAGGAGACATGTCAGACAGCACAAGCATCAGTTTTACATCAACCACCACAGGAGAAGGGTACTTTTAGAGACTTTGACCCCTGCAGCCACAAGGAGGAGAGGTCCCACAGCAGAGATTCAGGCATTTATATCACTGCTGCTAATTGGACACCAGAATTTTTAAAATGCTAGTTTGTGTACATAAATTCCCACACTGGAAGATATAATTCCTTTTTCCGGTATTAATTACAAGAAAACTGCTGCAAATTGGACACCAGAATTTTTAATATGCTAGTTTTGGTACATAGTTTCCCACACGGGGAGATATAATTCCTTTTTACAGGAGTAAAAACGTGAGGCCTACTGTTTCTGGTCTAACAAACACCAGATTGATTAAATTGGCCTTTTTTTCACCAAAATTACAACACTGGACAATATAATGCCTTTTGCGGTATTAATTCCTTTTACAGGAGTAAAAACGTGAGGCCTACTGTTTCTGGTCTAACAAACACCAGATTGATTAAATTGGCCTTTTTTCACCAAAATTACAACACTGGACAATGTAATGCCTTTTTGCGGTATTAATTCCTTTTTACAGGATTAAAAACGTGAGGCCTACTGTTTCTAGTGTAACTAACACCAGATTGAATAAATTGGCCATTTTTTCACCAAAATTACAACACTGGACAATGTAATGCCTTTTTGCAGTATTAATTACAAGAAGACTGCTGCTAATTGGACACGAGAATTTTTAAAATGCTAGTTTGTGTACATAAATTCCCACACTGGAAGATATAATTCCTTTTTCCGGTATTAATTACAAGAAAACTGCTGCAAATTGGACACAAGAATTTTTTATATGCTAGTTTTGGTACATAGTTTCCCACACGGGGAGATATAATTCCTTTTAACAGGAGTAAAAACGTGAGGCCTACTGTTTCTGGTCTAACAAACACCAGATTGATTAAATTGGCCTGTTTTTCACCAAAATTACAACACAGGACAATGTAATGCCTTTTTGCGGTATTAATTCCTTTTTACAGGAGTAAAAACGTGAGGCCTACTGTTTCTGGTGTAACAAACACCAGAGTGATTAAATTGGATTTTTTTTCACCAAAATTACAACACTGGACAATGTAATGCATTTTTGCGGTATTAATTCATTTTTACAGGAGTAAAAACATGAAGCCTACTGTTTCTGGTGTAACTAACACCAGATTGAATAAATTGGCCTTTTTTTCACCAAAATTACAACACTGGACAATGTAATGCCTTTTTGCGGTATTAATTACAAGAAGACTGCTACTAATTGGACACCAGAATTTTTAAAATGCTAGTTTGTGTACATAAATTCCCACACTGGAAGATATAATTCCTTTTTCCGGTATTAATTACAAGAAAACTGCTGCAAATTGGACACCAGAATTTTTAATATGCTAGTTTTGGTACATAGTTTCCCACACGGGGAGATATAATTCCTTTTTACAGGAGTAAAAATGTGAAGCCTACTGTTTCTGGTCTAACAAACACCAGATTGATTAAATTGGCCTTTTTTTCACCAAAATTACAACACTGGACAATGTAATGCCTTTTTGCGGTATTAATTCCTTTTTACAGGAGTAAAAACGTGAGGCCTACTGTTTCTGGTCTAACAAACACCAGATTGATTAAATTGGCCTGTTTTTCACCAAAATTACAACACTGGAAATTGTAATGCATTTTTGCAGTATTAATTCCTTTTTACATGAGTAAAAACCTGAGGCCTACTGTTTCTGGTGTAACAAACACCAGAGTGATTAAATTGGCCTTTTTTTCACCAAAATTACAACACTGGACAATGTAATGCCTTTTTGCGGTATTAATTCATTTTTACCGGAGTAAAAACGTGAGGCCTACTGTTTCTGGTGTAACTAACAACAGATTGAATAAATTGGCCTTTTTTTCACCAAAATTACAACACTGGACAATATAATGCCTTTTTGCGGTATTAATTACAAGAAAACTGCTGCTAATTGGACACCAGAGATTTTAAAATGCTAGTTTGTGTACATAAATTCCCACACTGGAAGATATAATTCCTTTTTCCGGTATTAATTACAAGAAATCTGCTGCAAATTGGACACCAGAATTTTTAATATGCTAGTTTTGGTACATAGATTCCCACACGGGGAGATATTATTCCTTTTTACAGGAGTAAAAACGTGAGGCCTACTGTTTCTGGTCTTACAAACACCAGATTGATTAAATTGGCCTTTTTTTCACCAAAATTACAACACTGGACAATGTAATGCCTTTTTGCGGTATTAATTCCTTTTTACAGGAGTAAAAACGTGAGGCCTACTGTTTCTGGTCTAACAAACACCAGATTGATTAAATTGGCCTGTTTTTCACCAAAATTACAACACTGGAAATTGTAATGCCTTTTTGCAGTATTAATTCCTTTTTACATGAGTAAAAACCTGAGGCCTACTGTTTCTGGTGTAACAAACACCAGAGTGATTAAATTGGCCTTTTTTTCACCAAAATTACAACACTGGACAATGTAATGCCTTTTGCGGTATTAATTCATTTTTACCGGAGTAAAAACGTGAGGCCTACTGTTTCTGGTGTAACTAACACCAGATTGAATAAATTGGCCTTTTTTTCACCAAAATTACAACACTGGACAATGTAATGCCTTTTTGCGGTATTAATTCCTTTTTACAGGATTAAAAACGTGAGGCCTACTGTTTCTAGTGTAACTAACACCAGATTGAATAAATTGGCCATTTTTTCACCAAAATTACAACACTGGACAATGTAATGCCTTTTTGCAGTATTAATTACAAGAAGACTGCTGCTAATTGGACACGAGAATTTTTAAAATGCTAGTTTGTGTACATAAATTCCCACACTGGAAGATATAATTCCTTTTTCCGGTATTAATTACAAGAAAACTGCTGCAAATTGGACACAAGAATTTTTTATATGCTAGTTTTGGTACATAGTTTCCCACACGGGGAGATATAATTCCTTTTAACAGGAGTAAAAACGTGAGGCCTACTGTTTCTGGTCTAACAAACACCAGATTGATTAAATTGGCCTGTTTTTCACCAAAATTACAACACTGGACAATGTAATGCCTTTTTGCGGTATTAATTCCTTTTTACAGGAGTAAAAATGTGAGGCCTACTGTTTCTGGTGTAACAAACACCAGAGTGATTAAATTGGATTTTTTTTCACCAAAATTACAACACTGGACAATGTAATGCATTTTTGCGGTATTAATTCATTTTTACAGGAGTAAAAACATGAAGCCTACTGTTTCTGGTGTAACTAACACCAGATTGAATAAATTGGCCTTTTTTTCACCAAAATTACAACACTGGACAATGTAATGCCTTTTTGCGGTATTAATTACAAGAAGACTGCTGCTAATTGGACACCAGAATTTTTAAAATGCTAGTTTGTGTACATAAATTCCCACACTGGAAGATATAATTCCTTTTTCCGGTATTAATTACAAGAAAACTGCTGCAAATTGGACACCAGAATTTTTAATATGCTAGTTGGCCTGTTTTTCACCAAAATTACAACACTGGAAATTGTAATGCCTTTTTGCAGTATTAATTCCTTTTACATGAGTAAAAACCTGAGGCCTACTGTTTCTGGTGTAACAAACACCAGAGTGATTAAATTGGCCTTTTTTTCACCAAAATTACAACACTGGACAATGTAATGCCTTTTTGCGGTATTAATTCATTTTTACCGGAGTAAAAACGTGAGGCCTACTGTTTCTGGTGTAACTAACACCAGATTGAATAAATTGGCCTTTTTTTCACCAAAATTACAACACTGGACAATATAATGCCTTTTTGCGGTATTAATTACAAGAAAACTGCTGCTAATTGGACACCAGAATTTTTAAAATGCTAGTTTGTGTACATAAATTCCCACACTGGAAGATATAATTCCTTTTCCGGTATTAATTACAAGAAAACTGCTGCAAATTGGACACCAGAATTTTTAATATGCTAGTTTTGGTACATAGATTCCCACACAGGGAGATATAATTCCTTTTTACAGGAGTAAAAACGTGAGGCCTACTGTTTCTGGTCTAACAAACACCAGATTGATTAAATTGGCCTTTTTTTCACCAAAATTACAACACTGGACAATGTAATGCCTTTTTGCGGTATTAATTCCTTTTTACAGGAGTAAAAACCTGAGGCCTACTGTTTCTGGTCTAACAAACACCAGATTGATTAAATTGGCCTGTTTTTCACCAAAATTACAACACTGGACAATGTAATGCCTTTTTGCGGTATTAATTCCTTTTTACAGGAGTAAAAACCTGAGGCCTGCTGTTTCTGGTGAAACAAACACCAGAGTGATTAAATTGGCCTTTTTTTCACCAAAATTACAACACTGGACAATGTAATGCCTTTTTGCGGTATTAATTCATTTTTACCGGAGTAAAAACGTGAGGCCTACTGTTTCTGGTGTAACTAACACCAGATTGAATAAATTGGCCTTTTTTTCACCAAAATTACAACACTGGACAATGTAATGCCTTTTTGCGGTATTAATTACAAGAAGACTGCTGCTAATTGGACACCAGAATTTTTAAAATGCTAGTTTGTGTACATAAATTCCCACACTGGAAGATATAATTCCTTTTTCCGGTATTAATTACAAGAAAACTGCTGCAAATTGGACACCAGAATTTTTAATATGCTAGTTTTGGTACATAGATTCCCACACGGGGAGATATAATTCCTTTTTACAGGAGTAAAAACGTGAGGCCTACTGTTTCTGGTCTAACAAACACCAGATTGATTAAATTGGCCTTTTTTTCACCAAAATTACAACACTGGACAATGTAATGCCATTTTGCGGTATTAATTCCTTTTTACAGGAGTAAAAACGTGAGGCCTACTGTTTCTGGTGTAACAAACACCAGAGTGATTAAATTGGCCTTTTTATCACCAAAATTACAACACTGGACAATGTAATGCCTTTTTGCGGTATTAATTCCTTTTTACAGGAGTAAAAACATGAGGCCTACTGTTTCTGGTGTAACTAACACCAGATTGAATAAATTGGCCATTTTTTCACCAAAATTACAACACGGGACAATGTAATGCCTTTTTCCAGTATTAATTACAAGAAGACTGCTGCTAATTGGACACCAGAATTTTTAAAATGCTAGTTTGTGTACATAAATTCCCACACTGGAAGATATAATTCCTTTTTCCGGTATTAATTACAAGAAAACTGCTGCAAATTGGACATCAGAATTTTTAATATGCTAGTTTTGGTACATAGATTCCCACACGGGGAGATATAATTCCTTTTTACAGGAGTAAAAACGTGAGGCCTACTGTTTCTGGTCTAACAAACACCAGATTGATTAAATTGGGCTTTTTTTCACCAAAATTACAACACTGGACAATGTAATGCCATTTTGCGGTATTAATTACAAGAAGACTGCTGCTAATTGGACACCAGAATTATTAAAATACTAGTTTGTGTACATAAATTCCCACACTGGAAGATATAATTCCTTTTTCCGGTATTAATTACAAGAAAACTGCTGCAAATTGGACACCAGAATTTTTAATATGCTAGTTTTGGTACATAGATTCCCACACAGGGAGATATAATTCCTTTTTACAGGAGTAAAAACGTGAGGCCTACTGTTTCTGGTCTAACAAACACCAGATTGATTAAATTGGCCTTTTTTTCACCAAAATTACAACACTGGACAATATAATGCCTTTTTGCGGTATTAATTCCTTTTTACAGGAGTAAAAACGTGAGGCCTACTGTTTCTGGTGTAACTAACACCAGATTGAATAAATTGGCCTTTTTTTCACCAAAATTACAACACTGGACAATGTAATGCCTTTTTGCGGTATTAATTACAAGAAGACTGCTGCTAATTGGACACCAGAATTTTTAAAATGCTAGTTTGTGTACAGAAATTCCCACACTGGAAGATATAATTCCCTTTTCCGGTATTAATTACAAGAAAACGCTGCAAATTGGACACCAGAATTTTTAATATGCTAGTTTTGGTACATAGTTTCCCACACGGGGAGATATAATTCCTTTTTACAGGAGTAAAAACTAGAGGCCTACTGTTTCTGGTCTAACAAACACCAGATTGATTAAATTGGCCTTTTTTTCACCAAAATTACAACACTGGACAATGTAATGCCTTTTTGCGGTATTAATTCCTTTTTACAGGAGTAAAAACGTGAGGCCTACTGTTTCTGGTCTAACAAACACCAGATTGATTAAATTGGCCTGTTTTTCACCAAAATTACAACACTGGACAATACAATGCCTTTTTGCGGTATTAATTCCTTTTTACAGGAGTAAAAACCTGAGGCCTACTGTTTCTGGTGTAACAAACACCAGAGTGATTAAATTGGCCTTTTTTTCACCAAAATTACAACACTGGACAATGTAATGCCTTTTTGCGGTATTAATTCCTTTTTACAGGAGTAAAAACCTGAGGCCTACTGTTTCTGGTGTAACTAACACCAGATTGAATAAATTGGCCTTTTTTTCACCAAAATTACAACACTGGACAATGTAATGCCTTTTTGCGGTATTAATTCCCTTTTACAGGAGTAAAAACGTGAGGCCTACTGTTTCTGGTCTAACAAACACCAGATTGATTAAATTGGCCTTTTTTCACCAAAATTACAACACTGGACAATGTAATGCCTTTTTGCGGTATTAATTCCATTTTACAGGAGTAAAAACGTGAGGCCTACTGTTTCTGGTGTAACTAACACCAGATTGATTAAATTGGCCTTTTTTCACCAAAATTACAACACTGGACAATGTAATGCCTTTTTGCGGTATTAATTCCATTTTACAGGAGTAAAAATGTGAGGCCTACTGTTTCTGGTGTAACTAACACCAGATTGAATAAATTGGCCTTTTTTTCACCAAAATTACAACACTGGACAATGTAATGCCTTTTTGCGGTATTAATTACAAGAAGACTGCTGCTAATTGGACACCAGAATTTTTAAAATGCTAGTTTGTGTACATAAATTCCCACACTGGAAGATATAATTCCTTTTTCCGGTATTAATTACAAGAAAACTGCTGCAAATTGGACACCAGAATTTTTAATATGCTAGTTTTGGTACATAGTTTCCCACACTGGGAGATATAATTCCTTTTTACAGGAGTAAAAACGTGCGGCCTACTGTTTCTGGTCTAAAAAACACCAGATTGATTAAATTGGCCTTTTTTCACCAAAATTATAACACTGGACAAAGTAATGCCTTTTTGCGGTATTAATTCCTTTTTATAGGAGTAAAAACGTGAGGCCTACTGTTTCTGGTGTAAGAAACACCAGAGTGATTAAATTGGCCTTTTTTTCACCAAAATTACAACACTGGACAATGTAATGCCTTTTGCGGTATTAATTCCTTTTTATAGGAGTAAAAACGTGAGGCCTACTGTTTCTGGTCTAACTAACACCAGATTGATTAAATTGGCCTTTTTTTCACCAAAATTACAACACTGGACAATGTAATGCCTTTTTGCGGTATTAATTACAAGAAGACTGCTGCTAATTGGACACCAGAATTTTTAAAATGCTAGTTTGTGTACATAAATTCCCACACTGGAAGATATAATTCCTTTTTACAGGAGTAAAAACGTGAGGCCTACTGTTTCTGGTCTAACAAACACCAGATTGATTAAATTGGGCTTTCTTTCACCAAAATTACAACACTGGATAATGTAATGCCATTTTGCGGTATTAATTACAAGAAGACTGCTGCTAATTGGACACCAGAATTTTTAAAATGCTAGTTTGTGTACATAAATTCCCACACTGGAAGATATAATTCCTTTTTCCGGTATTAATTACAAGAAAACTGCTGCAAATTGGACACCAGAATTTTTAATATGCTAGTTTTGGTACATAGATTCCCACACAGGGAGATATAATTCCTTTTTACAGGAGTAAAAACGTGAGGCCTACTGTTTCTGGTCTAACAAACACCAGATTGATTAAATTGGCCTTTTTTTCACCAAAATTACAACACTGGACAATGTAATGCCTTTTTGTGGTATTAATTCCTTTTTACAGGAGTAAAATCGTGAGGCCTACGGTTTCTGGTCTAAAAAACACCTGATTTATTAAATTGGCCTTTTTTTCACCAAAATTACAACACTGGACAATGTAATGCCTTTTTGCGGTATTAATTCCTTTTTACAGGAGTAAAAACGTGAGGCCTACTGTTTCTGGTGTAACTAACACCAGATTGAATAAATTGGCCTTTTTTTCACCAAAATTACAACACTGGACAATGTAATGCCTTTTTGCGGTATTAATTACAAGAAGACTGCTGCTAATTGGACACCAGAATTTTTAAAATGCTAGTTTGTGTACATAAATTCCCACACTGGAAGATATAATTGCTTTTTCCGGTATTAATTACAAGAAAACTGCTGCAAATTGGACACCAGAATTTTTAAAATGCTAGTTTTGGTACATAGATTCCCACACGGGGAGATATAATTCCTTTTTACAGGAGTAAAAACGTGAGGCCTACTGTTTCTGGTCTAACTAACACCAGATTGATTAAATTGGCCTTTTTTTCACCAAAATTACAACACTGGATGATATAATGCCTTTTTGCGGTATTAATTACAAGAGGACTGCTGGTATTTCAGAACACCGGAATTTTTAAAATGCTAGTTTTGCTAGATACATTTGCCTAAGCCTTTTTACAGTATTAATTACAACAACAGGAGTACTTCTTCTGGTCTAACACCAGAATAATTTTATTATTACGGTGAAAGCTTTTTCTAATTTATATTTCTGGCACATAAAAAAAAAAAAATATTTCTAGCTGACAGTATTGGACTTGGCTGTAGTGGCACTGGCTAGCCTAGCTGGAACAGCACATTCATGGGATTTGCTATCCAAGTGGGTTACTTTCAGTTTCACCACTGATATATTAAATATCTTTGCAGTTAGTATGGGTGACACAAGCACAGCCAAACCCCTGATGTAGTATATCTATGAAAAAATCGACTATTACATGAGATTAATGGACGTTGTGGCAGCTTTTGCTGTAGCACCATAAGTCCCAAAATGGCCGCCGCCTATCAGCCCAGTAACATGTGCCAGAAAACGGTCTGCCCACCCAGAAAAAAAATTGACTTTGACTGAGCAGCTGAATTGCTGTTGTTCTGATTCACAGGTGTAGATTTTTCACTTCTTTGGAGCTTTGGTTTAGACTCTGTGGCAGCTTGTGCTGGCGCACCACAAGTCCCAAAATGGCCACCGCCGGTCAGCCCAGTTACATGTGCCAGTAAAAATCGCTCTGGCCAGTCTTAACAAAATAGTGACTTTCAGTGAACAGCTCAGCTGAGTTGTTCTGATGCACAGGTGTAGAAAGGTAGATCATTCAATCACTTCTTTATCCCTGCCTATCTCGCCCTCACAGAAGCTGCATCCTCTCCCTACACTAGTCAGAGCAGTGTGACGTGCGGCGCTACGTGACTCCAGCTTAAATAGAGGCTGGGTCACATGCTGCACTTGGCCAATCACAGCCATGCCATTAGTAGGCATGGCTGTGATGGGCTCTTAGGGCAAGAAGTAAAACGCTAGCTGATTGGTTGCTGTGCAGCCATTCAGAAAGCGGGAAGTAATCGACGAACACCGGACCCGAACCCGAACTTTTTTGAAAATGTCCGGGTCCGTGTCACGGACACCCCAAAATTCGGTACGGACCCGAACGATTTTCGAACTGTTCGCTCAACACTAGCTAGGACAGAGGTTCACCTTCCAGCAGGACAATGACCCCAAACACACTACTAAAGCAACACTTGAGTGGTTTAAGGGAAATCATGTAAATGTGTTGGAATGGCCTAGTCAAAGCCCAGATCTTAATCCAACAGAAAATCTGTGGTCAGACTTAAAGATTGCTGTTCACAAGTGGAAAACATCCAACTTGAAGGAGCTGGAGCAGTTTTGCAAGGTAAAATGGGCAGAAATCCCAGTGGTAAGTTGTGGGAAGCTCATACAGACTTATCCAAAGCAACTTGGAGCTGTGATTGCAGCAAACGGTGGCTTTACAAAGTATTGAGTATTTAGGGGGGTGAATAGTTATGCACATTGACTTTTTCAGTTATTTTGTGATATTTGTTGTTTGCTTCACAATAATAAAAAAATAAAATATCTTCAAAGTTGTGGGCATGTTCTGTAAATTAAATGATGCAATTCCTCACACAATCCATGTTAATTCCAGGTTGTGAGGGACCAAAACACGAAAAAAGTCAAGGCAGGGGGGGGGGGAATACTTTTGCAAGGCACTGTACAACAATTCCAGAACAATTGCATTAACAATCGTTGAGTCCTAATCAAATAAAGTGTGCCTCTTTTCCAGCACAGATACCTGGTTTTGCACAGACAGAGTGGCAAGGACAGAATGATTATAAAGCAAATAAACAATCACTGAAATAAAGAACTGCACTAGAAAATCAGGAATACTGCCTGGCAGGGTTGATCATGCTGAGTGCAATGACACATCTGTTGCGGCAATCAGAGGGGCCATTTCAGAAAAGTGTGTACTTTCATTGTTATGTTAATGAGGTGCTCAGAGCACCGAAGTGCTGGCCTAGCCCCTCAGAGCACTGCATCATCATCTCCTCTCCCCTTTTGTTATTTCCCTGCTGCACTGATTGACAGAGACAGGCGTCCTCACTGTTCAGATGCCTAGCCCTGAAATGTTGTGCATGAACTGGTGAGAGTACAATTGGCACATGCACTGTTCTGATGTAAGAGCAGTGCCCCTCTTTGAAATCCGAATTGCGTATGCGCCGGATTTTATTCTTGCCATTATTCAGAGAGCAGACACCTTTCCCCTCTCTAAAATGCAAACTTAGCATGTGCGTGTACTCTTGTTAAATTATCCATATTGCTCTTGCAGCTATTATAAATGGATTGATTATCTTTGACATATGTAGCGTATCCATAAGATGTGTCATAAAAGTCTTACTTATGGAAACTCTACCTGTCAGGAGACTGGAGATTCCTGGTCCCATCATTCCTCCAGGTGAGGTGGCTATCACACAAGCCTGCTTGGATATGAGTTTCTTTACCACTAAAAGACTTGCATTGGGGGAACTATGCAAATACAAGGCACCCTTTGCTGGTTCTTCCAAAAATTGGGGGGTTATGGTGTGGTACCCAAACATATCAGATATTTATGGTATTCCATGAGGATATGCCAGGAATGCCTGCAATGGGAATACCTTTCAATTATTGTTCTGACGTTTTTGTGGTTCATCCCATTATTCATTAGACGGTTTCATTTTTTTTTTTTTAAGAGTGCTTTGACACGTTGCAGATTTTGTTTGTTTGAAATTTCCGTGACTGCAAATCAGTTCTGGTCACCTGAGTGGGCCTTGCAGAAATCCATTTACTTGCTTCTTCATTCAAATGCATTCAAATAAATGGGACTGATTTTCATTTGTGGAAATCTGCTGCATGCGAACGCACCCCTATGGTGACAGCCACTGATTTCTTCTTGAATTGAAATAGCATATGTGACCCCCACCTCTTTTATTGGTGGTCATTCAGTAAATTAACCCTGTTTTGGGGAGAGGGGTGTCTGTGGGACAAATATGTGTCATCCACAGATTCTCCCCATAACAGGGTTCATTTAGTGATTGACCACCCAAATTGTGGTGACCCAATACATGGGAGTTGCATCTGCAGAGCTTTTGTATAATGCCACCCCACACTGTAGTGTCCCCACACAGTAATGTCCGCCACACTGCCCCCACACAGTAATGTCCGCCACACTGCCCCCGCACAGTAATGTCCGCCACACTGTCCCCACACAGTAATGTCCGCCACACTGCCCCCACACAGTAATGTCCGCCACACTGCCCCCACACAGTAATGTCCGCCACACTGCCCCCACACAGTAATGTCCGCCACACTGCCCCCCACACAGTAATATCCGCACACTGCCCCCCACACAGTAATGTCCGCCACACTGCCCCCACACAGTAATGTCAGCCACTGCCCCACACGTAATGTCGCCACACTGCCCCCACACAGTAATGTCCGCCACCTGCCCCCACACAGTAATGTCCGCCACACTGCCCCCCACACAGTAATGTCCGCCACACTGCCCCCCACACAGTAATGTCCCCTGCGCACAGTAATGTCGCACCTGCCCCACACAGTAATGTCCAGCCACACTGCCTCCCACACAGTAATGTCCGTACACTGCCTCCCACACAGTAATGTCCCACACTGCCCCCCACACAGTAATGTCCGCCACACTGCCCCCACACAGTAATGTCTGCCACACTGCCCCCCACACAGTAATGTCCGCCACACTGCCCCACGCAGTCCGCCGCTGCCTCCCACACAGTAGTGTCAGCCACACTGCCCCCACAGTAATGTTCCGCCACACTGCCCCCCACACAGTAATGTCCGCCACACTGCCCCCGTGTGTCCCCCACACAGTAATGTCAGTCTGCCCACACTGCCCCCACACAGTGATGTCCGCCACACCTGCCTCAACACACAGTAAATGTCCAGACACTGCCTCCCACACAGTAATGTCCGCCACTGCCCCCACACGGTAATGTCCGCCACACTCTGCTACAGTAATGTCCGCCACACTGTAGTGTCCTCCCACACAGTAATGTCCGCCACACTGCCTCCCACACAGTAATGTCAGCCTGCCACGTGCGTCTTGCACATTTGTAGTGTCCGCGCCTTTACCACAGGCCCGCACAGTAATGTCCGCCACACTGCTACGCAGCAATGTCCCCCACACGCATGTCCACACCGCCTTTGTGTGTGCGCACATAGCTATCACTCTTCATGCCTCCCTGGTCATAATCTTGTACACAGCTTTTTACTGCCCCTGTACATTCTCACAGTCATGTCATGCTCTTTTACCATGCGTTGGTCATGCTCTTTCTGCATGTTTGTCACAGACTGTACGAGAGCAACCGCATTCCTGCATGTGCCGGGCGCCAGGCTGCCTCCTCTCACCTCCCATTATGGTCACTGCTCCAGGCTACGGGGATCAGTGCAGCTGCCTCACGTGGCAGGTGGGCCGAGCCCACTGGAGGTCCAGTCAGGCTCGCCCACCTGCCACTCTGTTTCTAAGCCAGAGCCAGAAGGCAGCGGAGCGCATGCCGGCGCCTGGCAGTGCAGGTGATGGAGAGCCTGACAGTCTGGCTCAGCCAGTGGAAATGTGACAGTGAGAGCACTGAGCCGGTTCTCGACTTGTATATTCCAATTTAAACATCTTTGTTCTCTCAAAATATAGCAGCATTATAGAAAACTGCATGGTCTACTCACGCAGGCTGTAGGTGCACTGTAATACCACTTGTTACTCAATATCAATGTAATGACTCATGAACAAGGCAAATGTACAATAAACCTGTATGGAAGAAGATAGAATCCTTGCTGATACTCCACGTGCCGCCATATGGTGCCATGCAATGCTTCAGTAGAAAACTATACATGTTTCTGTATAAAATTGGATGTATACAGAGGGACAGTAAAAGTCACATAGTTTCATATATACTATATTATGGCTCTGTAAAACTTGGAGATTATACAGGACCATAAAAGATCCCCTTTACTAAAGCCCCCAATCTAGGCCTTAAGATTGCCCCAACCATAAAACAAAATACTGAACATCATCCGTCCATCCACGAATGGGCAGACATTAAGGGATTCTATAAATGCGGGAAATGTAGCAACTGCCAAATAACATCATTCCGGAAAAAACCCACTCATATTACATCCAAAACCAACTCACACAAACAGGAAATCAAAGAATTTCTAACATGCAGCTCTACGGAAATCATTTACGCTTTAGAATGCCCTTGCCAAAAACTCTATATTAGCCGTACAAAAAGATCACTCAAGAAACGCATATCCAAGCACATTGCCAACATAAAGTAAGGCTACGACAAACACACTGTATCTCACCATTTCAAACTAGTCCACAACAAAGATCCCACTGGATTAAAGTATGCGGAACTGGAAAAAGTAGATAGAGATTGACGAGGAGGCAACCATATCCATAAGATGTCAAGAATAGAATCCAGGAGAATCTTCGAATTTAACACAATCTTACCGAATGGACTAAATGCAGAAATGGAAATCTTTGGTTTCCTTTGAATAGGGGCAGGGCTGGGACAAGGTCCACCACCAACAGAGGCTGAGCTGCCCAAGTGCGCCCCCCCCCCCCTCCAACTTGTGGATGACACTGCTATGGGGGATCTGTGATGAATGATACTGTTATTGGGGAATCTGTGGATGACACATTTGTGTCATCCAAAGATCCCCCCTCCCCATAACAGGGTCCATGTAGGAATGACCCCCAATACAAGGGGTGAGGCTGTGGGGTTGTATCTGCTTTTTTGATGACAGCGCCAGCGGGGACCGTGCAGTGACTGTATTCTACTACACCCCCCTCCCCCCACACACACTGTATATAATCTTAACTATATAACTGTAGTGATTTGCTACAGTTATATAGTTAATAAGATTATATCCAGTGAGCGGGGGATGGGGGTGTAGTAGAATACAGTCACTGCACGGGCCCTGCTGTCATTATGAAATAGCATATGTGACCCCACCTCTTTTATTGGTGGTCATTCAGTAAATTAACCCTGTTTTGGGGGAGGGGTGGGGGGGTGTCTGTGGGACAAATATGTGTCATCCACAGATTCTCCCCATAACAGGGTTCATTTAGTGATTGACCACCCAAATTGTGGTGACCCAATACATGGGAGTTGCATCTGCAGAGCTTTTGTATAATGCCACCCCACACTGTAGTGTCCCCACACAGTAATGTCCGCCACACTGCCCCCCTCACAGTAATGTCCACCACACTGCCCCCCACACAGTAATGTCCGCCACACTGCCCCTACACAGTAATGTCCGCCACACTGCCCCCCACACAGTAATGTCCGCCACACTGTCCCCCCACACAGTAATGTCCGCCACACTGCCCCCCGCACAGTAATGTCCGCCACACTGCGCCTCACACAGTAGTGCCCCCCACACTGCTCCCCGCACAGTAATGTCCGCCACACTGCCCCCCACACAGTAATGTCCGCCACACTGCGCCTCACACAGTAGTGCCCCCCACACTGCTCCCCACACAGTAATGTCCGCCACACTGCCCCTACACAGTAATGTCCGCCACACTGCCCCGCACACAGTAATGTCCGCCACACTGCCCCCCGCACAGTATTGTCCGCCACACTGCCCCCGCACAGTAATGTCCGCCACACTGCCCCCACACAGTAATGTCCGCCACACTGCCCCCACACAGTAATGTCCACCACACTGCCCCCACACAGTAATGTCCGCCACACTGCCCCCCACACAGTAATGTCAGCCACACTGCCCCCACACAGTAATGTCTGCCACACTGCCCCCACACAGTAATGTCCGCCACACTGCCCCCCACACAGTAATGTCAGCCACACTGCCCCCCACACAGTAATGTCAGCCACACTGCCCCCACACAGTAATGTCAGCCACACTGCCCCCACACAGTAATGTCAGCCACACTGCCCCCACACTGTAATGTCAGCCACACTGCCCCCGCACAGTAATGTCCGCCACACTGCCCCCGCACAGTAATGCCTGCCACTGCCCCCTGCACAGTAATGTCCACCACACTGCCCCCGCACAGTAATGTCTGCCACACTGCCCCCACACAGTAATGTCCGCCACACTGCCCCCACACAGTAATGTCCGCCACACGCCCCCACACAGTAATGTCCGCCACACTGCCCCCACACAGTAATGTCTGCCACACTGCCCCCACACATTAATGTCCGCCACACTGCCCCCACACAGTAATGTCCGCCACACTGCCCCCCACACAGTAATGTCCGCCACACTGCCCCCACACAGTAATGTCAGCCACACTGCCCCCACACAGTAATGTCAGCCACACTGCCCCCCACACAGTAATGTCCCCACACCCCCTCAACCACACAGCAGTGCCCCCACATAGTAATTTGTCATGCCCCCCTCTTGTCATGCTTTTTCTGCCCCTGTCATTCTCCCCCATCTTTTCATGCTCTTTTACCCCCCATGTTGTCATGCTCTTTCTGCCCCCCATGTTGTCACAGACTTAATGAAAGGGGGCCCGGCATTTTCTGTACTTAATGCCGGGCCCCATCAGAGCGCTCCTCTCACCTCCATTATGGTCACTTCTCCAGGCTTCCAGGATCAGGCCCCAGCACTGCCACACATTAAGCAGGTGGGCGGAGCCTAACGGAGGTCCGTTAGGCTCCGCCCACCTGCTTACTCTGTTTCTAGTTAGAGCCAGAGGCAGCGGGGCCTGATGCTGGGGGCCTGAAGCAGCATAATGGAGGTGAGAGGAGCGCTCTGACAGGGCCTGGCTCAGGGAATGACAGGAGGGAGCGCTGAGCGGTTCCCCCTGTCAGTCCCTCTCCCTCTCGCCGGCCCCTGCCTGCGCCCTGAGGCTGGAGCGCCCTGAGGCTGGAGCCTCCCCAGCCTCTGTGTCGGCCCGGCCCTGAATAGGGGGGATCGCCGCTCTCCGATGAGAAACCAGCGCAGATTATTCAGTCGCCCTGGTTCCTCGAGCAGCCATCCCTCTATACACTACATTTAGAATATAGTCAGGAATTCAGAAGGAATCTAAAAAAATCTGGAATACGATATTCCCATATCCACTAATTCCTTTACATTGGATCAGTTGGTAATAAATACCTCTTATCCAGAAACAGATGCTCAATCACAGTTCTCCATACTATATCTGCTAACCATTTAAACATCAAGGAGACCACATATTCACTGGGTCTTTGTGCACTACGGACCAGTGTAATTATTGGGTAATCTCCTCATTCTAAATAACATATAAAAAAAGTGGATTACATACACAACTACCAATTACAAGGTTCTCACAATTACCTGCACATTGTTACAGTATCCCTGCAATATAGATTAGGGAACCATCTGCACATAACCACCCCAACCAATTATCATATAAATAATGGTTAGATTCAGAATTATACACTGTTTTTCCTTCACAATTTTTCACAGTACCCCTTGAATAAATTTTATCCTCTTTAACTATTAAATTTTATTCAGACTTATGTATCTGATACTACACACTCCACACTTAGCGTCACATATCCCAAAATATATGTAATATGATATACTCCCAAGTCACTGCCACTTTAAGCACACAGCTTCCACTTTACTGATCACATTTGAATAATTAATCACTTAATCAATCTATCCAATTAAACACTATATAAACTACCTAGACCGCCACAATCCTCTGCTTACTGATGAAGGGTTATTACCCGAAACGCGTTTAAGCTCAACTTCATGAGGAAGGACTGTGATTGATATAGTCTGAAACGCGTTGATCTGAGATAATATTCCTATCTGCACTGTATTTGCACTTTTTATTGAAGAATAAAGTATTGGGAAAAACACCTTTTAAACATCTTGGAGCTGGACGTCTTCGTTTTTTTCTATTTGTTCCTGTGAACCCTGGGATAGCGTCCGTGCCCCGGATGGAATACATGCAGGTGAGAGCTGTGGACTTTTTGATAAAGTAAGCTCAAAAGAGGATCGTCACTACATCTACAATATCTCTAAAGCTATTAGAAGAACAATCTCTACAGGAGCGCTCCTAAAGAAAGATACTAGATACAGAGCAAATTTGGAGAGAACCGCTATCGTGACCACGCGACCCACACTAAAGCCTCGGCTTCAGACAGCTAGTGCGCAAACCCAGCGCCTAAGCCACGAGGGACACCGTCCATCCACCTTCAGACCGTGGAAATCGCAGGAGGAAAAACTGGTTCAAGCCGAAGCCCCGGGCGGTGGGTAAGTGACCTCTGAGCCTAATGCCTCATGCACACGTCAGTGTTGGATCAGTGGTAACACAGACAGTGTTCAATCCGTGTTTCCTCCCGTGACAGATCCGTGTTTGGTCCGTGGGTCCATTTTTTGCTGACCGTGTACCATCCGTTTTTCACTGACACTGAGCAGCTGAAAAATAATTTTCAAACAATCTTTCTTTAATGATCCATAAAAAATGGATGCAACATGGATGGCATCCGTGGTTTTCACAGACTCATTAACTATAATGGTCGTGAGGGATCCGGGAACACGGACAAGATAGGACATGCATCCGTGCTGAAAACACAGACCCACGGACCGTGCTAAAACGCTGATGTGTGAATGCACACATTCAAATGAATGGGGACGTGTGCTGTTCACAGAGAACATGTACAGCACACGTCCGGGAAACACTGATGTGTGAATGAGGCATAAGACAGCGCGGAACGCCGTGCTCAGGCTCCAGAGCTCCTTTCTTTCCCACAGCTTTTTTATCAGCCTGTCACATAACCACTAAAAATACTTTGCGGTTACAATCGCAATAGACCTATATCTGTGGATCACCGCAATAAGAAAATATTATGCGGCTGAAACAGTCAATCGCAATAGAAATATATCTATGGATCACCGTAATAAGGGAATATTGTGAGACTACGGTCAGCACAATCTTTGATCAAAGAGAGACTGTAATATACTATACTGACGTAATTACAAGAGACTATTACTGTCGCTTATAAAGGAATACTCTGCACCTATTAACGAATACTCCGCTTATCTTATCCTGCGCCTGATGAACTATATATGAAATTTTTGTTTTTGCTTTTATGGACATTGCTTTTATTATTATTTTTTTATACTTTTTTTAAACATTTTCTATGATATTTTTTTATATATATTTTGAAATATGGACTATTGAACGCCCATATACCTTGCTCTAACACCATCATCTACCTAGATCCATTCTTTTAATTTTTTATCATTTTTTTCCACACTATACCACCTCCTCCACTTATACACCTCCCAACATCGACCACCTGCAGCTTTTTAATTATTCTTAACTATTATCTAATAAAGCCATTCATTTGACCCCAAATAAGAGTGTGCCTGCTACTTTTAACTACAGAAAACCATACATGTTTCTGTATAAAATTAGAGGTATAAAGAGGGACAGTAGAAGTCACATAGTTTCATATATACTATATTATGGCTCTATAAAACTTGGAGATTATACAAGACCATAAAATGGTTGTGTTTATGAGCTCTTTTAATTTCTTTTACTATTAAATCAGCTTCGAAATACTCAGTAAAAACAACTGACTGATATAGAACTTCGATGAACTATGCTGAATATGTCATGCTTTATATATAAGTTCAAGGCGAACCGAAAAAAGAACAATTGCAGATAAATAAATGCTCTGTAAAGCTTTTTTTACGTTTTGTGACCTTGAAAAAGTACAAAAGATAATTCTATACATTGATTAAAAAAAAAAATCTCATAAATGGACAGATCTCCTACCCCTACTTCTATGGTATATAAACACTTGGTCTCATAATTTTGAAATAATGTATCTACAATTCTAAACCACACAAAAACATGTACTTTTCCAGGGGGTATTAGCTCTAGGAATAGGATTAGGAACCCACAAAAATCACTGCAACTGGGCTCCTGAATACATCTACTTTGAAGGCGTTTAAATAGAGCACTTGGCCATTTAAAAAGTAGAAAAAGGGCAAAAATTCAATTTGGGAGCTTTGCCGAAGTTCGACAAGAAATTTGATTCATTCCAAATTAATTCATAATTAATCACGATAAATCAGGTATACTCAGGCCAATCTGTCTAATCATATTCTTCCCACTTGGTGGCCCAATCTCAGTATGAAGGCTTGCTACAATGTATTGCCATGTACATAACTGTGCAGTGCACCAATATTCAAGTATTGGCCCCATGACAGAGTGGGGAGGGTGGCAGCAGCAGTGGCAGTGACATTAGTGGCCCCATGACAGAGCTGGGAGGGTGGCAGCAGCAGCGGCAGTAACAGTGACAATAGCGGCCCCATGAAGAGTGGGGAGGGTGGCAGCATTGGCAGTAGCAGTGACAGTAGTGGATCCGAGACTGGGTAGAGTGGCAGCAGAAGCAGTGGCTTCCTTCTGCTGACGTTGACGAGCCCTGACTGTAAGACTAGGCTTTAAGGCTGTAAGACTAAACGAATGGCATGGTTTTCCCACACCACTTTATGGTGACATTCCTTATGCAGGGACATCGTGCCCAACATTAGCAACCTGGCCGCACCTCACCTTCTTCCCACACATCCTGCATACCGCCATGCTAATGTCCCCCAGCGTCTTGGTGAAAAATTCCCACAATGACGTATGGCATTTTCCCTCCACCACTGTGTCTGCAGCTGCATCTATGAACCCGTTCACTGCTAGTGTGTTCCTCAAACTAGTCTCCTGACTAGTGTACCCCTTCCACGTTTGGCTTCAGATCTCCCACTGCTTCCACCCTGCTACCTCATGGGCATGCTTCTACTATGCTGTCTCATGAGCCCTCTGCCACACTCATCGCCGGATGATGATGATGCCTCCTCTTCATCCTGATCCCATATGTGATCGCTACATCATCATCTACAAATGTTTAGTCGTCATGTGTATTACCCTCACCTGTCTCTTGCACATGTCCCAGACCTCTCACAACATGTGCTCCCACCCGACTGTCATCATCGGTAGTTGCATGCCTAAAGGAGTTTGCATTGGAACTCTCCTCCAAGTCTGTGCTGACCTCTAACTGCTGAATGTTCTCACAAAGCTTATCTTCGCTGAAAAGTGGAGCAGAGCCGGCAGTATACCTTACTTGGATAGCAGAAGGAGCAGCAAAAGCAAGAAGCAGGTACAGGACAGGTGAGGACATAGAGGCAGTTCCTGGGCCTTGTCAACTAAGCATGGTCTCAGAGAAACCCATCGATTTCTGGCTGTGTGTATCTGTTGTCACTTGAGACAATGTTGGAGAGTCATCCATTCCAGTACAGCTGGATTTTTGGTCTAAACATGACTGCTGGATGACAGTGGCAGCTGTGGCCTATTTCTGTGAATGCTACTACCTGTGCTACAGCAAAATTTTGCCATTGCCCATTCATTTTGAGGGGCCAGGCAACTGTCTGTTGGCCATAGTGTACAGTAATTGTATCACTAAAATAAAGGATTAACTCTGAATGTCGATACACTAGACCGTAATGTGCATGGCGATATATTGCACCTGCAGTCTCCCTGCGCTCTCCCTGCACTGTTCCTTTCCAATATTCTTTTTTAAAACACTTTGCAGCAACACTGTCCCTTGCGCATGAGCGCTTGCCACGTCTCTCTGGGATGAGGGTTTTATAGGGCTGTGACATCACAGGAAATTGCTGTGGATTGGCTGGCTGCATGGCATTATGGGTGATCTTGCATTCCCGGGAGGCTTACTTTTTAGGAAAACTGATTTGTTACCATTAAGCGCAAAGAAATTCAGATTCATTGCAAATCGAAGTTTTCCTAAACTTTGGACCGAATGCCACCTTAATTAATCATCAGTCACCTATAGAGTTGTCCCGTACTTTTCGCCGGCGAACAGTTTCCGGCGAACATATGCGATGTTCGATTCGCCTCCTGTACGTCATCATTGAGCAAACTTTGACCCGGTACCTCACAGTCATCAGACACATTCCAGCCAATCATCATACCCTCCCTCCCAGACCCTCCCACCTCCTATCAAAAAGCAAGGACAGCATCCATCTTAGATTGATTCTGAAGCTGCAGTGTTAGTTAGAGCAGGGAGAGCGCTGCTGCAGCTGAATTAAAGGGGTTCTTCACCTTGTTACAACTGATGATCATTAGCATCTGATCAGCAACTGATCATCAGCATCTGATCAGTGAACAGACTGACGTCACGACTTGTATCGTCACGATACAAGTCGTGACATCACTGGGCGGGGCGCTAACAGCGGTAAACAGTGAGAAGGCCACGGCGCTCCTGCAGCACCGCTGCCTTCTTAAACAGCTGATCGGTGGGGGTCCTGGGTGTCGGACCTCGGCCGATCAGATGTTGATGATCTATCCTGAGGATAGATCATCAGTTGTAACAAAGTGAAGAACCCCTTTAATAGGGAAAGCGTTAGCTAGCTAGGCCAGTGTTCTATGTTCCCTCCAGTCCTCAAAGACTCATCTGCTGTAAGGACAGCGTCCTGACAGCACCCCAAAAAGCCCTTTTTAGGGCTGGTACATCAGTCTGCTTTATTTTTTCTATATATATATTGCAGTTGCCTGCCCGTGTGTGAGAGGCCGCAGGCCCTCAGACTGCACTGTGTGCACACCACTCATATAGGGTGGCACAGTACCTTGCAGATAAAAAAGTCATTTAATTTTTAACCTTTTATATAATTGCAGTTGCCTGCCAGTGTGTGTCAGGCCCACAGACTATACAGTGCCCACTGCCCACCACTCATATAGGGTGTCATAGTACATTGCACGGCGCTTGCGCAGTGACCTAAAATTCAAACGAAGCGGACCGAGCATGAGTCTCTTTACATCTCCCGGTTCCAAAAATCTATTCACTACACCAGCCCTGGTCCTGACAAAACAGAAATTAAACTGATAGGAATAGTCCTTAGTTAACACTAGTTTCATTGCAAGTGCCCAAAATTAGAAGGAAGCGGACAGAGCACGTTTTTTTCTCTCTCTCCCCATGCATGGATTCAATTCAATACACGTCCCCTGATAGGGGACTTAACAAAGATTAAAATAGTAAGAATAGTAATTCATACTATTTGTATTGGTGGCACAGTACATTGCGCGGTGCGCGTACAGTGCCCCAAATTGGAAGTAAGAGGACCGACCAATCATCTTTTTCCAACTCCTGGTTCCTAAAATCTATTCAATACACGTCCTCTGTTAGGGGACGTAACAGTGATTAAACTGATAGGAATAGTACTACTTAACACACCACTCATATAGGGTGGCACAGTACATTGCACGGCGCACGCGCAGTGCCCCAAATTGGAAGAAAGAGGACCGACCAACTATCTTTTTTCATCTCTGGGTTCCTAAAATCTATTCCATACACCGGCCCCTGATAGGGGACAAAACAGAGATTAAACTGGTAAGAACAGATTTTTTACATTTAAAAATAGAGGACAGCCTCTGCGGAGCTGGGTATTTTTTGGCCACGTTACTGAAATCTCATGCACAATGGCTGTAGGCTCATGCGTCCTTTTGCGGAGGTGACAAACCTGGTCAGTCAAACCCAAGGCAACATCATCAACCTCATCCCATATGCGTTTTTTCTGGAGCGTTTCCTGCGAAGAGTGCTGGATCAGGCCATAGATGAGCATGAAGAGGAAGAGTTGTGGTCACCATCACCACCAGAAGCAGCCTTGTCATCGTTAATTGCTGGACCTGCGGCAACAGAGAGAGAGGAGTCTGAAGAAGAGGAGTCAGAGGGGGAAGGTGGCTTTGAGGAGGTGGAAGACCAACCACAGCAGGCATCCCAGGGGGATTGTTGTCACCTTTCAGGGACCCTTAGTGTACGTGGCTGGGTGGAGGAAGAAACCTTCAATCACGTCAGTGAGGACAAGGAACGAGACATGGCTAGCTTGGTATCCAACCTTGTGCAAATGGGGAGTTTGCGGTTGTGCAAATGAACTGTTTGCATTTTTTTGCGGTGCAAGAGTGAACTTTTCATCAGAATTAGATACCATGGAACTAAGTGATTTATCTCAAGATTCTATGCAGGAACCAATCCAGCGAGACAGAGAAAATGAAGCAGTGAGACCTAAAACCTCATATTTTAAAAGGAATAAAACAAATAGGAACTACTAAACAACTCTTGCAAAAAACGAGTCCGCAGAGCAGGACGCAAACATAGGAGTGGGACACACCATGTCTACTCGACAGAAGAGGAGGTAAAGGGCGTTCCCTACTAGGGAACGTATACTGATGTAATTAATCTCTCCACTGAGACTTTAACCAACGAACATATACAAGTACTGAGATTGGAGTTAAATTTTGTGCCAACTGTGAACTTTGATTTGTTTTTGACACTGCTTGATATTAATACGTTCATTAGACAAGTGACAGGGGCGAGACATTTTTTTGGTATAGATCCCTCTGAACATCCTACCAGCTCATCTGGAAATCCAGAAATCCAAAACCTATATTCAAATATGGGATTCCAGGAACAATTAACACTAACATGTCTGGAGGATCTTCAGAGGGAAAATGAACCAGATGAAGGGAATATAGCAATGCAAAAATATAAAACTTCCAACCCACAGTTCTATCCACTGACATCTCGCACTACTAATATGGATTTGTTTCAAGACTTAGTGGAAAGGGAGCTAAAGCAATTGCATGATCATGTTAGGGAGGACAACGGTTCCCACAATATTACTAGAAAACAAAGACAAGCCCTTAAAGAGCTGTCAGATAGTGAAAAAAATTATAATCAAAATGGCAGATAAAAGGGGGTCCGTTGTCGTCCTTAGCAAAGACATATATCACCAACAAATAATTGAAATGGGGGATGTCTCAACATACATTAAACTCCCAACAAATCCAACTACTAAATATCAAATACAGTACAGCTAAATCCTGAAAACAGGACTGGAATATGCACGCATATCACAGAGAGAATATGATTATATGAATGATGAGTTCCCAGTCATCCCAATCATGCACGCAGTTCCTAAGGTGCACAAAGGTCAGAACCCCCCACCTCTGCGCCCCATAATAAGTGGAATAGGGTATTTAACAGAAAGGTTGGGTAACTGGTTGGATTGTGTAATACAACCTATGGTCAAGAGAACACCTGGTTACATCAGGGACACGTCAGAAGTCTTGAGGTCATTTTTTAACAAAGAATGGAAGGCAGAATTTAGATGGCTGACAATAGATGTAGATGTGGTGGCATTCTATCCCTCGATTCCACACAATATTGCATTACAGGCTCTAGAGTTCCACCTGTACAATCACAGTGGATTTAAAGATGATTTCATTGACTATGTCCTTGATGTAGCCATGTTCCTGATGTCCCATAACTATTTTTCCTTCGACAATATGTTCTACCTCAAATCAAAAGGAGTCTCAATGGGGGCTAAGTACTCCCCAGCCCTGGCAAACCTCACTATGGCATATTGGGAGGAAAAAAAAATATATATAGTACTAACAATCCCTTTGCCAACTGTCTGAACTGGTACGGAAGGTACTTCGATGACCTGCTCATCTGAATCGGAGATGTGCCTTCCGTACAGGAGTTCATACAATACTTACAAAACAATACATACAATCTAAGATTTACGTTTAGTGAGGACCCCAGGATGATGAATTTCCTGGATCTAAAACTAACCGGGATTCCGGAGGCCTCCGTATAGCAATGAATAAAACTAGGGAATATCTCAGGTTTAATAATACTAGTAATAAAAAATACTAATATAAATGCCCAAATACAAACAACAAATAGGAACTATGGTAAAAATACAGACAAAAATCATGATAGAAATAGCACCAAAGCTAAATCCAAAAATGTTGCTGCAATACCGATTAATCCAATGAACAAACAAGATAAACAACCCAATCTTGTCTTAACATATAGTAGGCAATATAACAAAATCCAAAATATAATAAGAAGTGTCAGGCATTTTCATAGGTATATATATTGATACCTGATCATATTATATTCAAAATGGACACTCATTGTCTTTAAGAAACAGTTTGAGCCAAAGTTTTGCTATGTGACTGAGACAGGCCAAGATGAGGTCATGCCGAGCTCAGTCTGTGTAAAAATACAGAGAGTATTGTGTTTTAAAAATTATTGCCACAAATGTGGTCTTATCTATAAAGGAGTACACTGGATTCTCCAGACATGTACGTCTGAAGAGAACAAGGCCCATTCATATCATTATGGTCCATAGATCAACAGTGTGAGAAACATTCATAGAGACGCCTAAAGGTCTGTCTTTAGTTGTTTCAAAGTTGTCTAAACTAATCCTTATCGCCGAATTTACGACGACAAAGGTCAAAGTTATATGAAGCAAAAATACCCTAGTAAACTCTTCATGGTATGGTGTTAATAGCTTGCACAACAGTGCCATCCGGAGACAAATGGACATCGCTACACGATCCTTCATAGTTGCATTATGGGTAAATAAGATCTTATTACTTATGTTTACACCCCCTCAATTAATTGGAGAATACTAATCCAGGGGGTGGTAATGTTAGATTACAAGGGAGATAATTACCCTAGATAGATCAGGAGGAGAAAAGAGAGAGGAAAGAACGAGGAAAGCAAGGAACAAAGGAGGAAGCATAGCATTCCAACATTCCAGGAGCCAACACCCAAGATGAAAGCCATGGTGATGGACCATCCAGCTTTCCTAGGAGCAGAAGTGAGATTCCTGCTAGGACTTGGTAAGAAACACAAAGAATGATGTTTCATTTTATTAAGACTATTTAGATAATGTGGGTAAAATCATAGCATCTATGTTGGCGAACATATTAATTTATTTATCATCTCTTTATATGAGATGTAGTCTTAGATATAGAATAATTGTGAGCCTTCATTCTACCTGCAGAAGAATCAAGTTTCATAATTTATCAGAGTATTAAATGATTGCATATATATATGCGGAGATATATTGATAGTAGCATTCTTCGCCAAGCTAGATGATAAATTCCCACTGGAAGATTTGTTCCAAGTTCTTCCAATTTCTGTTGTCTTAATAGTCTTACCAGGTTATACAGATATGAAAGTAGTATTGACAGAAGTATACATGCAAAAGTAGTCTAGGATTTGACTACTATCTTCTAAGTTGTATACTTGAATGGATTTGCCCATTCCCGAAGTCATGTGAGATATATTTTGGTTAGAGAGGGGTGGGGAATATATTCAGCATTCCAGATTGATGTCTAGGATTAGGCACACCCATTTTTGATATCAAGAGGTTTTCCTCTCAACAGGAGTAATGTATATAATTTAACTTCTTGTTTTGATATCCTAAATAGCGTTGTTATAATGTGACAAGCTGCTCCTACCCACATGTATTGTGAAGCTTATGATGCCTGATATCAAAGCCGTATATTAATTGGCAGATATCATTGTTTATTTACTTATTTTAAGCTTGTAATGCTTTATATTAACGCCATATATATTCATTGGCATATATCATTGTGTTATGTACTAGTTTATGTTTATAATCTTGTAACTAATAAACTTTGCATGTTTTTATAATACCTGCGTATTATTTAATGTCAAAACTACATCTTTAGCATTAATGTCATCTCTCATGAAAAGAACTTATTATCTGAGGAAATAGTCGGCCTCAGATGTGAATTGTATCGATTGGGTTATCTACAATTCACCAGGTCATAATTTCGAGAAGTTATGAAAAATTTATGATTAATTATTTTTATGACCATAATTAATAATTCTTAATTGAATTATTATTATAAACCCGACAGAAGATATTTACCGTTACTATATGAGGACAGTATATTGGATACTATACTAAAACAGGGGTGCAGAATAGTTCCGAAAAGACCCCCTACAATAGGGAACTCTCTTTCCCCGCCTCTGTTTGTACGAGGAACACAACAACAAACAGCTACGTGGCTAAAGTATAAAGGATTCACACGCTGCGGCAGTCAGCGGTGCCGCACAAGCAATTATGTGCGGAATACCAAAACCTTTTCCAATGCAGACCACACTGAGACATTTAACATCAAGTCATATATTAATTGCAATACAAGAGCAGTGATCTATGTGGTCTGCTGCGAACACTGTGATTTAATGTATGTTGGGTGTACTATAAGAAAATTCAAAAACAGAATTTTAGAACATCTGAACTACATTGATAATCCACTATGCACCAATATCTCAAATGCTGCAAGACACTTTATAGATAAACATAATCGTAGTACAAAATATTTCAAAGCATATGCTATAGAACATGTGAAAACACCAACCAGAGGAGGAGACATTAGACACCTAGTAAATCTTAGAGAGGCATTTTGGATATTCAAACTGGAAACAAGATATCCAAAGGTTATGAATATCAGAAAAGAGATTATGCATTTCTACTGGGAAAGTGTGGGCTTTTGAGCTTTGCAGAGTAGCAGGGGTTCCCCCCCCCCCTCCCCTATAATATTATTATATAAAAAAAAAAAATGTTCTTTTCTGTTTTTCCTCTTTTGCCTAAATATACAAGAGAGGAGGGGACAGAAAAGACAGAAACACAGGTTCCCACATAAACATTACAATGGATAAATGGAGAGTATTATTGAAAAAAGAAATCAGAAAACAATTAAGGTCAGGGGGCGAGTTCTCCCCTTTTTTATCTGTATGTTCTAAAGAAAAAAATTTATACTGATATGCAAAACGGGAATGAGCATGTAGTGAGTGAAATATATGAACTTATTGCAATCCCATCCCTATATTTTTACTGCAATGTTGTATGTTACATATGGAACTGGAATGTGTCTGAGATCCCAGGTGATAGCTAATAGTGTTTGAGATTCCAGGTGGTAGCCAATCAAAGCTTTTCTCCTCCCCACATGGATTCAAGAGGGAGGTTGGACTAGCACTTGGATACACTTATTTGGCTATATATACCCAGGAAAATCAGACACATATTACTGTTACGAATAAGAAGTTTTTCAAAACGCGTCAACAGTCACTATACCTGAGAGATGTATTGTCCTATATGTCTGTGAAGAATTTACCTCAATAAAATACGGAGAAAAGACACCTCAACAAAAGTGAGTGCTGGTCTGTCAGAGTTTGGTCTGTCACTGTGAAGCGGGCGTAACCCTTACACTACCTGATCGATACAACATCATACCTGAACGTATACATACACTGGATATTTTAAACCACGTTATTCCAAACAATTTTGGAATGTTAGGTGATTTATGCCCTTTATGGATTAAAACCCGACTCTGCATCAACTACGTAATTTTCCATGGGAGTTTTGCCATGGATCCCCCTCCGGCATGCCACAGTCCAAGTGTTAGTCCCCTTGAAACAACTTTTCCATCACTATTGTGGCCAGAGAGTCCCTGTGGGTTTTAAAATTCGCCTGCTTATTGAAGTCTATGGCGGTTTTCCCGGTTCGCCCGTTCGTGAACATTTGCGGAAGTTCACGTTCGCCGTTTGCAAACGGAAAATTTTATGTTCGCGACATCTCTAGTCACCTTTCCTGTGATAGATGTTTGACATCCTTTAATAACAATTTTCTCTCCTGTTCCATTGCAATGCCACATCCACATGGAAGTATTTTGGCCAGATTTAGTTTTTTGTTACCCTACCCATTTTACATCAGTTTGTTCATTACTATAATGTGATTTAGTTCATCGAAAATCACTAGACCTGTATGACCATACTGAACAAGTTAAAAGTGTTGTATAGAATTAGGAAAACTTGGCCACTTTCTTCCAAGAATAGTGCCCTACCTGTCCGTGGTTTGTGTTTGTTATTGTAACTGAGCTTCAGATAGTAACACATCTTTTTTTCCTAATCTGTTTTTATTTTATGATTGCAGATCTCTTTATTACTGAACAATTATTATTGGGGCGGCCATCTTGCCTGAGCTGTACAGCAGTTAGAAAGCGTTAAAAAATTGCTTTACAACAGCGCTATGGTTCTTAGACATAATGGACAGGAGGGGACCTCATTGACTTCTATGGGAGAGTTTTCTGGTCATGCTCTGTGACCTGTGCAAAGGCCATTGTACAAGGAAAGAATAGATAAGCTGTGACAATCACTTATTATGAATGGAGGATCCTATACACAGAGTTGCTATTTGTCATTCTAAACATGCCTGTAAAGATAGGAGATGGCTGCAGTAAAGTGATCTGTACAGACCAAGAAGTGGCATGTATTATTAGGTTTAAAGGTCAGTGTGAAAACTGCCTAATTTTATGCTTTTTGTTTAGATATAGATATTCACATGGAAAATTAAAAATATCATCAAAAATTCTTAAAAAATGTGTTTAACAAGCTTGAAACCGATAAAAACACGACACGTAACGAATTTGGTGATGCCCATTTTCAGATGCGTAGATATTTATTTCTAACTCCTTTATCTTTTTAGCAGTTGGTAAAATCTCAGCAACAGTTTAGAAGACCAGTGAATATGCTGGTGACAGAATACACTTAATCATCTGCCTCGTTAAACATGAATATATTCGTTGGCAGATGAAGGGGAGATTCCCATTGCCTGACATAAGCTTCAAGTTCTGAAGATTTTACAATGAACTAACTTGCTGTTGCTTAGCATCACGGTGAATGGAAATCCCTTATCTGAGGATATCTGAACTTTAAAATCATGAATAGTTTATTCTTTCTTTATTATTTCACATGAAATGTTGTAAAGGGAACCTGTCAAACGCTTTAACCCGTAAACAACCAAAAGCAAATTCTGATTATACTTATTATCTAGTTGATGAGCCCCAAATTGCCATTGTCAGATGCCCCCTTACTGCATAATTCATTGCCAAAATTTTCCTGACCTATATATAAATGACCTGAGATGAATCCTACTTCTTTTATGTTAGGGAGTGTAGAGTGCTTACAATTTTCCTGAATAGTCGCATACCCAATTTCATGATTGACCCTCAGTTCACACTTGCGCGTTTTACAGCGCGTTCGAACGCGCTGTAAAACGCATAACCGATGCAAACCAATGCTTCCCTATGGGACTGGTTCACATTTTCGCGTTTTACAGCGCGTTCGAACACGCTGAAAAACGCCCGACGCATAAACAAGTACTTGAGCTTCTTTTGGGGCGTTTGTCGCGCGTTTTGGCCCATAGACTTCAATGGGAACGCGCAACGCTTGTATTTTGCACGTTTTTGACACTGAAAACACGCGTTCGAACGCGCGTTTATGAATTTGCAACATGCTGAAAGGCCAAACTTCATATAGACAGGGATATTTGGTCATTGGACAACACTGCAGTCAATCACACAAACGCGCGTAAAACGTGCGTTTACTATTGCCAAAAAACGTGCACAAAAACGCGCGGAAAACGCACGTCTCAGAAACACTCAGGTCTGAACCCAGCGTTATATCTCCCTCAAAGTAGGTGTAATAACTTTAATGCTGGGTTCACACCTGAGCGTTTCTGAGATGCGCGTTGTCCGCGCGTTTTTGTCACGTGTTTTATGCGCGTTTTTGTGCGCGTTTTTGGCAATAGTAAACGCGCGTTTGATTGACTGCAGTGTTGGCTTCTCTCCAAACTGTGCCTAGCATCTGGGGTTTGGCCTTTCCAGCATGTTGCAAATTCATAAACGCGCGTTCGAACGCACGTTTTCAGTGTCAAAAACGCACAAAATACAAGTGTTGCGCGTTCCCATTGAAGTCTATGGGCCAAAACGTGCGACAAACGCACCCAAAAAAAGCTCAAGTACTTGTTTATGCGTCAGGTGTTTTTCAGCACGTTCGAGAGCGCTGTAAAACGCGAAAATGTGAACCAGTCCCATAGGGAAGCATTGGTTTGCATCGGTTATGCGTTTTACAGTGCGTTCGAACGCGCTGTAAAACGCGCAAGTGTGAACTGAGGGTAAGAGGTTGTCCGACCCCAAACTTTTTTTATGTGCTCCCAACACACCTCATCATGCAAATATATATTCCCACAATATTTGTTTTTCATGTCTGTGATTTCTGTCCCCCTTTCTGGGCATCAGACTATTCTTACAGATCTGTTTACTTTCTTAGTTTCCTGTTTTGTTGAATAGGTAACTTTATTGATAAAGTCTGGCTGCACTACAGAGTCACTGCTGGCCCCGCCTTACATTGTTTAGGCTGCAAGAATTACTCCTCTCACATGTGGCCAGGTTCTACAATCAGACATGGATGCTGCTAGTCTATTTCTCACTGAGTGTCTAAATCCTAACACTGACAGTCCACAGGCTCTTCCCTCACCATTTCCCT
Source organism: Bufotes viridis (assembly GCA_033119425.1). Taxonomy (NCBI): domain Eukaryota; kingdom Metazoa; phylum Chordata; class Amphibia; order Anura; family Bufonidae; genus Bufotes; species Bufotes viridis. Next base: position 94,547,187 of record CM065590.1, read on the forward strand.
AGTGGAATAAACAGTTTGAATCAGCAAACACATCCAAACACGTGTATCTAATCCTATCATGTACGATACAGCCTACTGAGATGTGTATCTAATCATATCATGTGTGATACTGCCTTCTGAGCTGTGTATCTAATCCTATCATGTATGATACAGCCTGCAGTGCCTGATACACAGCCTTTTGTCTGTGATACTGGCTGCTGAGCTGTGTATCTAATCCTATGTTTTATGATACTGCCTGCTAGAGCGTGTTTCTAAAGACTCGTGCACAATGACAGTATCTGCTTTGCGGCCTGCAAGTCCTCTTATTAAGGATACTGTCCATGTGTGATCCGCATTTTTTTCAGGGCCATTGACTTCTGTATTTTGAGGACCAGAATAGGACTTGTTCTATCTTTTGTGGAACTGACATATGGATGTGAAAAACACACAGATGAAGTCAATGGCTCTGCAAAAAAATACGGATATCACACGAACATACGTATTTTATTTAGCAGATACTCAAAATAATTACGGTCGTGTGCATGAGTTTATCTTGGCCTATTATGTATGATACACCATGTCATACGACCATGATCAGCCTGGGGAACACGATCCTTCTGCAGGACGCATCTCCTAGGCCGACCACACTCTCTTGACCAGAGCTGACTGTATGACAGCAATGTATGATAAAACCAGTCTATTTCTGTTTGGGAGGTATTTACACATGAGGAGGTGAGTATATGACAACTGCCATGCAGTCAGATACAGACTGGTTATATCATAAATTACTATCATACAGTCAGATCGGGTCAGAGAAGCCGCAGTCAACCTGGAAAATGTGGCAGACACATGGACTATGAGATGCATTCCTGGGCCGATCACGGCCATTTGCAGTGCCCCCATAACAGTGACATCCACAGTGCCCTCCCCCCATAACAGTGACAAGCACAATGCCCCTACAACAGTGACATTCACAGTGCCCCTTCTTAACAGTGACATCCACAGTGCCCCCATAACAGTGGCGTCCACAGTGCTCCCGTATGAGTGAAATCCCCAATGCCCCCATGGCGGTGACCTCTAATCCCAAATGCCATCCACAGACGGATCCGTTATGCTTTCCCACATAATTCTATTATAACAGATCAAAACAGAATGCCTCTAAAGGTTTCTGTTTTGATTTCAATCTTATGGATTTCATTCCATAATGGAATGCATAACGGTGATATGAACAAGCCTTTAGTTAGTTCTATCCCACAACAAGCGATAAAAAGACATACAGTATGGCTGACAATCAGCACTGGGTATAAAGATAAGAAATATGAGTTGTTAGGGGCATGCACTTTTTCTTCTTTATAAAATGTTATATAATATGAGTGAAAAACATTGTAGGGACTCATGGGGCGCAGAGCTTGTACCATGGCCAGTATTGGACTGGGGTGTCTAGGGCTCACCAGTAAAATTAAATCTGGGAGCCCAATGTACAGCGACATACAAAGTATACCTGCTCACACAGCGGCAGGCAGCAGCAAGACACTCAAGATGATTGATTATGGGGGTCCCTGCAGTGACCTGCAGTGGCCTTTTTGCCTATAAGTCTTCTCCATCACCTGATGCATCTATAATAATAAACTGGGGAATCTCTTAAATAATCTTTTTATATATGGGCATATGCTAATTAAAATGCTATATGCTGCCTATCTGTATTGTGCCATGTGTCACTTGTGCAAGTTTTAGGGACTCAGGGTCCACCCTTGCTCAGAGCCCACTGGGGATTCACTTATTCCCCTGTGGGTGAGTCCGAGCCTGACTGTGGCACAAAAGTCCCTTCAGGTTTCCATTTCACTTTTAAAAAGTAGTACATATACACAGGGCAGATGCAAGGATTTTTGCCGCCCTAGGCAAAGATCCATTTTGCCGCCCCCCCGCCATGTCACTCACTCACTGACAGACACGCACACACTGACTGACACGAAAAAAAACAGACTGACACGCACACACTGACACGCACACACTGACACGCACACACTGACACGCACACACTGACGGACACGCACACACTAAGACAGACACACATACACTCACTCAATGACAGACACACATACACTCACTCAATGACAGACACACATACACTCACTGACTGACAGACACACATACACTCACTGACTGACAGACATACACTCACTGACTGACAGACATACACTCACTGACTGACAGACATACACTTACTGACAGACAGACACACACATACAGGCAGACACTCACCTCCCTGGGGTCCAGTGTGGTACAGCTCCTCAGTCCTCCAGCGCGCCGTTTAGTATGCCGGGGCCGGAATAATGTCATATTCTGGCTCCCGGCATCACAGAGGGCACGCGAGGGAGGAGTGGGGAGCTGTTAGAACAGCCTCCCTTTCCGCCCGCCTCCTCTGCTCCGGTAATTTACTGGCAGAGCAGGCACCTGCCATTAGGGTAAGCAGGTGCCTGCTCTGCCATATTTAAGAAGGACCTCCACCTCCTGGCCCCCCTGTAATGGCGCTGGGAGTGGCTCAAGAGCCGCTCGACCAGCGCTGCAGCCCCACACAGGGGGAGCCCACCAGGGTGTCCCCAGCAGGCCGGCGTCCTAGGCAAACACCTAGTTCGCCTAACGGTAGCGCCGGCCCTGCATATACACATGCACTTTGTACCACCCCATATTGATTCCAATTCTGATATTTCTGATGGAAGTATCACTTTAATTCTGGCTAACTAGTATCAGTAAGATCTGTAGAATCTACAGAAGTTGCTCACAGTTCTAATGAATCACTATGTGAATCTTGACGGGTATTTGTTACACAAGCTTTCAAGATTTAGAAAGTTGTCAAATGTAATCATACTATCCCCTCAAAGATCAATAAAACTGCCAAGCAAATGACATCTCTTTATGCTTGAAAAATTTCTGGCATGGAATTAATAATTTGCCTCCAAAGTGACATCATGCATTCCTTACTGTAAGCTGAGCTTCTGTCTAACTTTCTAATTGTAGTGGTAAAAAATAGCTAATAGAGACCATTTGTATTATAGAAATTCTATGTTTCTCAAGAGGCAATTAAACTACTGACAAAAAAGGAAAGGAAAAAGCAGATGAATAATTGTGGTTTTCACACTTTTCTTAATAAATTGTCCTGGTTTGCTTCTGTGTCATATTCTCACACATAGTAATTTATATTGCTGGTCAGTAGTGTTGAGCGAATCAAAGTTAACAAAGTGGTATTCGCTCTGAATTTCAGGAAAAATTTGATTCACCACGAAATTGAATGTCCTTGTGCTTCATACTGGTAACAAATCAATTTTTTTCTAAAATGGCTGCTGTACATGTTACAAAGTAAAAGTAAGAAGCCCAGGAATGAGGGATCATCCATAATGCCGTGCAGCCAGCCAATCAGCAGATTGCCAGCTCCTGTAATGTCACAGCCCTATAAAAAGCCTCATCCTGCCTAGTCTCTGCCATTTTCCAGTTAACTGAGCATAGGGACAGATGTGACAAGTACTAGGGACAGTGTTTTACAGAGCTTTTAACAGTATTATCTGGGATAATAGGACAAAAGGACAGTGAAGGGACAATGTAGGGAGATTGTAGGGAGAGTTTTCAGACACTGTAGGGAGGGCATAAAAAGAGCATGGAGAGACTCCAACAGAGGGATCCTTAAGAGACAGTGCAGTTTACATCAATCCCCTGTGTAGGGCAAAAAGCTATCTAATTGAATGGAGCCCACCTTGTTTAATAGACAGTATCCCCCATAACAGTGACCTCTACAGTACCCGCCCCTTTAACAGTGACCTTCACAGTGGCCGCCCCTTTTACATTGACCTCCACAGGGGCAGCCCCTTTAACATTGACCTCCACTGTGCCCACCCCTTTAAGAGTGATCTCCACTGTTCCCGCCCCTTTAACAGTGACCGCATTTTTAACAATGACCTGCTTTGTGCCCACCCCTTTAACAGTCATCTCCACAGTGCCCACCCCTTTAACAGTGATCTCCACAGTGGCCATCCATTTAACAGTGACCTCCACTGTGCCTGCCCCTTTAAAATTGACCACATTTTTATCAGTGACCTCCACTGTGCCCGCCCTTTAACAGAGATATCCACAGTGCCCACCCCTTTTTACAGTGACCTCCACCGTGGCCTTCCCTTTAACAGTGACCTCCACTGTGCCCGCCCGACCGAGTTGTTATGGAAACCTCAGGAAATCAGATACTAAGTGCTATTAGGCCAGGGCTTTACCTTTATAGTGATTATCCTGGTGACAGATTTCCTCATCTCATCTACAGCAGTAAACATGGCTGGGGGTTGTTATGGTTACTGAACTGGCAGGGAGCAGTAAATGACAGTTTAGATTTAAGTGAAAGGCTTGCTGGCTTGTATTGGCTATAATGCAGGACATTTTTTGGGAATATCTCAGAAACGGCAAGTCCTAGAGAGCTGAGACCTGGTTTAAAATCTTCCCGGACACCTGATGTACCCGTGTGCCAAATTGGGTGAAGATCGGTCCAGTCGTTTGGTCGCGCATAAAGAATGTATAGACAGAAAGACGTCTAGACAAATTCATTTTTCTATATATGAAGAGCAAAGACCGGGGCCCCTGTAGTAACATCAAGAAGGTGGGTGCCTAGGAAAAAGGAATACTGGTTGGCCTTACTCTCTGCCTAGAAGTCATCTCAGCTTGTTGAATACCCTAATCAGTTTTTTTTATATGGAAGTAGGCTCATTGAGTTTCTGTAAATCGCCTAGCTATATGTAGTACAGTCAGTGTACTGTGCCATGTGCAACTTGTGCAGGGGTTGGGGGACAAGGGGCCCACAGGGGAAATCACCTGTTCCCCTATAGACAGTCCAAGCTTGGTAACGTTTGTTTAACTTCTTACCGACCGCCTAACGCAGGATTGCGTCCTGCGGGCGGTCGGTTTGTTCTTTGACGCGCGGGTCGTCTCGCGAGACGCGAGATTTCCTGTGAACGCGCGCACGTTCACAGGATCGCGTCGGGGAGAACTTTAACTACAGCCTGCCAGCGCTGATCGTGCGCTGGCAGGCTGTAGAAGTTAAAAAAAATGGCATATCAGACGTTGTTTTGTTAACAGCGTCTGATATGCTTGCTGTTCGTTCCTTTGGTGGTCCCTTTTGCTTGGGACCACCAAAGGAAACTTTTGTAAGTGCACCAATCACCACACAGAAGCCCCCATCCATCCCCCCACTGTCACTGATTAACCCCTGATTAACCCCCGATTAACCCCTGATCACCCCATGTCACCCCCCTGTCACTAATCACCCCCCTGTAAGGCTCATTCAGACGTCCGTATGTGTTTTGCATGGATCCGCGGATCCGCAAAACACGGACACCGGCAATGTGCTTTCCGCATTTTGCGGATCCGCACATTGCCAGAACTATATAGAAAATGCCTTTTCTTGTCTGCAATTGCGGACAAGAATAGGACATGCTCTATCTTTTGCAGGGCTGCGGCTGGATGTTTGGGGGCCGAAACCCAGAAGTTTGCGGCCGCAGCTCCGCAAATGCTGATGCGGCGAGCACATTGCAGAGACCCTCAAATGCTAGGGCAGTACAAACACCTCACATGTGATCCCATTTTAGAAAGAAGACACCCCAAGGTATTTCGTGAGGGGTATGGTGAATTTATGTAAAATTTTATTTTGTGTCACAAGTAAGTGGAATATGAGACTTTGTAAAAAAAAAAAAATATATATCAATTTCCGCTAACTTGAGCCAAAAAAAAAATTCTGTGAACTTGCCATGCCCCTCACGGAATACCTTGGGGTGTCTTCTTTCCACAATGGGGTCACATGTGGGGTATTTATATTGCCCTGGCATTTTAAGGGCCCTAAAGCGTGAGAATCCATATGCGTAAAAATGCCCTGTGAAATCCTAAAGGTACTCATTGGAATTTGGGCCCCTTTATGCATTTTGGCTGCAAAAAAGTGTCACTCATGTGGTATCGTCGTACTCAGGAGAAGTAGGGCAATGTTTTTTGGGGTGGATTTTTACATATACCCATGCTGGGTGAGAGAAATATCTCTGTAAATTAACAACTTTGTAGAAATTTTTTTTAAAAGGTGTCATTTACAGAGATATTTCTCACACCCAGCATGGGTGTATGTAAAAAAACACCCCAAAACACATTGCCCTATTTCTCCTGAGTACGGTGATACCACATGAATGACACTTTTTTGCATCCAAGATGCGCAAAGGGGCCCTAAAACGAATGAGTGCCTTTAGGATTTCACTGGGCATTTTTATGCATTTTGGATTCTCACGCTTTAGGGCCCCTAAAATGCCAGGGCAGTATAAATACCCCACATGTGACCCCATTTTGGAAAGAAGACACCCCAAGGTAATCCGTGAGGGGCATGGCGAGTTCACAGAATTTTTTTTTTTTGGCACAAGTTAGCGGAAATTGATATTTTTTTTTGTTTTGTTTTTTCCAAAGTCTCATATTTCACTTACTTGTGACAAAAAATTTAATTTTGCATGAACTCAACATACCCCTCACGGAATACCTTGGGGTGTCTTCTTTCTAAAATGGTGTGAGAAATATCTCTGTAAATGACAACTTTTTAATTTTTTTATACAAAGTTGTCAGTTTACAGATATATTTCTCTCACCCAACATGGGTATATGTAAAAATACACCCCGAAACACATTGCCCTACTTCTTTCTAAAATGGTGTCATTAGGGGGTATTTATACTTTCCTGGCATTCTAGCACCTTAAGAAACATGACAGGTGCTCAGAAAGTCAGAGCTGCTTCAAAATGCCAAAATTCACTTTTTTGCACCATAGTTTGTACCGCTATAACTTTTACCCAAACCAATAAATATACACTTGTTGGATTTTTTTTTATTAAAGACATGTATAACAATAAATTTTGCGAAAAATTTATATAGAAATGTAGTTTTTTAAAAAAAAAATTACAACAGAAAGTGAAAAATGTCATTTTTTTGCAAAAATTTTGGTCATTTTTGATTAATAGCAAAAAAAGTAAAAATGTCAGCAGCAATGAAATACCGCCAAATGAAAGCTGTGTTAGTGAGAAGAAAAGGAGGTAAAATTCATTTGGGTGGTAAGTTTTATGACGGAGCAATAAACGGTGAAAGTAGTGTAGTGCAGAATTGTAAAAAGTGGCCTTGTCATTAAGGGTGTTTAAGCTAGGGGGGCTGAAGTGGTTAAAGAGCACTGCTAAGGTAAAATTTGAAAGCAAATTTTCATATAAAAATGTAAGAAAAATCAATTAATAAAGTATATTAGAAATAAACATTCCTGAGCAATGTCCATACAATAAAAATAAAAAAGGTAAACGGCAATTACACTTTAAGCTGTATTAAGCTGTAGCAGTGCTTGTATGCAATACAGTGGCAATGGAGTGATAAAACAGAGGAACTGTGACCATACAAATATGCTGAAATAGACTACTTTTAGCCTGTGTTTTATTTTTTATTTCATAAAAAAAAGTTCTAACTCGAAATGATTTGTGTGACAGATGATTCACCAAATGATGTGATGTATAAAAAATTAACTGATTGGGGTTTTAAACATATGCAACAAAGGGTATGCATTATGGATCTAAAGATATTTCCACTGTACTACATATTCTTGAGATTTCTGGGGTTCTTTCTCAAGCATAGGTTCCAATCTTAAGATCATATCACATGAAAAAAAAACAAAAAACTAAGGTACTGTCCTAAGTGGGATCACCATCTCCCTTTCCAGTTCCTATCTAGGAATGGCTGATGTAGTGTAAACCTTTATACTATCCATAGTAATACAAAGCACCTCTCTTCTGCAGTCTTCTGCAGGCTTGTTGCTGGCAGATTGAAGATATACATTTGAATATACTAGTGATATACTTGTAGCAATATACAGAAGTATTAATGATAAAAGCAGCACCTGATGGTGACAAGACAAGTTAGTGGTGGAGTGGCAAGAAGCTCAGTGGTAATAAATCCCATCATACAATTCCCCAAGGAGATATGCAGTATACTGCTTACAAATTAGATCATTTAAACTGTTGTGTAAAAGCTATAACTGCTATGCACAGTTAACTCTTTTTACTCCTGTGAATGTAAGCTCAGGAATAAACTACCTACAAAGGAAATATATTCCGTAAACCAATTATTGTTTAGTTATTTTTTTTTACTAAGCAATAGGATTTATAGAAAGTCTATATTTGAATATATTGTACACGTTTGTTTCCTTACCTTGGCTCTTGGCTCAATATATCACTGAGTAGTTGTGATGTAGAATGGAGACTGCCAAGGGTTTTCATGTTATATTGAATGAGTTTTAAATTAGGGTACAGGTAAGTAGTGTTGATCGAGCACTCAAGTGCTCGGGTGCTTGGGCCGAACACATCGGGATGCTCAAGTGCTCTACAGAGCACCTGAGTATAATGGAAGTCAGTGGGAGAACCCAAGCAATAAACCAGGCATCCCCTGCTCTAAAGAGGGGAGGGTGCCTGGTTCATAGGAAAAGGTCAGAAATTGATGGAAACACCACCGAAATGGTTCGGAAACAGCATGGGGAGGATGTCTGGATGCATCTTGGAATCCCAGGTTGCTGCTGGCAATGATGTTGTCTGAGTCTGTCTTTTACAGACTGACAATAATACGCACAAAACCAAAGATAAAATCGATTTTAGAGGAAAAATTGTTAGGAAATTCTTTCCTGTATATTTACTTGCACATAAAGTGCAAGTGCTTCCAAAAAATAGCAAGAGGCACTCCGATACAACCTGTATATCACATAAAGGAGGGCCTCATTCACATCACTCCAATACACCCTTTGTTACACATAAAGGAGGGCATCAGACACCCTTGAATAATTATGATTGATGGCCTGCTGGTGACCCTCAAAAACATTTGGAGCAAGGGCCTGATAATATTACCATCTAAAACATTAGGGACAAGGGCCTGCTGCTGAGCTGACTCGACCCTCTAAAACATTAGGGGTGAGTGTCTGCTGGTGAGCTGACCCTGAAAAAGATTGTAGATGAGAGCCTGCTGGTGAGCTCACCCTCTAAAAGGTTCTAGGTGAGGGCCTGCAGGTGAACTGACCCTGTAAAACATTATATGCGAGGGCCTGCAGGTGAGCTGACCCTGTAAAACATTATATGCGAGGGCCTGCAGGTGAGCTGACCCTATAAAAGATTGTAGGTGAGGGACTGCTGGTGAGCTGACCCTCTAAAAGGTTCCAGGTGAGGGCCTTCAGGTGAGCTGACCCTGTAAAACATTATATGCGAGGGTCTGTAGGTAAGCTGACCCTGTAAAACATTATATGCGAGGGCCTGCAGGTAAGCTGACCCTGTAGAACATTATATGCGAGGGCCTTGGCTACTGAGACTGGACTTGGTGAAAGACAGGGTGGTGCTTAACCAACTGGAAGCATTATCTGCTGTAATCCAACCGACCACCTGGTCGCATTGGTCTGACTTCAAGAGTGGTGTCCTGCGCCGCCCTGCAAACTGGAAAATGAAGCTAGGTATCGTGGATGATTATTTTTCTTGTGTTCTGGCAGCAGGCACAGTTTCAACGCGCCCAGGGCCCATCAGCATCACGACCCCTTCCCCGTCCCTTACTGTTCACCTTTTTCATATTAAATGTTATAATATTCTTGAAAGTATGTCACACATACAGTAGCGTACGGCAGCGTAGGATTCGGAAGTGCATGCACAAAAAAAATTAAAAAGGTATTTGGGATGTGGAACCATCACACAGGAGATATCCCGCAGATAATGTCAATGCTGTCACAAGCGGCTAATAAAAAATTACTGGGAATTTCACAGGTATTTGGGATGACGAAACATTATACAGGAGTGATAACACAGAAAATGTCACTGATGTCACTGTCTGCAGCGTCTACGGAAAAAGTACACTGTATGTCACAGATAAAAATTTTATGCGCACGCATTTCACTGGAGATGTGACACTGGTATTGTCACTGTCAGATGCAGACACTGTCTATTAAAAAAGTACACTGTATGTCACAGATACATTTTTTCAGCTCATACGTTACACTGCATTTGTGGCGCTAGTAATGTGACTGTCTGCAGCAGACATCATCTACGGTAAAGGACACTGGATGTCACAGATATTTTTTGGATGCACACACTTTACACAGTAGATGTTGCGCAACTAATGTCACTGTCCGCAGCAGACACCGTCTACGGAAAAAGTACACTGGATGTCACTGATATTTTTGGGATGCGCACACTTTACACTGGAGATGTAGCGCAACTAATGTCATTGTCCATAGCAGACACCGTCTACGGACAAAGTAAACTGGATGTCACAGATATTTTTGGGATGCGCACACTTTACACAGGAGATGGTGCGCAACTAATGTCGCTGTTTGCAGCGGCCTAACTATTGCACGCTATTTAATAACAGGATGCGCTAAAAATAGATATTGCTGCCACACACAATAGTCCTTAAAAGGACTTTTGGGTCTGTAAAGTTTTAGCAATTTAGCACAGGTTGCACTAAAACTATGTATTGTTGCTACCACACACAATAGTCCTTAAAAGGACTTTTGGTCTCTAAATAGTTTTTCTATATAGCACCCAATGACGCGTTCTGGCCAGCCAAAAACTGTTATGCCAGTACCTAACATGGCTACTGCATTACAGTGAGGGCAGTACTTACCTGCACGTTTATTGGCTGTATATACTGCCATGTGCCGAACATGGCGATGCTCGAGACAACCTAGTGTTTCGTCCGAGCATGCTCGCTCAACACTACAGGTAAGGTTAAACATATCTCTGTGTCATAATTTGTATATTGAGTGTACAATACATTAAAAATATCTTCAGACCCTTTTACTTTTTTTACATTTTCTTATTTTGTAAGTTTGTGGTAAAATTAAAAAAAAAAAGTTTTCATTATTCAATATGCAGCCAATGCCCTATAATAAGAAAGTGAAAACAGAATTTTAAAACATTTGCCAAATTTATTAAAGAGGAAAAACTAAAACCTTTCATGGACATAAGTATTCAGACCCTTTGCTATGACACGTAAAATTTAGCTCTGAGCCTGGGGGTGTCCCATCTTTGAGATGTTTATACTCCTTGATTTGGAAAGACATTGCTCCGTCTTTATATGGTTTCACAGCTGACAATACATATCAGAGCAAAAAACAATCATGAGGAGAAAAGAACTGCCTGTAGAGTTCCGACACAGGATTCTGTGAAGGTATAGATCTGAAGAAGCATACAAAAAATTCCGCTACACTGAAAGATCACAATAGCATAGTAGCTTCCATAATTCTAAAATAGAAGAAAATTGGATCAACCAGAACTTTCCCTAGAGCTGGCCACCTCACAAACTAAGTGCTCGAGGAAGAAGGCCTTGGTAAGAGGCCACCAAGAACCCAATGGTTACTCTGGCTGAGCTCTAAAGAAACTGTATGAAGATCACTGCAGCACTTCACCAATATGGTCTGTATGGCAGAGTGACCAGAACAAAGTCTTTCCTTAGTAAAAGACACATACATGCAAGCCTGGAGTTTGCAATGTAGCACTTAAAGGTCTCTCTGAGAAACAAGATGGAAATCTTTGTCCTTAATTTTAAGTGTCTGGAAGAAATCAGGCATTGCTCATCACCTGCTCAATACCATCCCTACAATTAAGCATGGTGGTAGCAGCTTTATGCTTTGGCAGAGTTTTAAGCTGCTGAGATAGAGAGACCCGTCAGAGAAAGCTGAATGAAGCAAAGTACAGAGATATTCTTAACAAAATCTTAATCCATCTTAATTTTTGGAAGGTGAACCTTTGGCCCAGGCTAAGCTCTCGAGCTTAGCCTGGGCCAAAGGTTCACCTTCCAAAAAGACAGTGACCCAGAGCACATAGCCAAGACAACACAGAAGGGAATTAGTAACAATTTTATGAATTATCCTTGAGTGGCCCAGCCAGAGCCCTGACTTAAGTACAATTAAACATCTCTGGTGAGACCTTAAAATAGCTGTCCACCAACAGTCCCCATCCAGCTTGACAGCGCTTGAGATGATCTGCAAAGAAAAATGGCAGAAAATCCAAAAATCCAGGTGTGCATACCTTGTGGCATCATACACAAGAAGACTCGAAACTGTGTTCTGTGCCAAAGGAGCTTCAACTAAGTACTGAGTAATGGGTCTGAATTACAGATGATCAAACCTATCAAGGTTTGGTTCGGTCAGGTTCGCAGAATTTTTTTTTAAAGTTCAGTTTGGACCCTAATTTGGTCAGGGACTTTGGGCCAAACCAGATTGGCTCTAATTGCCACGGAAATTCATATATATAACACCCACTAGTCTCCTAGGACTAGAGAAACATGTTATTACTTTTCATTAGTTTTTTATGAATTTTCTCTCCCCCTAAGCTCTTGAATGCAATGATAGCAATAGTAAATCATGATGGAGTAAGAATGATATACATAGCTAAGGGTTAACACATGTTGGATGACGTTAACAAACAGTGTGTTTAAAAACACACCACGTTGTCACAAGTTTTATGCTTTTTCATATTCCAAAGCGTCCAAAAATTGTTATGTAGTAAGAGGAAACAAAAAGCCGGTGGCACTGCTGTATGTCTAAACCGAATGCACTGGGTCCTAAAACACCCTGTCCCTTTATTCCAGCAAGTATAAGTGGTGCTCAGCTTAAAAAATAGAGATAGCAAACAGATGGAAGTAAAATAGTGAAGAGCGGCACTCACCACTGCTGGTTAAAACATTCCTTTATTCATCCATAGAAAATTGGGCTCGGAGACTTGCGATTGCAATCTTCCCAGCTGAAAGTAAGCGGCGACGGCCTTTTTCGCGCTAGTTTACGCTTCGTTTGGCCACTGACATCACCGCACTATTATGCACGGACCTATTTAGGAGTAGCGTCTGGTTGCCGTGGCAACTCAAACGCCACATGATACTTTTCTTTAAAACATGCGCATACATTGATACAAATAACATCGAGCAAATAACATTAGGCTAACCTGGCACAGTTACATCTAGTGCATCAAAATAAATACACTTAAATCATTTCTGTCATTGATTCCTAGGGGGCCCGTAGCCGCAGTTCTCATTATCCACCTAGCTTCTCTTTGTAGGAGCGAGCGGTGTCTGTCACCCCCCTGGGGTATATTTGGCACCAACTCGATTCCAGCAAAGGTAAGGCAATGTGGATCTCCTCCATGTGTATCGCGGACATGTTGGATTAATTTGGTACAACCTTTACCGATTTTCAAAGAGTAAAGATGTTCCCTAAATCGCTCAAGTAAAGGGCGTATTGTCTTACCTACTTAGAACACTCCACATTGACACTGCACAAGGTAGACTACGTAATTGCTCCTGCACGTAATGAATTGTGTAACTATGTGTGAAATGCCACCAACATTTAGGTATTTGGACTGACTATTCTACTTGCAAAAGGAGCAATATCCACATTTATAATTGCCCTTCAATCTATTTGCTGTGAGACAGTTATTCTCCCGAAACCTGCTCCTAACCAATCGATCTCTGATAGTATGACATTTTTAAAAGGCTATAAGTGGTCTTTGCTTTGTTATGTCATGCAAGCTAGCCTCATCTTTCAAAATATCCCAGTTATCACAGATAACACGTTTAACCAATTCTGCCACCAGGCGATACCTGAATGTGAAGACAAACCTTTCTTTTTTGTTTTGAGTACCATGTTTATTTCCATGTATTAGGTCATCTTGGTTGAACTCTCTTGCTTTCCTACTTGCCAACTCTACATCCTTTTCTCGATATCCTCTACGAATCAGTCTCCCCTTTAGCTCCCCTGATTGTTTGATGTACCCCTCTTCTGTGCTATTAATTCTCTTAAGTCGAATAAACTGACCGTATAGTGCTGATTTTTTTACGCTAACTGGGTGGAAGCTACTGTGATGCAGAAGGGAGTTAGTGGCAGTAGGTTTGCGATAACTCGTAGTAAAGAGTCTACCTTCTTTTACATATAATTGAACATCTAGAAACTCAAGAGTCATTCCTCCATAATTGAGGGAAAATCTCATATTCATATGGTTACTGTTCAAAAAAGCACTACACTGCAAAGACGTCATTGACGTACCGTAAAAAAGTCTGTATGTATTGCACATATGGGTTATCAACAGAGAAGACATACAGTACATATTCTCAAAGACTGCTAAGAACAAATTAGCATATGTACAGGATACCGGAGTACCCGTTGCAGTTCCGAGTCTTTGTCTGAACCATTGTTCACTGAATTTAAATGTGTTATTGACAAGGACAAAGGTGAGAGCGTCTATGAATTGGCGGTATATCATGCTTTTATACGTTGTCATTAACACTTCCCTAACTGCCTCCACACCTGCCTTGTGTTGAATACGGGTGTAGAGGCTTTCTACATCCATCAACACAAGACTGAGTCCCTCCCGCCACTCAACATCCTTAATGGCGTGGAGGAAATTGCTGTTATCTTTGAGTTATGTAGGAGCACTTGTTAAGAGGGGCCTCAACAGCCAGTCAATGTATTTTGAAAGAGGATCGGTAACTGAACCTATGCCTGCCACAACTGGGCGGCCTGGGGGTGATGTTATAGATTTGTGGACTTTAGGGTCAAAGTACCAGGTAGGCTTACTAGGAAACTGGGGTACCAATTTATTTAAACATGTTAGAGGATAAGAAATCAGCTGCAATGTACTTAGAGATACAGCCGAACTTCCCGAAAATGTTCGGGTTCGGGATCCGAACTCGAACCGAACTTTATCCCGAACCCCATTGAAGTCAATGGGGACCCGAACTTTTAGACACTAAAAAGGCTGTGAAATAGTCCAGGAAAGGGCTAGAGGGCTGCAAAAGGCAGCAAAATGTAGGTAAATGCCCTGCAAACAAATGTGGATAGGGAAACAAATTAAAATAAAATAAATAAAAAATTAACCAATATCAATTGGAGAGGTCCCATAACAGAGAATCATGCGTCATATCACCCACCACTGGAGAAGGCCACTTTCAGTTATTTCAGCCCCAGCACCCAGACAGAGGAGAAAGGTCCCACAGCAAGGAAAAGGCATCATATGACCCACCACTGGAGAAGGCCACTTTCAGTTATTTAGGCCCCAGTACCCAGACAGAGGAGAGAGGTCCCACAGCAAGGAAAAAGGCGTCATATCACCCACCACTGGAGAAGGCCACTTTCAGTTATTTGGGCCCTGGCGCCCAGATTGAGGAGAGGTTCATTCAACTATGGGTTGGACCGCAAGATCATGGTAAAGTTAAAAAAATGAGGATTCAATAAAGAAGTGCCCCGGAGTACAAGAATACATGGTTGAGGGGAAGGCAGTTATAAATGTCTATTCTGCACAAGGGAGGAACAGGCCCTCTGGGATCCATGCCTAGTTCATTTTTATGAACGTCAGCTTGTCCACGTTGGCTGTGGACAGACGTCTGCGTTTGTCAGTAATGATGCCCCCTTCCGTGCTGAATACATGTTCGGACAAAACGCTGGCCGCCGGGCAGGCCAGCACCTCCAAGGCATAAAATGCTAACTCTGGCCACGTGGACAATTTGGAGACCCAGAAGTTGAATGGGGCTGAACCATCAGTCAGTACATGGAGGGGTGTGCAGATGTATTGTTCAACCATGTTAGTGAAATGCTGCCTCCTGCTAACACGTTCCGTATCAGGTGGTGGTGCAGTTATCTGTGTCGTGGAGACAAAACTTTTCCACATTTCTGCCATGCTAACCCTGCCCTCAGAGGAGCTGGCCGTGACACAGCTTCGTTGGCGACCTCTTGCTCCTCCTCTGCCTTCGCCTTGGGCTTCCACCTGTTCCCCTGTGACATTTAGGAATGCTCTCAGGAGCGCGTCTACCAGCGTGCGCTTGTACTCGCGCATCTTCCTATCACGCTCCAGTGCAGGAAGTAAGGTGGGCACATTATACATACAAACAAAACACAAGGGGGGGTCAGTCAGCACGTCCCTGTATGCAGGTGCACGTAGCTGTGGCAATTATACATACAAACAAAAAAATGCAACAGCACTCTGCAACCAGAACTCTGCCCAAGATAGAAGCTATAAGAGGACATTAGTGTACGTTTTGATCAAAAGGTAATAAGCCACTCGCCACGCCAAGGCTGTCCCGTGAGTGGTACTAACGCTAAATCTGACCTGTTGTGGGCCATGACAGCCACATAAAATCCTCCTAACGCTAAATCTTACCTGTTATGGGCCACGACAGCCACAAAAATTCCAGGGAGTGTGGGCCCAGCATGCATGCTGGGATAAACTATACTTGTTAACCCCTTCAGGTGCTGTAACATCCTCCATTAGATCCAGGGATGCAGGTACCAACATGCATGCTGAGCCCACTGTGCCTGGGGCCAAGCCGCCACTACATTTACACAGTGTACAGTTAGGGAGATATAGCGCCCCTGGCCGTGCTTACTGGTCCACGTATCTGTGGTTAGGTGGACCTTGCCACAGATGGCGTTGCACAGTGCACACTTGATTTTATCGGATACTTGGTTGTGCAAGGAATGCACAGCTGTCTTGGAGAAGTAGTGACGGCTGGGAACAACATACTGTGGGACAGCCATGGACATCAGCTGTTTGAAGCTGTCTGTGTCCACTAGCCTGAATGACAGCATTTCAAAGGCCAGTAGTTTAGAAATGCTGGCATTCAGGCCCAGGGCTCGAGGGTGGCTAGATGGGAATTTGCGTTTTCTCTCCAAGGTTTGTGAGATGGAGAGCTGAACGCTGCCGTGTGACATGGTGGAGATGCTTGGTGACGCAGGTGGTGGTGTCGGTGGCACATCCTCTGTTTGGTGGGCGACAGGTGCCAACGTTCCTCCGGAGTCAGAGGAAGAGGCCGAGGCAGCAGCTGAAGAGGATAGCAGGGGGAGCCAGAGTGAGTTCCTTGCTTTTAAGGTGTTTACTCCACTGCAGTTCATGCTGTGCATGTAGATGCCTTGTCATGCAGGTTGTGCTAAAGTTCAGAACGTTAATGCCTCGCTTCAGGCTCTGATGGCACAGCGTGCAAACCACTTGGGTCTTGTCGTCAGCACATTGTTTAAAGAAGTGCCATGCCAGGGAACTCCTTGAAGCTGCCTTTGGGGTGCTCGGTCCCTGGTGGCGGTGGCCAGTAGCAGGCGAACTGTCTTGGCGACGGCTGTTCTGCTTTTGCTCCCTGCTCCCTCTTTTGCTACGCTGTTGGCTCAGCCTCATCACTGCCTCTTCCTCTGAACTATGAAAGTCAGTGGCACGACCTTCATTCCATGTGGGGTCTAGGACCTCATCGTCCCCTGGATCGTCTTCCATACAGTCTTCCTCACTGACCTCCTGTTCGGTCTGCACACTGCAGAAAGACGCAGCAGTTGGCACCTGTGTTTCGTCATCATCAGAGACGTGCGGACTCTGATGAAGTGGTATTCCCATGTCCTCATCATCAGGAAACATCAGTGGTTGTTCATCAGTGCATTCTATGTCTTCCACCACTGGGGAAGGGCTAGGTGGATTCCCTTGGGAAAACTTGCCAGCAGAGTCTTCAAACAGCATAAGAGACTGCTGCATAACTTGAGGCTCTGACAGTTTCCCTGATATGCATGGGGGTGATGTGACAGACTGATGGGCTTTTCAGGCGCCACCTGTGCGCTTTCTGCAGAAGACTGGGTAGGAGATAATGTTGTGAACGTGCTGGATCCACTGTCGGCCACCCAATTGACTAGCGCCTGTACCTGCTCAGGCCTTACCATCCTTAGAACGGCATTAGGCCCCACCAAATATCGCTGTAAATTCTGGCGGGTACTGGAACCTGAGGTAGTTGGTTCACTAGGAAGTTTGGCTGTGGCAGAATGGCCACGTCCTATTCCAGCAACAGAGGTAACACTAACACCACCAAGACCGCGTCCCCATCCGTTACTAGATGTTTTCCTCATTGTTACTGTTCACCAAGAACCACAATAAGAAAAAAAATATTTGGCCCAATGTATTGATTTCAAATTCAGGCCATTTTTTACAGGCACCTAACACTATCTGCCTATTTATTTATGTAGCGTATTACACTAATCCAGGCACAGCAGTAACCACTGATTTAGGGGAATATCTATTGCAGTGCTAGTATTTAGGCCCTGGATGAAAGGTATCCTTTTATGGACAGATTTACACTTCGAGATGCACAGTAGCGTGAGAAAAAATATGTAGGATTATGCCTTCAGCAATTGTATTTTAAAACTTTGTGTACTATACCCTTTAACGGACAGAAATACAATGGGAGATGCACGGTAGCGTGTGGAATTATTGAGGATGATTCTCTCAGCACTTGTATATACACTTTGAGTGTTATATACCCTTTTACGGACAGATTAACATTTGGCCTGCAACAGCTGGAACACCAGATTCAGGGTATTGCTATATTGGCAAGTGAATTTCACCCCAGAACAAAATATATGTTTTGGCGGACAGTATTATACTTTGCCAGCCACTGCTGGGACACCAGATTCAGGATATTGCTAGTTTGGCAAGTGAATTTCACCCCAGAACAAAATATATGTTTTGGCGGACACTATTATACTTTGCCAGCCAGTGCTGGGGCACCTGATTCAGGATATTGCTATTTTAGCTATTGAATTTCACCCAAGAACAAAATATACCCTTTTACGGACAGATTAACACTTGGCCTGCAACAGCTGGAACACCAGATTCAGGGTATTGCTATATTGGCAATTGAATTTCACCACAGAACAAAATATACCCTTTTACGGACAGATTTACACTTGGCCTGCAACAGCTGGGACACCAGATTGAGGGTATTGCTATTTTGGCAATTGAATTTCACCCCACAACAAAATATATGTTTTCGCGGACACTATTATACTTTGCCAGCCAGTGCTGGGACACCTGATTCAGAGTATTGATATTTTGGCTATTGAATTTCAACCCAGAACAAAATATACCCTTTTACGGACAGATTAACACTTGGCCTGCAACAACTGGAACACCAGAATCAGGGTATTGCTATATTGGCAATTAAATTTCACCCCAGAAGAAAATATACCCTTTTACGGACAAATTAACACTTGGCCTGCAACAGCTAGGACACTAGATTCAGGGTATAACTATTTTGGCAATTGAATTTCACCCCAGAACATAATATATGTTTTGGCAGACACTATTATACTTTGCCAGCCACAGCTGTGACACCAGATTTATGGTATTGCTATTTTGGCAATTGAATTTCACCCCAGAACAAAATATATGTTTTGGCGGACACTAGTATACATTGCCAGCCACTGCTAGGACACCAGATTCAGGGTATTGCTATTTTGACAATTGAATTTCACCCCAGAACAAAATATATGTTTTGGCGGACATTATTATACTTTGCCAGCCAGTGCTGGGACACCTGATTCAGGGTATTGCTGTTTTCGCTATTGAATTTCACCCCAGAACAAAATATACCCTTTTATGGACAGATTAACATTTGGCCTGCAACAGCTGGTACACCAGATTTAGGGTATTGCTATAATGGCAAGTGAATTTCACCCCAGAACAAAATATATGTTTTGGCGGACACTAATATACTTTGCCAGCCAATGCTGGGACACCAGATTCAGGGTATTGCTATTTTGGCAATTTAATTTCACCCCAGAACAAAATATATGTTTTGGCTGACACTATTATATTTTGCCAGCCACAGCTGTGACATCAGATTTATGGTATTGCTATTTTGGCAATTGAACTTCACCCCAGAACAAAATATATGTTTTGGCGGACATTATTATACTTTGCCAGCCAGTGCTGGGACACCTGATTCAGGGTATTGCTATTTTCGCTATTGAATTTCCCCCCAGAACAAAATATACCCTTTTATGGACAGATTAACATTTGGCCTGCAACAGCTGGAACACCAGATTCAGGGTATTGCTATATTGGCAAGTTAATTTCACCCCAGAACAAAATATATGTTTTGGCAGACACTATTATACTTTGCCAGCCACTACTGGGACACCAGATTCAGGGTATTGCTATTTTGGCAAGTGAATTTCACCCCAGAACAAAATATATGTTTTGGCAGACACTATTATACTTTGCCAGCCAGTGCTGGGACACCTGATTCAGGGTATTGCTATTTTGGCTATTGAATTTCACCCCAGAACAAAATATACCCTTTTAAGGACAGATTAACACTAGGCCTGCAACAGCTGGAACACCAGATTCAGGGTATTGCTATATTGGCAATTGAATTTCATCCCAGAACAAAATATACCCTTTTACGGGCAGATTAACACTTGGCCTGAAACAGCTGGGACACCAGATTCAGGGTATTGCTACTTTGGCAATTGAATTTCACCCCAGAACAAAATATATGTTTTGGCGGACACTATTATACTTTGCCTGCCAGTGCTGGGACACCAGATTCAGGGTATTGCTATTTTGGCTATTGAATTTCACCCCAGAACAAAATATACCCTTTTACGGACAGATTAACAATTGGCCTGCAAAAACTGGAACACCAGATTCAGGGTATTGCTATATTGGCAATTAAATTTCACCCCAGAAGAAAATATACCCTTTTACGGACAAATTAAAACTTGGCTTGCAACAGCTGGGACACCAGATTCAGGGTATTGCTATTTTGGCATTTGAATTTCACCCCAGAACAAAATATACCCTGTCACGGACAGATTTAAACTACGCCTGCAGCTGCTGGAACACCAGATTCAGAGTATTGCCATTTTGGCAATTGAATTTCACCCCAGAACAAAATATATGCTTTGACGGACACTATTATACTTTGCCAGCCACAGCTGTGACACCAGATTTATGGTATTGCTATTTTGGCAATTGAATTTCACCCCAGAAAAAAATATACCCTTTTACGGACAAATTAACACTTGGCCTGCAACAGCTGGGACACCAGATTCAGGGTATAACTATTTTGACAATTGAATTTCACCCCAGAACAGCATATATGTTTTGGCGGACACTATTATATTTTGCCAGCCACTGCTGGGACACCAGATTCAGGGTATTGCTATTTTTACAATTGAATTTCACCCCAGAACAAAATATATGTTTTGGCGGACATTATTATACTTTGCCAGCCAGTGCTGGGACACCTGATTCAGGGTATTGCTATTTTCGCTATTGAATTTCACCTTTTATGGACAGAGTAACATTTGGCCTGCAACAGCTGGAACACCAGATTCAGGGTATTGCTATATTGGCAAGTGAATTTCACCCCAGAACAAAATATATGTTTTGGCAGACACTATTATACTTTGCCAGCCAAAGCTGAGACATCTGATTTATGATATTGCTTTTTTGGCAATTGAATTTCACCCCAGAACAAAATATACCCTTTTACGGGCAGATTAACACTTGGCCTGCAACAGCTGGGACACCAGATTCAGGGTATTGCTCTTTTGGCTATTGAATTTCACCCCAGAACAAAATATACCCTTTTACGGACAGATTAACACTTGGCCTGCAACAACTGGAACACCATATTCTGGGTATTGCTATATTGGCAATTAAATTTCACCTCAGAACAAAATATACCCTTTTACGGACAAATTAACACTTGGCCTGCAACATCTGGGACACCAGATTCAGGGTATAACTATTTTGACAATTGAATTTCACCCCAGAACAACATATATGTTTTGGCGGACACTATTATATTTTGCCAGCCACTGCTGGGACACCTGATTCAGGGTATTGCTATTTTGACAATTGAATTTCACAACAGAACAAAATATATGTTTTGGCGGACATTATTATACTTTGCCAGCCATTGCTGGGACACCTGATTCAGGGTATTGCTATTTTCGCTATTGAATTTCACCCCAGAACAAAATATACCCTTTTATGGACAGAGTAACATTTGGCCTGCAACAGATGGATCTCCAGATTCAGGGTATTGCTTTATTGGCAAGTGAATTTCACCCCAGAACAAAATATATGTTTTGGCAGACACTATTATACTTTGCCAGCCACAGCTGAGACATCTGATTTATGGTATTGCTTTTTTGGCAATTTAATTTCACCCCAGAACAATATATATGTTTTGGCGGACACTAGTATACATTGCCAGCCACTGCTGGGACACCAGATTCAGGGTATTGCTATTTTGACAATTGAATTTCACCCCAGAACAACATATATGTTTTGGCGGACACTATTATACTTTGCAAGCCACTGCTGGGACACCAGATTAAGGGTATTGCAATTTTGGCAATTGAATTTCACCCCAGAACAAAATATATGTTTTGGCGGACACTATTATACTTTGCCAGCCTCAGCTGTGACATCAGATTTATGATATTGCTAATTTGGCAATTGAATTTCACCCCAGAACAATATATATGTTTTGGCGGACACTAGTATACATTGCCAGCCACTGCTGGGACACCAGATTCAGGGTATTGCTATGTTGACAATTGAATTTCACCCCAGAACAAAATATATGTTTTGGCGGACATTATTATACTTTGCCAGCCAATGCTGGGACACCTGATTCAGGGTATTGCTTTTTTCGCTATTAAATTTCACCCCAGAACAAAATATATGTTTTGGCGGACACTATTATACTTTGCCAGCCACTTCTGGGACACCAGATTCAGGGTATTGCTATTTTGGCAAGTGAATTTAACCCCAGAACAAAATATATATTTTGTCAGACACCATTATACTTTGCCAGCCAGTGCTGGGACACCTGATTCAGGGTATTGCTATATTGCAAATTGAATTTCACCCCAGAACAAAATATATGTTTTGGCGGACACTATTATACTTTGCCAGGCAGTGCTGGTACACCTGATTAAGGATATTGCTATTTTGGCTATTGAATTTCACCCCAGAACAAAATATACCCTTTTACGGACAAATTAACACTTGGCTTGCAACAGCTGGGACACCAGATTCAGGGTATTGCTATTTTGGCATTTGAATTTAACCCCAGAACAAAATATACCCTTTTACGGACAGATTAACACTTGGCCTGCAACAGCTGTGACACCATATTTATGGTATTGCTATTTTGGCAATTGAATTTCACCCCAGAACGAAATATATGTTTTGGCGGACACTATTATACATTGCCAGCCACTACTGGAACACCAGATTCAGAGTATTGCTATTTTGGCATTTGAATTTAACCCCAGAACAAAATATACCCTTTTACGGACAGATTAACACTTGGCCTGCAACAGCTGTGACACCATATTTATGGTATTGCTATTTTGGCAATTGAATTTCACCCCAGAACAAAATATATGTTTTGGCGGACACTATTATACATTGCCAGCCACTACTGGAACACCAGATTCAGGGTATTGCTATTTTGTCAATTGAATGTCACCCGAGAACAAAATATACCCTTTTAAGGACAGATTAACACTTGGCCTGCAACTGCTGGAACACCAGATGCAGGGTATTGCTATTTTGGCAATTAATTTTCACCCCAGAACAAAATATACCCTTTTATGGGCAGATTAACACTTGGCCTGCAGCTGCTGGGGCACCAGATTCAGGGTATTGCTATTTTGGCAATTGAATTTCACCCCAGAACAAAATATATGTTTTGGCGGACACTATTATTGTTTGCCAGCCACTACTGGAACACCAGTTTCAGGGTATTGCTATTTTGGCAATTGAATTTCACCCCAAAACAAAATATACCTTTTTACGGACAGATTAACACTTTGCCAGCCACAGCTGTGACACCATATTTATGGTATTGCTATTTTGGCAATTCTATTTTGGAAGCTGCGTCCTCTCCCTACACTAATCAGAGCAGTGTAACGTGCGGCGCTATGTGACTCCAGCTTAAATAGAGGCTGGGTCACATGCTGCACTTGGCCAATCACAGCCATGCCATTAGTAGGCATGGTTGTGATGGCTTCTTAGGGCAAGAAGTAAAACGCTAGCTGATTGGCTGCTGTGCAGCCCTTCAGAAAGCGGGAAGAAATCGCCGAACAACGGACCCGAACCCGAACTTTTTTGAAAATTTTCGGGTCCGGGTCCGTGTCCCGAACACCCCAAAATTCGGTACGAACCAGAACTATGCTCGAACTATTCGCTCAACACTAGAGACAGACCTTTGTATTGTTTTTGGTCAGTAGTCATGTTATCACTCAGAGATGTAAACAGCTACCTTCTGTATTGTAAGACACACGTATATGTTATTTTTCTAAACCCCCCCATAAAAAAATTGAACTTTCTGGAGATGCACTGACACGGATTTCAACCTAGTTGTTCACCTTATCACTCAGAGATTTTAAAAACCGCTACCCTCTGTATTGTAAGACCAAACTACAAACAATAAATTTCAACTGTCTGGAGATGCCCTGGATTAGTATATCATGTTTTAACTCAGAGATTTGAACTACTACACTTTGTATTGTAGAACACACGTGTATTGCTATTTTTAACCCCCCCCCCCCCAAAAAAAAATAAAAAATAAAAATCCCCCCCCCCCCAAAAAAAAGAAAAAAATGAGTGAACTGACTGGAGATGCCCTGACACAGATTTCAGACTAGCAGTTCATGTTATCACTCAGATATATATACCACTACTGTATATATTGTACGACACACTTTTATGCTATGTTCCAAAATAAAATAAAAAATCATTTAAAAAAGTTGAACTTCCTGGAGATGCCTTGATGTGGAATTCAGACTAGTAGTTCTCATTTGAAAAACGGCTACCCTCTGTACTGTAAAATACATGTGTGTTGCTATATTCCCAAACTCAAAAAAATTAAATTGGTAAATTAACTCTCTGGAGATGTACTGACACTGATTTTGGGCCAGCATTTCAGGTGTGTTCACTGAGATTTCATATGCTATCTATCTTCTGGATGGTAAAAGACTTGCACGGTTTTGAGCTTATTCCTCCCACAAAAAGAACAAAAAAAACCCCTGTGTTTCTGTTAAAATGCGGGGGGGGGGGATGTTGCTGCTTTTGAGGTTCTGCAGCAGCAGCAGCTGTGTTATAAAGCAGTAATTGCAACTAGTAGGCACTGCCAGGCACAACCAGCCTCAGCCTTCTCACTTCTCACTAGAGATGTCCCGAACTATTCGCCGGCGAACATCGCTTGTTCGCGATCGCCGCGGCGGGTGAACGAATGCGATGTTCGCTCCGCCCCCTATACATCATCATTGAGCAAACTTTGACCCTGTACCTCACAGTCAGCAGACACATTCCAGCCAATCAGCATACCCTCCCTCCCGGACCCTCCCACCTTCTATCAAAAAGCAAGGACAGCATCCATCTTAGATTCATTCTGAAGCTTCAGTGCTTAGTTAGAGCAGGGAGAGTGCTGCTTCTGCTGAATTAATATAGGAATTCTAGGGAAAGCGTTAGCTACTAGTGTTCTGTGTCCACTCCAGTCCTCAAAGACTCATCTGTGTAAGGTCAGCATTCTTACAGCACCCCAAAAAGCTCTTTTGAGGGCTGGTACATCAGTCTTCTTTTTTTTATATATATATATATAATATATATATATATATATATGTTATATTGCAGTTGCCTGCTCGTGTGTGAGAGACAGCAGGCCCACAGACTGTACTGTGTGCACACCACTCATATAGGGTGGCACAGTACCTTGCATATAAAAAAGTCATTTAATTTTTACCCTTTAATATAATTTCAGTTGCCTGCCAGTGTGTGTCAGGCCCACACAGACTGTACTGTGCCCACTGCCAGTGCCCACCACTCATATCGGGTGGCACAGTACCTTGCAGATAAAAAAGTAATTTAATTTTTACCCTTTAATAAAATTTCAATTGCCTGCCACTGCCAGTGTGTGTCAGGCCCACACAGACTGTACTGTGCCCACTGCCAGTGCCCACCACTCATATCGGGTGACACAGTACCTTGCAGATAAAAAAGTCATTAAATTTTTACCCTTTAATATAATTTCAGTTGCCTGCCAGTATGTGTCAGGCCCACACAGACTGTACTGTGCCCACTGCCAGTGCCCACCACTCATATCAGGTGGCACAGTACCTTGCAGATAAAAAAGTCATTTAATTTTTACCCTTTAATATAATTTAAGTTTTTTTTTCCTTTTCTTTCTTCTCCCCCCCCCCCCATATTTTCCCTCCTTTCTCCTTCTTTCCTTTCTTTTTAATTTTGTTTTCCTTTCTTTTAATCTTCTTTCTTCTTGTTTTTCTTTAGATCCTTTTTTTTCCCCCTTTTCTACCCCTTTTACCTTCCTTATCTCCCCCCTTTTTCCTCTCTTGGTTTTATATATTTTATTGCTTATACTTTTCCCCTTCTTTTTTTTTTAATTTGGCCAAGGGGCACTTTCAACTACACAGGGGTAGGGGGTAGAACTGCACTAATTCGGTGCTCTCACGTGTCCAGGTAAGGGGTCTCCAATCCAATCCAGGAATCCAAGGATCTCCAGTTTCCATACAGCAGGTTGCAGGTAACAGGTAGCAGGCAGCAAAGATCAAATGAACCAGCACATAGTCCAGAGAAACAGGAGGGAAGCAGGAGAGAGAAGCACATTCACAAAAGACCAGTCAGGGGGGAGTCGACTCCGTTATTCAGCAACAGACGGCAGGCAGGACAAAAGATAATGGTCAAGCGAGAGGCACAGTCCAGTCACTGACCCACGACAGGAGTAACAGGAGCAGAACAAGCCCAGCAAGACCACATCGCACCAGAGACAGGCGGCAAACGCACCGGAGACACCAGTAGAGGGCAGGAGCAGGAGACAGCATGAGCCAGCCACGAATCAATACGTTAGCAGCAGCACCGGACCATCCAACACAGCAGCAGCAGCGTGCCGGATCAAGCCCCAACCTCAAGCCAGGGAGAGAGACAGAGAGACCCGACAGGGACGGCTTGATAGGCACAACAGTCCATCAGTGAGCCTGGAGCCGACACATCAACCGGCACATCAACAAGCGGGAGGCAGACGCAGGGGAGAGGAGAGGCCTGGAGGAGGACGTGACGTGGACCTCACGTCATCACATCATCACGCCTGGAAAAAAAAAAAGGAGAAAAGAAGGAAAAAAAAAAGCAAGACCAGTCGAAGTGGGGAAAATTTAGCACTACTTGAAATCACCTGGTGTTCAAGAAAAAGGGAAACTTAAAGGGAGACCTTAAAAAGAAATGTTAATATCTCCTCTCCAGAGGATCCCTCTAAGGTTGAACAGGTGGACGCGGACATGGAGGGTGGCGAGGAAGAGTTTTTTAGTCGCTCGAAAGTAGACCCAGTAGTCATGGAAGAAATTCTATTAACTGTTAAAAATAATGGAATGTTAATGCAAAACATGGCGATGCAGCTGGGGTCAGTACAGAGTGATATATCATTGATCCGGGATGATTTTGTGAAAATCCGTGAGCGGGTTATTAATATGGAGAAAACAATCAATCATCTACAGGCAGATATTACAAAACTAAAAAGTAAAATCCTCTTCACTCTCCACTGAAAATGAACGTCTTCAAGCTAAGCTCGTTGACCTAGAAAATAGATCTAGGCGATATAATATATGAGTTGTTGGATTCCCAGAGGGTATGGAGGGTCAAAAATTAATGGACCAGTTAAAATCTCTGAAATTTGAAAACCTGGGTAGTGAACATTTCTCCCCGCTGTTTCAGATGGAGAGGGCCCATCGAATTCCGGGAGGAAAAATAATACCGGGAAAGCCACCACGGTCAATCTTGATCAAACTATTATCTTCCATAGATAGAGACGTTATCCTTAAAAGAGCTAGAGAATGTTCTCCTATTATATACCAGGGTAATAAATTATCCCTGTTTCCGGACTTTGCTTGAGAGACACAAGAGAAGAGAAGGAATTTTTTTTTTTTTTTAAAAAGTGCCTAGCTTCCAAAGGCACTAAATACTCTCTCTTATATCCGGCCAAATTGAGAGTGATTTTTGATGGAACTTCCCACTTTTTTGAAAACCCGGATCAAGCTGTGGACTGGCTAGATCGAGCGGGCATATGATTATTTGTCAACTCTATTATAGAGGGGCTTTGGGGAGGGTTGGAAGTCTGGGGGAGGAGTAGTGGCCAATGTTGAGAAGTTTACTAGAGGACCCGGGTAGACAACTAGAGGGAGGAAGGGAATTGGGAGGGCTCAGGCATGCCGGGGGTTTTGTTTTGGTTTTTTTTTTTTTTTTTGTTTTTTTTTTTATAAGTAATGTCAGTTAAGATTGTATCATGGAATGTAAGGGGCCTTGGAGAGAAGGTAAAAAGACAAGCAGTTATGGATGCAGTGAGGAGACTCCTCCCAGCATTAATTTGCCTAGTTGAAACTCATCTTACAGACACTACAATTTCCCGGTTGGGAATGGGTTGGTCCTCTCAGAAATATCACTGAACATTTAATGGCTCCTCAAGGGGAGTTTCGGTCCTGATCCATCGTGCGATTGATTTTAGCTTAATTGAGTCTGAAATTGACGGTCAGGGACGAATTATTTTCCTTTATGGTAGATTCTGCGGTCAGCCATATATATTTGCCTTTTTTTTACATACCTCCTCCTTTTTCTATGCAGCCCCTTAACAGTCTTTTGTCATTTATGGAACGGATGCCAGAGTGTCAGATTATATTAATGGGAGATTTTAATGCGGTTATGGATCCTAATAGGGATAGATTATCTATGGATGCAGATTTAGGGAGACACACGAGGGCCTCCCCTCTATTTCAGTTTTGCCAAGAGACTGGTTTGGTGGATATGTGGGAGTATTATGGAAAGGGGAAACAGGTATACTCATGTGTCAGCAAAGGAGGGAGAGCAATGTCTAGAATAGATCTGGCTCTGACGAATAGTAATAACTTAAAGAATATAAAAGCAATTCGATATGGGGTCAGAACAATTTCAGATCATTCTCCTCTCTCAATATATTTAACCCCTGGGGAACACAACATTAGTTCAAGGTCCTTTTTCAAGCTGAATTCATACTGGCTTACCATTATTGAGAACCAGGAGTCTATCAATCAGCTTATTTCCACTTTTTGGGAAGTTAAGTATCCCTCTGCTAGTATCAACTCGGCCTGGGATGCCTTGAATGCATACATGAGGGGGGTCCTCGTGAGTGACATTACAGCAATGAGGAGGGGCTTTAAGAAAAGGGAAGAGGAAATAGTTAAGAGGGCAACCCAGGCAACGAATCAGTTCACTGTACTACGCTCAGAGTGCTATAGGGAGGAGATGCAGAAAGCAAGCCTTGCCCATGTATGCCTTGAGCAAGCCTTGCCCATGTACGTCCTGTGTCCTTAAGAGGTTAATCAAAATGGTGGTTCTTCCCCAACTACTTTATGTACTCCGAAACTCCCCCATCTGGATTGGGGATACATTTTTCAAGATCATAGAAAGAATGATTAATGATCTATTATGGGGGAGAAAACGTGTGAGATTGAAGGTGGACTACTTTTCCATGATGTATGAGCAGGGGGGCCTAAATCTCCCGTATTTTAGGGGATATTTTGTTGCCTCACAGCTACATTTCTTCAATAATTGGGAAAATATTCCCCTATGTATCAAATTAGTTAGAGAAGCAGGTTTTTCAGATTTTTTTACAATATTGGAATCCAGTTATCTATCTAAGATTGCACGAGAATATATATCGTTCTCTAGTATGTTTACAAGAGCTTGGAAGACGATTAGAAAATGGTGTAAAGTTACAGCATCACTGATTTGTACTCCATTATGGCATAATATAAGGTTTTATACGCTTTTTAATCTGGAGGCTAGCCATTACTGGAGGACAAAAAATATTCAATATCTCAGTCAAGTGGTAAAAAATGGGCAAATTTTGTCTCTCTTGGAGCTTACACAAAAGGAAAATCTGGGTGATGTAGCATGGTACCCATACTTTCAGTTATGTTTTGCACTTTCTTCTATTCCAGACAAGCACTTTTTTTAATATAGAAGCTCAGCTTTTTCTTCATAGGTTATTACAAAAAAAAAAAACACATATGAAAGTTAAAATTTCACATTATTATAAACAATTAAATCTTCCTTTTTTGAGCGTTACTCTCCAGGACAAAAGGAAATAGAAAAGACCGGCACTCGCTTGTAGTTTTTCTAATGCTGGTTTATTGTCACATATTATAAAGCATAGTGACGCGTTTCTGCACTGTGCATGCTTTCTTCAGACTGTACATTACCGTCCTACCATTGTACCTTAAATACACAATAGTGCATACAACGGAACTGACGTAACAAGTAAAGTCCTCCCACTGGGGGGCCGTTACTGAACCTGTTTGGTCCACTTCACTAGATCATGGATTTCTACCGCAATTGATGGATAATCAGGAATGCTGTAATGAAAAGAGTCAATGGTTACTTTTCCTATACTTCACAATCAAAAAAGGCTTGATACATTGTGTTCTCTATTGAATCCTCTTGGCTCCATTGTCTGTAGAAAGTCAATGGTTACTGTTCATGTACTTCACAATCAAATAAAGCTTAATACATTGTATTCTCTATTCAATCCTCTTGGCTCCATCGTCTGTAGCCGATGGATCCAGTATGCTTCCCTTTTTAATAGTAGCTTGTTCCTGTCTCCCCCGCGTCGGGGTAATGTTACACTTTCAATGATCTGATATCGTAATTGGGATATGGCATGTTGTTTCTGATAGAAGTGATGCAGTAAAGGAAGTAGTAAGTTATTGGTACGGATAGTTGATTTATGTTTGGCCAGTCTATCTTTCATCCGCATTGAGGTTTCCCCCACATATACCAAGCCACAAGGGCATTTCAGAATGTAGATCACATATCTGCTGTCGCATGTGAATGTGCCTCTTATGGGGATTTGTTCACCTGAGTGTGGGTGAGTAAGGTAAGCGCCCTTGATAACACTGGAGCAGTTCACACAATTAAGGCATGGGAATGTGCCTTGTCTGGGAGTAGTAAGTGTAGTTTGTCTCAGGCCCGGTCTGTTGGTGCCTATATCTGCTTTGACAATTCTATCCCGGAGGTTATCTGCCCTTTTGAAACACATCAATGGTGGATTTGAAAATTCCTCTATCTGAGGACATGACTTGGAGAGGATGTTCCGATGTTTCCTGACTATGCCCCTGATCTTTTGTGTCCAAGGGTGGTATTTCACCACCAGTGGGGTGCATGTGGGTTTGTCCTTCCCTGCAGTTTGTGGGCTATCTAATTTCCTTTGTTGTTCTTCCAGTAGATGTCTGGGGTAGCATCTATCTAAGAATTTTTTTGTCATCTCTTTCATTCTTGTTTCACAGGTACCTGGATCTGTTACAATCCTCTTGACCCGTTGATATTGTGAAAAGGGAATGGATTTCTTAATGGCTGTGGGATGGCTACTGGAAAAAGTGAGTAAGCTGTTTGGATCAGTTTCCTTTATGTGAAGGTCAGTGTATATGCTGCCATCATCTTTTTTGATGACCCATGTGTCCAAAAATGCTATTCTTTCCTAAACACAGTGTATGGTGAATTGTAGTTCGCTCCAAATTGAATTGAGGTAATCAGAGAATTCCGTGAGGGATCGGACGTCGCCCCGCCATACGCAAAAGATGTCATCTATAAAACGACGCCAAAAAATGCAATGTTTCACATACAGTGAATTGGAGTAAACTAAACGGTTCTCAAAAGATGACATATAGCTATTTGCGTACGGCGGTGCGATGTTCGATCCCATCGCGGTCCCACGGCACTGTTGATAAAACGTATCTTGAAATAAAAAATAATTTTTTTCTATTACAATCTGTAGCAATGTCAGTAAGAACTTTTTTTGAGTTGCTGTGTGGTTACTCCCTTCCATTAATTGTGAGGCTGCTCTGAGGCCTTTCTCGTGCGTAATTGAGGTATATAGGCTGCATACGTCAAACGTGACCAATATGCAGTCCCTATCTAGACAGAGGGGGCGGATTTCTGACAAAAAATGTCCTGTGTCGCGTATGTAAGATCGTGATTGCTGTGTAAGTGGTGTTAATACTTTTTCCAAGAAGATAGCCGGAGGGGAGAGGATGGAATCAACAGAAGAAACTATAGGACGTCCCGGTGGTCTCGTCATAGACTTGTGCACCTTTGGAATAGTGTAGAACACTGGGGTTATGGGATGCTGATTGATCAAAAACCGGGCTAGTTTCTCATCAATGATTCCATCCTGATTTGCCTCCGTAACTACCTTCTGTAATATCCCTTTAATTTGGAAAACTGGGTCTGATGGCAAGGTTACATATGTGTTGGTATCCCTCAATTGGCTCAAGATCTCTGTCACATAGTATGTTTTGTCCAACACTACCAGACACTCCAAAAATCCTGGACCACTACACTTGAAAACTTTGCTCCCTTAGTCTGGGAGAATATTTTGAAGAATATAACTTATCTTTCACACAATTTTAATTACACTGTGGTACAGTTTAATATTATTCACAAGATATATGTAACACCGTTGTGGCTACAGAAGAGAGGATTTAGGACTTCTTCCAACTGCCCGAGTTGTGACTACCCTGGTGCTGACCACCTACACATGTTTTGGGATTGTCCTCCAGTGAAGGAGTACTGGCATTTGGTTAAAAAAACCTTGATACAAAAACTCCAAATTCAGATTCCCTTTGTGCCTGGAGTATGGATCTTGGGTGATTTCTCTGAGACAGTTTGTCAGTTTTCAAAACTTCGATTTTTGGTTAAAGTGTCCATTTTTAGCTAGGCTCATCATCCCCAGGTTGTGGTGTGCCTCACACTCTCCAGATCATCAAATGTGGTTAAATCTAGTTAATAAAGTTAAAAAAAATACGAGCAGATCCTTTATAAGCAAAGAGGGTCTAATGTAAAATTTTCAAGATATGGAATTAGTGGAATGAATATGGAATTCCGGGCATGCTTGAGGGGGTGGCTGGTGGTGGGGGGGGGGGGGGTAATACCTGCTACTGTTAACTTTGTGTTACTATGATATTGAAATTGATATAAAGAAAATGTAAATAAAGATTAAAATTATATATATATATATATATATATATATATATATATAAAATTTCAGTTGCCTGCCAGTGTGTGTCAGGCCCACACAGACTGTACTGTGCCCACCGCTCATATCGGGTGGTACAGTACATTGCACGCATAGTACCACTAATAAATAAATAATGACAGGCAGAGGAAGGCCACCCCGCAGGAGTCGTCATGGTGCTGTGATTTCCTTTGGCCCTAGAATAATGCCCAGTGTTCAGAGGCCACATACCCTGAACTCGAAAATTTCTGAGGACATAGTTGACTGGCTAGATGAGTGTGAAGAGTAAGAGTTGTGGTCACCATCACCACCAGAAACAGCCTTATCATCATCGCTTGCTGGACCTGCGGCAACGCTGGAAGAGAAGTCTGAGGAAGAGGAATCAGAGGAGGAATGTGGCTTTGAGGAGGAGGAAGACCAACCACAGCAGGCATCCCAGGGTGCTCGTTGTTGTCACCTATCTGGGACCCGTGGAGTTATACGTGGCTGGGGGGAAGAACAGACCTTCAATGAGATCAGTGAGGATGAGCAATGGGAGATGGGTAGCTCAGCATCCAACCTTGTGCAAATGGGGTCTTTCATGCTGTCATGCCTGTTGAGGGACCCTCGTATAAAAAGGCTGAAGGAGAACGACCTGTACTGGGTGGCCACGCTACTAGACCCCCGGTATAAGCAGAAAGTGGCTGAAATGTTACCGAATTACCGGAATTCGGAAAGGATGCAGCAGTTCCAAAACAAGTTAAAAAGTATGCTTTACACAGCGTATAAGGGTGATGTCACAGCACAACGGGAATCTAACAGGGGAAGAGGTGAAAGTAATCCTCCTCCTACCACGACCACGCCCGCAAGAACAGGACGCTTTACAGATGTGTTGTTGATGGAGGACATGCGGAGCTTTTTAAGTCCTACGCATCGCCACAGCCCTTCGGGGTCCACCCTCAGAGAACGACTCGACCGACAGGTAGCAGACTACCCCGCCTTAACTGCAGATATTGACACTCTGAGGAGCGATGAACCCCTTGGCTACTGGGTGTGCAGGCTTGACCTGTGGCCTGAGCTATCCCAATTTGCGATAGAACTTCTGGCCTGCCCCGCTTCAAGTGTCCTTTCAGAAAGGACCTTCAGCACAGCAGGAGGTATTGTCACTGACAAGAGAAGTCGCCTAGGTCAAAATAGTCTAGATTACCTCACCTTTATTAAGATGAATGAGGCGTGGATACCGAAGGGACTGACAGTGGGGATACATTTGACTAAAAAAGGCCTGATGAGATGCCTTGGGCTAAAAATGGTCCCCACACTGCTGTATTTAATCTCTGCATGCCGGATGACTTGCGTAACTTCTCCGCCACCAACTAGGGTTCAAGCCGCAATGTTTTAGTACACTTTCTGCCTGGAAAACATCAATTTTGCAACAATACCTAATTTTTCAGGCATGTGTGCATGCCTAATTTTTCTGGCCTCTGGTGCTGCACTGTGGCTGCAAAAACAAAACAAAAAAAAGGCACAATCATGTACCAATTCCCCTTTGTGATTTGTGAAGGGGCTTGCGTATCACAATGAAGCGATCACCTCTTTGAGTGTGTTGGCAATGTTGGCACACCCGAGATAAGGTCGTTTCTTCATTGTGAACAGACTAAAAGCGATCAGCTGGATAATTTTTCATAGAAAAAACATTAATTTTCTTTGTGATCATCTAAGGTGATCATTAAAGCCTACTAGGCCAACAATAGGCCCACACTACAGAATCATTGTTTTCTAGGTCACTTAACTGTCACTGAACTACCTCAGCACGACCATAGGCTTTGAAAAACCGCCATCGCCTGCAATCTCCCAAACGTGCGCACGAGCACAGTCATCACTACACCAAGATTGACGCATAGAGTTAATGTCATGAGTGTGTCAACTATTGACAACTCTTTGCAGTTGTCTAAAATCTATTTGATACACGTTACCTTATAGGGGACATAACAGGGATTAAACTGATAGGAATAGTACTACTTAACACATCACTCATAGGGTGTCACAGTATATTGCACGGCGCATGCGCCGTGCCCCAAATTGAAAGGGAGAGGCCCAAACAACCATCTTTTTTCATCTCCTGGTTCTTAAAATCTTTTCGATGCACGTCCCATGATAGGGGACAAAACAGAGATTAAACTGGTAAGAACAGATTTTTTTAATTTAAAAAAGAGGACAGCCTCTGCGGAGCTGGGTATTTTTTGGCCGCTTTACTGAACGCTCATGCACACTGGCTGTAGGCTCATGCGTCCTTTTGCAAAGGTGACAAACCTGGTCAGTCAAACCCAAGGCAACATCATCGACCTCATCCCATATGCTTTTTTCTGGAGCGTGCCCTGTGAAGAGTGCTGGATCAGGCACACATAGTGTGCTCTCCACTTCACGTCTGGCCCCATTGAGAATGAATTCCACGGAATTGCATAACGGATGTGAAAACTAACAGGATTGTGCTCCACACCTGGTTATGATATACCGCCATATGAATGTATTGTACTTACATTTCATTCATATGGCAGTATGTCATCACCAGGTGTGGAGCAAAATCCTGTTAGTTTAGCTTTATGCTAACAGTCACATATGATAGGCCAACCTATTTCAGGTTAAATCGATTCGCTTACACGAAGCACGAGGAAATTCGGCTTCGAGGCGAATCGAATTTATCCTGAAATTCGGATCGAATTCCACTATGTGGGATTTGATTCGCTCATCTCTAGTAATTATGAACTGATTCGCTCATATGTAGTGTGAATACTTATGTCAATACAATATTTTAGTTTTTTTCTTAAACAAAGAATAAAAATGCAACATTCATTTTTCACATTTTATGTTATTTTAGCATAAGGCCGCAACATAACAAAATGTTAAAAAAGTGAAAGGGTCTGAAGACTTTTGAAATGCACTGTATTCAATGACTTTTCCTATTTTATTGTATACTTCAACTGTAAACTAGGCTACTGTTGTACACTATTTGATACAATAGAGGTTAATTTCACCCAAAATAAAAAAGTTGTGCATGTCGGGTCTTAAAGGGGTTGTCTCACTTCAGCAAACAGCATTTATTATGTAGAGAAAGTTAATACAAGGCACTTACTAATGTAATGTGATTCTCCATTGTTATTATTCATGCTGCTTCCTGTACTGGCTGGATTCATTTTTCAATCACATTATACTGTACACTGCTCGTATCCAGGGGTTGCGACCACCCTGCAATCCAGCAGCAGTGGTCATGTTTGCACACTATAAGAAAAAGCACCAATATGTACTCCCATAGCCCCGGCCACCAAACAGGCCAATGCTTTTTCCTATAGTGTGCAAGCATGACCATCACTGCTAGATTACAGAGTGGTCATAACCATGGAAATGAGCAGTGTATAATGTTATGGAAAAAAATATCAAGCCAACAAAAGAAGCAATATGGATAATAGCAATATATTAGTAAGTGGCTTGTATTAACATCCTTTACATAATACATGGCATTTGCTGAAGACAAAATTCCCCTTTAAGGCATAGTGAAGGTAGAGACCCTGCTAATCCACCAAGTTTACCTAGATATGAGGCGCCTATATCTATAAAATGGTTGTAGTTTATGGCTATGTTGCTTTAAGAACTTATAGTCTAATATTGCCTTTTGCTACATTTTTGGTGTAGTCTTTACTTTCCATATAATATACGGTACATAAACATTTGGCAGAAAGCTGATGCAACATTAAAGTATTTCTAATGGGAAATAATGACTTACTGTAATTATTCTCCTTGAGCTTGTCAAGCCTTACAGTTCAAGATTATTATTGTTATTATTTATTATTAAAGCGCCATTCATTCCATAGCGCTGTACATATGAAAAGGGGTATACATACATAATACAGACAATTGTACTAAGCATGAACAAGACGAGTTACAAACTGGTACAGAAGGAGAGAGGGCCCTGCCCGTGAGAGCTTACAATCTACATGGTATGGGAGAAGGACACAGTAGAAGAGGGATACACAATTTTATCAAAGTGGCTTTTAGTAGGAAATAGTGGAGCTAAGAGTTTAGGGTTGTTACCTGCTGGGTAATTCATTAGTGGCTTTCATACCGACTAATTGACATTATTATAGCGTGTCATGCTTCTCTTGAGCCTATTATGCTAACAGGCCGTGACTATCCCTTGTACTTACAGTCAATCAACATGTATTATTTCCTTACCACTTTTAGTCATGTACTAATCTCAGATTTTATCTAGGCATTTTCATATGTACAAGTAAGACAAATGGGTAAATCTTTTCTTCATGGTAATCATTTATAGCTTATTGGATAGACTGAGTAAACTTGAATAACATATGAACATAAGTGACACATAGCTTTTAGCTTAACAGCATGGTTAGACATTATTGACATTTCTGTAAAGGGGATGTCCACCTGCTGGTTAGGGACACCCCCAGGTGCCCATTTGATGAAAAGAAGTACATACGGCATCTTGATCTAGCTCACAGTGAGAGTTGTCTATAGCAGTGAAAGAGCGGTCAGAGCTGGAGGGATAAGAGTTAAGATATTGAGCAGTTTATAGAGAGTCATTTTCTACACTAAGCTGGTGCTATGCTATCAACCATTTATCTTCTGAAAGTATACACACATCAGAAAGTCTTATTTTTATTGTGCTATGAAATAATCCCTGTCTTTTTTTACACTAAATTTTAGACCGGTGGAGAATTCTCTTTCAGCTTCAGCTAAAAATTATGCAATGGACTAAAGGCATGATATACCTGTGGTGATTCCACTAATATAGGAAATGTTTCATACATAGCTTACACTCAAAGACTGACCAAGTGTGCATATTTAATAGACAGCAAGAAAAAACACACTGCCCTACAGTGGAGGCAGTGATTATAACCCAGAAGAAGACATGTTGGATTTCAAATGTCCGTAGACATTGGGTGCCCTCATACACATTAGATTAGCTATTGTCTGAGTAGTCAAGCTTTGTATTTCCAAATTACAGTACAAAAGGTATCAATGAGAAGAAGTCGAGTTAAAAAGTAAAAAAAAAATTATAAATATATAGTAATCTATTTCATGACTAATAGTACTGGAAATTATATTCCATAAGAGATTAAATTATTATAACGGGTTATTAAGTGTAGTGTGTCCAGTATAAAAATAATTGATTTGAATGAGAACTTTGCAATGACAGAAAGGAAAGTGCTTAAAAAAAGAAATGAAAAAAAAAAAAAAACACCTTCTGTCTATTTTCAGCAGAAGTGAATATGTTCCATCTATGATGACAGCTACAGCTATTCACTGGCACCAGTGGTGATATTTGACTGCTGCCAGATTTCTCCACAGGTTACAGCTGATTGCTGGAGAAGTGAAATGCTTTGTGGTCAGCTTATTGTTAAGGAACATTTCTAACAAGTAAGAATTGTCCAAAGGGAAGAGCCCCTTTAAGCAAATCCTAGAAAATATTCTGTTTTCATTTCACTTGCATGGTGAATTTGTGGCTTTAGATTTAGCATCCACTGAACCAAACAGCTCAGTTTGCAAGAGGTTGGACTTGCAAACTTGTTTTTCTTCCAAATACAGAACTATGAAATGTGGTTCATACCCACTTTTGTGTAAACCACATCTTTTTCTGTTTAGGCCTGCTTAGTTAGGATTATAATGATGTTCAAAGTGAACTTCTACTAAACTTTAATTTTAATATCCTCTTGGAGTAACTGGGAGGAAGAATTAATTAAATTTAGTTTTGTAACTTGATGCTCTATCTGACCATAAGCAGACAGGAGACTGGGTTGCAGGGAAGTAGAGATGAGCAAATTTATTAAGACTTTTTGGAGGGTCTGATTCTAACAAATTGGTCAACAAAAATATATTTTGGTCCAAATCGATTATACCCTAATCAAAAGTGCTTCAACTGGCCTGGAAATTGGTATATGACACTATAAGGTTTCCTCGTTCTGACATTTTCTCTCTTGTCTGTCTCTCTTTTTTTTTCTCTTTACTTTTTTCCAATTTTTTTTTCTCTACCCCGTTTAAAGAGGTTATAGTGACTTATCTTGACTTTAGCAAAGAAACATGATAAATGCTTTATGCTGAAGTGAGACAACCCTTTTAAGCTCTTTAATGCAATAATAGTTTTAGTAAAGATTGTCAGTGTGACACTGATATATATTAGTAAATGCATGGTTCACAGTGTTAAAAAAACAGCTTGTTTAAAAACACACAATGCCTCACATTTTAAATTAAGAAAAAATTCAATAGATTTTCCCTTTGTACACATATAGTGCCCTAGAGCAGGGATACTTTAAAGTCTGAACATTTGTGGACATTTGCCCCTATTTCCTTTATACAAAGACATCAACTCCTTACTTTATTTCACTTCAAAGGGTTAACTTGCACTGAGTTATACTGTTTAATACTGTTTAACTGCATTTCATATGTTTATTGCGATATATACCCTGTTCATTTGCACTGTGTTTGCACAGCACTGTGAAAAGGGTTAATGAATACTGAGAGACTTTTGGGACTTTATATCTAATAATGAGAAGCTGGTCATTTCCAGTTACCATAAGGTTTAAAGAAGAGCATGTTTTGGAGAGAAAAGGCCAGACACTGTTACCACCAAAACCCGACTGACCTTTTTTATGTCTGGTTTAGCTCTGTTATGTCTGAAAACTTGTTTGTGTCTGGAAAAAACTGCTGTGTCATTGAGATTAAGTATTATTGAAGGTCTAAAGCAAGTCTTCGGGAGACCAGAAGTGTAACATTGTATTTATTTGGGCTGGGTTTCTCCACTCCACCCCTACCACTAGAAGGTTCTAGTTCAGCTAGAAACTGTATATAAGGAGAGCAGTCAGATCCCCTAGTGTTCTGTAGTTAAGGATAAGTGCTAAGAAGAAGAGGCTCTTCCAGACTGCATGGTTGACCTGAAGAAGACGCTGAGATCGGGATGCTGATCCACAGGCCCATGAGTCACCAGCGCTCTGTCCAAGGAGCCACCTGGACTACTGAGCCATAGATTATTGGTATACTATATATTTTTTATATACACTACTCTCAAAAAGTTAGGGAAATTTAGATTGTGGGTGAAATTTCAGGATGAACCTAAAATGAACCTATAATGCACTCTAACCTGTACAGGTGAACTTGGTGTGACCTTCTCTAAACTTTTGAATGCACATGTCCAACTGTTCAATGTTTCAGTACTTTTTGCACAACTTGCTGTTCTCTAACAAAGAGCTTAAATTCACAGCAGGTGTTTGATCCATAAATTGCTCAATAAAGTAAGTGACAAGCCAAAACTTCTTGAATAACATCATTAATCCAGTCATTGTGCCTCTGCATGAACAACACAGGCCTAATTTCATCTTCATGGACAACAATGAGGCAACTCATCGAGGTCGCATCATTAAGGAATGGCTGCTGGAGACTGGGTTACCTCAAATGGAGTGGCCTGCACTTTCTCCAGACCTGAATTCCATTGAAAACCTATGGCATTAGCTGAGTCGCCATGTAGAGGCGTATAACTCTGTCACCCAGAACCTCAATGACCTGAGGGCCGCCCTTCAAGAAGAGTGGGATGCCATGCCTCAACAGACGTTAAGTCAACAATAAGTCATCTGAGGCCCTGGGCTGGTGTGGTTACATGTGGTCTGCGGTTATGAGGCCAGTTGGATGTACTGCCAAATTCTCCGAAATGCCTTTGAAGACAGCTTATGGTAGAGAAATGAACATTCATTGCACGGGCAACAGCTCTGGTAGATATTCCTGCAGTCAGTATGCCAATTGCATGCTCCCTTAAACTTTGCGACATCTGTGGCATTGTGCTGTCTGAAAGTGAAAGTGAAACTATAAAAAAAGAAAATCTACAAATAATAAATGTATCGAAAACAATATTGAGTAAAGATCAGGAGTCACTCCTTAAAAAAGGTCTTTCATTTGTCCCATCCCCAAACTTTGACTGTTTCTCCTGGGTAAAAGATATAAATCTGTTCGCAAGGAAACTAGCATTATATAAAGAACATAGACAAAGGGAGAAGGATCCATATAGATCCTCCAAAAGAGAACAGGAGGCAATACAAATATTAGAAGATCTCTTTGAGCAAAATGAAAGTCCAAAAGTCTGTGCACCATTCACAAATATATCTCCACAGACAACCTATACCCTATCATTCTCCAAATTTAGTAACATACAAGCATTTGTGAATTTGGTCACACAGGACCTTCAGAAAATCAAAACTAGAAGAAATAAGGAAGACCATATAAACCTAACCAAAGAAGAGAATCAGGCATTGATGGAACTCTGTGAGAATGAACAACTGGAAATAAAACCTTCTGACAAAGGTGGAAACATTGTTATACTAGATAAAAGTGATTACAATGAAATGGTACAGACACTTTTAGGAGACAACCATACATACAAAAAACTCACCTTGGATCCAACTGACAAATTTGTAGGAGAATTGAAAAAGATCCTGGACTCTGCAAAAGAAAGGAAACTAGTAACTACAGATGAATATAAGGCAATTTTTAATCCTAAACCAACAATAAGTACCTTTTATGCTATTCCAAAAATCCATAAGGCACGGCGACCAATACCGGGTCGACCCATAGTATCGGGAAATAACAATTTGTGCGAAGGCATTAGTGAGTATATCGACGCAATTATATCACCTTTTGTTTCAGGATTATCCTCATACCTAAAAGACACCAAAGATGTCCTAATCAAAATACAGGACATACAGGTTGGTGATAACACTTTTATCGCCAGCCTAGATGTAGAGGCACTCTATACTAGCATTAATCATGACTTGGGTCTAAAAGCTATCGAATACTATTTGAACACCAAAGGTACACAATACACTGACCACAATCTTTTTATTCTCACACTTTTGAGGTTTCTATTAACGCACAATTATTTTATTTACGATAAGGAATTTTATTTACAGATCACCGGTACGGCGATGGGGACGATTTGCGCACCAAATTATGCAAATTTATTTCTTGGGTGGTGGGAAGAACGCACTGTATTCACAGATATCTACTCCACATTCACTCAACATATTACATTATGGGCACGTTTTATTGATGACATTATAATACTATGGGAGGGCACAGAAGCACAATTTCACTCCTTTGTTTCACAATTAAACGAAAATGAATTGGGATTAAAATTTACTGCCGAAATAAGCCAAAAAGAAATTGACTTCCTTGATCTGAATATAAATATTCAGACAGATGGCCGACTTAATACCCAAGTTCATCGAAAGAGTACTTCGACAAATAGTTTCCTTTCATGGACTAGTCATCACCCTCTCCCTCTACGAAGAGGGATACCCTATGGGCAGTATATTCGGGCCAAAAGAAATTCATCAACCAATGAAGCTTTTGAAATAGAAAGTAAAATACTTTACAATCGTTTCAGTGAGAAGGGGTATCCTAAAAATTCTGCATAAAGCATATCGACGAGCCAAAAATATGGACAGAGAAGAGCTTTTGAAAGAAAAACCCAAACAGAAAGACTCCACAGTCAGAGTAATTGGAACATATGACAAAGAACATCAAAGAATAAAACGAATCATAGCCAAACATTGGAATATCATAAGATCAGATGAAGATTTGGGGTCCATGCTGTCATCTTATCCAGCGATTACCTATAGGAAAGGTCCTAATCTGAAACAGAAATTGGTACACAGCCATTTTCAATGGAAAAAAGAACAAAAGAGAGAACTTACCTGGTTGCCAGTGAAGGGATCTCACCCCTGTGGAGATTGTGTCTTCTGTGCGTATATGCAACCTAAAACATCCTTTGTGAATCCAATCGACCAGAAAACCTATGAGATTAAAGATTACATTAATTGTAAAACCAGGGGAGTGATTTATATAGCCCACTGCTCATGCCCTAAAATCTATGTGGGTAAAACAGTGCAAGAACTAAGAAGAAGAGTGTCTAAACACCTAAGTGACATCAGAAACAAAAGGGATGTAACTTTGGCCAGACACATAGAATCAGTACACAATGGGGACAGTAGATCCATAAAATTTTGGGGTTTACAAAAAGTGAAAACAGGACCAAGAGGTGGAAATATGGACAGAAAGCTACAGCAAATAGAAACCAAATGGATCTACAGACTGAAGAGCCTAGCCCCAAATGGATTAAACGAAGGATTTACTTTTGTGTCTTATCTTAAAGAATGTCGTTAAAAGTAGACTCCAAGACATGCTAAATGTCATAATGGAATCTTTAAAAATACAAATATAACAAATAGCCTAAAGAATAACGAGGTATACATACACAAGGAAAATTGGAAGTGAAGCCATAACCAAAGTATCCCCCACCATAATTGATATCCAAAAAGCAGGATTATATCCTGACATAATGTGAATCAGGATGAAAACCACAGGAAACCATACTAGAAATAAAGTCATATCTCAATAATAATAATAATAAAAATAAAATGCTATAAAAATGACAACCATTGGGAAAACTGATTGAAGATAAAAACATCCCTGGTACTTCCTGAGCGAATATGTAATTTTGGAATCATAGTCCACAAACAATCCTGATATAATACACTCAGATACAATATACCCTCTACATATAGTGCAAAAATGAGTGAAAAATAAACTAAGTGTTGGAGCATGCGCA
This sequence comes from Bufotes viridis, assembly GCA_033119425.1. Taxonomy (NCBI): domain Eukaryota; kingdom Metazoa; phylum Chordata; class Amphibia; order Anura; family Bufonidae; genus Bufotes; species Bufotes viridis. Next base: position 94,590,745 of record CM065590.1, read on the forward strand.
GACAAACTCCAAGATGCGATGTAAACTTCAAGTATTGAAACCTGCACAGAAACACTAGAGTAGTAACGCGAGTCAAAGTCAGTAAACATGCGCAATAGCGCCAGAACATAAATCACGAAATAATCTAAGACTATTGACCTGCGCGAATACGTCATTGCAACGTCATTCGTGGGGGAGTGACAACTATCCTCCAGTCATTACCAAGAACACATAAACTGCCGTGTTAGAGAGGTGTTGATAGGATAATTTGGAGTGACGTCTCAAAGAGGAGGGGATCAGAGTCTTTAAAAAGCTTCGGCAACCTCGTTGCAAACTCAGACGCTACCCGCAACCCCTGAAGACGCCTCACGGCGAAACATGTCGGGGGGTAGCGGTCATTGATTTTAACGAGTAACCCTATTTGCCACATCAGTGAATATTATACCTTATAGACAGAAAGTGGGGAGAAGTGCGCACTATCCCCTGTCATGAGATACTAATCCGATCACATATAGGATTATTAAAGGAAATAGGGAGAAGGTTTTAACCATAGGCAATGATAGAATAAAAGTTAAGTTTTATTTATAGTTGAGTCTAGTTAGTCCTATAGCCAAGAGTAGGTGCAAAAAGAAAAGTTTAAAGTAATATATTATCACCTCTGCTATTAGGAGGGTTTCCCCCTAAGTAATGTGTGATCAAACTGCACATTTCAGAGTGTCCTTTTATTGTGGGAAGTCTAAGGCACACCGGTGCAATATTCATGCTGACTAATCAGCACCATGATAGGCCACACCTGTGAGGTGGGATGGATTACCTCGGCAAAGGATAAGTTCTGACTAACACAGGTTTAGACAGATTTGTGAACAATATTTGAGAGTAATGGGTCTTTTGTATATGTAGAAAATGTTTCAGATCTTTGAGGTCAGCTCATGGAAAATGGGAGCAAAACTGAAAGTGTTGCGTTTATATTTTTGTTCAGTGTAATATCACTGTAATGTGAACTTTTTATGTTTTCCATACATTTCACCCAAAAGCCAAATATCCTGAACTTTTTTGTCAATAGTGTATGTACTATACTTGATATTCACACATATCCATTACATTGATCTAACATTGGAGTACATTCAATCAGTCAATATTCATAGTTACAATCAGAAGCTATTTACAACTCCTAGTTGATGTCAAGAGAAGAGATTGGAAAGATGAAGATCCTTTTGTTTAAATAAAATGCTAAAATGTAGACCTCAGGGCTTTCAAGCCAGCAAAGACTCCATGACTGTTCCTGTAGAACAATGGATAATGTTTTCAGTCCAGAGGAGTTTCTGTTTACAGTAAAGGTGACTTTTGTATGTCAACTAGGTCTACACAGAAGCTCCTGGACAAGAATTTTCCTTCCGTATCTAAAGTCATACAAATGCCACCACTAAAACAGTAGTAGACAATCAACCAATGAGAGTATTAGTTTAGTTTTAAAAACATCAATAGATATATGTTTAGGTTTGACATTTTGCAGTAACCAATTAGATGTCCTCTACATGTCAGTGGGTAAAAATGGGATAAGAAGGAAGGCTGAGGGAAGGTTAGAGTGTAAATGAACTGAGGTGAATGAACTGAGGTAACATCATTCTGGGTATTGATGGGCTCATTCATCATAAGAGCTATAAACCTTGCTGTATCTGGGCCTGATAATTGGAATAAAGCTTCATCCCTGAATAAAGAACCAAGGATTCCTGCCATCATTATTCATCTTCATGCGACTGGAGAAGCAAGCCCAGTGCCCTGTCTGTATTGTTTCACACTTGAGTTCCTCAGGTAAACCCAGTGTAGCATTGGGGCCACCCCAAACCCTGCTCACACGGTCGTATCGGTAAAAAATAGAGGTTTTTTCTGAACAACCGCAGCAACAGTGCAGTATGGAACCTCACAGGCAAGGCAGGAGGTGTGCAGCCATTTAGGGATAGTAGTAGTGGCATCAGGGGGACAGAGACATTTGCACCATTGGGCTGGCAATAAATAGTCACTGTCAGCAATGGCAGATCTATTCATTGTTATCAAGTAGAGATGAGTAGAAATCCTCATGGATCCATTTGCCTGATGCTTTTTAACCCCTTAAGGACACAGCCCTATTTCACCTTAAAATTTACAAGTTTCAATTTCTCTACTTCTATAATACAAAGCAATACCGCCAAAAAAAGTTATTAATTTACATTCCCCATATGTCTATATACTTCATGAATGGATCATTTTGGGAATGCCATTTTATTTTTTGGGGACGTTACAAGGCTTAGAAGTTTAGAAGCAAATCTTGAAAATTTTCAAAAACCAACTTTTTAGGGACCAGTTCAGGTTTGAAGTCACTTTGTGAGGATTACATATTAGAAACCACCCAAAAATGACCCCATTATAGAAACTACACTCCTCAAGGTATTCAAAATTGATTTTACACACGTCATTAACCCTTTAGGTGTTCCACAAGAGTTAATGGCAAATGGAGATAAAATTTCAGAATTTCGATTTTTGGGAAAGTTTACCATTTTAATCCATTTTTTCAAGTCACCAGGCAAGGGTTAACAGCCAAACAAAACTCAATATTTATTACTCTGATTCTGTTGTTTATAGAAACACCACATATGTGGATGTAAACTGCTGTATGGCCAAACGGCAGGGCATAGAGGGAATAGAGCGCCATGTGGTTTTTGGAAGGCAGATTTTGCCAGATTGGTTTTTAGACACTATGTCCCATTTAAAGCCCCCCTAAATGTACCCCTAGAGTAGAAACTCAAAAAACTGACTCCATCTAAGAAAGTACACCCCTCAAGGTATTCAAAACTGATTTTACAAACTTTGTTAACCATTTAGGTGTTCCACAAGAGTTAATGGCAAATGGAGATAAAATGTCAGATCTTAGATTTTTTGGCAAATTTTCCATTTTAATAACAAAGCAAGGGTTAACAGCCAAACAAAACTCACTATTTATTGCCCTGATTCTGTAGTTTGCAGAAACACCCCATATGTGGTCGTAAACTACTGTATGGCCAAACGGCAGGGCTCAGAAAGAAAGGAACGCCATATGGTTTTTGGAAGGCAGATTTTACTGGACTGGTTGTTTGACACCATGTCCCATTTGAAGCCCCCCTGATGTACCCCTCCAAAAAAGTGACCCCATTTTGGAAAGTATGGGATAAGGTGGCAGTTTTGTTGGTACTATTTTAGGGTAACTATGATTTTTTGTTGCTCTACATTACACTTTTTTTGAGGCAAGGTAACAAAAATAGAAATTCTGAAATTTCATCTCCATTTTCCAATAACTCTTGTGGAACACCCAAAGGGTTACCAAAGTTTGTAAAATCTGTTTTGAACACCTTGAGGGGTATACTTTCTTAGACGGAGTAACTTTTATGGAGTTTCTACTCTAGGAGTGTATCAGGGGACTTCAAATGGGACATAGTGTAAAAAAACCAGTCCAGCAAAATCCACCTTCCAAAAACCATATGGCATTCCCTTCCTTCTGCACCCTGCCGTTTGGCCATACAAAACAATAGCTGACCAGGGAGACCAGCCACAAAAACACCACGGAGCCTCAGTTAAGAGTCTCAACACAGCAATTCAAAGTGCAAAGCTCCCTGGGAAACAGTAATATGCAAAATAAATGTGGAGCCCCAGTATTGGGTCTACAACACAATGAAAGCCAGATATCCCTCAAAGGAAGAAAAACCGGTGCAAAGGGGTCACAGAGATCACCAAATCCACCATATTAAGTGGCCCATATGTCAAGATACCGCTTTTTTACAAGCTTTAAGGATGTGACGGGGAAAACCTATGCCAGTTATCCATCCACAGACAGGTGTGGAAACATTTTTGGGACCCTTTTTTTTTTTTGTTATTTACATCGTTGATCTAACAGGTTATATTGTGTGCTATTTCTATAGAGCAGGTTGTTATGGACGCGACAATACCAAATATGACTACTTTTTGGGAATTTTAGCTTCAGTTTTTTATAATAAAGCATTTTTGAAAAAAAAATTTAGTGTCTCCACATTCTGAAAGCCATATTTTTATTTTTATTTTTGGGCGACAGTCTTATATAGGGGCTCAATTTTTGCTGGATGAGATGGCGGTTTGATTTGGCACTATATTGGGGTGCATATGACATTTTGGTTGATTGCTATTACACTTTTTCTGATGTATGGTGACAAAAATGGCTTTTGTCATATTATTTTTTTTGTGTTCACTGTGAGGGGTTAGTTCATGTTTTATTATTATAGAGTAGGTTGTTACAGACGTGGCAATACATAATATGTATACTTTTTATTTATTTATTTAAGTTTTACACAATATCATTTTTGAAACAAAAAAAAATTCATATTTTAATGTCTCCATAGTCTGAGAGCCATATTTTTTTTATTTTTTGGGGGTTATTTTCCTATGTAGGGTACAATTTTTTGCGGGATGAGATGACGGTTAGATTGGCACTATTTTGGGGTGCATATACATTTTTGATCACTTTCGATTAGACTTTTTGTGATGTGAGGTGACAAAAATGTTTTTTTTTTTACATTGTTTTTATTTAAATTTTTTTACGGTATTTACCTGAGGGGTTAGATCATGGGATATTTTTATATAGCAGGTTTTTACGGATGCGGCAATACATAATATGTATACTTTTTGTTATTTATTTTACTTTAAAACAATAACAGCATTTTAGAAAAAAAAAAAAAATCATGTTTTAATGTCTCCATAGTCTGAGAGCCATATTTTTTTATTTTTTTGGGCGATTTTCCTATGTAGGGGCTAATTTTTTGCGGGATGAGATGGCGGTTTGATTGGTACTATTTTAGGAGGCATACGCCTTTGTGATCGCTTGGTCTTACACTGTAGGGTGACAAAAAAAATGTCTTTATTTACACCATTTTTTATTTTTTTATGGTGTTCATCTGAGGGGTTAAGTCACGTGATATTTTTATTGAGCAGGTTTTTACGGACGCGGCGATACCTAATATGTTAGTGTATTTTATTTTTTTAATTTTTATTCAGTGATGTTTTTTTTACCCAGACCCACTTCGTTCTTGAAGATCCAGTGGATCTGATGTCTATATAAAACAGTACAGTACACTATATAGTGTACTGTACTGAATTTTTTACTTTACAAAGTCTGATTTATTTACTTTACAAAGTCGCCTTTAGCAGAAGTCAGATCAGACTTACATTACCATGGCAAGCAGGACACCTTTAAAAGCATCCTGCTGCCATGGTAACCATCACCCGCTGCCAGAACAGAGCAGCGGGTGATGGGGAGGGAGGGGAGCCCCCTCCCTCCGTTCTCCCATGAAGAATCGGGGGCTGCAAGCCCCCGATGGGAGAAGGAGGGAGCTCCCTCCCTGTTAACCCCTTCCATACAGCGGTCTGTACAGACCACGGTATGGAAGGGGTTAAACGGCTGGCATCTGTTCAAGCACGGATGCCAGCTGTTTTTAGCAGAGTGTCAGCAATGTGCTGACACTCTGCTAAACCACTAGCCACTAGGGAATGGATTAGAGAGGAGGTGGGAGGGACATCGCGATCCCGCCCTCCCGCAATTAGTGCCACCCACCGAACCGCCTCCCGCACCCCCTGCCACAATACCCGCGGGGGATAATAATTCACATTTTGGGCATTTTTTAACTCTCTGAGACCGCAGAAAGCGCTGCAATTGACCTGCGGTTTGCAGCGATCGCCAATACGGGGCGGTCACAGGACCCCACTGGGCATTGGGCCAAGGTACCTGCTGAGTGATTTCAGCAGGTACCTTGTTACGATCACCGCCGGCTGAGCAGCGGTGATCCGAAGTAGTCAGGACGTATTGGTATGTCCTGTGTCCTTAAGGACTCGGACATCAGAGCGTACCGGTATGTCCTGTGTCCTTAAAGGGTTAACAAATGTAATGTTTTTGACAAAAATCAAAGAGAAAAGATAAAAAAACAAAGATAAAAAAAAATCTTGCATGATATGATAAATTATTAAGCAGATGTCCATGGCTACATTTATGGAAAAAAATAAAATCACAGAAAACAGATAATAATGCACTAACACAATAGATGCAAGCATTATATATGGACTAAACTCTCACTCTGATATGCTAAAATATAATACCATCTCTGACAGTACTCTGAAGATTAGACAAGATAGTACACTGATAGTAAACTGAGCCAGTACCACCCATTGTTCCAATCTGCCTCCCCTGAAGTCTATGGGGTAAATGAACATGTTATGTGCCGGAGAAAGGGCAGTGATTTAGAAAAGACAAATAAAATTAAAAAATGTAAACTATAATATAGACGACAGACCAGAAGTACTAATGTTATAGAGCAGAACTAAATTTTGGTGAAGGTGTGGAACTGCATGACATTTAAAAAATGAGATAAATAAGCAGAATACAATTTTGAGCTGGCCAGAAGTAGAAATGCCGTAGAGCTTTATAAAATATTGGTGAAGGCATAGAACTGCAAGACAATCACCACAACTAGCTGGTATGGCAGTAACTGTACCACCAGCAGCTTGGCAATTTGGGCGTTTAGCTTGCACACAAGCAGTGGCAACTCTAGGAACAATATATAGAGGGGGGGTGCATAAGATACCACAGTCATAAATGGGGGGCACTAATCATTTTCCCCACTTAATCATACTACTGAAAAAACGTAACCTGTGTGTGCCTCTTTGCAACGCACTAGTTGCAGGAGTCTGTAACGCACTGGAAGCAGGACTTTGTAACGCACTGGACTCAGGACTTAATTTAAAAAAGAACACTCACAAGAGAGAGAATAAAAGCCTTCCCCTGGCCCTGGTACCTGCTTGCACATTCTGTCTCCTCAGTAGGTGTTGCCTGTTCATCCTGTGCACTTATGTCTGCCTCCTGCAGAGATCACACTGTACTAGAGACAGGGACAGGGAGATAGGAGAGCACACAATGATAGCCCCAGAGCCTTTTTGCTGCCTGGAGCCCAGCCTGCAGGACATCAGAGAGTCCTGGGGTCCACATTATAGCACCACTACATTTACATTTATTTATTATCAAGAAGCATCATACATAACTAAAAAAAAACATTTTTTTACTGTCCCTTTAAACAAAAGCCAGAATATAATAAAAGACAAAAACAGACATTAAACTAAACTACCTTTATAATAAAATAATTTCCTAACCAAAGAAGCTATTCAGTGGTCTGCTGTGCTGTCCTCTGCTTGCTTCCGCTGATTATGGGGGATCTGTAGATGACATACTGTTACAGGGGCATCTGTGGATGACACTGTTATGGGGGATCTGTGCATAACACACTGTTATGGGGGACCTGTGGATGACACACTGTTATAGAGGATCTGGATGACACACTGTTATGGGGTTCTGTGGATGACACAGTATTATGGGGGCATCTGTGTATGACACTGTTATGGGTATCTGTGTATGACACTGTTATGGGCATCTGTGGATTACACTGTTATGGGGTTGTAACAACTCGGGGTCATTTAGCTCTTCCAGATCGCCGTCTTAACACCTTAGACGGTTGTCACACATCAAGAAGCCACTCCACCACTGTAGATTCAGGTGCAAACTGGCCACGACCAGCTTTATTTTCATAACAGCAGTACAAAGAAATCATAAAAATAAACCTCAGCCTTCTGGCCACTGACTACACAGTACATACTCCCTCTCTACCGGGATCTGGATCTACCACCCAGCTCCCCAAAAACACCACAGTGCTTACTCCCACACAGGGTTAGACGGTCCTGGCTCCCACAGGCCTTGACACAGCCTGCTCCTTTCCCAGACTGGGAGCCCTGATTGAGGAGCTCAGCCCAGATTAATCCAAGCTCCTCAGCTGGCTGCCAATTATCCCCATTACCAGCCTGGCTGCTGCAGACAGTGGAAAAAAACTATTTAAACTATTCTCGTCGTCTTCTGGCAATCCCTGCAGAGGTTCACCCAGGATATGGTTCTCCTTTTGGGCAGAATTCAGGAAAGTCAGCCCATCGGAGTAGACAGGACCCTTATACTGGTCGTCGGTCCCCCCGTATTTCTTCCCCAGCAGACTGCTGGCTTTCTGGAAAGCATTGACAGCAGAGGGAATGTCTTTCATGACAAGGTCCTGGCCACACAGTGCCATGAGTCTCTGGGCTTCTGCATCCACCTCAGCACCATCCTCTGGTTCAGCAGATACATCTTCCATCTTCTTCTCTGCTTCGGCTGGCACCACAGCACCACCACCTCCAGACCCATTCTTAACGGGCTCTGACTTCCTCTTCAGGTATCTCATTTTCTTCCACCTGCTGCGCAGGAGCACGCTTGGGCCTCACCAACTCATAGACTTCATCTTTTGAGCTCCTGCAATCTTCCATTTCTGCTCTGAGTTGCTTGTTCAGCCTCTCCAATTCATCTCGCTCCTTAAGTGCTTTTTCAAGGGCTCTAGCCAAGGAGAGGGCCTTGGTCTTCTTCTTAGTTTTTCGCACCAGCTTGTTAGCAGTGCCCCACTCTTGGGCCTTCTGTTCCAGCTGCTCTTCACTCTGTTCTGGTGTAACAGCAGTTGTAGGAGTACCACCATTCTTCCTTAGACACTCTGTGGGATTTCCACCCAGGGACTCTTCAAGCCCATTGTTGAGGTCTACTATAGGCTTTTGTGTCTTTCTGGAGTCTTTTCCCTTCCCCAGGACACCAGACGGTAGACCCTTCAGTTCACTCATCTTTTCCGGGGTCTCCTCTTTTGACCCTTCTGCAGCCTTCTTCGGTGACACTGTGACGACAGGTAGTCCCTTCTCTATCGTATCTAGGGAGCGTATGGCGAGAGTGAGGTCAGCCTCCTGTTTGCAGCTGTACTGTCCTGTCAGGTCATCTAAGACTGTCTGTATATGAGCTTCAGACACTAGACTGACATCACCCGACTGAACTCTCGTCTCGTCAGATATAACTGTCATCTGGTCGCTACTAGTAACCACTTTAGTTTGGCAAGACCTCGACATGGAAGCCTCTCTCTCTGAGTTGCTATTGGTCACTAAACATGCGTTATATATACTGCTCGTGTCATTCTCAATCCTGTCCTCTAGGGGCACCGATGAGCTAATCCCCACCTGGGACATTTTATTAATCATAGAAACCTGTGGAGACTGCATATCTACTTTTAGTACGTGTGGTACACCCCCTAGGACTGCCCCATGTACTTGCACATTTTTCACAGTGGTTTCCCCAGTTGTGAGCTCTCAACATCAATTAGCATTTTTATACGATCCACATTTTTAACATCAGGGGGAACTTCTTCCTCAATCACAGCCTGCAAAGGAAAAGGACTGTCATCATCCTCATCACTTCTTGCACATAGATCCACATTATCATTATACATTTCAACAACCTCTGCACCTTCACTTGACACCGTGTCTGCACCATTGTTTCCAATGGTCATTTCACTTAAACCATTGCTTTCTATCTGCATTTCCCTTACACCTTCATTTAAAGGGACAGGTACAGGTTCTGTAGGAGCTTCATTACTTTCTACAGAAGTGTCTCCATTGCCCCACATTGCGTCATGCATGAGCCTATTTGCAACACCAAGTCCATCAGTCTCTGTTCTCACCATGGTCTCACCCTCCGTGAGGACCACCGGATAGTCCACAGTATTCACATAATTGTCCCGGACAGTCATCATTCTACCTCTTACCCAGGCTAGCATGGGATCTCTGATTTTCGCCATCCCAAATCTATGTAGCCTTGGTCACAGGCACTTTAGACAACACATTGAGCTTCTCCCCTGCAGATTCCTGCGAGGGAGCAACTGCAACAGGCTTACCCGCCTGTTCAGACACAGCAGTTTTCCCAATGTCACACATTTCCGAGACAGTTCCTCGCCTCGGCAATTTATCGCTCACCAGTCCAGCAGGTATCAACTGCTGCCAGCTCACCATCACTGGGTCTGCCACATAATTAATAACAGGAACAGTCTTACCCTTTGTTGTCACAGGTTCAGCAGTCTCGGGAGACGAGAGCATCCCACGGACATCTCTACCGAGATCATCCTCCAAAATCCAGCTTTTGGAGACCTGCCCTTGATTCCTGGTACCATGATCACCTGCAGACTCCTTACTCCAACAGTTGCTACCGGATACAACTTGGCCTGTAGTTAAGACTTTTTCTGGATGGTCATTCCAGCCGCACCCATTAGACTCTTGCACACAATCGCAGGAAATATAGGAACTCCTGAGAATAGCACTGCTCACCATCTCTTTATCTTCCTGACGATTGCCCTTGGCAACGGCACACCTTTGCCTTTCCTCCAGAACTCCCGGCACACCACCGACCTTTGGTACTTACAGCGTCGAGAACAGTAACCATACAGCGTCGAGAACCCTTTCCTCAGGGCCAGCTGCAACTTCGCCTCCAGAGCCTCTCGCTCTGCATCAAATTTCGCCAATTCATTTTTAGTATAGCCAATCGCTATGGCCATTTCTTCTCCCTGCTGTATGCGCCAGCGCAGCCGGACGCAGGAAAAATTGTCAGCAACTAGTCCCCTTTGCTGGGCTACTGGCCCTTTAATTTACTGCAGTTTTACTTGCAAAACAGCAAAATAGTCCACACTCTTATGAGCAGCACCAACTCCACTGGACAAAAAAAGCTTCCGGCCCTTTAACTCCACACACAGCAAAAAAAAACTTTCAGCACCACCTGCTGTCTCGTCGTTGCCCCTAGCAACCAACAGTTTTTTTTTACTGTTCAGCACGGACACTTTCCGTCCAGCAATCCCGCAGCATTCAGCACAGACAACACTTCCTGGTGCCCTTGGCAACCTATTGTCTTTGCTCTTTTAGCTCTGCAGCACCCAGCTTTATGCATGTGCCATGTTCATGCCCACATCCTCCACCATATGTAACAACTCGGGGTCATTTAGCTCCTCCAGATCGCCGTCTTAACACCTTAGACGGTTGGCACACATCAAGAAGCCACTCCACCACTGTAGATTAGGGTGCAAACTGGCCACAACCATCTTTATTGTCATAACAGCAGTACAAAGAAATCATAAAAATAAACCTTAGCCGTCTGGCAACTGACTACACAGTACATACTTCCTCTCTAGCGGGATCCGGGTCTACCACCCAGCTCCCCTAAAACACCACAGTGCTTACTCCCACACAGCGTTAGAGGGTCCTGGCTCCCACAGGCCTTGACACAGCCTATTCCTTTCCCAGACTGGGAGCCCTGATTTAGGAGCTCAGACCAGATTAATCCAAGCTCCTCAGCTGGCTGCTGATTATCCCCATTACCAGCCTGGCTGCTGCAGACAGTGGGAAAAAACTATTTCTCCAACCTTTCTTGTTCTCACCCAGCTTGCTCTGGGTGAGATACACCACTTGAATGGCCTTCCTATGGCCTTCTGGCAGCTCCACTGCCACAGGGTATTTGTGGATGACACACTGTTACGGAGGATCTCTGGATGACACACTTTTATGAGGGATCTGTGGATGACACACTTTTATGGGGGCATCTGTGCATAACACTGTTATGGGCATTTGTGGATGACACTGAAGTGGGCATTTGTGGATGACACCGTTATGGGTATCTGTGGATGACACACTGTTATGGGGGACCTGTGGATGACACACTGTTATGGAGCATCTGTGGATGACACACTGTTGTGGGGGCATCTGTGGATGACATTGTTGTGGGCATCTGTGGATGACACTGTTATGGGCATCTGTGGATGACACTGTTATGGGGTATCTGTGGATGACACACTCTTATGGGGGACCAGTGGATGAGACACTGTTATGAGGGATCTGTGAATGACACACTTTTATGGGGGACAGTAGTAATTGTCCCTCACACTGCCCCCACAGTAGTAATTGTCCCCCACACTGCCCCCACAGTATTAATTGTCCCCCTAGACTGCCCCATGTAGTAGTTTGCCCCACATGTAGTAATTTGCCTCACACTGTCCCTTCAGTAATAACCTCCTCCTTTGCTCCCCAGTAATGTCCCCCAAAGTTGGCACACAAAAGAAAATGAAAGCTAATACTTACCTATGTCCCAGACTTCTGGTGCTCACTCGTAGTCAGTACTATGCAGGCGCGCACGTCACCGTGCTGCCTCCCGGCACAGGGGCACGATGACGTGCATGATCACACCTGCCTGGGTCGGGATTTTACTACCGCATAGGCCTCAGGCCTAGTAGGCCTGAAGCCTATACTGATTATCGGCAGGGCAGGGAACAATGCTCTCCCGTGCCCCGCCGTAGTTTGGATGTCTCTATAGAAAGAGGACAAGGAGGAGGAGGAGGATTCTGAGCGGGAGAAGAGGTAGCTGATGATGATAATTATGACAAGGACATTTTGTGCTTGGGCATGCGGCCTGGCTGCCACTTAGAAGACCAGGAGGAGGACAGACATGTTCTGAATGCTGGCCAGTTCTATTTTCTCACTGAATTCAGTCATGCTGCCTCATGTTCTGCAATAGAGCTCTGTTACCTACATTATATTTATGTTTGAATGGCCAAGGCTTGCACATGATAGTGGTTTTGTGCAGGGGGGTAGCGAGTCAGGACTGGGCCCCATAGCAAAAAAAATTTATGGGCCACCCCTCCCGGATCTCCCACCCCCACATACCTATTGGACATACCTATCTGCTGTCTGGAGCGGGGCTTGGCACTCATTCACGCAGCGGATTAGCCGCACGGAAATGGCAAGTGATAGGTTACATTTTTGTAATATACTTTATTTAACCAAAACGTTTAATTTTAGTAGTAAACTGGGGCTGAAATGGCCATTAACAGCGCTCTCAGAAATGGGGAGGGGGGGGGCGACGGGGAGGGGGCCCCATGGATCAGTTTCGCACCGGGGCCCCATGGATTGTGTGTACGCCACTGCACAGATCCCCCCCTCAGTGTCATCCACAGATCCCCCCCCCCAGAGTCATCCACAGATCCCCCTCTCAGTGTCATCCACAGATCCCCCCTGAGTGTCATCTGTGGATCTCCTCCCCGCCTAGCGCTGCCTCATAGCTAATTTATTCCTGCACTTGCATCTGAAATTGAAGAGAAGCGCCATAATCTCGCACAGGCGCACTGGCAGAGGCCAGGAAGATGGTGCATGCAAACTTCGATGCCTCTGCCAGTGCGGCTGTGCGAGATTACGGCGCTTCTCTTCAATTTCAGAGGCAAGTGCAGTGAATAAACTAGCTAGGAGGCAGCACTGGGCGGGGAGAAGCGGCGCCGGTGCCCCCAGCAAGAGTGCGCTCCTCAGCCAGCGGCCCAGGTCCCCAGTGGCGTAGGGCCCCATAACCATTGCTATAGCAATCCCTACACCACTGGCTTTGTGTGCTGTGGCCTGTGGAGAAAAACTGCCACAAAAGAAATGCTCGCACAGAGCCAGCAACAGTCGAGCTTGGACTAGGTCTATCACCTTTTGACCGTGCACCAATAGAATCAGTGGCATCACCAGTTCCTGAGCTGAGTACAAAATAAGCAGATCTGCTCTTATTGCCACCGTGGCCACCACCCTCCTCCTCTGATGTAACCTCCTTTACAGCACCTTAATCAGTTCCTGACCAACACATCATAGTCCTCAGCCTCCTTGTCCCATATATGAGACTCTGATATGTTATCATGGACTTTTTTGTTCTCCCTCTTGATTCCTTACTCTCTAATTGCCCTAAGTGTCACTGTCACCACCCCTACCACTGCCCTATTGCCACCACCATGGCTACACGTGCTACTACTACTAATACCACACACCAACACAGCTATGCATCAGGTCCCCTCCTCTGCCTGAACCTCCTCCTCATGGCGATCAAAACTCTGATGCTGTTGATGTCGCTTCTCACAAAAGTTATCCACAGAAAGATTATCTTTCATAGCTCATGGCTCTTCTTATAAAAAAAAGTCAGCAGTTTATTGCAGTGAAGACAGAGATGATGCAAGTGATAGACCTCTCTGGGGCCTCACGGAGAAGGAGCAGGAGGAAGGTGCTGACCCCTGGATCAAACGCAAGGTGTTAGCCCTCAATGTCATCCTCTTTGTTTTCAATAATAAGGCCTACCAGAAGTGTGGCTTGCTGCTACTAGTACTACTAGTCAGTAGAGTTGAGCAGACACCTGAAAGGTTCAGACATGTGAAACAATATTAATTGGCACCTTGGTGGAGGTGGTGGAATAGTAGGTTGGGCCAGCAATGGAACAGGCCACTTCCAGTAATTTAGGCCCTATCACCCTGGCAGAGGAGAGAGGTCCCGTAACAGCAAAACAGGCTTCATGTCACCTAGCAGTGGAACAGGTGATTATCATTAATGTAGGCCGCAGGCACCCAGACAGAGGAGAGAGATCCCATAACAGCAAAACAGGCTTCATGTCACCCAGCAATGGAACAGGTGATTATCAGTAATGTAGGCCACAGCCACCCAGAAAGAGAAGAGAGGTCAATGCATGGCAAAACGAGCTTCATGTAACCCACCAAAGCAACAGACCATTTTCAGTAATTTAGGCCGCAGGCACCCTGACAGAGGAGAGAGGTCCCGTAACAGCAAAACAGGCTTCGTGTCACCCAGCAATGGAACAGGCGATTATCATTAATGTAGAATGCAGGCACCCAGACAGAGGAGAGGTCAAGGCATGGCAAAAAGAGTTTAATGTCACCCACCAAAGCAACAGGCGATTATCTGAAATGTAGGCCGCAGACAACTAGAAAGAGGAGAGAGGTCAATGCACGGCAAAACAAGCTTGATGTCAGCCACCAAAGCAACAGGCAATTTTCAGTCATTTAGGCCGCAGGCACCCAGACAGAGGAGAGGTTCATTCAAATTGGGGTAGCCCCCCGAAATAATGGTACAAATAAAAAAAGGATTGAATGAATAAGTGCACTGGAGTACAAGAATGTATGGTTGAGGCAGTTATAAATGTCTATTCTGCACAAGGTACGGAAAAGTCCTCTGGGATCAATGCCTGGTTCATTTTAATGACGCCCCCTGCCATGCTAAATACACATTCAGACAATACACTGGCTGCAGGGCAGGCCAGCACTTCCAAGACATAAAGGGCAAGCCCAGACCATATGGACAATTTGGAGACCCAGAAGTTGAATGAGGCAGACCCATCAGTCAGTACGTGGAGGCGAGTGTACACGTACTGTATAACCATGTTGTTCAAATGCGGCCTCCTGCTGAGACGTTCTGTATCAGCTGGTGGTGCAGGTTGCTGTGGTGTAGAGACAAAACTTTTCCAGATGTCGGCCATGCTAACCCTGCCTTCTGAGGAGCTGGCCGTGACATAGCTGCATTGGCAACCTCTTGCTCCTCCTCTGCTTTCACCTTGTGCTTCCACTTGTCCCTCCGTGTCAGTTGGGAATGCCCTCAGAAGAGCATCTACCAGCGTGCGCTTGTACTATCACGCTCCAGTGTGGGAAGTAAGGTGGGCACGTTGTCTTTGCACTGGGGATCCAGCAGGGTGGCAACCCAGTAGTCAGCACAAGTTACAATGTGGGCAACTCTGCTGTGGTTGCGAAGGCACTGCAGCATGTAGTTGCTCATGTGTGCCAGGCTGCCCAGAGGTAGTGAAAAGCAGTCCTCTGTAGGTGGTGTATCATCTGTGTCCTCCGTATCCCCCCAGGCACGCTCCAGTGATGGCCCTGAGCTGTGTTGGGTGCCACCCTGCAATGAATCCAGTTCCTCCTCCTCCTCTACCTGATCCTCCTCCTCGTCGTCCGCCAGAACTGTGCCCTGGCTGGCCACAAGTGTATTTGGCCTCTGCTGGTGCAGGAACCCACCCTCTGAGCCACTTTGGAATGACCAGCCTGAAACCCTGTGAAATGCCCCCTCTTCCTCCTCCTCCTCTGCCACATCCTCTTCCATCATCGACGTAATTGTTTTTTCAAGGAGACATAGAAGTGGTATTGCAATACTAACAATGGCATCATTAGCACTGGCCATGTTGGTGCTGATCCGCAGAGCGACTAACCCGTGCATGCTGCAGCTGAAACTCCACTATCGCTTGCTGCTGCTCGCACAATCTCTCCAGCATATGCAAGGTGGAGTTCCACCTGGTGGGCAAGTCGCATATGAGGCGGTGAGCTGGAAGGCCGAAAATACGCTGCAGCGCAGACAGGCGAGCAGCAGCAGGGTGAGAACGCCGAAAGCGAGCACAGACAAACCGTACTTTCACAGCAGCTCTGACATGTCTGGGTAGTTTTTAAGAAACTAATGCACTACCAGATTCAGCACATGCGCCAGGCAAGGGATGTGCATGAAACCGGCTAGTCCCAGAGCTGTAACGCAATTTCGCCCATTACCGAACACCACCAGGCCGGGCTTGAGGCTCACTGGCATCAACCACTGATCGGTCTGTTCTATGCCCCTCCAAAGCTCCTATGCGGTGTGGGGTTTGTCACCCAAAAAAATTAGTTTAAAAATTTGCCTGGATGTGCTGAAGTTGGGGGTGAGGTTCATTCGATAACTGGATGTGGGGGTGGTAGAAGAGGATGGGAGGAGGCAACAGGAGGCATAGAATAATGCCCTGCGATCCTTGGTGGTGGAAGGACATGCGCCAAACCGCTATCCGCCTCAGGGCCCAGCCGCCACTACGTTTACCCAGTGTGTAGTTAGGGAGATAAAGCGGCCCTGGTGTGCTTACTGGTCCATGTATCTGTGGTTATGTGGACCTTACCACAGATGCCGTTGAGCAGCGCACAATTGATTTTTTCCTCCACTTGGTTGTGCAGGGAAGAGACAGCTCGCCTGGAAAAGTAGTGGTGGCTGGGAACTATGTACTGTGTGACAGCCACCGCCATCAGCTGTTTGAAACAGTTCATTTCCACCAGACGGAATGACAGCATTTCAAAGGCCAGCAATTTTGAAATGCTGGCATTCAGGACCACGGATCGAGGGTGGGTAGGTGGGTATTTTCTCTTTCTCTCCAGTGTTTGGGAGATGGAAAGCTGAACGCTTGCCTGTGACATGGTGGAGATGCTTGGTGATGGTGACGGTGGTGGTGGTGTCGGTGGGACATCCTCTTTTTGCTAGTTACCAGGTGCCACATTGATGCTATAGATAGAGGAAGAGGCAGAGACTGCAGCAGAAGAGGGAGCAGGAGGAGCCTGAGACCTTTCGTGTTTTTTAGGTTTTTACTCCACTGCAGTTCATGCTTTGCATGTAGATGCCTGGTCATGCAGGTTGTGCTCAGGTTAAGAATGTTTATGCCTCACTTTAGGCTCTGATGGCACAAAGTGCAAACCACTCGTGTCTTGACGTCAGGACATTGTGTGAAGAACTGCCACGCCAATGAACTACTTGGAGCAGGTCTTGGTGTGCTCGGTGCCTTGGTGCGGTTGGCAGTAGCAGGAGTACTGTCTATGGAACGGCCGCTCCGCTTTTGAACCCTGCTCCCTCTTTTGCTGTGCTGTTGCCTCTGTTCAGCACCGCCTCTTCCTCAGAACTGCACATGTCACTAGCACAACCTTCAGTCCAGTCTGGGTCTAGGACCTCATCATCCTCCACATCATCTTTTACCCATTCATGACCCCTGCCCTCCTCGTCCGTCTGCACATTGCAGAAAGCCACAGCAGTTGGCATCTGTGTTTCGTGTTTCGTCATCAGAGACATGCTGCGGCGGTCTTCCCATGTCCTCATCCTGCAATATAAGTAGTTAGGTCAGTGCATTCAAGGTCTTCCACTTCTAGGGCAGGGCTAGGTGGATGTGCCAGGGAAACCTTGCCAACAGAGTCATCAAAAAACATAAGAATTTGCAGCATGACTTGGAGCTTTGACTGCTTGGCTGATTTGCAAGGGGATAAGGTGAAAGACTGATGAGCATGGGCTGCAGGTGCCAACTCTGAGCTTTCTGTAGAGGACTGGGTGGGAGACACTGTGAAGGAACTGGAGGCACGGTCAGCCACCCAATCTACTATCGCCTTTACTTGTTCTGGACTCACCATCCGTAGAGCGGCATTCAGTCCTACCAAATAATGCTGCAGGTTCTGTCGCCTACTTGCACCAGAGGAATGTGTTTCACTTGGACCGGTAGTTGGCACTGAATGGCAACGTCCTCTCCCAGCAATAGGAGCTCCACCAACACCACCACGACCATGCCCACATCCCTTATTTGATGTTTTCCTCATTATTTGTGTTCACCCACTAAGCTGAAAGATGGTTTCTCTCCAGTGTCAATTTAACTGCCAATTGTCAACAATAAAGTTCATTAAGGCTAGATGCACACGTCCGTTAAACCCGTGCATGACCAGTCCGTGGTAACCAGGCTGGATTTCTTCTTTACAGCAGGAGCTCATGGCGTCATTGGTTGCTATGACGCCGTGCACTCCCTGCCACTCTGCAGGACAGTAATACATTGGTATGATCTATACCAGTGTATTACTGTACTGCAGCCGGGGCAGGGAGCGTCATAGCAACCAATGACGCCGTGCGCTCCTACTGTAAAGAAGAAATCCAGTCCTGGTTACCACGGACAGGACTCGTCGGGGTTTAACGGACGTGTGCATCTAGCCTAAGGCAGTGCCCGTGTCATAAAAATGCTCCATGGACAAAGAATAAAGTTTTTTTGGCCTAAAACACACTGATGCTCAATTTCACTGCAGAAATGTAAATTTGTATTTGTACGCTGTATGCACAACTGTTATTTCTACGGTTTATGCAAAAGTAGTTTGTGGACCCAGAACAAGGATCTTTCTAATAAAACACAGAAAAGCAGTATTTCATTGCTATTAATAAAATGTAGCTATTTCTACAGTTTATGCAAAAGTGGTTTTGTGGACCCAGAACATGGATTTTTTCAATAAAACACAGAAAATCAGTATTTCACTGCTATTAATAAAACTTAGCTATTTCTACGGTTTATGCTAAAATGGTTTGTGGACCCAGAACAAGAATTTTTTCAATAAAATACAGAAGAGCAGTATTTCACTGCTATTAATAAAATGTTGGTATTTCTATGCTGTATGCACAACTGCTTTGTGAAGCAAGAATATTGCTTTTTTCCCACAAAAAAAAATTCACTATTGGACCAGGAATACTTCTATTTTTCCCAAAAATACACTGAGGCTCTACTTCATGGCAGAAATGTCAAATGTGTATTTGGGCAGGGTATTTAAAACTGTTTTGTGGACTAGGAATATTTTTTTTTTTCCCCAGGAAACATACTGATGCACTATTTCCCTGCAAAAATATTCAATATGTATGTGTACGCTGTCTGCACAACTGTTTTGACCACCAGCAATACGTTTTTCTTTTTCTTTTTTTGCCAAAAATACACTGATTCTCTATTTCACTGAAGAAATGCAAAATATGTATTTGGGCGGTGTTTTTAACACTGCTTGGTGGACCAGGAATACTTCTATTTTTCCCTAAAATACACTGAGGCTCTATTTTACGGCAGAAATGTCAAATGTGTATTTGGGCGGTGTATTTCAAACTGTTTTGTGGACCAAAAATAAAAATTTTTCCCTGAAACACACTGATTCACCATTTCCCTGCAGAAATATTAAATATGTATTTGCACGCTGTATGCACAACTGCTTTGTGAAGCAAGAATATTGCTTTTTTCCCACAAAAAAAAAAAAAATTCACTATTTCACTGCCGAAATGTCAAATGTGTATCTGGGCGGTGTATTTCAAACTGCTTTGGGGACCAGGATCAGGGCTTTTTATCACAGAAATACTGCAGAAATTGAATATCCGGTTTAGTACATTGTATACACAAGTGCTCTGTGGCACCACAGGTCCCAGACTTAACAAATGGACTATGCCACCCCTTAATTATACCAAGGGTAATGTAGGGGACTTGAGCAGCCAGAAAAAAAGCATTTTCTCCTTCACTGAGCTGCCAAAAAGGATTAAGCTGATGTCACTGCCAAGCTGGCAGACATGCAGTACACTGCAGTGGCTAAAATGGCCACCGACTCCCACCTCTGTAACAGATGGATTTGAAAAAAAAAATTGTTGGCAGTGGCTGGGTACAGAAATGTAGGATTGCTGAAGCTCCCTCCCTCTCTATTTGCTGTATCTTGTGGATTAATGTACAAGAGGTTCTGCAGATTTCTAATCTGTCCCTCACCGAAACGGCAGCATCCTATCCCTACACTGAGAACAGCAGAGTGACGTGTGGCGCTACGTGACTTCAGCTTAAATAAAGGTTGGATCACATGCTGCACTCAGCCAATCACAGCCATGCCATTAGTAGGCATGGCTGTGATGGCTTCTTAGGGCAAAGAAGTAAAACGCTTGCTGATTGGCTGCTGTGCAGCCCTTCAGAAAGCGGGAAGAGTCGCCGAACAACGGACCCGAACCAGGATTTTTTTGAAAATGTTTAGGTTCGGGTCCGGGTCCCGAACACCCCAAAGTTCAGTATGAACCCGAACTATACAGTTCTGGTTCGCTCAACCCTACTAGTCAGTCAACTGGTGTTTACTGTGCTTTTTCTTCTGCTTGCACTGCTACAACCACCTGCATTCTGACTCATTGATGATAAGGCTTGGGTTTTTCATCTTCCACTCTATCGCTTACCAGGCATTTTTGTATGAGGCCTATTTAAACAATGACATACCATAGGTTTGGTACACTTATTATTAAATGGTAGAAAAATTGCATTCTTTTTTTTTTTCGTGTAAGAATGACAGATAATTATTGACACATTAAAGTGCACTGAATTGTGCACTGATAAATGATAGGAAAATTATAACTAGTTTTTTTTAAATAATAAACAGAGGTGCAACTAAACACCCCTTGCTACAAACATGTTGTACAATGGTATTGAAAAACTACTGTAAAATGCTCTGATTTGTGCACTTACGGTATAAATGTTAGAAATACCACAACAGTTTTTTCTTGATATTAAACACATGCACAATTAAGGCTATATTAACACAACAGTGAAAAAGGCCATTTTAAGAACAAATTCAATGGGCTAGTCACATGCCCTTTAACTGCCTGTGAATAGTGGCTGTCAAAAAAATATAACGTTCTATTTTTGGACGTTTTCATAGCCAAAAAGACCCCATTGAAATCAATTAGACAAAATTACTTTTTAGGAGTTGAAAAAAAATTACTCACCTTATCTACTTGTATGCGCTTGCTCCTCTTAATACTGAAAGACCTGCTAAAAGACCTGCGCTCAAGCATGATGACATCACCACACGCTCTTGGCATGAGCTTGTGGTGATGTTCACACTTGAGCATAGGTCCTTCAGCATCAAGAGAGGAGCGACTGCCTCTGAGAGTGCAAGTGTATGAGGTGAGTTTTTTTTTCAGCTAAAAAAAGTTAAAAATAAAAAAAACTATAGGGGAAATTATTACTGCTGGGGGCGCCATTATGTGGGACCTTATGTATACTGCAGGGGTTGGGGTTTCATAAAAAAAAAAGCCAATATAATTCATCCGTTTTTAACAGCCATTTAACCTGTTGGGGACACAGGACGTACCGGTACGTCCTGATGCCCTGGTACTTAAGGACACAGGACATACCGGTAAGTCCTGTGTATTTACGACCACCAACGCGCAGCTCGCAGTGATCCGAACAGAGTGCCTCTGTGACAATGCTGAGGGGGGATCTGTGACCCCCCCCCCCCGCACCTTGGCGATCGCAGCAAACCGCAGGTCAATTCACAACTGCGGTTTTCTACATTTCCGTGTTTTTCGGGTCTCTGGTGAACCAATAACAAAGAATAGGATGGTGATCGGTGGTGTGATAATACACTACCAATCACCATCCTTAGATCCTGTGAGGTGATGGTGACATCACCTCACAGGATCGAATACGATTGGCTGCACAGGCTGGTGGGAGTTAACTCCCCCATGCTCTCCTCTCTTCCTCCATTCGGTGTCCGGAGCGAGGAGAGAGAAGCAGCGTGCCGTTGATCTGCAGAGCCAGCACCCCAGCCTTCACCCAACACCCCCCATGAGATCCTCTACAGTGCCATCTGGCACTATCAGATACTTAGGGTACTTTCACACTAGCGTTAGTGTGATCCGGCAGACAATTCCGTTGTCGGAGCTGCCTGCCGGATCCACCGTTAAGTGTGACAACTAACAGCATTTGTAGAAGGATCCGGGTGCGGATCCGTCTACAAATACATTGCAAGAACGGATCCGTCCCTCCGCTTGTCATGCGGATGGACAGATCCGTCTTGCAGTCTTTTTCACAGTTTTCCCGGTCTCACAGGATCCTGCACTAATGCAAGTCAATGGGAATTAGTGCCGGATCCGGCATTCCGGCGACTGATTAGGCATTTTGGACGGACAAATATACCCTTGTTCCAGTCCCTCGCCACCAGATCCACGTCCACTGGTGGGACCGTGTGGAAAAATCAACTCGGCCTACCTACCCTCCCCATCCAGGTACCTATCCCCAGGGGTGAGATACATGCCCTTACCAGTGAAAACCTGTTGCTGGTCAGATATAAGGACAAGAGTGATGTCCTTGTACTGACCACAATTCACGTTAACGGTATCTCCCCTGTCCCTGTGCGAGGTACCGCGGCAACGGTCCTCAAGCCCGATTGTATCATCGATTACAATCGGTATATGGGAGGAGTTGATCTCTCTGATCAAATCCTCACTCCATATAATGCCATGCGCAAAACCCGGGCATGGTACAAAAAAGTTGCGGTCTATTTGGTACAAGTTGCCTTGTACAACTTTTTTGTGCTTTCCCAGAGCACTGTCAACACAGGGAAATTCCTTCAGTTCTATGAGGCACCTGGCACAAGGACCTGATCTTTTCTGACCAGGAAAGAGCAAGCCGGAGTACCTCGGGAACTGGAGACCCCCGGATCGTCCCTGGCCAACACTTTCCAGGTGTGGTCCCCCATATTGGAAAGAAGAGACGGACCCCAAAAAAGTGCAGAGTGTGTCACAGGAGTGGGATATGGAAGGACACCACCACTCAGTGTGACACATGCCCCGATCATCTGGGCCTCTGCGTTATTGGTTGCTTCAGGGAGTACCACACTTTCATGGAGTACTAAATATATAATCCCCTTCCCCAATTTTAGTTCATTTAGCCTCTGGCAATCGAAAAAAAACTATGGTTTTCAGACTTGAGACACCCGAAAAAATAAAAAAATTATATTTCGTAAAACTAAAATAATTTAAAAAGTAGTCAGATAAGGTATTGCCGCGTCCGTAATAATCTGCTCTATAAAAATATTCCATGACATAACTCCTCAGATTAACACGGTCAAAAAAAAGTCCAAAAAAATGAATTTTTTTGTCACCTTACATCACAAAAAGTGTAATAACAAGCGATCAAAAAATCATATGCCCCCCAAAATAGTGCCACTAAAACCGTCCTCTCATTCCACAAAACATGAGCCCCTACCTAAGACATTCAGCTAAAAACTTTAAAAAAACTGACTCAGACTATATTGTTTAAAAACATATAATATAGTTTAAAACCTAAATACATTTTAAAAAAGTAGACATATTAGTATTGCCGCATCCGTAACAATCTGCTCTATAAAAATACCCCATGACCTAACCCCTCATATTAACACGTCAAAAGAAATGGTGCCAAAACAGCTATTTTTTGCATTTGATTCTGCATTTTACAGAGACAACCCCATATGTGGTCGTAAACTGCTGTATGACCAAACGGCGGAGCGCAGAAGGAAAGGAATGCCATATGGTTTCTGGAAGGCAGATTTTGATGGCCTTTTTTTGGCACCATGTCCCATTTGAATAACCCCTAATGCACCCCTAGAGAAGAAACGCCATAAAAGTGACCCAATCTAATAAACACCCCTCAAGGTATTCAAAACTGATTTCACAAACTTTATTAACCCTTTAGGTGTTCCTCAACAGTTTATGGCAAATGGAGATAAAATTTCAGAATTTCTATTTTTGGTAACCTTGCCTCACAAAAATGTGATATAGAGCAACCAAAAATCATATGTACCCTAAAAACAGTCCCAACAAAACTGCCACCTTATCTCGTATTTTCCAAAATGGGGTCACCTTTATGGAGTTTCTACTCCAGGGAGGCATCAGGGGGGCTTCAATTTGGACATGGTGTAAATAAACCAGTCGAGCAAAATCCTTCCAAAAACCACACGGCGCACCTTTCCCTCTACGCCCTGCCATGTGGCCGTACAGTAGTTTACAACCACATATGGGGTGTTTCTGCAAACTACAAAATCAGAGCAATAAATATTGAGTTTGGCTGTTAACCCTTGCTTTGTTACTGAAAAAAATAGATTCAAATGGAAAATTTGCCAAAAAATCCAAATTCTTAAATTTCATCTCCATTTGCCAATAACTCTTGTGAAACACCTAAAGGGTTAACAAAGTTTGTAAAATCAGTTCGTTTTGAATACCTTGAGGGGTGTGGTTTCTAGAATGGGGTCATTTTTGGGTGGTTTCTAGTATGTAAGCCTCACAAAGTGACTTCAGACCTGAATTGGTCCCTAAAAAGTGGGTTTTTGAAAATTTATGAAAAATTTCAAGATTTGCTTCTAACTTTCTAAGCCTTGTAACATCCCCCAAAAATAAAATGGCATTCCCAAAATGATCCAAACATGAAGTAAACATATGGGGAATGTAAATTAATAACTTTTTTGGCGGTATTACGATGTATTATAGAAGTAGAGAAATTGAAACTTGGAAATTTGCAAATTTTTCCAAATTTTAAGTTGCCATGTCACATTTGAAGACCCCCTGATGCACTCCTAGAGTGAAAACTCAAAAAAGTGACTCCATTTTAGAAAATAAACCCCTCAAGGTATTTAAAACTGAATTTACAAACTTTGGTAACCCTTTAGGTTTTAAATAAAAATGTAGATTACATTTCAGAATTTCACTTTTTGCCAGATTTTCCATTTTGATCCATTTTTTCCAGTAACAAAGCAAGGGTTAACAGCCAAACAAAACTCAATATTTATTGCCCTGCTTCTGGGATAATTTTAAGTTGACATGTCACATTTGAAGACCCCCTGATGCACCCCTAGAGTAGAAACTCCCAAAAAATGACTGCATTGTGGAAACTACAGGATAAGGTGGCAGCTCTGTTGGTAGTATTTTAGGGTACATATGATTTTTGGTTCCTCGATATTACACTTTTCATGAGGCAAGGTAACAAAAAATAGCTGTTTTGGCACCGTTTTTGGTTGTTTGTTTCAGTTTTACATAATAAAGTATATTCTGAAAGGCTAATTTTTTTCGGTATGAGATGACGGTTTGATTTGTACTATTTTAGGGTGCATATGACTTTTTGATCACTTGGTATTGTACTTTTTGTAATGTAAGATGACAAAAAATGTTTTTGACACACTTTTTTTTTTTACTGTGTTCACCTGAGGAGTTAGGTCATGTGATATTTTTATTCAGCAGGTTCTTACAGGCATGGACCTAATATGTATACTTTTTTTAACCCTTTCAGGACCAGGCTTTTTTTTTGCTGTGTTGTTATGCGCTCCTTGCCTTCCCAGGGCCATAACTTTTTTAGTTGTCGGTTCACATAGCCATATAAGGGGTTGTTTTTTGCAGGACAAGTTGTACTTTCCAACGCCACCATTTAATATTGGATATTATGTAGTGGGAAGCGGGAAAAAAATTCCAAATGGGGTGAAATTTAAAAAAAAAAAACAGCGATCCATCACAGTTTTACGGGTTTTTTAATTACGATGTTCAATGTACGATAAAACTGACCAGTTGATTTTATTCTACTGGTCAATACAAATCTAACAACACCTTACATGTAGGGTTGAGCTAACCTGAACTGTAAATTTCGGTTCATACCGAACTTTACGAATTTTCGCACCCGAACCCAAACATGTCCGTAAAAGTTCGGGTTCAGGTTTGTTGTTCGGTGATTTCTTCCCATTTTTTGAAAGGCTACGGGGCAGCCAATCAGCAAGTGTTTCACTACTTTGCTTTAAGAAGCCATCACAGCCATGCCTACTAATGGCATGCCTGTGATTGGATGAGTGCAGCAAGTGACCCAGCCTTTATATAGGCTGGAGTCACGTAGTGCCGCACGTCACTCTGCTGATCTTAGTGTAGGGACAGGTTGCTGTCGGTACTGTCAGGGAGAGATTAGGAAAGAAATTGTTGAACTTGGTGGTGTGAAATCTTCAAGCTACAGAAATTATTGAGGGAGGGTGCTACTGCTATCCTACATTTTTGTACCCCCCCCCCCCCCCGAGCCCAGTGATTTTGCCAAATTTTTTTTTTAATCCATCTGTTACTATGGTGGGGTCGGCGGCCATTTTATCAACTGCAGTGTATTTGAAACTGCATGTGCCCTGCATGTGTGCCACCCTGCCAAGGACATCAGTATAATTCTTTTTTGGTAGCTCAGTGAAGGAAAAATTTCTTTTTTCTGGCAGGTCAAGTCCCCTACATTACCTATTTTATAATTTAGGGGTGAAATAGTACATTTCTGTAGTTGGGGCAAAAACCTATATTGTGATGCCATAGAGCACTTTAAACGTATTTTAAATCTCAGCAGTGAAATACTGCATTAGTGTATTTTGGGGAAAGAAACCCGTATTGTTGGTGCACAGAGCAGTTTTGCATACACCGCACAAATACCTACGTTTAAATTTCAAATTTCAGCAGTGAAAGTGAAAGACTGCATTAGTGTATTTTGGGGAAAGAAACTTGTATTGTTGGTCCATAGAGATGGCCCGAAATTTTCGCCGGCGAACAGTTCCCGGCAAACATAGCTTGTTCGCGTCCGCCGCGGGGGCGAACATATTCGATGTTCGCGTTCGCCCCTATACTTTATTATTGAGCAAACTTTGACCCTGTACCTCACAGTCAGCAGACACATTCCAACCAATCAGCATACCCTCCCTCCCAGACCCTCCCACCTCCTATCTAAACGCAAGGATAGGATCCATCTTACATTCATTCTGAAGCTGCAGTGTTAGTAATTGTAAATCGCAATGCGATTAATATAACCTGTATTATTCGCATTGCGATTACAACTTAGATCTGAGTTCCAAATGGTTGTATTGCTAGAATATATTAACGAAGATAACGAATATAGCACTATATTCTCAATCTTCATTATATTCTAGCAATAAAACCATTAGGAACTCAGATCTAAGTTGAATTTGCAATGCGATTAATATAACCTGCATTAATCGCATTACGAATTCAACTTAGAGCTGAGTTCCTAATGGTTGTTGTATTGCTAGAATATACGTTATATTCTAGCAATACAACCATTAGAACTCAGCTCTAAGCTGTATATCGCAATATAATACTTACAATTATTAATCGCTTTGCGAATCCATTTGATGCCTCTGTTTGATTGTATATGACGGTTGACTATGACTACCACCAACGTTCTGCTGCCTCCAAAGCAAGATATCTGAACTCTCCAGGGCCATTTGGGCATTTTTAATAGAAAACGCATCAAAAAGCGCATCTGCGTTTTTATAATTTTTCATTTTTAGTTTATTTTTTGTGTATTTTGCCACATTTGGTTGCATATTTACATTTGGTATAGGCAAATATGGTAGTCTAGATCATGTGTCTATACCAAAACCTAGGATCATTGTTTGACAGCATATTTTCTAAGCCATGTAGCTGAATATAGATTTGGGCAGAGTAATGATCTAGACTACCATATTTGCCTATACCAAATGTAAATATGCAACCAAATGTGGCAAAATACACAAAAATTAAACTAAAAATGAAAAATTATAAAACGCAGATGCGTTTTTCTATCAAAACGCCCAAATGGCCCCTGGGGGTTCAGATATCTTGCCTCGGAGGCAGCAGAACGTTGGTGGTAGTCATAGTCAACCGTCATATACAATCAAATAGAGGCATTAAATGGATTCGCAAAGCGATTAATAATTGTAAGTATTATTCGCATTGCGATTACAACGTAGAGCTGAGTTCTAATGGTTGTATTGCTAGAATATAACATATATTCTAGCAATAGAACAACCATTAGGAACTCAGCTCTAAGTTGAATTCGCAATGCGATTAATGCAGGTTATATTAATCGCATTGCAAATTCAACTTAGATCTGGGTTTCTAATGGTTGTATTGCTAGAATTATATAACGAAGATTGAGAATATAGAGCTAAATTCCCAATCTTCGTTATATTCTAGCAATACAACCATTAGGAACCCATCTCTAAGTTAAATTCGCAAATAAGATGTCCCAACTCCCAAACTATTCACCGGCGAGTAGTTCCCGCGAACATAGCTTGTGCGCGTTCGTCGCGGCGGGCGAACATATGCGATGTTAGGTCCACCCCCTATCATTGAGTAAACTTTGACCCTGTACCTCACAGTCAGCAGACACATTCCAGCCAATTAGCATACCCTCCCTCCCAGACCCTCCCATCTCCTGGACACAGCATCCATTTTAGATTCATTCGGAAGCTGCAGTCTTAGTGAGAGGAGGGACAGTGTAACTGCTGCTGAGATTTAATAGGGAAATCGATAGCTAGGCTAGTGTATTCAGTGTCCACTCCAGTCCTGAAAGACTCATCAGATCTCTGCTGTAAGGACTGCGTCCTGACAGCACCCCAAAAGCCCTTTTAGGGCTAGTACATCAGTCTCCCTCCCAGACCCTCCCACCTCCCATCAAAAAGCAAGGATGGCATCCATCTTAGTAGTTGTAATCGCAATGCGATTAATACAGGTTATATTAATCGCATTGCAAATTCAACTTAGAGCTGGATTACTATTATCAATCTTCGTTATATTCTAGCAATACAACCATTAGGAACTCAGCTTTAAGTTGAATTCGCAATGCGATTAATATAACCTGTATTAATCGCATTGCGATTACAACTTACCACACTCTGCGTCAACTAGATATTTTTCCATGGGAGTTTTGCCATGGATCGCCCTCCGGCATGCCACAGTCCAGGTGTAAGTCCCCTTGAAACAACTTTTCCATCACTATTGTGGCCAGAAGGAGTCCCTTTGTTTTTTAAAATTCGCCTGTCTATTGAAGTCTATGGCGGTTCGCACTGTTCGCATGTTCACGAACATTTGCGGAAGTTCGCGTTCGCCATTCGCGAACGGAAAATTTTATGTTCGCGACATCACTATTGGTCCACAGAGCAATTTTGTATATACCGCACAAATACCTATTTTAAATTTCAGCAGTGAAATACTGCAATTGTGCATTTTGGGGAAAGAAACCCGTATTCTTGGTCCAAAGAGCAGTTTTGCATACACCGCACAAATACCTATTTTTAGTGTTGAGCGAGAATATTCGAATAGCGAATTTTTTTAGTGAATATCGGCACTTCACTAATTCGCGAATATTGCGAATATAGCGCTATATATTCGCTATTTCGAATATTCTTTTTTTTTTTTTTTATTGTTATATTTTTTTCTTTCCCACTTCCCAAAAGTAGTTCTACATAATACATTTGTCATCTTCTTCTACCAAGCCAACCATAGTAAACCAGGTCTAAGTTGAAATCGCAATGCGATTAATTCAAGTTATATTAATCGCATTGCGATTTCAACTTAGACCTGGTTTCTATGGTTGGCTTGGTAGAATTAGCGAATATGACGAATATATAACTTAGCTTTTTTTTTTATAAATAGAATAATTATAATAATTATCAAGTATTATAATTATTCTATTTATTAAAGAAAAAGCAAAGTAATATGATCGCATAGCGAATTATGTACAGCTGTCTCTATAGTCAACCTTTCTATTTGATTGCTAGAATTATCGAAGTTGATGCATAGGTAGCTAAAACGAAGATGGAGAATACTTTGTTATCTTCGTTTTGAGGAATATGACGAATACATTCATCATATTCGCTAATTCTACCAAGCCAACCATAGAAACCAGGTCTAAGTTGATATCGCAATGTGATTAATTCAAGTTATATTAATCGCATTGCGATTTCAACTTAGACCTAGTTTCTATGGTTGGCTTGGTAGAATTAGCGAATATGACGAATGTATTTGTCATATTCCTCAAAACGAAGATAACAAAGTATTCTCCATCTTCGTTTTAGCTACCTATGCGTCAACTTCGATAATTCTAGCAATCAAATAGAAAGGTTGACTATAGAGACAGCTGTGCATAATTCGCTATGCGATCATATTACTTTGCTTTTTCTTTAATAAATAGAATAATTATAATACTTGATAATTATTATAATTATTCTATTTATAAAAAAAAGCAAAGTTATATATTCGCATAGCAAATTTAACACAGCTGTCTCTATAGTCAACCTTCCCATGTGATTGTTAGAATTATCGAAGTTGACGAATATGGAGCAAAAACGAAGATGGAGAATACTTCGTTATCTTCTTTTTGAGGAATATGACGAATACATTCGTCATATTCGCTAATTCTACCAAGCCAACCATAGTAAACCAGGTCAAAGTTGAAATCGCAATGCGATTAATTCAAGTTATATTAATCGCATTGCGATTACAACTTAGCACTGCTCTATTACATATATGGCTAGAATTAACAAATATGGAATATAGAAGTGCTAAGTTGAAATCGCAATGCGATTACTTCAAGTTATATTAATCGCATTGCGGTTTCAACTTAGCACTGCTATATTCCATATTAGTTAACTTAGTTAATTCTAGCAAGCTGACCCATTAGAAACCCAGCTCTAAGTTGAAATCGCAATGCGGTTAATATAACTTGAATTAATCGCATTGCGATTTCAACTTAGACCTGGTTAACTATGGTTGGCTTGGTAGAATAAGCGAATATGATGAATGTATTCCTCATATTCCTCAAAACAAAATAACAAAGTATTCTCCATCTTCGTTTTAGCTAGCTACAGTTGTGTTCAAAATTATTCAACCCCCAATGCTGTAAAGGGTTTTAGGGAATTTAGTGTACATTTTTAATTGTGTTCAGAATTAAATCTTACAAGGACTTTTTAAAGAACCAAATGCAACTAAAATGACATCAATTGTTTTTGTAATACAGTATTAAATGTTTTTTTTTTGTGATTTCTTCATTGACACAATTATTCAACCCCTTAAAGACTACCACTCTTAAGAACAGAGGTTCATTCAAGTGTTTTCGATCAGGTATTGAAAACAACTGTGGATGTCAAGGAGCAGCAATCAAGCATAATAAGCACCAATTAGGCAGATTTAAAATGACTGTGATACTCAGCTCCTTCTAGACATTTACTGGTGTGTTTACAAACAAGGTGAAGTCAAGAGAATGGTCCAGGAAGACAAGAGAAGAGGTGATTTATCTTCACAGGAAGGGCAATGGCTATAAGAAGATTGCAAAGATGTTAAACATACCAAGAGACACCATAGGAAGGATCATTCACAAATTCAAGGCAAAGGGCACTGTTGAAACGCTATCTAGTCATGGCAGAAAGAAGATGCTGACTTCGACTGCTGTGCGCTACCTGAAGCGCAAAGTGGAGAAAAGTCCCCGTGTGTTTGCCGAGGAACTGAAAAAAGATTTGTCAGATGCGGGTACTGAAGTTTCAGCTCAGACAATAAGGTGCACACTGCGTAATGAAGGCCTCCATGCCAGAACTCCCAGGTGCACCCCCTTGCTGTCTCCAAAGAATAAGAAGAGTCGACTGCACTATGCCAAAAGTCATGTGGACAAACCACAAAAGTTTTGGGATAGTGTTCTGTGGACTGATAAAACAAAATTAGAACTGTTTGGGCCCATGAATCAACGCTATGTTTGGAGGAGGAAGAACAAGGCCTATGAAGAAAAGAACACCTTGCCTACTGTGAAGCATGGCGCGGGGGGGGGGGGGTCAATCATGCTTTGGGGCTGATTTTATTCTACAGGTACAGGGAAGCTTCAGCGTGTGCAAGGTACCATGAATTCTCTTCAGTACCAGGAGATATTGGATGAAAATGTGATGCAGTCCGTCACAAACCTGAGGCTTGGGAGACGTTGGACCTTTCAACAGGACAATGATCCCAAGCATACCTCCACGTCCACTAGAGCATGGTTGCAGATTAAAGGCTGGAACATTTTGAAGTGGCCATCGCAGTCACCAGACTTAAATCTGACTGAGAACCTCTGGTGGGACTTAAAGAAAGCAGTTGCAGCGCGCAAGCCTAAGAATGTGACTGAACTGGAGGCTTTTGCCCATGAAGAATGGGCGAAGATACCCGTAGATCGCTGCAAGATACTTGTGTCAAGCTATGCTTCACGTTTAAAAGCTGTTATAACTGGAAAAGGATGTTGTACTAAGTACTAAGATTGAATGTCACTTGGGGGTTGAATAAAACTGATAATGATGTGAGCACAGAAAAGACATTTGTGGTTATTTCATTATAAATGTTATGTTATATTTGTCTGACTTACAAGTGCCTCTTTGATTTAATTGTAAACAAGATGACTGAAATGATCAAAATCAATGTCAAACTGGCCAAAACACTCAATTTCAGTGGGGGTTGAATAATTTTGAACACAACTGTATTTGTCAACTTCGCTAATTTTAGCAATCAAATAGGAAGGTTGACTACAGAGAAAGCTGTGTTTAATTTACTATGCGATTTTATTACTTTGCTTTTTTTTTAAATAAATAGAATAATTATAATACTTGATAATTATTATAATTATTCTATTTATAAAAAAAATAAAATAATAATAATAATATAGTCACATAGCAAATTAAACACAGCTGTCTCTATAGTCAACTTTCCTATTTGATTGCTAGAATTAGCGAAGTTGACGAATAGGTAGCTAAAACGAAGATGGAGAATATTTCGTTATCTTCGTTTTGAGGAATATGATGAATACATTCATCATATTCACTAATTCTAGATATCAAACCAATAGGAAAGTAGCCTTAAGCTACAATCGCAATACACGATTATTTAAATCGCATATTAATCGCGATAATGACGAATATTCGATTTTGACGAATAGGAAACTAATATTCTATTGAATATTCACGAATTTCGTCGAAATCGAATATGGCACCTGCCGCTCATCACTACCTATTTTAAATTTTAGCAGTGAAATACTGCATTAGTGTATTTTGGGGAAATGAACCCGTATTGTTGGTTCACAGGGCACTTGTGGATACACCGCACAAATACCTAAGTTTTTAATTTCAGCAAATACTGCATTAGTGTATTTTGGGGAAAGAAACCGTATTGTTGGTTCACAGAGCACTTGTGCAAACACAACACAAATACCTATGTTTAAATTTCAGCAGTGAAATACTGCATAAGTGTATTTTGGGGAAAGAAACCCGTATTGTTGGTCCACAGAGCAGTTTTGCATACACCGCACAAATACCTATTTTAAATTTCAGCAGTGAAATACTGCATTTGTGTATTTTGGAGAAAGAAACCCGTATTGTTGGTACACAGAGCACTTGTGCATAAACTGCACAAATACCTATGTTTAAATTTCAGCAGTGAAATATTGTATCAGTGTATTTTGGGGATAGAAACCCATATTGTTGGTCCACAGAGGACTTGTGCATACACCGCCTAAATGCCTATTTTAAATTTCAGCAGTGAAATACTGCATTAGTGTATTTTAGGGGAAATAAACCCGTATTGTTGATACACAAATCAGTTTGGCATACTACGCACAAAAATGTATTTTAAAATTTAGCAGTTACATACTGCATTTCTGTAGTTTGTTGCAATAAACACTGGTTTTGTGCTACATAGCAGATCTGAGGCCTACCTTGTATTTCAGTAATGTAAAGTAACCTTTTGAACTCCACACTTATATAGTTGGTAGCAAACACACTGGTTTTGTGGTAGATAGCACATTTGCGGTGTACGCTGCATTTCTGACAGTCAAGTTAAACCGTTAACTTCTGCTTTTACATTGTTGGTTTGAAAAATCTAATTTTTGGTGATAGTGAAGTAATTGTATTGAATGTTTTGTGTGACTGAAATAAATTTATTCTGTTAATGACATGGGCACTGATTTACTGTTAGTGAACTTAATTGTTGACTATTGGCAGTTAAATACAGCAGTCTCTTATGCTTTTTGATGACTCTGCTGGCAGTGTTTCCCAGGGCCATAACCATAGCCCTGCCCTAGAAGTGGAAGAGATTGAGTGCACTGATGCCCAACCACTTAGGTTTGAGGATGAGGACAGGGGAAGATCACCGCAGCACGTCTCTGATGATGACAAAACACAGGTGCAAACTGCTGCGGCTTTCTGCAGTGTTCAGACCGACAAAGAGGGCAGGGGTGAAGACTTGGTGGAAGATGAAGTTGAGAACAATGAGGTTCTACACCCCAAAATGTACCACTTAAATCCATGTTTTTCATGGGTGGTGAAAAAATCATATTTTTTTAGGCCAGGAATTACCTTTACGGCCTGCGCTGCATATGTGTTGGGGACAATAATGTAGGTAATCAGTCTGGGAGTTCAGGGGTTGACATATTCCAGTTTTTTACTGTCAAGTAACCCTGCACTGCATAGGTGAAAGGGACCGAAAATGCACAAAATCCTCATTTAAATTGTTGGTTAAATATTACCATTTTTGCCGGGTACAAACCCTTGCTCTGCATAGGTGACAGGGACCGAAAATTTGAACAATCTTCTTTTAAATTGTTGGGTGCAATATTACCATTTTTGCTGGGTACAAACGCCTGCTCTGCATAGGTGAAAGGGACCAAAAATTCGAATAATCCTCTTTTAAATCGTTGGGTGAAATATTACCATTTTTGCCAGGTACATGCCTGGTTATTTTTAATAAACAAAGGTTTGCCCACTTTGTCTGCGGACAGGCGGCTGCGCTTGTCTGTGATAATGCCCCCAGCCATGCTAACCACATGTTCAGACAATACAGTGGCTGCAGGGTAGGCCAGCACCTCCAAGACATAAAGGGCAACCTCAGGACATGTGCCCAATTTGAAGACCCAGAAGTTGAATGGGGCAGACCCAGTGGCGTAGCTAGAAATGATTGGGCACCACAGCAAATTTTTGAATGGGGCCCCCCTCCCCCAGTAATTTTTGCGCAACCCCTTCCTTTCATGCCGCCACTCCTGTGGCTACTAAAGATCTTTCTCTCAGACCAGTCCCGGCAGCTGTTCCATCTGTTTTCTACACTGTCTATACTGCCACTGTATATAATTTCATTGTATAATATGTGAAGGGGTTAAGCATCACACAATAACAGCATTTTCGAAACAAAAAAAAATTATGTTTTAGTGTCTCTATATTCTGAGAGCCATATTTTTTTTATTTTTTGGGGCGATTGTCTTAGGTAGGGTATAATTTTTGTGGGATGAGATGACGGTTTGATTGCCACTACTTTGGGGTACATATGACTTTTTGATCACTTGCCATTGCACTTTTTGTGATGTAAGGTGACAAAAATGGCTTTTTTGGCACAGTTTTTATTTTTATTTTTTACGGTGTTCACCTGAGGGGTTAGGTCATGTGATATTTTTATAGAGCAGGTCGTTATGGATGTCGCAATACCTAATATGTGTTTTTTTTTTATTTAAGTCTTACACAATATTTATCATTTTTGAAACAAAAAGAATCATGTTTCAGTATCTCCATATTCTGAGAGCCATATTTTTTTTTTTTTTTGGGCGATTGTCTTAGGTAGAGTCTCATTTTTTGTGAGATTAGATGACAGTTTGATTGTTATGATTTTGGGGTGCATATATTTTTTTGATCGCTTGGTATTAAACTTTTTGTGATGTAAGGTGACAAAAAAAAATTCTATTTTGACAGCATTTTTATATATTTTTTTTTTACGGTGTTCATCTGAGGGGTTAGGTCATGTGATATTTTTATAGTGCAGGTCGATATGGACGTGGCAATACCCACTATGTATACTGTTTTTCATATTTATTTAAGCTTTACACAATAATATCATTTTTTAAACAAAAACATCATGTTTTAGTGTCTCCATAGTGTGAGAGCAATAGATTTTCTATTTTTTGTGCGATTGTCTTAGGTAGGGTATTATTTTTAGGGGATGAGATAATGGTTTGATTGGCACTATTTTGGGGTGCATATGACTTTTTGATCGTTAGCTATTACACTTTTTGTGATGTAATGTGACAAAAATAGCTTTTTGACACCGTTTTTATTTTATTTTTTTACGGTGTTCATCTGAGGTGTTAGGTCATGTCTGATATTTTTATAGATCAAGTCGTTACGAATGTGGCAATACAAAATATGCATACTTTTTTATTTATTTAAGTTTTACACAATAATATAATTTTTGAAACAAAAACAAAATCATGTTTTAGTGTCTCCATATTCTGAGAGTCATAGTTTTTTTTATTTTATGGCAATTGTCCTAGGTAGGGTATCATTTTTTGCGGGATGAGATGACGGTTTGATTGGCACAATTTTGGGGTGCATATTACTTTTTGATCGCTTGCTATTATACTTTTTGTGATGTAAGGTGACCAAAAATGGCTTTTGTGACACCGTTTTTATTTATCTTTTTTACGGTGTTCATCTGAGGGGTTAGGTCATGTGGTATTTTCATAGAGCAGGTTGTTACGGACACGGCGATACAATAAGTCTACTTTTATTTTATTTTTTACATTTAACACAATAAAAGCATTTTTGAAACAAAAAATCATGTTTTAGTGTCTCCATAGTCTGAGAGCCATAGTTTTTTTTTATTTTTAGGTTGATTGTCTTAGGTGGGAGCTCATTTTATGTGGGATGAGGTGACAGTTACTGTGGTACTATTGGTACTATTTTGGGGGCATACCCCTTTTTGATCGCTTAGTTTTGCACTTTTACTAAGCATCCATATGGTATATAATGTAGTTTTTAAATATCATTATTTAACAAGCTCATTGATCATTTCATTAAGATAGAGCAGCATGTTAACACTTGAACGTAGATTTACTATCCTTGACTGATACAAACATCATCAATCCAGTTGAGCTAATTATATTACTAAATCAATATTGCATCTTAGTTTTAATTAATTCTTGTTTTACGTTTGTACGCTTAACACATAATATGTAACTGTAATTAGACTTGCACAGTACATGAATTAAATTGGCATTAACTTGCATAAAATGTATACAAATATTTCTAATAACCTGGATGCTAATTATATATAATGATGCATAACGTGAGATTAACTCATGATTTATGCAGTAAGGTGCTTCAGCTTACTGATTACAGGAGAATAGCAATGTCAGAAAATCTTTGGCCCGGTCAGCAAGTGTTTCGCCCATCGGAGGCTGCAACATAAAAGTGATCCCGACAGCAGTTTTGAACATAAGTGCTGACAGCACTAGAGATGGGCAAACATCTGTTTTGTGGAACATTTCTCATCAGGAATAGTGTGAATAGGAAGTTTTATTCTGCCAAATTTCACCGTAAAGTGCTCTCTGCAATGAACAGTTTCACAGCCCCTCCCCTCTGCTCTGAGTGACAGCCGTAGTATCCAATCAGGAGCAGAAGGGAGGGGCTGTGAAATAGTACAATGCAGAGAGAACCTCACAATGCAGAAGTTGGCAGAATAAAACTTCATATCTACACTACTCCACAAAAGATATGTTTTTTTTGCTTTCCCCAGCCCCCACCTATTGCCATCTGAAGTTTATCGTTTCATTACCAGGCAATTTTCTGTTTTTGACATAACTTTTTTCTTTTTCTTTTCACATTGCTGCATGAGGGCTTGTTTTTTACAGAATAAGTTATACTTTCTAATGGTACCATTTCATATTGCATATGATGTAGTGAGAAAAAAAAATTCAAAATGGGGTGGAACTTAAAAAAAAACACTATTTCAACACAACAGATTCTGAAAAGCCCAAGGCAGGTTTCAGGAGAAGAAAAGAGGACTTCAGCGCTTCATCAATATGCCTAAGAAATTTTGCTTTACTTGTTCTAATTCATAACACGTTTCGAGGACACAAACTACATCTTCAGATGCACATAAAAAATGTAAAAATGTACATCTAAGAAGGAGTTTGTGTCCCCGAAAAACATTATCAATTGGAACAAGTAAAGCAGAATTTCTTAGGCATGTTGTGAAGCGCAGGAGTCCTCTTTTCTTCTCCTGAAACCTCAGTGATGTACAGAGCTGTGTGCATGGACTCAAAAGATTAACCTTTCTGTACATCATGAAAAAGCTTCAGTTGCCAAATTCTGCATAAATATTCATGAGATAGCGTAGTACTTTATTACTTTGGTCAAATGGTAATATTGGCATAGGAATATTGGATGCCCATAGGATGCAGAGCACCAAGATATGAAGTACCTAAATAATAATGGAAAAGCAGGTCACTAAATTTGCAAATGGTCTGAATTAGCTGTGAACAATGAACTGCACAAACAGTGGTCCAAAAAAGAATTAGCGAGGATCTGCCAATTCTTTTGTGATTTCCTTTTTAACAACAAAGACTTGTATTCCTCATGGAATAATTCATGGAATAAACATCTTTTGTTAGAACTCTGCATTGCGCCGTTCCTCTGTTATTGCTCATGATTATTTATGAATACATTATATGTTTGTCTCTACAAAGTCAGACATTGTCCATTTTTGGAGAGATAAGGCGTTGAATCTGGGTGATAGGACGCGGGACAGCCAGGGGCGCACTCTGACACTCGGTGGGATGATTATAATTGGTTTTTATTAGAATAGACGATGCATTTCGGGGCAAAGCCCCTTTATCAGGTCTAGGAAAAATATATATATTTACATGTATGGGTGTACAGTAGATCACATAAAAACTTAAAAAAGATTCAGACAGGCTTATTTGTTCAGTAAATACATACATATGTGCTTAAATCAATAAGAAATTGGAATAAAAAATGGAATAAAAAGAATTTTTGGGATAAAAACGGCTCATTTTCTAAATCAGTACATGCTCATGACTAAATAGATAATAAATAATAAATAAAAATTGATTTTTGTTCATTCATTTCATCTTACTTAAGGTTGTTTTTGACCTTGATGTTTCTATTTATGTCTCTCAAGTCCTTTGAGACTAGTGAGAAGAAGGTGTTTACATGGTTCCCTCTATGGTGAGTGGAATTGAACGTAGATTTTGGTCTCAGGTTGGTATGAGTGGTAGGGTTAATCGTTTGTGTATTTGTAGTTGTTAGGCAGGTCCCAATGGGTTTTGGATTAATGGCGTAATGTCTTTGCAGTGTCAAATTGCGGATTAATCTGTTCAAGTCCACGAATAATTCAAATTCGTTAAATTTGCTGCCGGGGCAAAAAGACAATCCTCTCTTGAGAACGGATGTTTGGGCCGTTGTTAGGTTGAAGACAGAGAGATTAAATATTTTTACTGTTTGTTTGTTTAGATTGTGGGTGTTTTGGATAGTTATTACTGGGTTGTTTTATGGGGTCCCTACTGCATCTATGGGTTCCTCCTCTATTTCATCTTTGGTATATTTTCTTTTTCGTCCTTTCTGTATGGGTTTGAAGAAATCTGATATTATCGCTGTCCCTCCCGAGGGTTGTTTTATGGCATACGTTGCTTGTTGGGTGAGAGTTGGGGGAAGCGATAAAAAAGACATTGATTGGTTGGTAACTTGGAGTAGAGATGTCTGCAGGTCTTCTGGGGGGCTGGCATCATGTACTGTGATGAGTGAATCCTCCAGGCTCGATGCTTCTCTTGTCATAGGATTCTTTAATGCAGTGGTGGAAGAAAAACGGGTGGGTGGTAAATTGGGTGGGCACCCTTGAGGGAGGTCCGATGACAGGCTGGTGGGATGGAATGGCAGGTGGAGTGAACCAGACTGGAATGTCTGCCTGAGGTAACGTGTAATTCACATTGAGTTTTAGTTGGGGGACTGATGTGGGGTTAACCACAGGAGGGGAAGTGGGTTGTGATATTTTAGTTGTGGTAGTCTGGGAGGGTGTCTTTGTCCGGTGGAAAGGCCTGGGGTCAGAAATGGTGCACACTTTGGGGCGGACTGAAGGCTGGGTCACTTTGATTTTTTGCGGGGGAGCTCTCTGGGATTCCGATTTGGGTTGGTTGTTTTTGGATCGGGTGTAGGTTCGAGTGTTGGAAATGGTGTTGTGCGTTAGACGATTTTTAAAGCATATATGAATTCATATAACATTTGGATACATGCACTTTTGGTTCACAGAGCTCAGAAGGCTACAAGTCGTCATCTCTAGCCTCCAGTTTCCATCATAGGACTGCCATCTCCTGAAGATACTCCTCATCCTTCAACTAACAGGTAACCATACAAAATCCCTTTAGTACACAGTGAGCTGAGGTAATTCCCTCTACTATTCCTACTAGCATTTACTTTTTGCACATCTGCCAACAGCTGCCTTTTCATACCCATGGAGCTAACACATTCACTCATGTCTTCCATCAAGGGTCCTTCCCAGAACAACATATACGCACATACTCTATCCTCATTCAGACCTAACGGTACCATTCCCTAGGAAGATATAATACTATAATCCTCACACAGATACATTTGCATATTTCATGAGATGAAATGAATGAACAAAAATCTATTTTTATTTATTATTTATTATCTATTTAGTCATGAGCATGTACTGATTTAGAAAATGAGCCGTTTTTATCCCAAAAATTCTTTTTATTCCATTTTTTATTCCAATTTCTTATTGATTTAAGCACATATGTATGTATTTACTGAACAAATAAGCCTGTCTAAATCTTTTTTAAGTTTTTATGTGATCTACTGTACACCCATACATGTATATATATATTTTTTTCTTGGACCTGATAAAGGGGCTGTTGCCCCAAAACGCGTCGTCTATTCTAATAAAAAACAATTATAATCATCCCACCGAGTGTCAGAGTGCTCCCCTGGCTGTCCCGCATCCTATCACCCAGAATGAACGCCTTATCTCTCTGTATCCACCCGTTAAGTGGACTGGCTCCCGTTAAAGGTTTGGACAAGCTCCAGCTGCACCAACCACCCCTACTGGTGACCTTCATTGTAGTTGTGCCCAATTTCGTGCAACCCTAATAGGTGAGCAAACCCTATGAGCGCCTCATTCTCTTCTCCATTGCCACACTGTATTGTCCATTTTTGACAGTGTGTAGTGACACGCCCCTTTGGTCAATGGTAACTCCGAAATGTCAACTTATTCCTAAAGATTAAGGAGGACTAACAAACACTCTGACATAGTGCAGAGATCTAGAGAAATTGCTCCAGAATTGTTTTTACAAGGTGAATGCAAGTATCTTTTGGACTTTGAAACACTATTTTTAGCAAGACAAAATCTTTCTAAGTGCCTGTATCTTATAGTCTGCAGTTGTCCAGCAGTGCCAGACCTGCCTTCTTAATGATCCAACAGATCACTCTTACAGCGCTTTGCTAGATCAATGAAATAGCTGGGGGCATACCTCCAAAGGAGGCAGGCCACTCAGCTATCATGGGGCACATGGGGAGAGAGGATCTGGCAGTGGCAAGATAGCTCTGCAGAGGAGATGATAGGAGGTGGACCTGTGTGTTGTCATCACCAATCTTTGACCATTGCAGGAAGACAGAGCTCAGCAGTTCAGAGGA
This sequence comes from Bufotes viridis, assembly GCA_033119425.1. Taxonomy (NCBI): domain Eukaryota; kingdom Metazoa; phylum Chordata; class Amphibia; order Anura; family Bufonidae; genus Bufotes; species Bufotes viridis. Next base: position 94,632,096 of record CM065590.1, read on the forward strand.
GAAGTGGTGAAGGGCCTGTGTAATGTCATGATGTGAGGGGCAGAGCTATGGTGCTGTGTATGGAGGAGAGGTTAGTGATTTATTTTTCTCTATAGGTTGCAATGTTCTGTGATAGCCCATAATAACATTATTTTTATGCTGGGAGTTGTAATTCTCTTCAATTTTATATCTCCCATGTAATGTCCTCTAATGCTCTATAGGAACAGTCTGGACATGCTGGGAGTTGCAGTTTTCTGATCTTATATCCCCTCCATATATTGCCCTCTAATTCCAAATAATAACAACCTTGTCATGATGAGACTTGTAGTTCCTTTATCACTATTATGATGTTCTGCAGCATCTGATGTGTGTTTTACACTTTGTTCACATCTGAGCTAGTGACTTGATTTCGTCTCTGTCAAAATCTGCCTCTGTCAAAAGCTCCGCTTTCTCAAGGGGCGTATCTTGAGAAAACGTACGTCGGGGTAGGCTCTCCTCTCTGCTCGGAAGCCCGTGTCCTCCTTTCCAAGTGTCCCTCAGGTACATTGTGATGGAGCGTATGTGTCTTGTTGCTGTACTGTGTGTGTGCTGTTGCCCATCAGGCTAGCTCAGTTGGGCACTGTTCCAATTCATATATGTCTTGTATTGAGGGTGTGTTGGTTTATGTCAACACTGTGAAAAGTTTTTTTTTTACCCTATATAGGAGGGGCAATCAGGGTTTTCTATGCATGGGAGGGGAGTCATATGTCTTGGCTACCATTTGCATTGCCGCCATATATATATATTTTAATATTGACATTATGTGTATTGTTGGTCTTTTTATCAACTAATAAAGTTTATGAAATTGTATTGCGTGCCCCTTTATGGTCATTTGGTGATATATCACTAGTCAGACTGCACATGGAGTACTGTGTACAGTTTTGGGCTCCTGTGAACAAGGCAGAAATAGCAGAGCTGGAGAGGGTTCAGAGGAGGGAAACTAAAGTAATAACTGGAATGGGTGGACTACAGTTCCCTGAAAGATTATCAAAATTAGGGTTTTTCAGTTTAGAAAAAAGATGTCTGAGGGGAGTTCTAATAACTACATAATGTATAAATATATCAGGGGTCAGTACAGAGATCTCTCCCATCATCTATTTATATCACAGACTGTGACGAGGGGACATCCTCTGCGTCTGGAGGAAAGAAGGTTTCTACACAAACATAGAGGATTATTTACAGTAAGAGCAGTTAGACTGCTGGAAGAGGTGGTGATGGTGAATTCACTAAAAGAGTGCCTGGATAAATTCACATTCAATATTACAGGTTATAGTTAATATGATTTCTGGGGAAGCCGTTGATCCAGGGAGTATTCTGATTGCGAGGAAAAGTCGCAGATTGCGGCGCAAAGAACCTCAGCAACTGAGTTGTATATCATGATGTTCTGCAGCAGCTGATGTGTGTTTTATCATGTTCTGTAGCAGCTGGGCTCTATAATTTGAGGTTCTGCAGCAGCTAAGGTATGTATCAAGAGGTTCTGCAGCAGCTGAGGTGTGTATCATGAGGTTCATTTCGCCCCAATGTAAAATCTGTAACAGGTGCCCAGGATACTGTGTTATTTAATGAGTTTATGTGTGTGTATAATGTGTGTACACTGCGTGTACTACACTGCTGTGTATAGTATGTGCACCACAAAGCTAAGTGTGTATAATCTGAATACTGCAGAGCTGTGTTTGTAGGTGTATAATGGGTGTACTGTACTTTTATGTGTGTGTATAATATGCATACTGCAGAGCTGTGTGTGTTTTTATAATGCGTGTGCTGTGTGTGTGCGCGACTCCAGACCTGGGGTATCTGCAAATTGATTGTCATATTTTGTATTAATGTCATATTATGTTTTATGTATCTGCTGTATGCTTTAGTAGTGATAAGGTGTGGTTCGCCTTAGGAATGGAAACTTGATCATGCGATCCATGCGCGTGGGGCTCTCTGACGTCATTGTGGAGCGCCCAAGGAGCCGCACGGACTGTAAGTATCTGCTCCCCTGGCTCCCCACTACTTACTATGGCAACCAGGACTTTAGTAGCATCCTGGCTGCCATAGTAACACTGAAAGCATTTTGAAGACTGATCAGTCTTCAAATGCTTTCAGTTGTGTTGCGTTGTGACAGATCCGGCAGGCATTTCCGGCAACGGAAGTGCACGCCGGATCCTCACAACGCAAGTGTGAAAGAGGCCTTACCATTCCATTCCTCCTACCTTGGTGGAGGTGGGCTGGTCCTGCTTCCTGCAAGGAGGGGGAATTTTATTGAGGTGACCACATGCACCATTGCCGTTTCACACCCCCTCTACGTTAGACCTCAAAGTTATTGACCTTGACAGCTCCAATTCATTAAACTACCAGGGAAGTTTTAAAATGGAAAAAAAATGTATCTATAGATTTTATTTATTTTAGTTTATAATTCGGTGCATCTTATATACAGTTTAGTCACATTATGACTATTTCCTACTTTGAACAACCTAGATCATGAATGAAGTCACATGTGGTTAGCTGGCTTAGTGGGTATATCAGGTGTGTGACAGGCTGACTGAACACATATCCCTCGTTGCTTTCATGAGTAAAAGGGACAAAAAGGGATCATTGTTGAATTTTGGGCCATGGTTGGCAACATTTCTGAAACTGCAGTATGTGAACTGCTCATATGCTGCTATGATGAAAGTGTATTGTGAGTGGACAAATGGTACCACTGTGAATATGTGATGTGGAAACCGTGAAGCACCATGTGCCAATGATGTGAGAGGTGAACATCAGCTATGAAAGTGTGTGAGGGTGGACCTCAGATGGTCACTGCACCTCTGCTACTGTAATTTAGTTGCATCAGCAGAAAATGCTTTTATTTTTACTGCAGCATCAGAACTGGACCTCTGCTGATTGTCAAATGGTTGCCTTCTCCTATGAGTCACATTTTCTGCTTCATTGAATGGATGGACGTTGGTGTGTCAGGTGAGAAGCATCAGAAAAAACATCAGGGGAATATTTTCATGGTATTCTCTGGGCCCACTCATCCATGTGGAAATCACTCAACCGATTTGGGTATGAATCCATATTTGCAGATCTTTGCAGATGGGATCTTCCACAAGACAATGCCACATGACACATGACTAGAAATGTCTGACATTGGCTGGAAGAACAAAGACTTCCAAGTACTACCCTGGCCCCCTAATTCCCAGACTTGAACCCAATTGAGCATCTGTGGGACCACTTCAATCATTGCATTCACTCTCTGGATCCTCCCTGTGCACCATTAGCTGGTGGTCATAATAATATTAATTGACTGTGTAGCCTGAAAAATACAGTAGTTAATAAAACAGACATATCAAGAGTGCTCACATGTCCTCTAAAGTATCAAATAATATATTTTTATATATTTTATGGTTATTACTAATGGTCTGCTCAATGTAAGGATTGCATAGAGATGTATTCAGAGGTTTGGGGCAATATGTACAACAAAGGCTTGTAAGGTTCTTTCAAATCACATGCCATTGCAGTCAGGTTTGTAATATACATAATGTGATCTGATGAGATGGCCTTCAGATCATAAGTATGCATACCATCTCCACAGTCTGAATAAATATCACAATATGAAATGGTTTTAATATTTTATTCAATATACTTTTCCATTTTGCTATCTCAAATATTCTATTTACTTTGTGCAGATATGGCAACTCTTCTCATGAAGCTCTTTAAAGTAGACAAGGCTATCTGTAGAGCATGGAAAACAACTTCTTTCAATGCTTGAGACTTCTTAACACACCCAAGAAAAGAATGACCTATTTTTCAGCAGAATGCAATAACAAGCAAGACCAAAATTAACGCCAATTAATACTTTGTTCAAATTTGATTTAGGATTGAAGATGTGTATAGAGAAGAGAAAACCCCTGTGGATTTTTAGACACAAATAACATAGTATGAATATCTCATTTGTTATTCTGCAATCTGTCTATTATGGTGTTCAGTAGATTCACATTATTCATCATCATCTATTTTCTCCTCCCTTCTCCCATGATTAGTTCAAATGAACCCTTTTCACCCTGGAGTATTTTCCATTTTTGTGTCTCTGTTTATTACTCCCTACCTTTCCAGATTTTCAATTCACATATCCAGCTTTTGTGCGGTTTCTTCAATCAAGATGGCCGCGATGGCCTCTCCACAAGCAAATGGATGTTTTGTTTTTTTACTTCCATTTCAGGAAAAATAGATTTGTTACCACAAAGTGCGAGAAAATTTAGCTTCATGACTAATCAAATTTTTCCTCAAATTCAGATCAAATTTTTAAATGTGTTTTTTTTTTTTTTTTTTTTTAACAGTAGTTCACATGGTGACAACTGACCACAGCATCTCAGGGGTTAAATGTCTGCAAATGTCAATTATTAGTGCAGAGTTTCTGCTGTTTAAAACAGTAAAAACACTGTAGTTGCTCTTATGAGAGAGTGTCACTGCCATTAGCCCATTAGTGCTAGGTGAAAGCTAGCAATGTAAGTTTGTAAACAAAAAAGCCCTTTACCTGCACAATTCAGCACAGGGCAAAAGGAGTTCATCGGAGCATGAAATGCTTCAATGCTCATTTCAGGGGGGGCTGCCTGGGTGAAGAAGGGGATATCAGAGCTGAACCCGGACAACCACTTTAACTATATATTCTTACATTGTATTTCCTCTATATTTTCTCATATTGTATTTCCACATTGTTTTTCTGGACTTAGATACTGATGATCTATCCAGGGCCGGTGCAAGGATTTTTGCCAACACAAGCAAAGCTAAATTTTGGCACCCATCCCGTCTCCCCGAGAACTCCCCCTAACACCAGCTTTCCCCCCCCCGCCTCATGTCACATTTCTCCCCCTCCATGATTTCACATCACCCCCTCCTTTTTACATGGCTCCCATGACCCATATTGTGTCACATTTTCTTCCCAACCTCCCTCATGGCACATCATCCCCCTCCCCCATGTCACATTTGCCCCCCTCCATGATGTCACATCGCCCCCTACTTTTTACATGACCCCCTATTGTGTCACATTTTCTGCTAGTGATCAACTTGTGACCACAGGCACTGCCATACGGACCGTCACCAGGCGCATGGCTACAAAGTGCACAGAGGTTGTAGTTGCACCTGAGCCCTGGAGTCTGAGGGGCCATAAAGGCTCCCGGTGCCGCACTAAAGTCATCCAGAGTTATAAAATATGGGTGACAGCTGGGTGGCCCTCTCTCTGACACCACCGGGCACCACCATTAGCAGGTATGACACATGGAACCCTGTGCCACCTCCACCACCCTGCTGACAGGTGGCCATGCCAGTCTATATTCCCCTAACTAGACCATTCCTGAGGTATACTCCTTCCACTGTCCCTCACACATGAAGCAGAGGCAGCACATACAATGGCTGGTCCAGTCAGCTGCCCTCTGTTACTCAGCAGAAGGGTCTCTGGTACAGATGACAGCTGAGGGCCTCTATGGGGCGCTCTACCTGCGTCGTGTGTGTCACCCAGCGCAACACTGCGTCCACTGTGACCCGCTCCTGCAGCAGCAGCTCCAGCACCGCCACCATTCTGTACCTTGCGCGCCAACCACTGCCTGGCTGATGTCACCAATCAGGGTGGAGCTGAGGAGGGCTGGAGGCGGAGTTACATACATGTGAAAAAGGGGAAAGGGGCGGGCGTGTGGAGCAGATGTGGGCGTGGTTTGATGTAGATGGGCACATAGACGGAGCATCTTGGCCTTCGTCACGTGCTGCTCTGTGTGTGAGAGCTGCCGCTGGGGCTGCACAGCGCACGCAGGCTGGGGCAGGCGTCCGGCAGCTCAAGTAGTACTCGTAAGTTATTTATTTAAAAAATTAAAAAAGGTTGTTTTTCCGCCCACCAGGCCCAGCGCTATAGGTGCGCCCTAAGGCAGCCGCTTGGTCTGCCTTATTATAGTGCCGGGCCTGGATCTATCCTAAGAATAGGTCCTCAATATCAGATTGGTGGGATCCAAAACCTGGCTTCTCCACCAGTCAGCTATTTCGGGTAGCCGCTGGTACAGGAAATTATGCAGTGGTCCACTTTGTATTTTCCGGCCCCAGCATATTTAGGCTCAGCTCAGATTCATTGAATAAGAGCTGATCTGTAGTACCCCATCATGACCACTACACACTGCGCTTCTAGTTCAGTCCACTGTATAGTTTCTGGCACCAGCAGCTGCCCTAAACAAATGAATGGTTGGGGTTTGGAGTGTGATATTATACTGTAAATATCACTTACTACTTTAAATATCAATGAATACTCTACCTTTTAGTACTTTCAATTTCGATACTGCTTCTGTCGTAATAGATAAATACTTTTCCTTTTTTCACATTACATTACAGTATTCTGCATTGGGAAATCTGGCTAATCTAATGTCAGTGTTCTGTCCATAAAGTCATACAGCCTGAGTGCGCTGTCATATAGGATCCGGCAGGTAGCATATGCTTCTTGTCATGTATGGTATCTGACATGTTAGTGATCCAATGGAGTACATATGAGTATGGAGTACATAAAAAACTGTGTATGCCTCTTGATCTGGTGCGAAATCTCATGCACACCGAGATGACGTCATCACGCTGGCCGGCTGCCTAACAGCTCATATGTCTGGTTTGGTACCACTTAGAGATATGTACCGAATTGTATTGTATTTTTTGAAAGCTGACATTCCAAGATTTCTGACAATACCAGAATTACAGCAATATGTTTAGTACAGTAGAAGATATCACTGATAGAAATCAGGATGCAGTGAATACAGCTGAAAGTGAAAGTAAAAGCAGGTTTTATCTGCGATTATTCCCGACTCGATTTCTAACAGTTATTTTTCCTGTTTATCTTGGACTTTAGCTGTCATGTTGGTCTTGTATGAAATCCTGAAATGTCAGCTTTCAAACAAGACTAGCTGCTTACAGTTGCTACCATTCTGGAGATATCAGCAGGTAAAGCAGCCCTCCTCCTTTCACTTTCCTGAGCTCAGCTACAGTAGGTGTTTGAAGAGATAGTCCAGGCTCAGGATAGGTCATCAATATCTGATCATCGGTGGCTCAACACCTCATACCCCTTTGATCAGCTGTTCTCTGCAGCCTCTGGTTCTAGATATAGCATTGAATGGAACAGGAAGAACAGCTTACGTTCAAAGGTCTTGTTGGGTTACTGCAGTTCATCTCCCATTCACTTCAGTCCCAGCCACTACACTTTGAACAGAGATATACGTCCTACTCCATTCAGGAGCTAGTTCGCAGGAGACTGCAGTGTAATAAAGAGGAAGCAGCACTTCCATGGAGCACCACCTACTCCTCAAACAGCTAATCAGCGGGGGTGTTGGGTGTAGGACCTCTGCCCATCAGATATTGATGACATATTCTAGGGATAGACCATCAATATTAATGACTAGACAACACCTTTAAGGTATGTCAGTTTTAAGGCCTAATTCACACGTCCGTAGTGTTTTGTGGATCCGCAAAACACCTTGCCACCAGCCCTATAGAGATGCCTATACTTGTCCGCAATTGCAGACAAGTATATACTTGTCCGCATCCATCACGTCCCCGTTCAAAATGAATGGGTCCGCACCCGTTCCGCAAATTTGCGGAACAGGTGCGAATGAAGATTGCGGACGTGTGTATTAGGCCTAACTCTGGCTTTGCGTGCCTGCACCAAATTTATGAACTGGTGCACGAGTGAAATATTTTTTACACCTTTAGGTGTAAAAGTAGACCAGAGGTTGCCTGGCATAGGTTGTGACTTTTTTATGACTTCTGCAAAAGTCGCACATACATAATCTAGGTTTAATCTTACTTTTAATTCTTAAACATAGACCACTATGAAAAGTGGCGAGGATTACGAATTGTCTCAAAAAGTCGCAGTTGCCATGGAAATGTCACTTTTTCCATGACTTGTGACTTTTTTACCCAGAAAACTGGCATATCCGATTTCATAAATGACCCCCGATTTGGTTGCATTACTTCTGCCAAGTAATCTATTGGCATTACTCTACACTGACTATAGCCGGATTATACTTGGTGGAGGCACCTGAGCCAAAAATCTGGGGAGAACCACCCTATAATTTTAAATATATATATTTTTTAAGTATCCGTAGCTGGCATAGCTGTGTGGCGTCCCTGAACTGCATGCTCTTCTGCTGCTGCTACTCTCCACCATCATGTAATGTAAATGCTGCTGTTTGTCAGTCCACTGACCAGTGTAAAAAATAGTTGCTGGTTAGTGTACAGCATCCACAGTCAGAGCACAGCCAGTCAGACCACAATCTAGAGCAAACCCTGCTGCCAGTCAGTCCACAGTCTAGTGCTAAAGCTGCTGTCGGTCAGTTAATGAACAATGTCCACAGTCTGGTGTAAACACTGCCACTAGTGTAAATGCTTATGTAGACAGGATTCTCTGGGGGGCAGGGCAGACATAAAGTGGTCGGGCGAGAAAGGCAGTGCAGAGAATCAGGGCTGGATTAAGTGTATCAGAGGCACAGGGCTGTTTACCCATCTTAGGACTCCTCCCTCCGTTTACCCGACCTTCTCCCCTTCCGTGTTCTACCCCATATTTAAATTTCCATTCATATAGTTATATGAGGGCTTATTTTTTGCGAAAAAAGCTGTATATTTTAAGGGTACTAATTAATTTATACACAAACAAGCTGAAATGCAGCATGAAGCAGGATGTGCTCAACCCAAAAATGCAGTTGTGCATATATATATACAGGGGAGCAGATCCTGCACTTGTGGCCCGTTGCTAATGGCGATCCCCAGCAAAAATGCATACTGTGAAGGATGCCCGCAGCGGACCACAAGTACCTCAATAGACATCCTACACAAAATGGCAATAGTGTGGATGTGATAAATAATATAACAATATAGCAATATCAAATGACAAAACAGGTGCACACTGCGGTCTTACTAAGCCCTCAAACTGATGTTAAAATTGAGAGGTTAGTCAACATGTCCTACAGTGGAGGACATGTCTTAAGCCCGAGCACCATGCCAAGGTCTCTCAATTAGCTCGGGACCTAACACTCACCTACCTGTGCCATACGGGCACAGTGGGCAAAATTTGTCATTTGTTATTGCTATATTGTTGTACTAATTAATTTACCATGTCTGTTAGAGGAAAATGGGAAACAAATTTCGTTTTGCTGGTAAATTGACAACAACATTCACTGTGTGCTAAAAATGATATGATGCACTTATTCTGCGGCTCAATACGAATATGGCAAAATCAAACATATATAGTTTCTTTTGTTTTACTACTTAAAAAAAAATAAAAACCTTTCCTTATTTTCTTTGCATTGCCATTTTCTGACAGTCATAACCTTTTTTATTTCTATCTACAGAGCCGTATGAGGGCTTGTTCTGCAGGACAAACTTTAGTTTTTATTGGTACCATTTTTGTGGCACATACGACTTTTTGATCACTAGGGGGGTAAGTAAAAAAGGCGAATCTTGTGTTTTCCTCTGTCTTTCAGTTACATTTTCTGCACAGGAATGTTTTTATAATATTTTTAAAAGATGAGATACCTGATATTTTTTGTCGTTTATATATTTTATATGTAAAATTGAGAAAGGGGGGTGATTTAAACTTATAATAGTTTACATTTTTTTTAACTTTTATAATAACTTTTAACCCCCTTAGAGGGCTAGAACCTGGGATCTTTTGATCCCTTGTCCCATTCACCCCAATATAAATTCTATTAGGGTAAATACTATTTTGACATACTTCCTGCTGAGCTGTGCTTCAATACGCATTTAAAAGAATATAAATAAATATATATATATATATATATATATATATATATATATTGTGGGGAGTCGCTCTGGTAGATAGCGGTGCGGGTGCAGTACAGAGGCAAAAGGGAGTCCAGAAAGTGCAGTAAACAGTGTTTTATTCACACTTGCACAAAACAAACAGTATACAGTCACTTGGTGTTAACTCACACACGGCAGAAAACGTGAGGCAAAACAAAACAGTCCAATGCAGGTTACAATCACCTGGGAGGTTTAGGTGCGGGTTCGCACCTGGCTGTCAGCCCAGCCGCAAGACAATCCACCTCAGGCTTCCAGGCCGACTTCACTCCTCCTTGCTGGGCTCTTGCTTCCAGCCCAGAGAGCTCCACAGCACTAGCAGCAGCTCCAGGACAATCACACCCACCTGCTGGTGCTGGCTGTCTTTTAAAGGTCCGGGAAAAACCGGCCTGGACCGTGGGGAATAGGCACCCGCCCAACTCTTTGCCTACTCCCAGTAAGAGCCGGCCCGGATTGGCTTTGCAGCCAAACTAAATACAAATGTGTCAAGCAGCACTAGCTGCTGCTGACACCCAAGAAAACCCGGCTCTTACCTCACCGAGGCCAGGAACCTCGGTGACACGTACCTCCCGTCGACCACGGTACCTTGCACCCTCTTACAATATATATATATATATATATATATATATATATATACTGTACTCCATACACATTTTCATTTATGAATTACTTGCTGCAGCATCATTTATTCATATCCCCACACAACTTATAACCACAACCTTATACTTGAAGTACAGAGACTGCAAACACAGCCCTGCTAAGTATCCATCAGTATCAACTTGAACACAAGTGCAATGTAAAGCCACACTCATTCACATTCCACTGAATGATTTATGACTCAAAGCTACTTAGCTTTTCTGGAAACAGATAAAAACACCACACCCAGAATTGCTGATAAGCTCTATTGCTGTTCTGTCATTACATGCCAACACCTTCTGGTCTTCTATCTGTAATCAATCAAAATCTTATAACAAGACAACATACAAGTTATAATCATAAGACAATTTTTGTTAAAACTGAATCATTTTAATGACTCCATCAGCAAACAATCAGCATTGCACAGAATCCAAAATCTCTTATCTAGGGAATGTTTGGGCCTAGCCAACTATATGCTTAACAGGTTTTCCCTGTTAAGGCTGGGGGATGGGATCAGCCCACTGCAGCTGTCAGCCCCCCTTTTCTGACTCTTATCTCACAAGAATTAATCCAACTTTCCTGAGACTTCAGCAAAGGGAGATAAAAACAGAGCTATACAATCAGACTAGAAGGGGGGTGGGGCCATAAAAAAACACTGTGTGAGTCTATGTCCTTTAACAACTCAGACACAACACCCCTTGTTTAAAGGTAGGGCATTCTTTAAGGACACATTTCTTCTGTAACATTTTTATTTCATACCAAACAATAATTAATCTTACTGATCAAAATATCTTCTTATAAACAAAAAAATTGGAACTATTTCAACAGAGATATTTTCATATACTTAGTACTAGCCTCACATCTATTGGCACATACTAGGTACAATAATTAATAATTATTAACTGACACAGTCCCTGATATATGACACTTACCATCCTTTACTGCTCTAATTTCTAATGCGATGGCCAGGACTCACACACAGCCTTAGGGTATCGAAATTTATGAACATTTAACACAAATGCCATTCGGATCATTGTAGACACTTGAGCGCTCTCTCTCTTGCTGTTGCCATTAATTAACATCTTGACACTGCTCTATTTTTCAATTTATCAGAATCCCCCTCAACATTACAGGAGCTCTGATGTCCACAATCTGCAAGCTCTAACTTGACAGAGTCTGTGAATGCATTGACGTGACGTGAATGCATTGCACCCGCACTGAATCCGAATCCATTCATTTCAATGGGTCTGTGTATATGAGCGTTGTTTTTCACGCATAACTTCTGTGTTGCGTGAAAATCACATCATGTTTGATATCCCGCCCGATGCGATTCGTTTTTTCACTGATGGTTGCTAAGAGATGTTGTTTGTAAACCTTCAGTTTATTATCACGTGCGTGAAAAACACATCAAAACACTTTGCACCTGGTGTAAAAACTGAACGCAATCGCAGGCAAAACTGACTTAATTTGCAAGCAAATACGAGCGTTTAACTGAACGCATCCGGACCTAATCCATCACACTCGTGTGCAAGAGACCTTACAGGTTTTTATTCGAATCTACTCATTTATACAGTTTCGAAAATAATGTTGCTACATTCTAACAAGCCTAATACAGTCCCAATCACAGCTCATAGTAGATTTGCATAACATGCGCAATCCTAATAATCTGCCCGCAGATTATTAGATTCCTGCGAATGTCCAGGTTGCCATTCGGAGTGGCAGGTCCAAACCACTGTATGTAAGACCCTATCAACGAGAAGCATAATAATTTGTTCAAATACCACTTCTGACACCAAGTGTAATGTAATATGAATTCAAAAGATTTGAGAATGAATAAGCTGACACATATGCATGTGATTAAATATAGGGTAACACAGACAAATCACATACTGAATAATAAAAAGTAAGTATATCACTAGCCTAAATATGCAACATGCAAAATTATGGGGTGAGACTCCGTTGATCATGCTATATCACATGGGTGTCTACCATGTTACAACACATGATCAACACCCTAAGGCGTACAAGAGATCAGGCAAATCAATACTCACATCCTACCTAGGATAAAGATTCAGGTGAAGTCCCCCGAATGTATGTTTGTCACAGAGTTTAAACATTTTAATCCCTCCTCCAGTGTACAGCACACATGTCTCTGAGATGACTCAGAAATGTGGTCTTATCAGCACAATGGGGGATGGGTACTACATTACAATATACATCATTACACAGAATGGTAATAATTAGTGTTGGTCGAGCACCAAAGTGCACCCGAGCACAATGGAAGTCAATATTATGGGCGAGGGACTGCTGCCGAGCTGATCATCTAAAAAATTATTGGCGAGTGCCTTCTGCAGAGCTGACCATCTAAAAAATCAGGGGCGAGGGCCTGTTGCTGATCTGACCATCTAAAACATTGTGGGCAAGGGCCTGCTGCGGAGCTGACCATCTAAAACATTATGGGCGAGGGCCTGCTGCCGAGCTAACCATGTAAAACATTATGGGCGAGTGCCTGCTGCTGATCTTACCATCTAAAACATTATGGGCAAGGGCCTGCTGCAGAGCAGACCATCTAAAAAATTAGGGGTGAGGGTCTGCTGCGTTACTGACCCTCTAAAACAATAGGGTTGAGGGTCTGCTGCTGAGCTGACCCTCTAAAACATTAGGGGCGAGGGCCTGCTGCCAATCTGGCCATCTAAAACATTAGGGGTGAGGGCCTGCTGAAGAGCTGACCATCTAAACCATTATGGGCCTACGCCTGCTGCTGAGCAGACCATCTAAAACATTATGGGCGAGGGCCTGCTGCTGAGCTGACCATCTAAAACATTAGAGGTGAGGGCCTGCTGGTGACCCTCTAAAACATTATGAACAAGGGCCTGCTGGTGACCCTCAAAAACATTATGGGTGAGGGCCTGCTGCTGAGCTGACCTTCTACAATATTAGGAGCAAGGGCAGCCTAATAAGCATGTTGATATGATGGAAAGGAGGTTGAGAAAAGGGAGATTGAATAGGGATGATCAAACCCGAACTGTAAAGTGCGGGTTCGTACCGAACTTTAGGGTTTTTGGTACCATCTTAAACATTAGGGGTGAGGGCCTGCTGCCGAGCTGACCATCTAAAACATTATTGGTGAGGGCCTGCTGCTGAGCTGACCATTTAAAACATTAGAGGTGAGGGCCTGCTGCTGACCCACTAAAACATTATGAACAAGGGCCTGCTGGTGACCCTCAAAAACATTATGGGCAAGGGCCTGTTGGTGACCCTCAAAAGCATTATGGTTGAGGGCCTGCTGGTGACCCTCAAAAACATTATGGTTAAGGGCCTGTCAGTGACCCTCAAAAACATTTTGGTTAAGGGCCTGCTAGTGACCCTCAAAAACATTATGGGTGAGGGCCCGCTGCTGAGCTGACCCTCTAAAACATTAGGAGCATGGACAGCCTAATAAGCATGTTGATATGATGGAGGAGGAGGTCGAGAAAAGAGAGATTGAATAGGGTTAATCGAACCCGAACTGTAAAGTTTGGGTTCGTACCGAACTTTAGTTTTTTTTTTTTTTTACCATCTAAAAAATTAGGGGTGAGGGCCTGCTGGTGACCCTCTAAAATATTATGAACAAGGGCCTGCTGGTGACCCTCAAAAACATTATGGGCGAGGGCCTGTTAGTGACTCTCAAAAGCATTATGGTTAAGGGCCTGCTCGTGACCCTCAAAAACATTCCACTGACTGTAGTGTGCCCACTGCCAGTGCCCACCACTCATACCGGGTGGCACAGGACTTTGCATAAAAAAGGCATTTCATTTTTATCCTTTAATCTAAGGTTAGTTGCCTGCCAGTGTGTGTCAGGCCGACTTCCACTGACTGTAGTGTGCCCACTGCCAGTGCCCGCCACTAATACCGTGTGGCACAAGAGTTTGCATCAAAAAAAGGCATTTAATTTTTATCCTTTAATCTAAGGTTAGTTGCCTGCCAGTGTGTGTCAGGCCGACTTTCACAGACTGTAGTGTGCCCACTGCCAGTGACCACCACTCATACCGGGTGGCACAGTAGCTTGCCGATAAATAAGGCATTTCATTTTTACACTTTAGTCTAATTTCAGTTGCTTGCCTGCTGCCAGTGTGTGTGTGTCAGGCCCACAGGCTGTAGTGTGCCCTCTGCTAGTGTCCAACACTCATACCGGGTGGCACAGTACCTAGCACGCGTAGTACCATTTATCTAAAAAAATATGACAGGCAGAGGCAGGCCACCCCTCAGGGGCCGTCGAGGAGCTGTGATTTCCAGTGGCCCTGGACTAATGCCCAGTGTTCAGAGGCCACGTACCCTGAACCCGAAAAATTCTGAGGACATAGTTGACTGGCTTAGACAGGACACCCAATCTTCAACAGCTTCCACTAAGAACCTTGACGCACCATCCTCCTCCAGCTCAGCTTCGGTCACCTGCTCTCAAGTTACCACGCTCCTGCCCGCCGCCACCACCACCACTACCACCACAGCCATCACAGCCGCTTCACTTGATTCGTCAGAGGAGTTATTTACACATCAGTTGGATGCAATTAGTGATGCGCAACCATTATTGCCAGATAATGTAGATTACAGGAATATGTCTCAGTCAGGCAGGATTACTCACATGGAGGTACAGTGTGATGATGATGATGATGATGTTGTACCCGCTGCTGCTTCCTTTGCTGAGGTGTCAGATACAAGTGAAGCGGTTGATGATGACGATGTGTCCACGGATGCCACCTGTGGTGCCTGCTCGAAGAGAAGAAGAGGGGGAAAGTTCAGAAGGGGAGACAGAGAGAAGGAGGAGACGAGTTGGAAGCAGGGGGAGGTCGTCGCAAGGAGTTAGTGGCACAGTCAGACAGCATGTATCGGCACCCGGGGTCAGCCAGACAGCACGCCAGTCAACGTATGCTGTTGCCACCACCAGAATGCCGTCATTGCAAAGCTCAGCAGTGTGGCATTTTTTTTTGTGTGTCTGCCTCTGATAACAGCAATGCCATTTGCAACCTGTGCCAAAAGAAACTGAGTCACATGAAGGCACATGATCTCACATCACAAACGCCAATGGGATCAACACATGCGTACAAGCAGCACACAAACTCAAAGCCACCATCCTCCTCCTGGTCCAGCATCTTCAGCCATGTCAACCACTGCTATCCTCCTTGCCCCCTCTCAACCACCCGCCACTCCGCCTCTCAACTTCAGCAGTTCCATCTCATCTGCCCACAGTCAGGTGTCTGTTAAGGAAATGTTTGAGCATAAGAAGCCAATGTCACAGAGTCACCCCCTTGCCCGGCGTCTGACGGCTGGCTTGACGGAACTCTTAGCCCTCCAGCTTTTACCATACCAGCTGGTGGAGTCTGAGGCCTTCAAAAAAATTGTCACTATTGGGACACCACAGTGGAAGGTACCCGGACGAAATTTTTTTTCAAAAAAGGTAATCCCAAACCTCTACTATGTTATTGAAAAGGAAGTCATGGCATCTCTGGTATACAGTGTTGGGGCAAGGGTCCATCAGACCACGGATACCTGGTCTGCAAAGCATGGTCAGGGCAGGTATATCACGTACACTGCGCAAAGGGTCAACCTGATGACGGCTGACAAGCATGGAATGCGTGGCTCCGCAGCGGAGTTGGTGACACCGCCACGACTTGCAGGCAGGCCTACTGCCACCTCTTCTACTCCTACTCCATCCTCTTCGATATCCTCCTCGGCTGAGTCCTCTTCTGCTGCGGCGTCTGGCTGCACATCAACTGAATCCCCCCAGCTCCCCAGGGGCTATTCCACATCCCGGATACGACAGTGTCACGCTGTCTTGGGGTTGACTTGCCTGAAAGCAGAGAGCCACACAGGACCAGCACTCCTGTCCACCCTGAACGCAGTCAGTGGCTGACCCCGCACCAACTGGAGATCGGCAAAGTGGTGTGTGACAATGGAAAAATTTGTTGGCAGCATTGAATTTGGGCAAGTTGTCACATGTGCCGTGCATGGCACATGTGTTAAATCTCATTGTACAACCCTTTGTGTCTAAGTACCCAGGTTTACAGGATGTCCTCAAGCAGGCCAGGAAAGTGTGTGGCCTTTTCAGGCGTTCCTACATGGCCATGACGCACTTTTCCGATATTCAGCGGCGAAACAACATGCCAGTGAGGCGCTTGATTTGCGACAGCCCGACAAGTTGTAATTCAACACTCCTAATGTTCGACCGCCTGCTCCAACAAGAAAAAGCCGTCAATGAGTATTTGCATGACCGGGGTGCTAGGACAGCCTCTGCGGAGCTGGGAATTTTTTTGCCACGTTACTGGACGCTCATGCGCAATGCCTGTAGGCTCATGCGTCCTTTTGGGGAGGTGACAAACCTAGTCAGTCACACCGAAGACACCATCAGCGACCTCATCCCATTTGTTTTCTTCCTGGAGCGTGCCCTGCGAAGAGTGATGGATCAGGCTGTAGATGAGCGTGAAGAGGAAGAGGAAGAGTTGTGGTCACCATCACCACCAGAAACAGCCTTGTCATCATTGCTTGCCGGACCTGCGGCAACGCTGGAAGAGGAGTATGAGGAAGAGGAGTTAGAGTAGGAATGTGGCTTTGAGGAGGAGGAAGACCAACGACAGCAGGCACCCCAGGGTGCTCGTTGTCACCTATCTGGGACCAGTGGTGTTGTACGTGGCTGGGGGAAGAACAGACCGTCAATGACATCAGTGAGGAAGAGGAACGGGAAATGAGTAGCTCTGCATACAACCTTGTGCAAATGGGGTCTTTCATGCTGTCATGTCTGTTGAGGGACCCTCGTATAAAAAGGATGAAGGAGAACGACCTGTACTTGGTGGCCCCGCTTCTAGACCCCCGGTATAAGCAGAAAGTGGCAGAAATGTTACCAAATTACCGAAAGTCGGAAAGGGTGCAGCAGTTCAAAACCAAACTAAAAAATATGCTTTACACAGCTTATCAGGGGGATGTCACAGCACAACGGGAATCTAACTAGGGAAGAGGTGAATGTAATCCTCCTCCTACCACGGCGGCAAGGACTGGACGATTTACAGATGTGTTGTTGATGGAGGACATGCGGAGCATTTTCAGTCCTACACATCGCCACAGCCCTTCGGGATCCAGCCTTAGAGAACGACTCGACCGACAGGTAACAGACTACCTCGCCTTAACAGCAGATATTGACACTCTGAGGAGCGATGAACCCCTTCACTACTGAGTGTGCAGGCTTGACCTGTTGCCTGAGCTATTCCAGTTTGCGATAGAACTTCTGGCCTGCCCTGCTTCAAGTGTCCTGTCAGAAAGGACCTTCAGTGTAGCAGGAGGCATTGTCACTGACAAGAGAAGCCGCCTCGGTCAAAAAAGTGTTGATTACCTCACCTTCATAAAGATGAATGAGGCATGGATCCCGAAGGGACTGACAGTGGGGGATACGTTTGACTAACAAAAGGCCTGATGACATGCCTTGGCCTCCAAATGGCCCCCACGCTGCTGTATTTAATGTCTGCATACCGGATGACTTTCGTGAATTCTCCGCCACCAACTAGGGTTTAAGCCGCAATGTTTTAGTCACTTTTCTGCCTGGAAAACATCAATTTTTCCGGCCGCTGCTACAACAGTGGCTGCAACAATGCCATTATTTTTCAGGCATGTGTACATGCCTTATTTTTCTGTCCTATGGTGCAGCACTGTGGCTGCAAAAACAAAAAAAAAGGCATATACAAGTGTCAATTCCCCTTCGTGATCGTTACCTTGTTGTGGTGAAGGGGCTTGCGTATCACAATGAAGCAATCATCACCTCTGTGAGTGTGTTGGCAATGTTGCCAAACCCCAGATGATAAGGCCGTTGCATCATTATGGTCAGACCAAAAGCGATTGGCTGGATAATATCTCATAGAAAAAACATTAATTTACCTTTTTTTTAAGTTGTATGGGTTTTAAATAAATAAAATAAAAAATCATAATAAAGTCTCTTAATAGTTTATTAGAAATAATGCAGACAATTAAAAAAATCCCCATCAATTCCAATACAAAGCAAGTACAGAGCTCAGAACTAAATTATTTCATGATGTCGTAATGGTTCGTTAATTCGACAATGGTTAATCAATTTGACACACGTCCCCGGATAGGGTACGTAACAGGGATTAAACTGATAGGAATAGTACTAGTTAAGACACCACTCATATAGGGTGTCACAGTACATTGCTCTGTGCATGCGCAGTGCCCCAATTTGGGAGTAAGAGGACTGACCAAGCTGCTTCTTCCATCTCCCGATTCCTGAAATCAATTCAGTTTGGTGTATGAGAGTTTGGTCTGTCACTGTGAAGGCAGTCGAAGGTACCCAGCCTACATTTTTTTTCAAAAAAGGCAATCCCTGATAAGGGACGTAACAGGGATTAAACTGATAGGAATAGTACTAGTTAAGACACCACTCATATAGGGTGTCACAGTACATTGCTCTGTGCACGCGCAGTGCCCCAATTTGGGAGTAAGAGGACCGACCAAGCTGCTTTTTCCATCTCCAGATTCCTAAAATCAATTCAGTTTGGTGTATGAGAGTTTGGTCTGTCACTGTGAAGGCAGTCAAAGGTACCCGGCCTACATTTTTTTTCACAAAAGGCAATCCCTGATATGAGACATAACAGGGATTAGGCCCCTTGCAGACGAGCGTTTCTAACGCAGCGAGTCCGCAGCGGAGCTCCCGGCCTGACCTCCCAGCACTGATGAGATTCACATAGCATTATATTGATTTATGATGCTATGTAACCCTTACAGTTCTGGAATGTATTGGATAACACTAGCATAATGCTGCCAGTGTTAACCAATACATTTCAGAACTGTAAGGGTTACATAGCATCATAAATCAATATAATGCTATGTGATCCCTGGCAGTGCTGGGAGGTCAGGCCGGGAGCTCCGTTGCTGACTTGCTCCGGGAGGAACGCTCGTCTGCAAGGGGCCTTAAACTGATACAAATAGTACTAGTTAAGACACCACTTATATCGGGTGTGACAGCAAATTGCACGGCGCAGACGCAGTGACCGTGGATTAAAACAAAGGGGAGGGAGCCAGCGTTTTTTTAACCATCTCCCCGTTTGAAAAATCAATTCAATAAATGGACCCCAGATTGGGGACGTAACAGGAATTAAACTGATGAGAAGAGAACTACAGAAAATAACACTCATATCGGGTGTGAAAGTAAATTGCACGGTGCAGTCACCGTGACCGTGGATTAAAACAAAGGGGAGGGAGCCAGCGTTTTTTTAACCATCTCCCTGGTCGAAAAATCAATTAAATTCAACTTTCGGGGACCCTTGGTGTTGTACGTGGCTGGGTGGAGGAAGAAACCTTCAATGACATCACCGGGACATGGCTAGCTTGGTATCCAACCTTTTGCAAATGGGGAGTTTGCGTTTGTGCAAATGGACTGTTTGCGGTTGTTTGCGGTGCATTAAAAGGGGAGCTTGGTCTGTCAATGTCTGTGAAGCAGGCATAACCCTTACACTACCTGATCGATACAACATCATACCTGATCGTATACACACACTGGATGTTTTAAAGCATGGATTATGGATTTATGGATTAAAACCCGACTCTGTGTCCACTACGTAATTTTCCATGGGAGTTTTGCCATGGATTCCCCTACGGCATGCCACAGTCCAGGTGTTAGTCCCCTTGAAACAACTTTTCCATCACTATTGTGGCCAGAAAGAGTCCCTGTTGGTTTTAAAATTCGCCTGCCTATTGTTCGTGAACATTTGCGGAAGTTCACGTTCGCCATTCGCGAACGGAAAATTTTATGTTCGCGACATCACTAGTGCCAGCCTGCGAGGGACATCTGTCTAATTATTTTTTGGTAGCTCAGTGAAGGAAAAATTCATTTTTTCTGGCAGGTCAAGTCCCCCTACATTACCTATTTTAAAATTTTGCGGTGACATAGTGCATTTCTGTAGTTGGAGCATTTCTGTAGTTGCTGTAATAAACCCGTACTGTCGTACCACAGAGCACGTTTGCATACACTGCTCAAAAACCTATCTTAAAATTTTATGGTGACATAGTGCATTTCTGTAGTTGGTGGAATAAACCCGTATTGTCGTACCACAGATCACGTTTGCATACACTGAAAACCCGATTTTAGAATTTTGCAGTGACATAGTGCATTTCTGTAGTTGGGTTAATAAACACGTACTGTTGTGCCACAGAGTACGTTTGCATACAACGCTAAAAAACCTATTTTAAAATTTAGCAGTGACATACTGCATTCCTGTATTTAAGGGAAATAAACCCGTATTATTGTTCCACAGAACAGTTTGGCATACAACCCACAAAGACCTATTTTAAAATGTAGCAGTGACATACAACATTTGTGTATTTGGGGCAAATAAACCCGTATTGTTGTTCCACAGAACACTTTTGCATAGAACGCTGAAAAACCTATTTTAACATTTAGCAGTGACATACTGCATTCCTTTATTTGGGAGAAATAAACCTGTATTGTTGTTCCACAAAGCAGTTTTGAATACAACGCACAAAAACGTATTTTCAAATTTAGCAGTGACATATAGCATTTGTGTATTTGGGGGAAATAAACCCATATTGTTGTTCCACAGAGCAGTTTGGCATACAACACACAAAAACTTATTTTTAAATCTAGCAGTGACATACTGCATTTCTGTAGTTTGTTGCAATAAACACTAGTTTTGTGCTGCATAGCAGATCTGAGACGTACCCTGTATTTTAGTCATTTTAAGTAACATTTTTTATGCTGCATTTCTGACAGTCAAATTAAACTGTTAACTTCTGCTTTTACATTGTTGGTTTGAAAAATCAAATTTTTGGTGATAGTGAAGTAATTGTATTGAATTGATATGTTACACTGTTGTGTGACCTAAAGAAATTGATTCTGTTTATGACACGGGCACTGCCTTACTGTTAATGAACTTAATTGTTTACTATTGGCAGTTAAATTGACACCGGAGATAAACTATCTGTTAGTTTGGTGGGTGAATGCAAATAATGAGGAGAACATCAAATAAGGGATGTGGGCATGGTCATTGTGGTGTTGGTGGAGCTTCTGTGAAACACCTTCCTCAGGTGTGAGTAGGCGACAGAACCTGCAGCGTTATTTGGTAGGCCTGAATGCCGCTCTACAAATGCTGAGGACAGAACAAGCCCTTAACCATAGCCCTGCCCCAGAAGTGGAAGAGATTGAGTGCACGGATGCCCAACCACTTAGGTTTGAGGATGAGGACATGGGAAGACCACCGCAGCACGTCTCTGATAACGAAACACAGGTGCAAAACAGGTGAATAAACCCCTCCTCTGCCAGGGTGCCAGGGGCTTCATTTTTTTAAATCGTCTGTTCCATTAATGGGTGACATAACCCCGTTTTGCCGTTAATTGCCCCTCCTCTGCCAGGGGCCTACATTTTTAAAAATCCTCTGTTTCATTGGTGGGTGACATCGACCCAGTTTTGCCGGTCAAAAACCCCTGGTTTGCCTGGATGCCAGGGGCCTACATTTCTAAAAATGGTCTTTTCCATTGGTGGGTGACATGAACCCCATTTTGCAGTGAATAAACGCCCCCTCTGTCTAGGTGCCAGGGGCCTACATTTTTTAAAATTGTCTGTTCCATTGGTGGGTGACATTAACCCTGTTTTGCCGTGAATTAACCCCTCCTGTGCCTGGGTTCCAGGGGTCTACATTTCTAAAAATCGCCTGTTCCATTGGTGGGTGACATGAAACCTGTTTTGCCGTGAATAAACCCCTCCTCTGCCTGGGTGCCAGGGGCCAACATTTTAAAAAATTGTCTGTTCCATTGGTGGGTGACATCAACCCCGTTTTTCCGGTGAAAAACCCCTGTTGTGCATTGCATGTGACTGCTCAACTCTAGTTGCTAGTGTTCATGCCCCTGCTTATTTTGGTACGGCACAGGTTGCAAATGACAATTCTTTTATTGTCCACACTTTCCTCAAAAAAGCGCCAGACTGTGGAACAGCTACCCCTTGGCAAGGGAGATTTCCTTAAGGGGGTGCTCCGGGGAACAGTTGCGGGCCTGTTTTGTGTGGCCCGCCTTCTCCCTTTTGCCACCCCACTGCCTCTTCCAGCCTGTTGCGGTGCTGCGGATCCCTCCCCCTCTGTGCTGCTGTCCTCCCTCCGCTTTCCACCTTCCTAGGTTGGGTCAGTGACTTTATCGTCCACCACCTCCTCTTCTACTTCCTCACTCTGTTCATTCTCCTGACTTGTTGACCTAACAACATCAGTTATTGACAACTCTGTCTCATCCTCATCATGAACCTCTTGAAAAACTAATTGCGATTGACTTATTGGCAACTGTGTCTCATCATCATCATCCATCTTGTGAAACATTAATTGCCATTCCACACCGTCATCTTATTCTGACTGTGGATGCTCAAGAGTTTGGGAATCAGGGCACAAGATCCCCTCATGTCCCTCTTCAAGCAGGCTTGGCAAGAGGCCCAATTTAAGGAATGGCGATGAAAAAAGCTCCTCGGAATATCTGAGTGTGGGATCACTTGTTTGCCAAGACTCCATGGTGGGAGGAAGGAGGATCAGGGTAAGGATTCTGTTGACCAGACTCCTGGCTACTGAGACTGAACTTTTTGGAAGACAGGGTGGTGCTTAACCGAATGGAAGCATTATCTGCTGCAGTCCAACCGACCACCTGGTCGCACTGGACTGACTTCGAGAGTGGTGTCCTGCGCCGCCCTGCAAACTGGAACATGAAGCTAGGTATCGTGGATGAGTGTGTTTCTTGTGCTATGGCAGCAGGCACAGTTTCACCGTGCCCAGGGCCACTGCCTCTGCACAATCAGCAGCACAGCCACTTTCCCGTCCCTTACTGCCCGTCTTGCGCATATTAATTGGTATATATGCTTGCAAGTATGTCACATGTACAGTAGCGCATGTTTTGTAAGTGTATGCGCAATAAAGTACACAGAATGTCACAGATATTTTTAGGATGTGTACACGTTATACAGGAGTTATAGTAATGTCGCTGTCAACAGGGGCTAATAAAAAATTACACTGAATGAATGTCACTGATATTTCAGATACGCACACGTTATACAGGAGGTATAGCGCATGTAATGTTGCCATCACCACGGGCTAATAAAAAATTACACTGAATGAATGTCACTGATATTTAGGATGCACACACGTGATACAGGAGGTATAGTGCATGTAATGTTGCTGTCACCACGGGCTAATAAAAAATTACACTGAATGAATGTCACTGATATTTAGGATACACAAACATTATACAGGAGGTATAGCGCAAGTAATGTCACTGTAACCACCGGCTAATAAAAAATTACACTGAACTAATGTCACTGATATTTCAGATACGCGAACGTTATACAGGAGATGTAGCTCAGGTAATGTAACTGTCCGCAGCGGTCACCGTCTATAGAAAAAGTACACTGGATGTCACCGATATTTTTAGGCTGTGCACACGTTACACAGGAGATGTAGCACAGATAATGTCATTGTGACCAGCGGCAAAATAAATTACACTGAATGTCACTGATATTTCGAATGTGCTAACGTTATACTGGAGATGTAGTGCAGGTAATGTCGCTGCCACCAGCAGCAAAAAAATTGGACTGAATGTCACTGATATTTCGGATATGCAAGCATTATACAGGAGATGGAGCACAGGTAATATAACTGTCCGCAGTGGACACTGTCTAAGGAAAAAGTACACTGGATGTAGGGGTGGGACGATATGGCGATATAGACAATATGCGATATAAATTTGTGCCACGATATCGATTTAGTCTATATCGCCATATCGCGGTAGAACATGGTATGCGCCGCTCTAGGCGCATACCATGTTCTCCTGAGCCGGCACAGTGGAGAAGGAGGGAGTCCCTCCCTCCCCACTGAGAGCCACCAATGAGAGAGGAGGAGGGGAGGGACTGTAGTCACTGCTACCAATGAGAGCGGAGGAGGGGAGGGATTGTGGCCACTGCCACCAACGAGAGCGGGGCAGTGCAGAACGTCACAGGCAAGGGAGAAGCAACGCCCAGGGGGAGAAGCTGATGTCTCCTCCCTGGTGTTCCCACCATGTGACGGGGCCAGAGCGGGCGAATGGAGCCCCGCACAGATATAATAGTAAGTGCCCCCTATGTGCTTCTACCTATGTGCAAGCCATATCCCACACCTGGCTTCTATGACTGCCTGCTGCGATCCGCCGCAATTAACCCCTCAGAACCGGTGGATCGCAGAGTGCAGTCACAGAGGCCCAGTATGGTATATGGCCGGCACATGCAGGCTACGTTTCTATTCACTCATTGGTGGCACAGTGGGTCCCCCCCCCCCCAGATCATTGGTGGCAGTTGTGATTGGAGCCCCAGCAGTGTAATGCTGGGGCTCCGATCGGTTACCATGGCAGCCAGGACACTACTGATGTCCTGGCTGCTATGGTCAGCTCCTTGCTGCTGTGTGCACAGAGCACAGGGCAGCAGGGACAGTGTCAAGTCCTATTTACCCTGACAGAGATCTATCAGGGTGAATAGGACAAGGGTTCTAGCCCCTAAGTAGGCTAAATAGTTATTAAATAAAAAGTTGAAGGGAAAAAAAATAAAAAAAGTTTTACTACCCTCCCTCCAATATAGAAAATATATATCGCATATCGCACATGCTTCATATTATATCGCAATATAAATTTTAGGCCATATCGCCCACCCCTAACTGGATGTCACAGATATTTTTACGCTGTGCACATGTTAGACAGGTGATGTAGCGCAGATAATGACGCTGTCTGCAGCTGCCAAACAATTACAAGCAGGTTGCGCTAAAAATATATATTGCTGCCAGGTACAACTTTAGTCCTTTAAAGGACTTTTGGGTTGAACACCACGATGTGCCAAGCTTCGCGATGCTCGAGCATGCTTGCCGGGGCCTCAGTGGAAGCACAAGGTGAAGGTAGAGGAGGAGGAAGAGGTCTCCAACGCAGCCGGGGCACGGCCAGCACCTCAGAAGGCAGGGTTAGCATGGCCGAAATGTGGAAAAGCTTTGTTAGCATGCCACAACAACCAGCACCACCAGCTGATATGGAACGTCTTAGCAGGAAGCAGCACTTCAGCAACATGGTGGAGCAGTATGTGTGCACATGCCTACAGGTGGGAATGCCACCAGCAGCGCGTCTACCAGCGTGCGCTTGTACTCGCGCATCTTCCGATCATGCTCCAGTGAGGGAATTAAGGACGGCACGTTGTCCTTGTAATGGGGATCCAGCAGGGTGGCCACCCAGTAATCAGTACAAGTTAGAAAGTGGGCAACTTCGCAGTCATTGTGCAGGCACTACAGCATGTAGTTGTTCATGTGTGCCAGGCTTCCCAGAGGCAACGACAAGCTGTTCTCTGTCTGAGGTGTATCGTCTATGTCCTCGGTATCCCCCCAGCCACGCACAAGTGATGGCCCTGAGCTGCTTTGGGTGCCTCCCTGCTGGAAACACGGTTCCTCCTCATCCTTCCCCTCCTCATCCTCCAGAACTGTGCCCTGGCTGGACAATTGTGTACCTGGCCTATGTTGTTGCAGGAACCCACCCTCTGAGCCACTTGTGAATGACTGGCCTGATAACCGTGGAAATGATCCCTCTTCCTCCTCCTCCTGTGCCACATCCTCTTCTATCATCGCCAAAGCGTTTTTTCAAGGAGACATAGAAGTGGGATAGTAACGCTGAGAACGCCTGCCGAAAGCGCGCACAGATGGCCCATACTTTCTGCAGCAGCTCTGACATATTGGGGTAGTTTTTCAGGAATTTCTGCACCACCAAATTCAGCACATGCGCCAGGCAAGGAATGTGCGTCAAACAAGCTAGGCCCAGAGCTGCTACGAGTTTTAGCCCATTATTGCACACCACCAGGCTGGGCTTGAGGCTCAGTGGCACCAACCACCCATAGGTCTTTTGTTCCATGCCCGTCCACATCTCCTGCACTGTGTGGGGTTTGTCCCCCAAACAGATGAGTTTCAAAACTGCCTGCTGTCGTTTTCTCCTGGCTGTGCTGAAGTTGGTGGTGAAGGTGTTACGCTGACCAGATGAGGAGGTGTTAAAGGAGGAAGAGGAGTAGGAGGAGGAGGCAACAGGAAGCATAGAGAAATGCCTTGCAATCCTCGTGCCAAACAGCTATACGACTCAGGGACGTTAGGGAGGTATAACGTCCCTGCCCGTGCTTACTGGCACACGTATCGGTAGTTATGTGGACCTTGCCACAGGTGGCATTGTGCAGTGCACACCTGATTTTGTCCCACACTTGTTTGTGCAGGTAAGGGATGGCTCGTCTGTAAAAATAGTGGCGGTTGGGAACGACGTACTGTGGGACAGCCAAGGCCATAAGGTTTTTAAAACTCTCAGTCTCCACCAGACGGAATGACAGCATTTCAAAGGCCAGGAATTTCGAAATGCTGGCCTTCATGGCTAGGGATCATGGGTGGGTATGGGTTTGCACACTGCAGAAAGCCACAGCAGTTGGCACTTGTGTTTCGTCATCATCAGAGACGTGCTGCGGTGGTCTTCCTATGTCCTCATCCTTAAACATAAGTGGTGGGGCATCGGTGCACTCAATCTCTTCCACTTCTGGGGCAGGGCTAGGTGGATGGCCCTGGAAAACCCTGCCAGCAGAGTCATCAAAAAGCATAAGAGACTGCTGCATGACTTGGGGCTCAGACTGCTTGGCTGATTTGCAAGGGGGTGAAGTGCTAGATAGATGCTCATGGCCTGCAGGTGCCAACTCTGACCTTTCAGCAGTGGACCGGGTGGGAGACAATGTGAAGGTACTGGAGGCACTGTCAGCCACCCAGTCTACTAGCGACTGTACTTGTTCTGGCCTCACCATTCGTAAAGCTGCATTCGGGCCTACTAAATAACGCTGAAGGCTCTGTCGTCTACGCTCACCTGAGGAAGGTGTTTCATTTGGGCGTGTAGTTGGCACAGCTCGACCACGTCCTTTCTCTGGAACACGAGCTCCAACAACACCAGCATCACCAGGACGAGGCCCTCGTCCCTTATTTGACGCTCTCCTCATTATTTTCGGTAACCCACTGAAGTAACAGACATTTTTACAAATTTACCTCCCTGTCACTTATGCAGAGCAGGGGTTTGAAAAAAACAAAACCGGGTTAATGTCACCCAAGAATGTAACAGACAATTTTTAGAAATGTACCTCCCTGTCACCCATGCAGAGCAGGGGTTTGTACACGGCAAAAGTTGTAAAATGTCACCTACCAACGGAACAGACGATTTTTTACAAATTTATGTCCCTGTCACCTATGCAGAGCAGGGGTTTGTATACTGAAAAAATGGTTCAATGTCAACCACCAATTTAAAAGACCAATTGTAGAAATTTATTTCCCTGTCACCTATGCAGAGCAGGGTTTTTTTTTACGGCAAAAATGGGTTTTTGTCACCCAACAATTTAACAGACAAATTTTTGAAAATTATTGCCCTGTCTGCTATGTAGAGCAGGGGTATAAAACAGCAAAAAAGGGGTAATGTCACCCAGCAATGGAACAGACGAATTTTTGAAACTTATTGTCCTGTCTGCTATGCAGTGCAGGCCGCAAAGGTACTTTATCGCCCAAAAAAGGTGTTTTTTTCAAACACAATAAAACAGATGGATTTAAGTGTATTTCTTTCACAAGCAGAAATGCAGCACAGGCCACAAAGGTACTTTATGGGCAAAAAAGGTGTTTTTTTCACACACAATGAAACTGATGGATTTAAGTGTATTTATTTCACTGTCAAAAATGCAGCGCAGGCTGCATATGTAGTATCTAGCACAAAAGTGTGTTTTTTACAAAAAACAATATAACAGCAGTATTTAACGGTTTAATTGGACTGCCTGAAATGCAGCGTAGCCCGCAAATGTACTATCTAGCGCAAAAAGTGTGTTTTTGGTAAACAACTATGTAAATGCAGTATGTTACGGTTTTCTTGGAATATTAGAAATGCAGCGTAGGCCGCTAATGTGCTATCTAGCACAAAACTGTGTTTTTTGCAAACAACTATGTAAATGCAGTATGTTATGGTTTCATTGGAATATTAGAAATGCAGCGTAGACCGCTAATGTGCTATCTAGCACTAAAACTGTATTTTTTGCAAACAACTATGTAAATGCAGTATGTTATAGTTTCATTGTAATATTAGAATAGCAGCATAGGACGCTAATTCGCTATCTAGCACAAAAACTGCGTTTTTTGCAAACTATGTAAATGCAGTATGTTACGGTTTTATTGGAATATCAGAAATGCAGCATAGGATGCAAATTAGCTATCTAGCACAAAAAGTGTGTTTTTTTATAGCACCAATGTAAATGCAGTATGTTACGGTTGTATTGGACTGTCAGAAATGCAGCGTAGCACACAAATTTGCTTTAGAGCACAAAAAATATGCTTTTTTATAGCAGCAATGTAAATGCAGTATGTAACGGTTTAATTGGACTGTCAGAAATGCAGCATAGCCCGTAAATTTTCTATCTAGCAAAAAAGTGTGCTTTTTTATATCAGCAAGGTAACTGCAGTATTTAACGGTTTTATTGGACTGTCAGATATGCAGTGCCTGTTGCAGACAGATAAAAAATCGGTTTAGGTCACAAAATATGTGACAGACTAATGTAATTGAATAATTTGCACTGCCAGGTATGCACTGCAGGCCCCAGGGGTCTTTGACCGGCCAAAAAAGGGAATTTGTCCTCCACTGAGCTACCAGAACAGAATTAAAATAATGTCCCTGGCACACATGCAGTTCACATGCAGTTGCAAGTGCACTGCAGTTTCAAAAATGTTCTACGACGCCCACCGACCTAGCAGATGGATTAAAAGTCATTTTTCAGTAGCACTGGGCTCAGAGCTGGGTACAAAAATGTAGCATAGTACCCTCAATAATCCCTGTAGTTTAAATATTGAACACCACCAAGTTCAACAGAATTCTTCCCTAATCTCTCCCTCACAGCAGCAGCATCATCCTATCACTACACTGAGAAGTGCAGAGTGACGTGCGGCGCTACGTGACTCCAGCTTATATAGAGGCTGGGTCACATGCTGCTGTTGGCCAATCACAGCCATGCCATTAGTAGGCATGACTGTGATGGCTTCTAAGGGCAGACCAGTAAAATGCTTGTTCATTGGCTGCCCTACAGCCTTTCAAAAAGCACCAAGAAATCGCCGAACACCGAACCCGAACTCTTACGGAAATGTCCGGGTTCGGGTCCGGGTACCAAAAACCCTAATGTTCCGTATGAACCCGAACTTTACAGTTCGGGTTTGCTCAACCCTAGTATTGAGACTTCTGTTTTGTTAAATGTAAATGTATGTGTATTGTTGAAAACCACAATAAAAATTGTTTAAAAGATTATTTGCAAGTCACTACTTACAGAAAATGCTTGGTACTTACAATTTGATTGCATTTTAGCTCAGCTCTGTCTGGGCAAAGCTGTGACCTGTGACTGCATTTCAGTCTAAATGTAGACTGAGGTAGTCAGAAACACACCTCCTGTCTCATCATCGATTGTTTCGTCTGCTGCTTTCTCCCTCTTCCCAGTAGTTCTGGCTCCTCATATTGACAGCTGTGTATAAAACAAGCCTATCCCAGGCACACCAAGAAGTCAGTGCATGGAAAGCTGATCAATATTACAGCATGGTCAGAATGGCTGTAAAATACAGAATGGTAAGCCACCAGTGAGAAACAAATGATTAAAGGGTAACCTCCATGCATATACTAAAGGCCCCTTTAAACTGACAGATGAGTCTGACAGCAATCTCCTCCACAGTATGGGGAAGAGTGACCAATAATGCTATCACTCATTGTCATACAGAAGCAGAGTGCTGTTTGGACGGCACAATCTGTTCCTGCCAAACGATGATTTAGTTGAGCGCACCAACAATCCTATTACCTGATGAACAAGTGTTTTGCTCGTTCATTCGGTAATTGGCAACACACTGGCAGATTATCGTTTACGTACATTCGTACAAACGCTTGTAAGCAATTATGTGCCTTCCCTTTATATTCTCTTTGGACAATCTCAGCAGCAACAGACATCAGAGAGTGGAAAGTTCATTTTGGGCATATTCAATAATATTTTATTTTACCCTTCAATAATGTTTTAACACCATATTGACTAGCCTGTTTTGGGCCTTACTGACCAAGCATTTTTCTTCATTTTTTCATTGTCACCTTCCACGATCTATAACTTTTTTATTTTTCAGTCTATGTGGGTTTGTATTTTGCAGGACAAGTTGTAGTTTTTAATGGTGCCATTTTGGGGTACACATAACCTTTTTATTAAATTTTGTTAGCTCTTTCTGGGAGGATGATGGGAAAAAACAGGAACATGGCCACTGCGCTTTTACATTATAAATTTTGGGGTGTTCTTCTTTTTGCATAAATAACATAATATCTTTATTCCCTGGAACAGTACAATTACAGCTATAACAAAAATCATATAGTTTTTTTTTTTTTTTCATTTTACTACTTTTGTGCAATAAAACCCCTTTTTACATTGCCACATCCCAAGAACCATAACTTTTTTACTTTTCTTTTTATGAAGTTAATGTGGGGTTTTGATTTTTGCAGGAATTAATTTCCATTAGTATCATTTTGGGTAAATAACACTTCTTGATCACTTGTTATTAATTTTTTTTAGATGGCGACTAAGAATAAATTTGCAACTTTGTATTTTTTTTTACTTCATTTTACGGGATAATTTGCATGATATTTATGTAGTGTAGGTTGTTACGGACACGGCGATACCAAACGTATGGGGGAGATTTTATGTTTGCAATTTTTTTCATTGGAAAAAAGCGCATTTTTATTGGAATTTTTGTATTTACTTAATGGGGGGGGTGCCTTTCAACTTTTTTTTAACCACTTAATAGTCTCACAAGGGGACTATAAAAGGCAATATTTTGATTGGTTCTCAAATACAATGCACTATGCCTATAGTGCACTGCATTTTAATGTAAGTGCTATACTGACATTGACCAACAGGCTGCACCAGAGAGGCACAGGCTGCTACAAAACACTCAAGGGAGACTTGGGGCCTACATTAGGTCCCAGTCAGCCTTTACATCCACCCCACAATCACATTTGCAGGGTACGGATGGGAGTCTGCTCCCTCTGTCACCGATTTCATGTTGTGGACGCCATTGCCATTATGTAAGGGGCTAAACAACCTGGATCTGCACTGCTATCAGTCCGATCTGTTAGAGCAGGAGCACAGCTCTTATGTGAGAGCTGAACTCCAGGTCTCTGCTGCACAAGAGACTTGACACCGTCAAAAGGCGGCGGCCCAGCTTAAGGCCCCTTAGTGACCGCCGTAAAAAGGTGTATGGGTGGTCACCAAGGGGTTAAAGTTCGACATTTTTATTCTGCTTTGTAGTGTGAATAAGGAATTTATTTACCCCAGTGCAGTTTTCTTAAAAATATTCCTTTCCTCAGTGTCAAACCAAGCACAAACGGTATCTATAGATAACATATTATTAAAGGTTTTCTTAAAAAATACCTGAAAATGAAAGTGACAATTCCATTGGGTTGAAATGGTTCAGTTTTAGAGAAAATAAACACAATATGTGAACTGTACATCTAAAGTAAAAGACCAACAAAAAGATCTACTGTCACAAAAGGTCAAATCGTAATCACCTGTCTATTAAACAAAGATCACAGTTGTCTATGGCATTTTCTGTTGCTCAACAAAGAATGAGAAAAGCTAGACAAAAAATAAAACAGTATTGATTCAGTTGAACTTTAGTGTTGACAAAGACATAAAAGGGTTATCCACAGCAGATATTTATCACCTATCCACAAAACAGGTGATAAATGTCTAATTGCTGAGGATCCCACCACTAGTACCCCCACCAATCTCTAAAATTAAGGTTCTAAACTCCTCATTACTCTTTCCTGCATGACCACTGTTTACAGGTCAAATGAAGCAAAGGTTCTGCATTTGCCTTCCACTCTATTTCATTTGTATGGAAATGACCAAGTACAGCTCTGGAGTGTTTCCAGAGGAGATAGGGCACATTTAAAGGATGTGAAGATTCAAAGGGGTGGGGTCTAATATGCACTGCTTTGCACTAAAACTGTGCCATAATTTTGAATTAAAATTCTGTCTCAAGGTAAGCTAACCAATAATTGCTATAGAGCTGTCAGCATAGAGGTCATATATGATGCCCAGACACATCACCCAGTCTCCTCTGTTCAAACACTCTGCATTTACACTAAACTCTCAACATTATATAATCAGATGGCAGATGTCGTATATTAGCATGGAAAAGACGTCACATGGAGGTGATTTCTCTGGTCACATGTACCCTCCTTTGGCAGCTATTTTATGGACAGGACCTCCATGAGTACAGTACAAAAACAACAAGGGGGCATGTCATATGAAACATACAAAATGGCACAGAATATCAAGGTCAAATTAGTAAGTGTCATACAATTCTGCCCCTCCCTGTGAGCCGCTGTCCACCACCCCCGCGACAGATTCCGAACCCCCCCACCAGCCTCCGCCCCCCCTCACCCCAATTTCAGACATCATTGCCGTGATGATCAAACCCCAAAGTCCCCCTGGATTTCAGACATCATTGCCCCGTGATGAACAAACTCCACCCCACTAGAGATGGCCCGAACTATTCGCCGGCGAACAGTTCCCGGCGAACATAGCTTGTTCGCGTTCGCCTCAGTGGGCGAACATATGCGATGTTCGGTCTGCCCCCTATACATCATCATTGAGCAAACTTTGACCCTGTACCTCACAGTCAGCAGACACATTCCAGCCAATCAGCAGCATACCCTCCCTCCCAGACCCTCCCATCTCCTGAACAGCATCCATTTTAGATTCATTTGGAATTTGCAGTCTTAGTGAGAGGAGGGAGAGTGTAGTTGCTGCTGATTTAATAGGGAAATCGATAGCTAGGCTAGTGAATTCAGTGTCCACTCCAGTCCTGAAAGACTCATCTGATCTCTGCTGTAAGGACAGCGTCCTGACAGCACCCCAAAAAGCCCTTTTTAGGGCTGCAACATTAGTCTGCTTTTTTTCCTTTATATGCATATTGCAATTGCATGGCCTGCCTGTGTGTGAGGAGCTGCAGGCCCACAGACTGTAGTGTGTGCCCACTGCCAGTGCCCACCCCTGTCATCCCATGTGGCACAGGACTTTGCATCAAAAAAGGCATTTAATTTTTACACTTTAATCTAAGGTTAGTTGCCTGCCAGTGTGTGTCAGGCTGACTTCCACTGACTGTAGTGTGCCCACTGCCAGTGCCCACCCCTGTCATCCCGTGTGGCACAGGACTTTGCATCAAAAAAGGCATTTAATTTTTACACTTTAATCTAAGGTTAGTTGCCTGCCAGTGTGTGTCAGGCTGACTTCCAGTGACTGTAGTGTGCCCACTGCCAGTGCCTACCACTCATACCGGCTGGCAGAGGACTTTGCATCAAAAAAGGCATTTAATTTTTACACTTTAGTGTAATTTCAGCTGCTTGCCTGCTGCTAGTGTGTGTCAGGCCGACTTCCACTGACTGTAGTGTGCCCACTGACAGTGCCCACCCCTGTCATCCCATGTGGCACAGGACTTTGCATAAAAAAAGGCATTTAATTTTTACACTTTAATCTAAGTTTAGTTGCCTGCCAGTGTGTGTCAGGCTGACTTCCAGTGACTGTAGTGTGCCCACTGCCAGTGCCCACCACTCATACCGGCTGGCACAGGACTTTGCATAAAAAAAGGCATTTAATTTTTACACTTTAGTGTAATTTCAGCTGCTTGCCTGCTGGTAGTGTGTGTCAGACCGACTTCTACTGACTGTAGTGTGCCCACTGCCAGTGCCCACCCCTGTCATCCCGTGTAGCACAGGACTTTGCATCAAAAAAAGGCATTTCATTTTTACACTTTAATCTAAGTTTAGTTGCCTGCCAGTGTGTGTCAGGCTGACTTCCACTGACTGTAGTGTGCCCACTGCCAGTGCCTACCACTCATACCGGCTGGCACAGGACTTTGCATCAAAAAAAGGCATTTCATTTTTACACTTTAATCTAAGTTTAGTTGCCTGCCAGTGTGTGTCAGGCTGACTTCCAGTGACTGTAGTGTGCCCACTGCCAGTGCCCACCACTAATACCGGCTGGCACAGGACTTTGCATAAAAAAAGGCATTTAATTTTTACACATTAGTCTAATTTCAGTTGCTTGCCTGCTGCCAGTGTGTGTCAGGTCCACTTCCACTGACTGTAGTGTGCCCACTGCCAGTGCCAACCACTGATACCGGGTGGCACAGTAGCTTGCCGATAAATAAGGCATTTCATTTTTACACATTAGTCTAATTTCAGTTGCTTGCCTGCTGCCAGTGTGTGTCAGGCCCACTTCCACAGACTGTAGTGTGCCCACTGCCAGTGCCAACCACTGATGCCGGGTGGCACAGTAGCTTGCCGATAAATAAGGCATTTCATTTTTACACATTAGTCTAATTTCAGTTGCTTGCCTGCTGCCAGTGTGTGTCAGGCCCACTTCCACAGACTGTAGTGTGCCCACTGCCAGTGCCCACCACTGATACCGGGTGGCACAGTACCACTTATCGAAAAAAAATGACAGGCAGAGGCAGGCCACCCTGCAGGGGCCGTCGTGGTCGTGGTGCTGTGATTTCCACTGTCCCTGGAATAATGCCTAGTGTTCAGAGGCCATGTACCCTGAACCCGAAAAATTCTGAGGACGTAGTTGACTGGCTTAGACAGGACACCCAATCTTCAACAGCTTCCGCTAAGAACCTTGACGCACCATCCTCCTCCAGCTCAGCTTTGGTCACCTGCTCTCAAGTTACCACGCACCCGCCCGCCGCTGATAGGAATAGTACTAGTTAAGACACCACTCATATAGGGTGTCACAGCACATTGCTCTGTGCACGCGCAGTGCCCCAATTTGGGAGTATGAGGACCGACCAAGCTGCTTTTTCCATCTCCCGGTTCCTGAAATCAATTCAGTTTGGTGTATGAGAGTTTGGTCTGTCATTGTGAAGGCAGTCGAAGGTACCAGGCCTAAATTTTTTTCACAAAAGGCAATCCCTGATATGGGACGTAACAGGGATTAAACTGATGAGAATAGTACTACAGAAAATACCACTCATATCGGGTGTGACAGTAAATTGCACAGCGCAGACGCAGTCA
This sequence comes from Bufotes viridis, assembly GCA_033119425.1. Classification (NCBI taxonomy): domain Eukaryota; kingdom Metazoa; phylum Chordata; class Amphibia; order Anura; family Bufonidae; genus Bufotes; species Bufotes viridis. The sequence goes on from CM065590.1 coordinate 94,667,712, forward strand.
TCGTGGATTAAAACAGAGTGGAGGGAGCCAGCGTTTTTTTAACCATCTCCCTGTTCGAAAAATCTATTCAATAAATGGCCCCCAGATTGGGGACGTTAGAGGGATTAAACTGATGAGAATAGTACTACAGAAAATACCACTCATATCGGGTGTGACAGTAAATTGCACGGCGCAGACGCCGTGACCGTGGATTAAAACAGAGTGGAGGGAGCCAGCGTTTTTTTAACCATCTCCCCGTTCGAAAAATCTATTCAATAAATGGCCCCCAGATTGGGGACGTTAGAGGGATTAAACTGATGAGAATAGTACTATAGAAAATACCACTCATATCGGGTGTGAGAGTAAATTGCACGGCGCAGAAGCAGTGACCGTGGATTAAAACAAAGGGGAGGGAGCCAGCGTTTTTTTAACCATCTCCCCGTTCGAAAAATCAATTCAATTGAACTTTCGGGGACCCTTGGTGTTGTACGTGGCTGGGTGGAGGAAGAAACCTTCAATGACATCACCGGGACGTGGCTAGCTTGGTATCCAACCTTGTGCAAATGGGGAGTTTGCGGTTGTGCAAATGGACTGTTTGCGGTGCATTAAAAGAGGAGTTTGGTATGTTAATGTCTGTGAAGCGGGCGTAACCCTTACACTACCTGATCGATACAACATCATACCTGATCGTATACACACACTGGATGTTTTAAAGCATGTTATTCCAAACAATTTAGGAATGTTACGTGATTTATGCCCTTTATGGATTAAAACCCGACTCTGCGTCAACTATGTAATTTTCCATGGGAGTTTTGCCATGGATCCCCCTCCGGCATGCCACAGTCCAGGTGTTAGTCCCCTTGAAACAACTTTTCCATCACTATTGTGGCCAGAAAGAGTCCCTTTGGTTTTTAAAATTCGCCTGTCTATTGAAGTCTATGGCGGTTCGCCCGGTTCGCCTGTTCGCGAACATTTGCGGAAGTTCGCGTTCGCTGTTCGTGAACTGAAAATTTTATGTTCGCGACATCACTACACCCCACCCTGATTGATTTCAGACATGTGGGTGAATAAGTTAAAGTCACTGAATGAAGATTTGGAGAGACTTGCACGACAGCAAGCAGAGTTGGCGAGCAAACACAATTAGGGAGAAATGAAAAAACTTTAACTCACGGACCAGCTGATTGTCAAAACTTGGAACGTGCTTCCCGTCACATACCACACACTGCAGCGTGTGAGTATTGCTGTACTGACAATGTTTGGCTCTACGTATGCATGTGAGAAGTATTTCTCACATCTAAAGAACATTAGGCCAACCTACGATCACGTTTAACGGATGGAAGTCTCAATGACTGCATGAAGCTTAACCTCATCACCACGTATCAACCAGACTAGAAAGCCATCAGCAAAACCATGCAGCACCAGAAGTCCCATTAATGGTAAGAACTTAGAAGTACTTTATTAAAGAGAATTCAGAGACTTATTGTACTTTAAAAGTGTTGGTCTTACATAAAATGCACACATTTATTTGCATTTAGTTTTAAACATATTGTATGGCTCTCACAGAATTACATTTAAAATATGTGGCGTTCATGGCTCTCTCAGCCAAAAAGGTTCCCGACTCCTGGTTTATTTATTTATTTTAATATTGTTTTTATTGGTTTTAACAATGTAACAGTATACAAGCTTTTTGCCCAAGCGTGGGCTGTGATGTAGAAATGCAAAGGATGCAATATACACATCGAAAGACAACAACTGGTAATGTCACAGAACATAAGTAGAATTAAAATCAGTATTCTTTAAATAAAATAGACTATATTCCAAAGAGGAGTTGCATAGGTGATGTGGAAATCGAGAAGAAAGAAACAAACTTGAAGCGGAGAAGGTGGGGACGGAAGTCAGAGGGAAAACAGGACAGAAATGTTTGGAGAAGGAGGGGATGCTGCCGCTTATTAGTACCTGTTTAAGATGAATAAGGAAAGCGTATATATTGGTACAACTAACTTGATATAGAACATCAATGTAGCCACAAAGGGGATATAAAGCATCCCCACAAAAGTACAATAATAGATCAAACCTATGGTAGAACAAAAATATACAACCTACAAAAACCTACCAGACTGTTTATAATAGTATACAAATTTATTCACTAGTAGGTTTATTCACAACATGATTAGCATATATTAAAAACAAAACATAACATAAGGGACACAAGTGCAGGAAAAAGGCATCACCTGGAGGGAAGACACAGCGTGAAACAGCTCCTGACTACAATAATAATAAGACAATAAAGTGCAAGTGCAAATATAGGCCAAAAGGGCAGTAATTAACAATTGGAACAGTTACCCATGCTGAGCTCCCTCCAGCATGACACCAACCCCAACGCGCGTTTCGGCATACCTCCCTCCAGGTGATGCCTTTTTCTTGCACTTGTGTCCCTTATGTTATGTTTTGTTTTTAATATATGCTAATCATGTTGTGAATAAACTTACTAGTGAATACATTTGTTTTCTATTATAAACGGAATGGTAGTTTTTTGTAGGTTGTAACTTAAAATAGAGTAGCATATTAGGCCGACAAAGTCTATATTTCTACATTGGATTATAAATTCTACAATGTATGACATGTAGCATTATTAGCCTGAAAAATTACTAAAAGTTTTCCAGGGTTTCCAAATAGCTTCAAAACTATGGGAAGTTCGGGAGTCCCAGTGTGCAATTTGTTCTAGGTGGTACAGTTGGTCACACCTTTGAATCCAGTGTTGAATAGGTGGTAAATCAGTTTTTTTCCAGCACACTGCTATAACCGACCCATGGTTTAGAGGAAGGCCGTGAACACAAACTTACTGCTGACACCCTCTCCACTCTGTGAGTATACTTGTATAAGCGTTTAATAGAACAGGTTCTGTAGACATCTATGTAGAATCAGCTGATGAGGGTGTAAAAGGACTGCGCTTCTTCTCGATGCTAACATCTACCTGTAAGGCTGAGTTGATACTGTACTTGAGTTATTTGGTCAGTTTTGACCCCGTGACCTCCCAAATAAGTGAAGTATGCAGTGATTCTAAGAACGACACCTGTCATCTGCATGTCATACGGACTCACAGTATTATTTCACTACTAAAGCAGACTCCCTATGCATGTTACTGCAAGGCACAGTGTTCTACACCACTATAAAGGCTCTCAGCAGCCAGAAAATAACAATTTGATTACATGACACGGAGGCTCCTATTGTTATCTCTTTCTTTACTGAACAACCAATAGCAGCAAAGAAAAAAACATATCCATAACAAGTAACCATGAAGACAAGCCCTTCCCACACAAGACCCAGTATAATTGTCCTGGTTCCCACAGATTCCTCCTCTTTCTTTGCTGCTGACCACCTCAGATAAGTATTCACTGTGTGGACTTAGTTGCTTTAGTAATTGTGAGAATAATTGTCATTACACATCTATCTATCTATCTATCTATCTATCTATCTATCTATCTGTCTGTCTGTCTGTCAATATATATATATATATATATTGTAGGGATTAGCTCTGGTCTCGGGGATCGTTCACACAAAGATTCTTCTTTACCACTTGATTTCCGGTCCAAACAGTGTGATTTATTTTGGCACACGGCATAACAAAATACAAAATAAACACCTTGCCCATCTGGGCTCTTCCTACACATCAGCAGTGGGTCCCTAACTCACTGAAAGCGCTGTTCACATACAGCTTTAACGCGCGGCTTTCCACGCCTCACAGTCCCACAGCCTTACAGGCTATACCAAGTCCATTACCTTTATTGGCGGAGTGTGGCCCAGCAATCCTCCCAACTCTGGCCTTTTGACCCGTCAGCCCAGGGGTCACGGCGTCCCCCAATGTATCGGCTAGCACCTAGCCCGTGGCCCCTCAGCCAACCCAGCTGAGACCACTCACACAGAGCCTCTGCACTAGGTCTCTGTGTTACACCAATCTCTCTCCAGAGTGAGCTCTCTGACAGACACAGAGAGGGTTGATTTATTCGCCCATGATTAACCCAGCTGGCCTCATCTGGGGCCATGAAACCGTAATGGATTAGGGGTGTGGACTGAGAGACTCCCACTACCAACCTGACTCCCAGTCCAAAGAAATCCAGCCCATACAACTTTAACCAAACAATCTCGAGCAAGCTATGCCTTACTGAAGCAGCACTTTACTGGATTTCAGCTACCTCACCCAGTGAAACTGAACCACCAGGTGAGATACACACCCCCACCATACGACTACCGCACACTTTACTGTTCACATCATCACAATATACATATATATATATTGTTTTGTTTCTCCCTGTTACCTTTGCGGCTTTCTTCCTTTAGTTATCCCCCTGGGGACTGTTTTTATCTCCCCCACCTTTACCTGCCTTGCCTGTACCGGCCACATTCTGGTCTTCTCTTCCCTCTGTTCCGTCTGCCGGCGGCTGAAGTCTCGTGCAATTTTGGCCGCCATTCCGCCTTCTTCTTCCCCTCTGCAGCGAGATCTCGCTTCCCACTTCTCGCAGCGCCGAACGAGAGCTAGCGGGATTTCGACCGCGTCCTGTTAGAGCTCTTGTTCCTCTCTGCGCCTATCGGCTTCCTCCGGTCTCTGCCTCAAGACGCTGCCCGCGATAGAACGGCCCCACAGTTAAGCCGTGCTGCCTATTTTCTCCCCCTTTTGCCTGGGTTCTGCTCCCTCTGCTGTTGACTCCAGATTAGGTTTTATGTATATTAGGATATATTCTTTTCCTACTATATATATATATATATATATATATATATATATATCTTATACTTACCTCAGCCATCCATTACTGTCCCAGACTAGCCAAAATCATGTCTGCGGATGGCCTGCCCATAAATCACCCTATTCCTGAGGACATGGAGGAGATGCCTCATGTCCAGGAGTCAGGTGCCACATCCAATGATGCACAGGCTCTGGCAATCCAGTGCTCTGTTGCTGTAGCTATTCAAGCTGCTATGGGATCCATGTCCACAGCCATATCACAATCTATTTCTGAGGCCCTTATGGCACACCCATCATCCTCCAAAGCCTGTACCCGCCCCAGACCACTCAGCTCATGGGCAGCGAACTCTGAACTACAAGCCTCCAGAAGCAAAGATATTGGTGTGAAACTTTCCACCCAAGATGGCGCGCCGCGTTCACGCAAGAGAGCCTATGCCTGCCAGGCAGAAAAGGCAATGAAAATGCGCCAGAGTGCAGCATGAACCGGATTCTGAGTCTGAACTCGGATCTGAGGAGGATGCTCAGTCAAAATCTATGAATAGTTCAGAGGAGGAAGACCTGGATCTATTAGACATGGACCCTCCTGGGCCATCTTCGGTTCCAGCCACACCCCTTACTAACCCTACTGAGGTTCCCTCAGAACCCTCGGCTGCAATATTTCATCCCTTTGGGGAACCACTTTTCAAACCAGATGCGCTCCACCATCCGAGGTCTGCAGAGTGGCTCCCATCGGATCATATCGCCAGATACCTGGAGGCCCGTGTGCGCCAGCCTCTTAGCAAGGAGGCTCGTAATAAATTGAGAGCTGAGTGCCCTAGACCCATTGTCCCGAACAAGGTCTGTGAGACACCCATTGTGGACCCCAAGATGTCCTAATTCCTATCTAAGTCGGGGTGGAACCCCCAGAAGGGTCTTGAATCGGCCTTAAGGACCTGTCAGGATAAGCTGCAAGATATCCTGGGCCCCCTTACAAAAATATTTGAATTGGCTGAATCCGCCAGTAGTCAAAATACGAACGTGGATCCGGGGGAGCTCCGGGGATGGGTGCAGCGTGCCGTGTGCATCACAGGCAATGTAAACACTTCTCTCTCTATTGAGAGACGAAAGGCGATCCTTTCCAAGATTGAGCCTAAGCTCTCTAATCTGGCTTTAACAGAGGCGGGCAAAGACGCCCAGGGCCTCCTACAGTATTTGGACACTCTTTTATAAAGGATCTCTCTCGTTTTGTGGGTGCCTTCACAGCCCTAGATAATGCCCAATCGTCCATGAGACGAGTCTTTCAGGGGTGGGTCTCCACCAGGGCCAGCAGCTTTAGGGGCCCTCTGCCCAGCCAGTCAGCTTTCCAGACCCGTGGCTCGAGTCAAGGCTTATTTTCCTACAGAACCTCCAACCAAGAAGCCCGACAGCCTCCCGCCTTCTTTCCCATCTGCGGTACTTCATGGCGGTCCCGAGGAGCCAGAGGATCCTCATCTTCCAGACATCCATTCAGTAAGTCTACCAACCCTGTTATTTTCTTCGACTACTTGGGTAGGGGGCTGACTCTGTCTTTTTTCCCACGTCTGGTCAGCCATCACTGCAGACCCATGGGTTCTCTCGACCGTCCATGGGTTCCATATAGAACTGGTGAGTTCCCCTATCCACATTCCACCCCCTCACCCCATAGTCCTCCCCGCCCCAAAACAAAAACTTTTGCACAAGGAATTGAAGGCGCTTTTTCTGAAGGGCGCGATAGAACCGGCCCCATCCTCTTCCAAAGGCGTCCTCAGCAATATGTTTCTGGTGGCCAAAAATGGAGACCAGATGCGACCCGTGATCAACCTTCAGGCGCTAAATGCCTTCGTCCGTTATTGCCACTTCAAAATGGAGGGCATTCACCTCCTCAGGGACATGCTCCTCCATGGAGATTGGATGGTCAAACTAGACTTAAAGGATGCCTATTTGATGGTACCAGTTTCCGAGACGTCCAGAGATCTACTTTGTTTCCTTTGGAACAAAGAGGTGTGGCGGTTCACATGCCTTCTCTTCTGGCTCACCAAGTTGTTGCGTCCTGTCATATCCTGTCTCCGCAGTCAATTATTTATCTAGACAATATCCTCCTCATGGCCCAGGACGGTTCTATCCTGCTGAAACACTTGAGCTGGACAATGGACCTATTGTCCCACCTAGGGTTCCTCCTCAACCTGGAGAAATCCTGCCTTACTCCTTCCCAATCCATAGAGTTTTTAGGCTTCACGATCAACTCGATCACAGAGACGCTCAGCCTTCCATCCTCCAAGGTCCGTGCTATCCATAAGGAGCTTCGCCACACGCTTTCCCTTACTCAGGTTCCTTTACGCCACCTGGCCCGCATCATAGGTCTCCTCTCCTCTTCGATCCAGGCAGTCTTTCCAGTGCCTCTGCACTAATGAGCCATGCAGCGCCTCAAGATCGCCCACCATCACGCGGGTGTATCTTTGATCACCTTAGACGAGGAAACCAGGGACGAGTTGACATGGTGGATCCACAACCTGGAGGCCTGGAATGGCAAAGCTATCTTCGGCCCTCATCCGGATTTCACGATAGAGTCGGACGCCAGCCTGCTGGGATGGGGCATTTATTGCAAAGGAGTGACCATGGGGGGAAGCTGGTCCATGGAAGAGTCCAGTCTCCATATCAACGCCTTGGAGCTTCTTGCAGGTTCTTTCGCTATTCGCAGCTTTGCGAACGGGCTAGCCAGGGCCTGCATCAGACTGCAGATGTACAACATTTTCACAGTACGGTATGCCGACGCCATGGGGGGTCACGAATTCGACTGCGCTGTCCCACCTGGCACGAGACTTCTGGACCTTTTGTCTCGCCAGGGATATCATCGTGATTGCAGAATATCTGCCCGGCCTGCACAATACTCACATGGACTGAAGTTCTCGTTTTCTCTCCGACTCCGTCTTCTCATCCATATCCTCCCGGTAGCGACCGTTCTATATAGACCTCTTTGCATCCTGTTTGAACACCCAGCTTCCCAGGTTCTTTAGCTGGCGCCACCTTATGCATGCCTTCCCCCATTTGCTATGATCCCTCGAGTCTTAGCCCAGGTTCGCCAACAGAGGGCCGAACTGGTCCTGGTAGTCCCGTTCTGGACCACCCAGTCATGGTTTCCCCAGCTGCTGGAGTGCTTAATCCAGTGCCCACTCCTTCTCCCAGTCTTCACAGACCTCCTATTAGATCCATCGGGTCTGCAACACCCTCTCGTTTTAGAAGAATCCCTGCTGCTTCTAGCTTGCAGAATTTCGGAGACCCTTGGGCGTCGCCGGGGTTCCGGACTCAACTAGACGCCTTTTGGAGGACGCATGGGCTCTTGGAACCAGGTGGTCCTAGCGGGCAGCCTGGAAATCTTGGGCTGAATAGTGCCTGGCTAGGCACGTGGATCCCTTTTCAGCACCTGTGACTGAGATCCTTCAGTTCCTCACATCGCTTTTTGATGATGGAAAGGCATATCGTACAATCAATTTGTTTCGTTCAGCCATTTCTTCCTCTCACCAGGGATTTGATGGATGCGCGGATGCGCGGGTCAGCACCCCTTGGTATGCCGCCTTCTTAGGGGCTCCCGTCTTTCGCGTCCTCCCAGACCCCATTTCTCCTCTACCTGGGATGTGTCTTCGGTCTTATCCTTGTTTTCCTCTTGACTCTCAAACGTGGACCTTTCCTTGCAGCAACTTTCGGCTAAGTTGGTTTCCTTATTCTGTTTGATTTCTTGCAAGAGAGTTTTGGAAATCCGAGCCTTGGACCACGACGCTCGTTCCTTTACCCCAGAAGGTGTTCTGTTTAACATTACGCGTCGCACCAAGACCAAAATTCGGTCTGTGTCTTATCCCAGTTTCCCGGATGTTCCAGCTCTCTGCCCAGTCGCCTGTCTGAGGGAATATGACTCTCGTACTGCCCAGCATCGCAGTTTAGCATGCCCTCAGATTTTTCTTTCATACAGCCATCCCTTTCATCCCGTCACTAGTGCCTCTTTGGCTCGATGGGTTAAGTGGATTATGTCCTTGGCAGGTGTGGACACTTCGGTTTTCACTGTGCATTCCACGAGAGGGGCTTCTGCGACTTCCATGGCAGTTGCTGGGGAAAGATTGGAGGACATTATGAGACTAGCGGATTGGTCGCAAGTCTCTACGTTTTGCGAGTTTTATTTTTGTCCTCTTGCTTATGTGTTTTCCTCAGTTGTAAGTCAGCTTTATACTCGCAATAGGAGCCTCCGTGTCATGTAATAAAATTGCATGATTTTCCTAACTTGTGACGTAAAATCATGATTTTATTAAGGACACGGAAGTGAGTATTGCCCCTTGCCTTTATTACTGCCCACCCTTTTTTCGGTTAATTGTCTATTTATTTCTTTATTGCCTTTTCACTGTGCCTATTATTTTATTAGCAGATTGCTGATACTTTTGTATGCACCTTAAAGTCTTGTGCCTTATCCGCATTCCTCGCAATAACAATTACCTACTTGTTCTCTTTGTTTTTTCCATTCATAGAATAAAAATTACCAACATATACGGCCTGAGATCTGTGGTTGTGTTTTCTTCTCCAGGATAGAGTCTGGGTGTCTACCAAGAACTTCCAGCTAAGGCAACCATGTGGCATGTTGATTCCTAGATTTATTGGTCCTTTTAAGATATTAAGACAAATCAACAAATCAATCTAGTTTCCTTTATGTTGTGCTTGTCTCGAAACATGTGAATACCCAAGACCTATAAGGGTGTGTGTCCTTTTGGAGGATCTGTCCATACAGCTTCACCTGTTCTTATCAAAGTTCAGCCTGAATTTGAGGGTCAGAATTTCCTTGACTTGAAATTTCATGGCAGAGAGCTCAATTACCTTTTCAATGGTAGGCTAGGGTCAAGAACCAGGTTCTTGGAACCAGCTAGCAACATCCAAATTGATATTAAATGATAAGAGCCTTTCATGCAGTCGATCTAGTTAAACCCAGAATTTTCCTGTTGCTTACTGTTCACCAATTTACTAGCATTGTTTGGACAGTTACTATGCAACCGCCTTGCATCTGAGTCTGGGTTAGGCCTAGCTTGGCCCTGTTAACTTTTGGTGCAGCTGTTGATTGTTGAACCTTTATGTGTCCAGGCATTTTGCTACCCTGATATTGGTTATAGATAGTGTATGCTATGTGCATTTTTTCCAGATTTAGCATCTTGGTTTACCTATAGTGTTCTTTAAATGTATCCTGGGACCTTTGGTTCTCTATTGTTGTCGTGGGGGTACCTGAGTATCAAAAGACATTGTTAATACTTTGCAAAGATAAACAATATAGGTGAAGCCAAGTTCTACAGTCTTGTTAACAATCAGCATTGTTACAGTATGTACATTTGACCTGTACATTGGCATTCCCAGCTAACCAGCTTTGCAGAGAACTGGAGCCAACTACAACCAATGTGTCCCCTACATTCTCAGGATAGGTGGGTGTAATAAATAGAAACCTATTTCTAGATATATTGTGTCATTGTGTATACTATATTTCACCATTCTAAAATATTGTTTTCACATTGTAGTTCAGTCTGGGCCTGTGTTGAATATCCATTTCCTTTGGAGGAAATCAGATTATCACTTGACTGTTAAAACTGGCCCTTTGCAAGTGGTAATGAAGATGTTTTGTGGAGCCCCATGGAAATACCTACACACAGAAAGCATGGCAACCTCCCACAGCAGGGGTCCAGAAGCCTTTTAGATGGATTACCAGAATATGAAAAAATATATCATAAGCTATAACTCATCTCTGGTACAGCTCACCTACTAATCATTGTAATAATTGAATTACATATAATGTGGACATTGCAGGAACTCTCCAAATGATTGGGGGGAGGGGAAGAAGAGATGTATTAAGACTTAACTTTTAATTGTCCATTTAAAACTTACATACCAAAAACACCACATAACAAAACATATATGGACTGGGGATAGTGGTAATCTCCTATACCCCAATGCTAATAATATAATTTGGAGGCCATATCTGTAATTGAATTTGGAATGAATTTAGGGGCCACAACACAGTGGGCCTCTTCTATTTTTTTCATCGCAGAAATTCCAAACATCCTACCCCTGACAGACAGCATTCCCACATAATGAGTATCTCCCCTTCTGGGACCCCTACACTGGTCATATTTGGCAACAGAATGATCAGAATGATGAAATATGCATTATTAGAACATGCTGGGCCTCAGATATCAATTAGTGTGGACAAGTTGACATGTTTTATTGATATTTCATGATTGCCAGCTGAGTAAGGTGAGGTGGTGCCTGCCCAGGTAATGAAGGCCTGCCCAAAAGGCTGGGCCAAAAATGGGAGGGAGACCTCTCTCAGGGATTTGTAACCTTTCATTAACACAATTTAGGGATCCAATCAATATTGGGTTGTGTTCCATGTTCTCCTGTCCTCGGAGCCAGAACAGGCTCTTATCACACAATTTGTTATGTAGTAAGAACCTTTCTGGTTTTATCCTTTTATTTCTGTTTTGTGCACACTCTTATTTATTGAAATTTTTGTAACGAAGTACAGTACCCTTTTTAATACATCAAAGCACATCTTTAATAGTTTTACCTTGTAAGCTGAACAAGTCCAGTAGCGTCCATTTTAAGTGTATGAGTGCGGTTTGCATTACCGTGTATTTGCTATAAGTGGGGTTAGTGCCACTGTGAGCCTGCTTGTGATTGGGGCGCTGTGGGGTTTTCTATGAGCCCTTAATTAATTGGTATATTAATTTACATATCATAGATAATGACAGCGTCTTGGCGTGCATTAAAGGCTGTATTGGGGTGTGATTTATGTTTATTCTGCGGCCTGTGTGAAGGGGCGTGAGAGACTGAGTGTGTGAAATAGATCAACTCTTGGCATTCGCACCCAGGTCACATGACAGGATGGCTGGACCCACACCACACGTGGGCTGGACCCACACCATTTATAAAATGATGGTATATGTGATATGCCATTACTGTATAAGATGATAATACTTCTCTAATTATATTGTAGGTAAAAGATTATGACATAGAATCATGGTTAGAAACGACATATGATCGAAGTCAAACCTGATTTATACAGTTAGAATAATCACCTTCACGCTAAAAGAAGCCTTATTCTTTTCTATTATCCAAAATCCAGATTAGATGATATATCGATGTTTCTTCTCCAGTTAACTTGTAATTAGGCTTTACTATAATTAACCATTGTTACATAAATTCCTGCTCCTTTGTTCACAGTAGGAATGTTTACTATGGGTGATAATTATTTTAAATTAGTGTTCTATAAGCAATCTATTTGTATTATCTTATCTCTTTTCTTTTTCGTGTTAAATATATTGTAACATAACTGCATTTAAAGAGTACCTGTCACCACAAAATGCATTGCAATCGGCAAGCGGCGTTTTACAGAGAAGGAAAAGGCGAGCAAATTGATAAATATTTTTTCTGTAAAATGTGTAATTTATACATTTATATATCTCCTCTTTCTGACTTCTGTATTCACATGGGAGGTGTTATAAGTGGTTTATAGCATTCACTGTGTAAGTGTGTATACAAAGACAGCTGTCAGTCACTAATAACACCTCCCTGTAAACAATTAATTCAGAATTAGGAGAGAAGTAAATGTATAAATTACATTACATTTCCCACTAAACTGTCAATCTGCTCCGCTTCTCCTGTTCTATAAGGGAGAAATTTCTGCCACTGAAAGACAGTCTCATTCTCCTGAATGGAGCTTGCAGAAATCCATGTGCTTGCTGCCCCATTCAAATGAATGGAAATGCAGTGTGTGAAGGTACCCTTACATGCTGCCTGCAGATTTCATACATTTTGTAGTGACAGGTCCTCTTTAAAATCGGTCTATCGGCTGGAAGCTAGATGTAATGTTAACAGTAACAGGCCATGATATATTACAGGAAATTAATATACAGCTATTTTTACAAATATGTTATAGAAGATACAGAACAGTTTGTACCCTTAAAATATGAAATAATCAGGAAGAAAAGTCCCATATTTCGTATAATATAAAATATTACTGTTAAATCATATTTATGCTCTGAAAAAAAGTCTTTGTTATATTAGTGTCTAGTTCCAAGGGTAAACCACTCTCTGGAAAGCCATAGCTAAATGTTTTAGCATGGTACATCAATATAAAACCAAAGAAAAACATATACACAATAAATGTTCTAGCATAACAGCAGACTCCTCAAACACAACTACAGTTCTGCTTTTAGATGCATTCAATAGGCAACTGTGATTGCTAATAGTGCAAAGAGCTGCAGAATGTGCAAGAACATCTTCACCTGCAACAAACATTTAATTGCGCTTATAATATTGACCATTCTGTTTGTATGTTATACTGTACATCTTGCATTTATAGAAGTTCATGTAAAAATAAACTGTATTGTTAACTGTACTAGTTTCTCCATGATAGAGAAACCATACAGTATCTGCTTCTTTGTGATCATTGAACAATGGTAGTTCACTAATGGTTGATAGCTTGATTCTCTTCTTGCTCATATTGTAGCAAGATACAGTAAAGCGATTGACTAATAGTGACCCTGATAGACAGATGTTTCACTGGTGGTTGATGCCCTGCTTCTTCTTCATGCTCATTTGTACTCTCTCAACCATGTCCCTTGTGAGTGACTTCCTAGTAATAATGCCTCCTTTTTGGACCAGTGCAATGATAATGCCCTCATATGCCCCTTTAAATGTAAAAATGTCCCATGGGTGCTCCCTAAAAAGTATAAGGATCACTTAGTGCCCTCTAAAAATAATAATGTCATCTTAGTGTCTACTAAAAAGTAATAATGCCACCTGAGTGCCTCCTAAAATGTTATGCCCCTTGTGCATTTCTTACAGAGTAATAATGCCCCTTGTACTGTTTAATAAGTAATGATACTCCTTGTGCCCCTTAAGTAATGATGTATTTAAGTAATAATGCCCCCTGTGCCTCAGTAACCCCTTAGTGACCACTAATACACCTTTTTATTGACGTAAAAAAGGGGTTTTAGCTAAACAGCTTACTTTAACGCATCACTATATGTACCCAAAATGGTGCATTGAAAACTATAACTTGTCCTTCAAAAAATAAGACCTCATACAAGTACATTGATGAAAAAACCTAAAAGTTATAGCTCTTGTAATGTGATTTAAAAATAAATTGTGGTCACTAAGTGGTCAATAAGTAATAATGTCCCCTGTGGCTCCTTAATAAGTAATAATGCCCTGTGCCCCCATAATAATGTCCTTTGTGAACCCTTAAAGGGCATCTGTCAGCAGATTTGTACCTATGAAACTGTCTGACCTATTGTATGTGCACTTGGCAGCAGAAGTCATCTGTGTTGGTCTCATGTTTATATGGTCCCTTTACACGGGGCAATACAGCAACAGATTGTCAGGAAGGAAACCTTCATTCCCGCCAAGTGTCTGCTTGCTGGCGGAGGAGACCTCTGCATTTAGGCCTCTTTCACACGAGTGTCATGTTTGACGCCCGAATAAGAGGCGGGTGCGTTGCGGGAATATGCGCGTTTTTCCCCCGCGGGTGCAAACGTTTGTAATGCGTTTTGCACGCGCGTGAGAAAAAACGCCATGTTTGGTACCCAACCCAAAGCCGGACTTCATCACTGAAGTCCGGTTTCGGGTCTTCTGGAGAATTGATTATTTTCCCTTATAACATGGTTATAAGGGGAAATAATAGCATTCTTAATAAAGAATGCATAGTTAAATGAAGTGGAGGGGGTTAAAAATAATAAAAGTTAACTTACCTTAGCCACTTAATCGCGTAGTCGCAATCTCTCCTCTCTTTCCATGCAGCATCTAAGATCTACAGGACCTGTGATGACGTCACATCACATGGTCCAATCACATGGTCCATCTTACCATGGTGATGGACCATGTGATTGGACCATGTGATGTGATGTCATCACAGGTCCTTTAGATCTTAGATGCTGCAGGAAAATAGAGGAGAGATTGCGACTACGCGATCAAGTGGCTAAGGTAAGTTAACTTTTATTATTTTTAACCCCCTCCACTTCATTTTACTATGCATTCTTTATTAAGAATGCTATTATTTCCCCTTATAACCATGTTAAAAGGGAAAATAATAGAGATTGGGTCCCGTTGCTAAGCAACAATGCAGGAAAATCGCAACGCATCCACACTTGGTTGCGGATGCTTGCGATTTTCCCGCAGCCCCATTCACTTCTATAGGGCCTGCGTTGCGTGAAAAACGCAGAATATAGAACGTGCTGCGATTTTCACGCAACGCAGAAGTGATGCGTGAAAATCACCGCTCATGTGCACAGCCCCATAGAAATGAATGGGTCCGGATTCAGTGCGGGTGCAATGCGTCCTCCTCACGCATTGCACCCGCGCGGAAAACTCGCCCGTGTGAAAGGGGCCTTACAACCAACAATCTCCTCCAAGGTATGAGGAGGAACGATGGCTAATGCCATCTCTCGTCCCTGTAAAGACTCGTCGTTTGCTGGCAGCAGATGCTGTTTACACAGCACGATCTGCTGAGGGCAAATGATCATTTTTGTGACTGCATAAATGATCTATTACCCAATGAATGCACATTTTACTTGTTTATCGGGTAATTGACGGTACATTTACACCACCAGGAGTATTTTAATGAACACTTGTTAGTGATTATCTGCGGAATTCTCTGCCAGTATAAAGGGCTCTTTAGATAATAATTGCCACCAGAAAAAAAATCTAAATAAAACTTGCACTAACTAGTGTTAAGCGAACCCGAACTTTACGATTTTTGGTACCCGAACCCGAACTTTGCCGGAAAAGTTTGGATTTGAGTTCGGTGTTCGGGCATTTAATAAAGCTTCTAAATCACTGAAAAAAAGTGCATGCACCACAAGGATAAGTAACTGACAACACTGGCTAATCCCTCAAGCTGATGTTAAAAGCTGAGACTTTCGCCAATATCTTCCAGTCAGGAACATATCGGAGCCCTTTCATGCACCACGTCAAGGTCTCTCAGCATAGCATGGGGTCCTTTTACTAGACTACCTACTGTGTGTGAACAGGGTCTGAAAGGTGCTGAAATCCAACTCACAGCTCAACTCCCACTTACCTGCACTGTCGGACGACTAAGACAATGGGAGGTAAATGAGGCTGCAAGCCACACCTATAACAGACCATGTGACACAGGCTACCAGATGCAACAGAATTTTACCAGCCATACACAATGGCACATTTAATACATATAAAGCAAAAATCACTGAAATAATTGTGGACTAAATGGGAGGAACTGCTCAAACCCCAAACACTGTTGTAGCAAGCGTGGTGCATGAAGAGACTCCGGAATCACAGCAAGAGTCTCAGCTTTTAACATCAATTTGAGGAATTAGCCATTGTTGTCAGTTGCTTATACTTGTGGTGCACTTTTTTCAGTGATTTATGTATTTATATATTTTCATCCGCACATTGTTTCATTTTGTGTAGCATGTTTTTGTGGCAACAGTGTTAGGGGTTTGAGCAGTTCTTCCCATTTAGGGCCACGTTTATTTCAGTGATTTTTGTTTTATATGTATTGAATGTGCCATTGCGTATGACTGGTAACATTCTGCTGCACCTGGGAGCCTATGTTACATGGTCTGTTATAGGTGTGGCTTGCAGCCTCATTTACCTCCTATTGCATTAGTGGTCCTACAGTGCAGGTAAGTGGAAGTTGGGCTGTGAGCTGGATCTCAGCACCTTTCATACCCTGTTCACACACCATAGGTAGTCTAATGGTAGGACCCCATGCCATGCTGAGAGACCTTGACGTGGTGCATAAATGGGCTCCGATATGTTCCTGACTGGAAGATATTGGCGAAAGTCTCAGCTTGAGGGATTTGCCAGTGTTGTCAGTTGCTCATCCTTGTGGTGCACTTTTTTCAGTGATTTATGTGTTTATATATTTTCATCCGCATATTGTTTCATTTTGTGTAGGATGTTTTTGTGGTGCATGTGGTTCGTGGCAGCATCCTCCATTGTATGCAATTTTTGCTGGGGATAGCCACTTGCTGCGAGACACATTTATTTCAGTGATTTTTATTTAATAAAGCTTGTTGAAAGGCTGCAGGGCAGCCAATCAACAAGCTTTTAAGCTGTGGGCACTTAGAAGCCATCACAGCCATGCCTACTAATGGCATGGCTATGAATGGCCAGTGCATCATGTGACCCAGCCTTTATATAAGCTGGATCACGTGTAGCACCGCCCATCATCTCTGAGTAGTGCAGGGACAGGAAGCAGGCAGCTGAAGTGAGGGAGAGTGTTAGGAATCTCATCTGGCTGTTAATTCTGTGTGTGACCTATAGCGATTTTTTTGTGGGTGCAATACAACATCTTTGTTACCCTGACACAGAAAGATAATTATAAATCTGGCTGTTAATTTTGTGGGTGACCTACAGCGATTATTTTTTGTGGGTACAATGCAAAATCTTTGTACCCCTGAAACACAAATTTAAGTTAACATGACATGTACCCATTTTGGTGTGAAGTACACCTGCACTGCATATATGAAAGGGAAGTTAAAATAGTTAATCCGTCTGTTAGTTCGGTGGGCAACATATACCCATTTATTGTGTGAAGTACACCTGCACTGCATTCGTGACAGTGAAACAAATATAGTTAATCCGTCTGTTAGCTAGGCGACATATACCCCTTTTTTGTGTGAAGACTGCATAGGTGACAGGGAAATAAATATAGTTAATCCGTCTGTTAGTTCAGTGGTTGACATATACCCATTTATTGTGTGAAGTACAACTGCACTGCATACGTGACAGGGAAATAAATAGAGTTAATCTGTCTGTTGGTTAGGTAGGCGACATATATATATTTTTTGTGTGAAGTACACCTGCACTGCATACGTGACAGGGAAATTAATATAGTTAATCTGTCTGTTAGTTCGGTGGGCGACATAATCCATTTTTTGTGTGAAGTACACCTGCACTGCATACATGACAGGGAAATGAATATAGTTAATCTGTATGTTAGTTCAGTGGGTGACCTCAAAGTCTATTAGTAGAGCATCAAATAAGGGACGTGGCCCTGGTCGTGGTACTGCTGGTGTTGGTGGAGCTCCTGTTGCAGGGAGAGGAGGTGGTCGATCTGTGCCAGCTACATGCCCAAATAAAACAGTTTCCTCAGGTGCACGTAGGTGACAGAACGTTCAGCGTTATTTTGTAGGCCCGAATACAGGTGTACGAATAGTGAGGCCAGAACAAGTAGAGGTGGTAGCAGATTGGGTGGCTGACAGTGCTTCCAGTTCCCCCACATTGTCTCTCACCCGGTCCCCTGCAAGTGTGCAAACCTGTTCACAGTGTCATTATGTTGTCAAGAGAATCCAAAATGTACGAAACAAGGTCTCGCGTCTCGGCTAGCTCCAGAAGTTCAAAGAGATCAGTGAGCAGCTCCACGGTCGCCATTGCCTGCTCAAAAGCTGAATCAGCAAAAACCCGCGCAACATATACCGAGCAAGAAAGAGAATTAAAAGTGGAGAAAGCACGTATGGAAATGAAAATGAAAACTCGTATGGAAATGGAGAAAGCACACATGGAAGCAGCTCTGGCTGAACAACAAGCAGCTACAACAAACTAACTGTGGAAAAGAAAGCTGCAGCTGCTGTAGCAAATCAGAGGCATTAGAAGAAGCAGCAAACTTCACAAGTGATAGACTCAGCAGCATGGTTGGGCCTGAACCTGATGATTACGATATCTCGCAACCCACTTCAGATTACGTCATGCAGCATGCGGAGCATGACAACTTAAATTCAAATCCTAGAGCAGCGTCAACCCCTGCTGAAGAACCCCAGCAGACTCCTTTCACACAAGTGACCTCAGTTAACCAAAAACCCTACTTTGCACGAGACAACAGTTTCATACCGGAGTGTGGAGTGTGGAGATAGCAGCATTTAGCACTATGCAGAGAGCCATCCTAACCTCGAGATCCTGGTAAGACTGTTCTTATCTGTATCAAACATCATAGCGATCGCTTTAATTGACTTTGAGCGGGACGCCGCTACCATAAGTGTCGTGGTGGGACGCCATTCAAGACACATACCAAAACTTACTCCACTGGCAACAAGTTTTATTTGTCAATAAGAGAGTATTTTTGACAGCTTTGGTTTTGGATAACCACCCCATTTTTATATCTTTATTTATTGCGAGTTTTTTTATCATGAACTATTGATGCTTATATTCGATATTGTATTTAGGATTGGCTTGTGAATCACTGCATTACAATTCTTCTTAATATACTTAATAAATATTTACTTTTACTTTATGCTCCTTAGTATTAGAGAGTGCCGCACAACCCTCTATCATAATCAAAGATTGATGGGATTTTCAGAAGGAATAGAACAAGATAACCCAGCTAAATTTGTCCAAAACTGGCTAGTTCAGAATTTAAATCTAGAACCAGCATCCTCTCTTTTTTTTTGTAGATCGGCGCACTGGATCCCCTTTAAAAAGCCTCCTCCTGGTTCCCATCCCAGAAGTTTCTTGGTTAAAATGTTATGTTCCAGTGATAGGGACCTCGTGTTACGATCTAAAAGAGAGATTGGCAGGATAGAATCTAATGGTAATCTGATACAAATTTTCCCAGACTTTTTCCGAGAAACGCATATTAAGGCAATGTCATTTCAGGAATGTAAAAAAAGATTTGCTGCCGCCAATATAAAATATTCCATGATGTTCCCGGCAAAGTTACGTGTGGTATACAACAATGCTATTCACTTCTTTATGAATCCTTCAGAGGTTTCTACATGGTGTGAATCGGTCGGCGTTTAGGGAGTGTCAGTTACTCTAGGGTTGGCGGTCGGGTGGTGTGTCGGGAGGGACACGGTGGGTGGAGTAGGTGATGTGGAAGAGGCCATGGGGAATTTTTTCCCTATGGACCAATATGTTTGGGTAGGGGGGGGGGGAGTATGGGACATGGCTGGCATCATGGGGGCTCTATGATAGATTATGCGGGTATAACGGGCACAAATAATAATACTCCAGGCTTGAGTAAGATTCACAAGGTCTTGGCATAGAATGTGAGGGGTCTGGGGTAGAGGAGAAAGAGGACAATTATTTTTGATATTATAGCTAAGCATCTTCCCGCAATTGTAGCAATTCTGGAATCGCATGTGGCCGGGGACTTGATCCCCTATATGAGTAGAAAATGGGCAAAATTGGAATACCACTCATGCCATACGTCCTATTCTAGAGGGGTAAGCGTATTTATTCATAAAGATGTGGATTTGAGTCCAATAAAAGTGAAAATAGATAAGGAAGGTAAATGTGTTTTTGTACGCCACTTGGAATGGTGTGAGGACGATTTTGGCTTTTGTGTACATTTTACCCACCTTTTCTACTCAGGTGTTGATAGATTTAATGGATTTTGTGAATAGAGTAGATACAGTAAGTGTCCATTGCTGCTTGCGGGAGACTTCAATTGTGCGATGATGCCAGAGGTAGATAGGGTTTCGGTCTCCACTGTCCAGCAGAGGAATAGCTCATCTCTATTCTATCTGTGTCAAGAATTTAACTCGGTTGATATCTGGTGTTACTTATATAAAGATAGAAAGGCCTACTCATGTTTCAGCCAAGCGTATAGATCCATGTCAAGGATAGATATGGCCTTCGCAAATAATGAGATGTTACAATATATAACGAAGATGAGATATGAAGTAAATGGAACCTCAGATCACTCACCGGTTTTAATCCTCCTTAGGGATAATAAGCCAGGCTCTCCAACTCGGGCCTTTCGTCTTAACCCTCATTGGCTGGCAGTTATAAATGAAAGGGATTTAATCAATAAGGAGATATGGGAGTTTTGGCAGATTGATAAAGGATTTGCACATATACACTATACTTGGGATGCTCTGAAAGCATACCTGAGAGGGATTTATTATGGTAAAATCAAAAAGAAACGGACCATTTTTTTTCTCTCAGGAAAAAACGCTTATAACGAAAATAGAGGAAACTCAGACGCTTCTGTTTAGACAAAAGACTGATGAGCTGAGGTCCCAATTGAAAGAATTAAATGAACAATACAAGCAACTTTTAGAAAATAAGACCCAACATAAGCTATTGTTTCAGGGGCAGAAGCGTTTTTTAAATCTGGGCGAGCTAGTAAGTTTCTTTCCGCCGTAGTGAGGCATCAAAGGGAGTCCTGTAAAATCAGTAGTATAAAGAGTAGCTCAGGAGAAATAGTAGAAGTTCCTGAGTTAATTAGAGAGGAATTTGTTAAGGCATTTTCTTCTCTGTACCATTCTGTATCCCCTGATGGGGAGGTAAACATTAGAAGCTACTTGGAGTCCTTAGACTTGCCTCGCCTATCGAGGCAAGATAATGTTGGACTGAAGAGCCCAATTCAGCTGAGTGAACTCCAAGCTGTAATTACAGCTAGTAAAACAAACTCGGCCCCCGGTAATGATGGCCTGCCTCTCGAGGTATATAAATATCATGAAACGTCTTTGTCACCGATTCTATTAGAAGTTTTCAATGATTCCATTAGATGTGGATCACTACCCCCTTCGTGCAGAGAGGCGGTAATCACATTAATCCTCAAAAAAGGTAAAGATAAGAACGAGGTGGGTTCATATAGGCTCATCTCACTTCTTAATTCTGATTATAAGATAACAGCCAAAATCTTGGCAAATCGATTGAAGAAGGTTATCGCCTCTCTGATTCATATGGATCAATCAGGGTTTATATCCGGGAAACAGATCCAGGCAAGTTTTTATAGGTTGTTCCTGAATTTGCTTGTTGGAGGAAGAGAGGACTGCTCCATCCTGTCATTAGACACGGAAAAAGCGTTCGACAGGGTGGAGTGGTCCTTTCTTTGGGAGACTATGTCGCAGATGGGCTTGGGTGTAGAATTTATCTCTATGGTACTGATGTTATACAATTCACCTAGGGCGTGTGTGAATATTAATGGGATTAATACCGTATATGTGGAATTACAGTGGGGTACGAGGCAGGGTGGTCCCCTCTCTCCCATGTTATACGCCTTAGCCAAAGAGCCTTTAGCCTGCAAGATGAGAGCAGATCCCAAAATTGTAGGGTTTGGGGTGGCAGGTGAATTAGATAAAATAAGTCTCTATGCAGACGATATGGTGATGTTTTTAAAAGAGGGGTGGAGAGTCATACCCCACATTACACAGGTTATTGTGACATATGGGGATATGGCAGGTCTTCGTATTAATTGGAATAAATCATTGTTGTTACCATTAAAACGGAAGGTCCCAATAAAGATGGGAGCGTTGCGTGTTCTCCTCCCAACCAATTTGTTGGAATATTTGGGTATTTGGGGTATAGTACCATCTCATATATGTTTTGATTAGGGCCTCTCTATAATTGACACTTCCAAAATATTTATATAGGTTGGAAAACATGTTGTTCCATTCTTGATTGTCAATTTCTAGATTCAGGTCTTGTTCCCAATTTTTTAATACTGTGGAAGTTTTCATATTTTGAGTATCCAGTATTTCATTATAGAATGTAGAAATCATTTTTTCCAGAGTGGGCCTTTTCAGGAAGTCATGGTTGCGTATAAGATCTCTAATAATCAGATATTTGTGAAAGTCTTCTTTCTGTGAAGTGTATTTAGACTTTAAATCTAAAAAGGGCAAGAGTGCTCCCTCTGCAAATAGGTCTTGTAGGCTGGTAACACCCTTATCTTTCCATGAGTCTAGAGAGATATTGGAAACGATATCTTGAACTGCGTCGAAATAGAAGTCTGTTAGAGGGTTTGATACCTTTTTCTTTTTCAATCTAATGAACCAGGACCATATTTCATCTGATATATTTATAGTTCCTATTGGAGGTGGGGGAAGAGAGAGCCCCCACATTTTTGAAAGCAACCTGGATCTCAAAGATAACTGGTTGCATAAGTCTTTATCTATTTTGACCCATATTTTGTTTGGATTATCAAACCACCAATGAGACATTTGATCAAGCATTGCAGCATAGTGATAGTTTTGTATGTGGGGTACTCCCAGTCCCCCTTTTTTGCTATTTCTAGTAATTATGTTGAAAGCAGTTCTGGGCTTCCTATTCCCCCAGGTGAATAATTTCAAGGATGAGTTCACAGTGTTATAGTACCTTTGTGGTACCTTAATCGTCAGTGACCTGAAGAGGTAAAGTAATCTCGGCAGGAGAAGCATTTTATAGGCTTCTATCCTGCCTAGCCAAGATATCATATTTTTTGAGAGCTCAGTCATTTCTTTGGATAAATCTATAGCTAATTTAGGAAAGTTCGACTCATAAAGTTTGGACGAAGGATATGTCATCTGTAGTCCGAAATATGGATTTCAGACTGTTGCCAATCCAATGTATATTTTCTTTTGAGTTCAGATAGATGGTTCGGGTTTATGTTAATTGGTAGGGCTTGTGATTTTTCTTGGTTAATTTTATAGTAAGACATTGTGCCAAAGGAGGACGCTAAGTCAAAAAAAGATTTTAAGGAGTTTTGGGGATCTGTGACCGTCAATAGATTGCATTTAAATATCCTGACGCCTCAGATAGGTGCTGGAGAAACTGTGGTAAAAGGGGCACTCTATTACATATCCTATGGGAATGCGAAATAATTAAACCCCTTTGGAAAGAGGTTAAACAAAAACTAGGTAATTTAATGGGATACCAAATAATTATATCACCTCAACTAGCCCTACTTCGTTTAGGACTAAACAATTTCCCTATAGAACACAGATCTATAATAGCACATATGATGGTCACTACAAAATTAGTGATAACTAGGCATTAGAAAACGACCACATTACTGCACATACAAGAGGTGTTGCAGTCTGTAGATACTACTTGCTCTTACGAAAGAGTATTGGCCCGTATCCGGAACAAGATTTCCTCCTTCCAACTTAGATGGATCTGCTGGATTGATAGTCCATACTGTCTCTCCCACATGGAGACTTGAGGAGATGCCTGTTGCCTGATGTTGAGTTTTACTGTTATATGTTATCTATATGTTATTAGATATAACACATATTATTTCGATCTACATGAGATCATTTTTTAGAAAAACATTACCTGCCATTACAGGACCGATGGAGAGATGATATCTTCCAAAAAACAACATTTGATATGATCATTATGGTGATGAGATTTTCTATGTTCAAATAAAAATGTGACAAATGTTTACTTTAATACTTATACCATCAATAAAACAGGTCTTCCGGGTTCTCATTACGTTGAGAAAAATACACGCATGAAACTGATCGGACTTCTAAATTCAAAAATTATCATTATCAATAAAAGATTCCTAGAATATGAGATACCGAGAATGTACTTGTGATAATTCCTATATGATGTTAAACATTGTTTACATATTCATGTACATGCATGTAACTATTGATTGTAAACATTATAAAAATCAATAAAAATATTGTTGAAGGAATATTTGGGTATTAAGATTGGAACGCGGATAGACTCCTTTAATAAGCTTAATCTCCCTCCTCTTTTGGAGAAAAGGTAAAACTCGTGCCTGGGAGAAGCTCCCAATATCTCAGGCCGACAGGATTGCTTTATTAAAATCTGTGATATTGCCATAAGTGCTGTACCCAATAGTTGCGGCTCCTGTTTGGATTGAAGATGCGTTTTTTTGTAAACTTGAGAGGTTAATAAATGAACTGATATCGGGAAGAAAAAAGGTCCGCATTAAACAAAAATATATCTGGTTATCAGAGAAGGACGAAGGTTTAGCTATTCCCTGCTTTCAAGGGGATTTTCTGTGTGCACAACTGCAGAGGTGCTGCGAGCAAAACGTGAATCACTTAGGGAAATTTCTTGCACTATATAAATGCGATAAGTATGAAAATATTTGGGTACATTTAGAATCCGGCCAAATGGGGAATCGAGGGTCAATATGCCCTATCAGAAGTACACTACAAAAAGTGTGGAATAAATCTAAATCATTGTTAAAAGTTAGACACTCTTTTCACTTCACCCCTTTATTGGATAATAAGAATTTAAAGGAATTTTATCAAATAAAAGACTATAGATATTCGGTTAGGAAAGATATCACGAAGGTGGTAGATGTATTGGTTTTGGAGAATTGAAAAAGATGACAGAAATGTGTAATGGGGAAGGCACTGTAATAGACTGGCACAGATACGCACAATTGAAACATGCATATGATTGTACGCAGAATAAGGATTATATGAGTTTACAGGATCACATATTTTTTGATTACTGCCTTTGTGCAGACATAAGGCCCAAAAATAAACTATCCCAGATATATACTAGTTTTAGGAAGGCCCTTGCAGAAATACCTCTTCTAAAATGCATCAGCAGATGGCAACAGGACCTAGATACTGTTACGATCAGTAGGACAGAGATCTTCAAAAATATACGGAAGGTTTCACCAATCACCATCCATGAACCATAGATTGATCCAATTTAAAATTGTACATCGAATATACTATACACCCAGACTATTGGGGAAATTTGGAGGGAAAAGGAGTTTTGAGCCGAAATATTGGAAATGTGGAAGTTTGGAGGCTGATTTTGTGCATTTGATTTGGCAATGTAACCGGATTACTAGATTTTGGTCGGAGGTGTTTCATGTCATTTTAGGGTCTGTAGACTCTGATTGGATCCCAGATTTTAGGTTCGCAATTTTAGGAGTAGTAAGAAATGATGATTTTTGTCGATGAATTATGTATATTGTCATTCAGATATAAAACTGAGGTGTGGTCCATTTAGGCCCTAATTGGGTCTGGATGTACAATCTATGTTTTTTATATGTCAATATGAAAATTTTATTAATAAAAAATTAAAGCCTTAAAAAAATAATAATAATTCCTGGTCCTTTGAAATGCTGTAATTCTGTCTGGTGGAGATGGATGGAGACTTTAAAAAAACTTATAACAGTGGCTGTCCCCCAGTACGTGGTTCCCATCCGCCACTACTTTTCTAGGTGAGTCATCCCTTCCCTGCACAACCAAGTGGCGGACTGCGCAACGCCATCTGTGGCAAGGTCCACATAACCATCAATACGTGGACCGGTAAGCACGGGCAGGGAAGTTATTTCTCCCTAACAGCACACTGGGTAAATGTAGTGGTGGCTGGGCATGAGGCGGATAGCAGTTTGGCGCATGTCCTTCTGCCCCCGAGGATTGCAGGGCATTTCTATTTGCCTCCTGTTGCCTCCTCCTCCTACTCCGCTTCCTCCTCCTCTGCCACCTCCTCATCCATTCAGCGTAACATCTTCACAACCAACTTCAGCACAGCCAGGGGGAAACGACAGCAGGCTGTTCTGAAACTCATCTGTTTGGGGGACAAACCCCAAACCGCACAGGAGCTGTAGACGGGCATGGAACTACAGACCGATGAGTGGTTGGTGTCACTGAGCCTCGAGCCCGGCCTGATGGTGTGCGATAATGGGCGAAATCTCATAGCAGCTCTGGGCCTATCCGGTTTCACACACATCCCCTGCCTGGCGCATGTGTTGAATTTGGAGGTGCAGAAATTCCTGAACACCTGACAGTGAAAATCAATTCAGTTAATCCAGCTTTTAGATTCTGGTGGGACAAATTCACTTTTATTGGCGCTCAAGGACCCCTGAGGCCTGAGCCGCAGATGTGACAGGCAACTAGTTTCATTAAATTTGTCGGTTAGATTGTTGGGTAACATTTCCACGGTTATCAGGACTTTTTAT
Source organism: Bufotes viridis (assembly GCA_033119425.1). NCBI lineage: Eukaryota > Metazoa > Chordata > Amphibia > Anura > Bufonidae > Bufotes > Bufotes viridis. The sequence continues at coordinate 94,694,099 of CM065590.1, forward strand.
TATAAATCGTAACAAAAACTATACACAGAACATTTCAAAAAAGGAAAATTAAGCCGACCAGACTCCCATCCTACACCCCCCCCCTTTCACTCAAACCACTCATTAATGCCCATTCACAAACCATTTACAAATATACTTATAAACATATTTAAAGGATAACTGGCACATTTAGACCCAAATTTCAGTTTTCATATATGTAGTTACTAATATGATAATATACCTGAATCAATAACTATTAGACTTACTTACCCCTTATTTAATAAGATTCAGCCCTTAGCAACCAGTCTGCATAAAACTACAACTTCATTATTCTGTTAAGATGGCCGCCCTCAGCCCTGAGGCTAATCCATAGGACACCTGCAGTGAAGTTAGTGAAGACCAGCTCTGTATAAGGGGGTCTTGCAGTGAAGTTCCCAGGTCTGGCTGAAGCCTGTAGTCCTTCTACAAGCTCTCCTCCTATCAGATAAGGCTGTCATTTATACACTGAGCAGCCGGCATATGTAGATTCTCCAGAACTGCTAAGGGAGTGTCTGCCAAGCACAGGCATGTGGAGAAGTTCACACACACAGCCCAGCACTGTTATCTCCTGTCAGGAAGAACCTGGCTTTTTATACATTCCCTTACAATGTTGACTCACTATCAGTTCCCAGTGCACGCAGCGTGCTCTGTCCTCTATCTGGTAGACGGAAGGAGCATAGCAACCTGATTTTATCTCAGGTAACAATAGCCAATACTGGGGACTTTTAGGTGGCTTTTAGGGGTTATTTATTAAACAATCAGAAATTAAAACAGGGCCAACAAGGTAATATTGATCACCAAAATCCAATAGTAAAAAAAAAAAAAATTTGACAGTTATACTTTAAATAACTATAAATCAGATAAACAAACAAAACTATATACATGCCTTACCCTTAACTTATAAGGCCAGTCATATACAAGTGGCTCGGAGGGTGGGTTCCTGCACCAACATAGGCCAGGTACACAATTGTCCAGCCAGAGCACAGTTCTGGAGGAGTAGGAGGAGGAGGATTAGAAGAAACCGCGTTCTCAGCAGGGTGGCACCCAAAGCTGCTCACGGCCATCACTTGAGCGTGGCTGGGGGGATACAGAGGACACAGATGATACACCTCCCACAGAGGACAGCTTGTCGTTGCCTCTGGGCAGCCTGGCACACATGAGCGGCTACATGCTGCAGTGCCTGCGCAACGACTGCCGAGTTGTCCACATTCTAACTTGTGCAGATTACATGGTGGCCACCCGACTGGATCCCTGTTACAAGGACAATGTGCTGTCCTTAATTCCGTCACTGAAGGGTGATCGGAATTAGCCAATGCTGGTAGACGTGCTGCTGATGGCATTCACACCTGACACCGGGGGCTCAGTGACAGCACAAGGCTAATGCAGAGGAGGAAGAGGAAGAAGTCACCAACGCAGCTGGGTCACCGCCCGCACCTCAGAAGGCAGGGTTAGCATGGCCAACATGTGGAAAAGCTTTGTCACCACGCCACAACAACCATAACCACCAGCAGATATGGAACGTGTTAGCAAGAGGCAGCATTTCCACAAAATGGTGGAATAGTATCTGTGCGCACGCCTACACGTACTGACTGATGGGCTTGCCCAGGGTCGTAGCTACAGGGGAAGCAGGGAAAGCGGCTGATTTGGGGGCCTGACCAGGAAGGAGCCCACCTAGGAGGAGGAGGACTACTTTGTCAGGGTCCCCTCAACAGTATTATACAATGAAATTATATATGGAGATGTCGCGAACATAAAATGATTTGTTCGCGAACACCGAATGCGAGCTTCCGCGAATGATAGCGAACGGGCGAACCACCATAGACTTCAATAGGCAGGCGAATTTTAAAAACCCACAGGGACTCTTTCTGGCCGCAATGGTGATGGAAAAGTTGTTTCAAGGGGACTAACACCTGGACTGTGGCATGCCAGAGGGGGAATCATGGCAAAACTCCCACGGAAAATTACATAGTTGATGCAGAGTCGGGTTTTAATCCATAAAGGGCATAAATCACCTAACATTCCGAAATTGTTTGGAATAACATGCTTTAAAACATCCAGTGTGTGTATACGATCAGGTATGATGTTGTATCGATCAAGTAGTGTAAGGGTTACGCCCGCTTCACAGTGACAGACCAAACTCTGACAGACCAAACTCCCCGTTTAACGCACGGCAAACAACCACAGACAGTCCATTTGCAAAAACGCAAACTCCCCATTTGCACAAGGTTGGATACCAAGCTAGCCATGTCCCGTTCCTTGTCCTCAATGACGTCATTAAACGTCTCTTCCTCCACCCAGCCACGTACAACACCAAAGGTCCCCGAAAGGTGACAACAAGCCCCCTGGGACGCCTGCTGTGGTTGGTCTTCCACCTCCTCAAAGCCACCTTCCTCCTCTTACTCCTCTTCTTCAGACTCCTCTCTCTGCGTTGCCGCAGGTCCAGCAGTCGACGACGACAAGGCTGCTTCTGGTGGTGATGGTGACCACAACTATTCCTCTTCATGCTCATCTACGACCTGATCCAGTACTCTTTGCAGGGCACGCTCCAGAAAAAACACATATGGGATGAGGTCGATGATGTTGCCTTGGGTTTGACTGACCAGGTTTGTCACCTCCGCAAAAGGACGCATGAGCCTACAGCCATTGTGCATGAGCAATCAGTAACGCGGCCAAAAAATACCCAGCTCCGCAGAGGCTGTCTTCTTTTTTTTAAATTAAAAAAATCTGTTCTTACCAGTTTAATCTCTGTTTTGTCCCCTATCAGGGGCCGGTGTATGGAAAAGATTTTAGGAACCGGGAGATGGAAAAAGATGGTTGGTTGGTCCTCTTCCTTCCAATTTGGGGCACTGCGCGTGTGCCGTGCATTGTACTGTGCCACCCTGTATGAGTGGTGTGTTAAGTAGTACTATTCCTATCAGTTTAATCCCTGTTACGTCCCCTATCAGGGGACGTGTATTGAATAGATTTTAGACAATCGTAAAGAGTTGTCAATAGTTGACACACTCATGACATAAATTTTATTCCTCTATGCTTCAATCTTGATGTAGTGCTCGTGCGCATGTTTGAGAGATTCCAGGCAATGGCGATTTTTCAAAGCCTATGGTCGTGCTGAGGTAGTTCAGTGACAGTTAAGTGACCCAGAAAACAATGATTCTGCAGTGTGGGCCCATTGTTGGCCTAGTAGGCTTCAATGATCACCTTAGATGATCACAAAGAAAATATAATGTTTTTTCTATGAAAAATTATCCAGCCCATCGCTTTTGGTCTGTTCACAATGAAGCAACGACCTTATCATGTGGGGTGTGCCAACATTGCCAACACACTCATAGCGGTGATCGCTTCATTGTGATACGCAAGCCCCTTCACCACAACAATGTAATGATCACGAAGGGGAATTGACACATGTATGTGCCTTTTTCTTGTTTTGTTTTTGCAGCCACAGTGCAGCACCAGAAGCCAGAAAAATTAGGCATGTACACATGCCTGAAAAATCTGGTATTGTTGCAGCCGCTGCTGTAGCAGCATCCAGAAAAATTGATGTTTTCCAGGCAGAAAGTGTAGTAAAACATTGCGGCTTGAACCCTAGTTGATGGCGGAGAAGTCACGCAAGTCATCCGGCATGCAGAGATTAAATACAGCAGCGTGGGGACCATTTTTAGCCCAAGGCATCTCATCAGGCCTTTTTTAGTCAAATGTATCCCCCACTGTCAGTCCCTTATTCATCTTAATAAAGGTGAGGTAATCTAGACTTATTTGACCTAGGTGACTTCTCTTGTCAGTGACAATACCTCCTGCTGCGCTGAAGGTCCTTTCTAACAGGACACTTGAAGCGGGGCAGGCCAGAAGCTCTATCGCAAATTGTGATAGCTCAGGCCACAGGTCAAGCCTGCACACCCAGTAGTCAAAGGGTTCATCACTCCTCAGAGTGTCGATACCTGCAGTTAAGGCGAGGTAGTCTGCTACCTGTCGGTCGAATTCTTTGAGGGTGAACCCCGAAGGGCTGTGGCGATGCGAAGGACTTAAAAAGCTCTGCATGTCCTCCATCAACAACACGTCTGTAAAGCGTCTTGTCGGAGTGGTCATGGTAGGAGGAGGATTACTTTCACCTCTTCCCCTGTTAGATTCCCGTTGTGCTCTGACATCACCCTTATACGCTGTGTAAAGCATACTTTTTAACTTGTTTTGGAACTGCTGCATCCTTTCCGACTTCCGGTAATTCGGTAACATTTCAGCCACTTTCTGCTTATACCGGGGGTCTAGTAGCGTGGCCACCCAGTACAGGTCGTTCTCCTTCAGCCTTTTTATACGAGGGTCCCTCAACAGGCATGACAGCATGAAAGACCCCATTTGCACAAGGTTGGATGCCGAGCTACGCATCTCTCGTTCCTCATCCTCACTGATCTCATTGAAGGTCTGTTCTTCCCCCCAGCCACGTACAACACCACGGGTCCCAGATAGCTGACAACAACAAGCACCCTGGGATGCCTGCTGTGGTTGGTCTTCCTCCTCCTCAAAGCCACATTCCTCCTCTGACTCTTCTTCCTCAGACTCCTCTTCCAGCATTGCCGCAGGTCCGGCAAGCGATGATGACAAGACTGTTTCTGGTGGTGATGGTGACCACAACTCTTCCTCTTCACGCTCATCCACAGCCTGATCCAGCACTCTTCGCAGGGCACGCTCCAGAAAGAAAACAAATGGGATGAGGTCGCTGATGGTGCTTTCGGTGTGACTGACTAGGTTTGTCACTTCCTCAAAAGGATGCACGGCACTTGTGTCAACTTGCCCAAATTCAATGCCGCCAACAGATTGCTTCCGTTGTCACACACCACTTTGCTGATCTCCAGTTAGTGCAGGGTCAGCCACTGATCCACCTGTGCGTTCAGGGCGGACAGGAGTGCTGGTCCGGTGTGACTCTCTGCTTTCAGGTAAGTCAACCCCAAGACGGCGTGACACTGTCGTATCCGGGATGTGGAATAGCCCCTGGGGAGCTGGGGGGGGGCGCAGTTGATGTGGAGCAAGACGCAGCAGCAGAAGAGGACTCAGCCAAGGAGGTTAGCGAAGAGGATGGAGTAGGAGGAGTAGAGGATGGTGCGTCAAGGTTCCGAGCGGAAGCTGTAGAAGATTGGGTGTACTGTGTAAGCCAGTCAACTATGTCCTCAGAATTTTTTTCGAGTTCATGGTATGTGGCCTCTGAACACTGGGCATTATTCTAGGGCCAAAGGAAATCACAACACCACGACGTCTCCTACGAGGTGGCCTGCCTCTACCTGTCATTTTTTGGGGGATTAGTGGTACTATGCGTGCAAGGTACTGTGCCGCCCGATATGAATGGTGGGCACTGGCACTGGGCACAATACAGTCTGTGGGCCTGACACACACTGGCAACTGAAATTATATTAAAGGGTAAAAATTAAATGACTTTTTTATCTGCAAGTACTGTGCCACCTGATATGAGTTGTGGGCACTGGCAGTTGGCAAAGTACAGTCTGTGTGGGCCTGACACACACTGGCAGTGGCAGGCAACTGAAAATATATTAAAGGGTAAAAATTAAATTACTTTATTATCTGCAAGGTACTGTACAACCCGATATGAGTGGTGGGCACTGGCAGTTGGCACAGTACAGTCTGTGTGGGCCTGACACACACTGGCAGGCAACTGAAATTATATTAAAGGTTAAAAATTAAATGACTACCTTAAACTACAGTACTTCCAGCAGAACGTTATGCAACAACACGATGTTGTCCACAACTACCGCCCTACAAAATGAAAGCTACAACCTTTGCTTCAACTTAAAGGGACACCCTTCACGTTAGAACGGTAATACACAGACTTCTCTAAGCCGGAAACCCCTATAAGGTATAGTGATACACCACACAATCAACATTACAACATCACACCCGGTAGTATTGGCGCTAACCAGACCGCCATGGACTTTGCTAAGTTCTTTGCTAAAGCGGAGTGGTTACCAAGGGACTTATAAAGTTCACCGATCAGGCCGAGAACTAAGGGCATGGGGAGCCTCCTCCCAAAACGCCATAAGAGACTTAGATCTTTCCTATGGTGAGGAGTTAGATCTCTTGGTGAAGTGGCTTGGAAGCAAGTCTGCTGTACACGCCAAAAGAATCAGAGACATTATCATAAACTATCCCGGCAAAAGCCTAAAGATGGTGTGGGAAAGACTTGATGAGTGTTATGGGTCAATAGAAGCAATAGAAAATGCTTTATTTAAGAGAATTGATACTTTTCCTTAAATATTAGGTAGGGTTTACAAGACGCTTAGGGAACTCAGTGATTTGTTGAGGTGCAGGTTGCTCAGGCAGAAGGAGACCTGCCAGGACTAGTATTCCTAGACACCGCCAGAGGTGTCAATGCAATTATCCAAAAACTCCCTTATAATCTACAGAAGTGGATCACGCATGGTTCTTATTATAAACAGGTTCATAATGTACCATTTCACCCCTTGTTGGTGTTTGTAGACTTTGTTACTCAACAGGCGAGGATTAGAAATGATCCCAGTTTTGACTTTACATTGTCATGTTCCACTACCCCTGGTGTCAAACCTCATAAAACACCAGTGGCAGTCCACAAAACTAACCTTGCCTCCACAGGTTCTCCCTACAGGCCGTTTAAGTCTTCTCAGGAAGAGAACAAACACAAAGATTTTACCAACGAATGCCCCCTGCTCAAGAAACCACATTCTCTGCTAAAATGCAGAGCCTTCAGGGAGAAGTTTTTAGAGGATCGCAAAGATTTCTTTAAAGAAAACAACATCTGCTTCAGGTGTTGTGCTACAACATCGCACTTCGCCAGGAACTGTAAGGTCAGTGTGACATGCACAGAATGTGGTAGCACAGAACACAACACGGCTTTACACCCTGGACCACCCTCTCAGGTATCATCGCAAGCAGAGGAACATGACGGAAACAGATAGACACATAGATACCCAAGTAGTCACTTTTCAGTGTACAGAGAGCTGTAAAGGACTTGCAGGAGGGAAGTCCTGCTCAAAAATCAGCCTCGTCAGAGTTTATCTGGTCAGTCACCGACATAAGACGATCAAGGTTTGTGCTCGGATCGGCTCGTGGAGAGCAGTTACCCCACCTAACCCTACTCCCCCCACCCCTACCTAAAGAGCAGCAGGGTTATGCCGGAACTGCTGTCGAAGGGGTAGCCTAAAGGGGGCTACACCAATAAGGAGTACCTGAGAAGAGGGGTGGCTACCTGGGAGGGCTGAAGCGCTCAAACCGACGAGTGGGTGCAGGAGAGGCCGGCATAAATAGGGCATGCCCCGCCTCCCCTCTCACAAACCCAGCAACCTTAATTGCCTACAATTGTGCTCGGATCGGCTCGTGGAGAGCAGTTACCCTACCTAACCCTACTCCCCAGCCCCTACCTAAAGAGCAGCAGGGTTATGCCGAAACTGCTGTCGAAGGGGTAGCCTAAAGGGGCCAAAATACCAAGCATAGAGTTATAAAGGCTTTATTCAACACAACACTACAAAACCAAATCTCTAAAGGCCAGTGACATTTCACATTGGGGATCAGGAATGTAACGCATGTAGCAGGAGGAACTCCAGCATCCCAAACGTTTAATAACATGTACCAGCACCTTATGCATGGAGGCAGCAGCCGCTGCGCCTATGCGGAAGGAGTGCCCCGTGATTGACAGAGGATCAATTCCTGAACCGGCGAACAATATACGCATGAACCTGAGAAAAGAGGTAATAGCTAACGGAGCTGCCCCTAGCTTGAGTAACGGGGCGTCTGCCGGCTCGGACCCGACCATGAGCAACCATGTGTCCAGCACCCGTACCGGACACCACCTATTGGCCGAGGGGAAGTACCTGACCTCTACCGATTCCCCCGGCCGAGACATCTTGGACGAGGCCAAAGTGAGAACATACGTAGAGCCGTGCCAGCGGAGCTGGTCCTTGAGCAGGAATTTCGCAGGTGTATTGGCGCCCGTAAGCTCGTCTGGCCTGAGGAACCCATAGAAGGCCAGGTACACAGCTGTCTCTAACAGAGCACTAACCTGTGGTCCAAAAGGCTTACCCTGTAGTTTGTCCGCTACGGACCTAAACATGCAACCAGTGAACAGCTGCCGAGTACGCCCTCTCTTAATGGCCAACTTCCTTAAACCCTTCAATGTCGCCCTGATAGGGTGGGTAGAGAAGAGCGACGGTAGGTCTGTAAAACAGCATGTACCAATGATGTTAAATCCCTGCCAGGTACAGCTTGATGGTGCTGTAGGCCAGATTCAATTGAGAGTGGCAAAAACCGACAAACCCCAATAGGTGAGTGATAGGCCCCTGCCCCATGGCTGGGTAGGTGTTCTTATAATTAAGGAAGAGGCGCCAAGCCGGCTTGTAGGCCCTCAGGGTATTAGCAGAGAGGGACTTGGCCATCAGTCTCCTAGCTACGGCAAGATGGGAGGCTAGTCCAACCGCAACTGGGACTGGTGCGGAGTCGGTGTTGGCAACCGATCTGCCCCCGGACAAACCTGAAAGAAAAGTTGAAAATTAAGACGGGAGAGCGCATCTGCTGCAACATTACTGTGACCACTAACGTGTTTACAAACAAAACGAAAATTATGCATCAGGGACAGCCAAACGAACCTCCTAACAAACGACATCACCTGTGTGGAACTAGACCTGCCTTTCATGATGTTGTCCACGACTGCCGCATTGTCAGTCAGGAACAGCACCGTACGGTTCTTCCACTGCTTACCCCATGCTACCGCTGCCCCTACAATAGGATATACCTCAAACAAGGAGGAACATGAGAAAAACCCCGGAATTGCTGCAACCTCTGGTGGCCAGGGATTAGCAAACCAATGATCGCCGTACAGAGCGGCGAAGCCGACCCACGACGAGGCATCGGTGTGTACTACCGGAGACTGGTCCGAGATCACCAGAACAAAGAGTGACACTCCGTTCCACTCAGTTAAAAATCTATCCCACATGAACAGATCTGCCATGGCCTCCGGCCCGAGAGTCACCATGTCGTTCTGCGTGCGGGCCTGTGGGAGTAACGCTAGGAGCCTCGAAATAAAGGACCTACCCTGGGGAAAGATGCGCATAGCAAAGTTGAGCATGCCTAAGAGGGACTGAAGATCCGCTCTGGTCGCCACCCTCACTCGAGCCAACCTATGGACCACCTGTCTAACCCTGTCTAATTTATCTGGAGGGAGACTGGCTTGCATGCGCACTGTGTCCAGCTGAATACCCAGGAACGTGATGGCGGTAGCAGGGCCTTCAACCTTGTGAGAAGCTATCGGTACACTCAGGTCTGAAAACACCGTACGCAAGCGCTGTAGGTCCTGGGGTTGCTGCGCCGGGGGTTCAATGAGAAGGAAGTCATCCAGGTAATGTGTGACATGGCTGACCTGAAAGACATCTGACAGCACCCAATGCAAGGTGGTCGCCAACTGGTCAAAGAGCCACGGGCTCGATTTGGACCCGAAAGTCAGTTTGTTGGCAAAATAGTACTGTTCCTGCCACTTGATGCCATGCCACTGCCACAGGTCCGGCTGGATGGGGAGCAATTTGAAGGCGTCTGTGATATCTGCCTTAGACAACCAGGCGCCTCTGCCGAACCTCAGTATAACCTGAATAGCCTCATCAATGTAGGCGTACCTCATAGAGAACTCGTCTGAGGGAATCAGCGAATTCAAGCTAGGAACGGGTAAGGAGTGCAGGGCCGACAAGTCATAAATCATCCTCTTTTTATTTGAAAACTTGCCAGTCACCACCCCTACCGGGTTAACCCTCCAACAATCAAATGAGGGCTGTGCCACAGGGCCGACCAAATATCCTTTGTCCAGCTTCAGCTGGATCAACTGCGTGACTGTTTCAGGTTCTCTAATTGCCGATAACAAGTTCCTACACTCATGCGGGGTTTGAGGAAGCGCGAGCAAACCTGTGTGAAAGCCGAAGCGTAGGCCGTTGAGCACGAACTGTACCCAGGCTGAATCTGGATGACCGGCTAGAAAACAGGCGAGGAAATCCACATTGACCACGCTTAGTCATGCGTGACTAGTACCTTTCTGTGTGCAGGCAGCGCGGGGGTGGGCTCTGACACACAGCGTACACAAATGAGGCGACCTACATTGATTGTAGTGGCAGACTGCGTAGTTGAAATTATTGCACAACGGAGACTTGCCAAGATATTTCACAGGCCGGCCCAATTTGTCAATGGCCGCGAGAACTCTACTAGCCGGCTGGGCCGGGGAAGCGCTAGCTACAGAAGGCGCTGGTGCGCTACTACTCTCAGAACACCAGCCGGCCGTATGGTGTTCTGGAGCCGCAACCTGAGCAAGTGGGAAACCTAAGCCCCACAAAGTGAAGGCAAAACAACTTCGTATCAACCTGCGACCAATCCACAGAATGGTTGCACTGGGTAAGGGTGGCTGCCGCCTTGGCCGAAAAAGAGCGGTGGTAGTCGTGGAATGCAGTGCCCCCGTATTTGTACCCTAAATCAACCACCTTAAAGAGATACAAATCTAATTCTTCCCTTCTGAGGGGGTTAACGTTGCACAGCACATCTCGATAGAGGCTGAAGGCCAACACGAATTCAGCAATATTCAGCTTCTTATTCAACCTGACGTCCCTGGACTTAAGGACAACAGAGACCTCTCCACATGAAATAGTCTTGTTGTCCGGGGCTTCGTGAGCAGCCACGAGAAGAGACGCCAGATTGATGTCCTTGCCCTCCAAAATGTCCTGTCGGATATTAGCGGGCACGAAATGGGATGGTGCTATTGTGGTAGAAAGACCGGACCCACCCTGAGCACAGGAGGCAGATGAGCCGACGAGTGACGAAACCTACACCTCAGTGCGAAGTACTGCAGGCCCATCCTCGATAGTCCCCAGTCTAGCCTGCATGTCCGCCATGGACGACCCCATGGTGTTGACAGCCGCATGTAGCTGATTGAGCGATGTGAGGATGGCGGTAAGGGAAACCTCATCCTGACCAGGAGCCGCCGGGTGTGATGAAAGAAGGTGGTAGAGTTCTGAAATTCCCCTCCTAGATAATTCCGCCGTCAGTTTGGGGACGGTCCACAACCTAATTGGTAACTCTGAAAGCCGCTCAGACTGCTGCTTCCCGCTGTCTCGGGAGGACGAGGAACCTTCTGGAAGAAACGCCTGCGACATCTCCCTACTAAAAGAAAGTACAAGCCCCCGTGACTACACCAACACCTACAACAACCACCGGCCTCCTCAGCCTCAAACATGCACCATGAAGGAGCCACTGCCCCTGTGTCTAACGGCACGGGCGCCTACGGTCGTATCCACAAGGCTGCCAGGTCAGTCGGCCTGGCCGGTTACCGTCTCGGAAGTGGCTAAGTGTTTAAAGAGGACTTGGTACCGCTGGCCTACGGTCGTGCCTGCGTAAGGTGGCGGAGTGCTGATGCAGCGGCTACCAGTGTCGCCGAGGGTGCCGCTTAGATAGGTACCTGCTGGCAGACTGTGGGCGTGGCAGGACAAACATGACCTTGTGACTGATTTAACATGAAGAACCCTGGCCGACTAGTGTGTATGGATGTGACGAGACTCGACGACTCTATGGATGTGACTGACAAGTGTATGCAGATGTGAAGGGAGGCCAACCGAGTGTGCGGCCGTAACGGAGTATTGCCTGCAGTCGTGGCAGGGCTGCGCAACGGTCCGCCGTCGTGACAGACTAATGCCTGCAGTCGTGGCAGGGCTTCGTAATCGGTCTGTATTCGTGACAGACTAATGCTTGCAGTCGTGGCAGGGCTTCGTAACGGGTCTGTGGTTGGGACAGACTAATGCCTGCAGTCGTGGCAGGGCTTTATAACGAGTCTGTAGTCATGACAGACTGATGCCTGCAGTCGTGGCAGGGCTTTATAACGAGTCTGTAGTCGTGACAGACTAATGCCTGCAGTCGTGGCAGGGCTTTATAACGAGTCTGTAGTCGTGACAGACTAATGCCTGCAGTCTGGCAGGGCTTTATATCGAGTCTGTAGACGTGACAGACCTGGCAGTACCTAACTAGAGTAAAACCCCCCCCAAAAAATATATATTTTTAATAATATTTTTTTTTTCTCCCTTCTTTTTTTTTTTCCTAGTACCTACCCACCCGACACCCACCAGTGGTCACGACAGTAGGCGCCCCCAACACGGGACTGAAAATGGGACTGTGTGTCCATATGACCCGACCTTGATCGCAAACTCCCGTGCCAACCCCACGTACACTAAGGGAGGCTACAAGGGAGGCACGTATTAGTCGCAGCTAACTCACCTGGTGGCCATGTCAGCAATTTAGCCCGGCAGTGTCCCAGCACGGAAGCTGGCCAAACTGCAGACCTAAACAATTAACAGAGAAACGGTGAGCAACGTACCATCGGTGTGGCCCCTAACCTAAGTGGCGCTCCTCAGAACTCCAACCTACGTCGCGCCATGGGAGTAACGTGCCCACGGAACGGCTCGTCTCAAGCCCCGACGCCACTTAAGGACACGGATGCTACACGCGCACCCTAAGTATCCGATGTGGCAAAATACTTGGAGATTTACTAAGAAATCTATCTACCCCTTTTATTTTAATTATTATCATAATTTTTTATTTCATTTGTTTCTCTTCTTTTTTTTTTTCTTTCAAATCCCGCCCCCCCCCTTTTTTTTTTTTTTTCCATGCTCTTCCTTGAATTATACCCCCATAACTTTATACAACTAATTGTGCTACACGAGGCACCACGAGACCGATGCAATTCCGAGAGCGGCCGGTAGGTGGCGATCATGATCCAAGCGCCACCAACCGCTGCTCGTGTCATTTCGTCGGAGGCCGCAGACCAGAGCCGACGCATGGGGAGCTGACAGGCGCGCTGGAGGGGCGGCGAGGTGCCAGTGAGGGCCGGATCACGCGTGAGCCGACTACAGGATACAGGAGGTGAGAGGGTAGGCGACATATAGCGTGTAGGGCAGCCCAGACGAGCCGGACCGCCGCAGCCTAAAGCCCGGGAGGAGGGAGAGAGCCGCTGCAGCGTCGGTCGGAACATAGCATGGTCAGCGAGGCCAGCGCTGGCCAGACCTGTTTGTCAAAACAAAATAAAAAAATAAATAAATAAAAATAAATACACTGCGGCTGAGCCGTAGCGCCGGCAAACCAGTGGTGCACATAATAGCACTGCGTGTACCGGGGCAGTCATGCATTCGCACGTACCTATGTCGAGACGAAAAAAGGCTTAGTGCGCGAACCTGCCTCAACCTCCCAACTCTCTGAGGTAACGATCCGCACGAGTCGATCTGAAGCGCTCAAACCGACGAGTGGGAGCAGGAGAGGCCGGCATAAATAGGGCATGCCCCGCCTCCCCTCTCACAAACCCGGCAACCTTAATTGCCTACACATATGCAATCTTAGATCAAAGCAACAGGTCTTTAGCTAAATCCACCTTCTTTAACATAGTAGGGCCAGGTTCTCCCTACTCCTTAAGTACATGTGCTGGTATCGTTGAGACGGCGGGGAGTAAGGTAACTGGATACAAAGTAGAGTCCATAGATGGTAAGGTGCGAAAAAGACATATCCAAATTTTCGCAATACATGCAGCGTACTGGAGTCTGACACAACCTGTTAACACTTGGTAGGAAAGGGAGTACAAACCGTGAATCGATTAATGCGAATATTCAAGTGACGAACATTCGCAGGACAGTTTTTACCTATTAAGTCTTTACTCTGACAGGAATAGTAGAGATTGTTATAGAAAGCAATTAAGGTTGGGGGAATTATGTCTGAATCTTTTATTTTCAATACAGTTTCCCTATCACTATCCATCTTAAGAGCGAATATTCGTAATTGCGAATATGGGGTCATGTATTCAACATATTTGTGAAATCTCGAAATCAAGATATCCGAGATTAAAATTCACTTTGCGAATATTCGCGCTCAACACTATCCGTCTGCTGTGGGACTTAAAAGCAGACACATTCACCTTCCAAATCAGCAAGGAAGAAAGCCCTTCACACGCACAGAAGTCCTGTCCACCATAAACAGCTTATATGATCCTCTGGGATTCATAGCGCCTGTTACCCAAGGTAAATTGATGCTAAGAGACTTCCCCACAGAGACGTCTGACTGGGATGTTTTGCTTCCTATGGAGAAAAATGACCTGTGGACAGGATGAAAGAAGTCTCTTGAAGCTTTAACCAGCCTTTATATAGCACGACCATATGCTTCCATGCTATCTACTGAAGTCAAGATCCAAAGAATATACATCGTCTGCGATGCTTCAGTCAAAGCAATTGCTGCTGTAGCATACTTAAAGACCATTCACGTCAAAGAACAATGATATATAAGATTTGTCATGAGACAGACAAAACTGGCGCCACTCTACGAACACATGATTCTTAGACTGGAGATCTGCGCTGCTGTGCTTGCAGTGGAGTTGGCTGAACTTATAACTTCAGGAATAAACCTAGAAATTGAAGAAGTCAGGTTTTATACGGACAGCAAGGTAGTCCTAGGATACATCTGCAACGAAACCAAACGTTTTTACGTCTACATCTGCAATCGGGTGCTAAGAATCAGGAGATCCACTTGTCCTAACAAACAACTGCTCACCAGAGCTGTGTCCACATGTCTGCTATTTTCATCATGCTTCATAACACTGGGTTCAGACCTGAGCGTTTTTTTGTATAGCGTTTTCAGCGCGTTTTAGACACACGTTAACGCGTGTTTTTTTAAAGCGTTTTGGTAAATAGTGAACGTGCGTTTTACGCGCGTTTGTGTGATTGACTGCACTGTTGGCCAATGCGAAACCCGCCCTCGCTATATCAAGTTAGGCCAATCAGAGTGCATTGCAGGTGTGAAATTCCATGTGGGCTGGTAGAGTGTGTGCTTAGTAGACGTGGAATGCTACAGAAGGCGACGTGTTGCAGTACTTGTGACTGCAATCCAACTGGAGCGCTTGAGGAGAAGGAGGGACAGCAGGCGACGCTTCTGGGTCCATCCTGTCATTGCCCAGCGACAGGAGAGGGGACAGTTCTGGGCTCTGTACCAGAACCTCCGGGCCCATGAAGAGCAGTTTTTTGGCTACACGAGGATGTCCATCCCCAGGTTAGTACCTATAAGTTATGTGACTGGTGTTTCAATTTTTCAGCTGAGTGTTTTTTTCTTTTTGTATTGTTAACCCTCCCCATGTTTGTGGTCCACAGCTTTGATGAGCTCCTGGGGCTGTTGGAAACTCGTTTGCAGCACCAGGACACCTTCATGCGGGACAGCATCCCACCTGTGGAAAGACTGGTCATTACTTTGCGGTAAGTACTCTATAATTTGGGCCCTTCAAAAACATTACCAGTGTGTGGTGACTGTATCTCGGTGTGGCCGTGTTGTTTTTCTCCTGTAGTTTGTGACGTATGAGTGTTCGCATAGATATCCCCTACATGCATCATGTATCCACCTTTTCAATGTTTAACCCCTCACATATAAATAAGAGTCAAAACAGTTTGCTTGAATTTTTTTTATATTTGGGAAAAGAAATTAACTCGTAAATGTCCCCAACATGTGTAAACTGTGTACACAAAACTCAACATAAAATTTTTGAAGACAAAAATCAAACTATTATGATCCTTTTCATAGAAAATAAACAATGTTTTTGCCACTTTAACTTGAGGCACTCAAATTAACATTACAATTTTTCACAGGTCCTCATAATCGGTACCCGTAATTTCCGTCTCTGTATCCCGCCTTGTTTCAGTGGCTCCACGACTTTGATTGTCGGGTTTCACTTCTGTGCTGGTGGTGGTGATGGTGGAGGTGCTTGGCCCATACTGTTGGCCATAGTGTTGCCCATATTGTGGCCCATGTTGCTCATATTGTTGGCCATAGTGTTGCCTATATTGTGGCCCATGTTGCTCATACTGTTGAGCATACTGTTGCCCATATTGTGTGGCTTGTTGTTGGCCATGTTGGCTATATTTTTTAACATGTTGTTGCCCATATTATGGGCCATATTGGGGGGCCTGCCTAGGGGCCTGCCTAGGGGCCTGCATAGGGGCCTGCATAGGGGCCTGTATTGGGGCCTGCATAGGGGCCTGTATTGGGGCCTGTATTGGGGCCTGCATAGGGGCCTGCATAGGGGCCTGTATTGGGGCCTGCATAGGGGCCTGTATTGGGGCCTGTATTGGGGCCTGCATAGGGGCCTGCATAGGGGCCTGCATAGGGGCCTGCATTGGGGCCTGTATTGGGGCCTGTATTGGGGCCTGCATAGGGGCCTGCATAGGGGCCTGTATTGGGGCCTGTTGTGTTGCCAGCATTGGTGCCATTTCTGTGGCCACTTGTGTTGCCATTTCTGTGGCCACTTTTTTGGCCAGCTTTGTGGCCTGGTGTGGGGACAGCTGGGGGGCCTGCTGTGCTTCCAGTATTGTTTCCAGCTGTATGGCCAGGTGTGTGGCCAGCTGTGTGGCCAGTTGTGTGGCCAGCTGTGTGGCCTGCTGGGGGACCCGCTGGGGGTCCTGAAATGGTATGGAATAAGTGTCCAGAGTTCTGGTCAGCATGTCTTGCACAGTAGCTTGCTGATGTTTTGGCACATTTACTAGTCTTTTCTCAAGACTGAGGAGAAAATGGCCCTGACTTGACATCTTGGGGACGGGCTGTGCCAGGGCATCCAGGCTGGCTATAAGCCTGTCCTCGTGCCGCTCCACTCTCCTCCTTTTGGCCCTGTGTTGTCTAGTGCCTTCAGGCACAGATGGAACAGCCTGTGTGGGGCTTGTCAGAGGTGGAGTGGCTTCTGGGCCTGGCGGACTCATTGGCGCAGTAGATGGCCCTGGCTCGCTGTCCCTAGTGTGGGCAGAGTCCTCTTCCTCCTCATCTGCCACCTGGCTCTGTTCCCAGCTACTCTCGGTGCTGTTAAGAGTAAAATATAGTTAAGTATGTTCCCCATATGCAAGTGAATGTATGTTATGTTATGTCATCCCACATCCTCTCCTCAATGTGGCGTCCCTTGACTCACCTCCGCATTTCTGTGCACGGAATCAAGAAGGCCATCTGCTCTGCATGCACGTAACTTGAGCGTGTGGGGGAAGAGCCGCTCCTCTGCTCCCTCTCTTTGCGGCGATGCCGTATGAATGCGTCCTTCAGGCTCTTCCATTTAGTTTTTTTGTGTTGACTAAAAACAAAATCCAAAAACATTCCTTAATTATTGATTTCTGCTTTTTTTCAGGTACTTGGGTACTGGACAGTCTTTGGCCAGTCTTCACTATGCCTTTATGATCGGGAAATCCACAGCCAGTGTGATCATCAGGGAAACCTGCGTGGCAATATGGGAAGTCCTTCATGCTGCTGTGATGGCCCAACCGCACAAGGAGGAGTGGCTGAAAATTGCGGATCAGTTTCAGCAGTCCTGCGATTTCCCAAACTGTGTTGGAGCTATAGATGGCAAACACATCCGCATTAAGAAGCCAATCCGGAGTGGCAGCCAATATTTTAATTATAAAAATTTTTTTTCGTTTGTTCTTTTTGCGGTATGTGATGCCAACTATAGCTTCCGGTACATCGATGTGGGGTCCTATGGCAGCAGCTCGGACTCTGCAGTTTTTGGCCATTCCGACTTTGGCCAAATGCTGCTTAATAACACTCTGGACCTCCCTGACAACACCACACTGCCTGGCACCACTTCCCCAGCGATGCCATTTGTTTTTGTGGCTGACGTGGCATTTGCGCTGGGGGAGCATCTGATGAGGCCGTACTCCAGCAGGGGACTCTCCATTGCCAGGCGAGCCTTCAATTACCGGCTGACAAGAGCGTGCAGGGTGGTGGAGTGCGCCTTCGGCATATTAGCCAACAAATGGCGCTTTCTCCACCCACCCATTCATCTCAAATTGGAGACCGCCATCTCGGCCGTGAAGGCAGCCTGTGTTCTACATAATTTTGTGCGGGAAAGAGACGGCTACAATTTTGAAGATTTCCTCAGCCATTCCCTGGAGAGTCATCTTCCCAGTGTTGTGCGTGGGCACAGACAAGGTGCGGCAGTGCGTGAGCACTTGACGGCATATTTTATGTCACCACATGGGGCGTTACCTTGGCAGTTGGAAGCCATTTAAATTTTGTTTATTATTTTTTTGGCTGTAAAATTGGTTCATCTTTTAATTTTGCATTTTGTTTTTGTTGTGAATGGCAGAATTAAAAGATTTCTGGAGTGACTTTGTGCCTTTACGTTTTATCTACTATATAGTGCCCCTTGTAGAGGCCCCTATAGTAGCCCCCAATAATAAAAAATTAATAATAGGTAAAAATGTGGGCGAAATTAGGGGTCCCATTTATGTGCCAAATACTCGCCCAGTAGAATCGGACCAAATGTTGGTGAAATTAAGGGTCCCATTTATGTGCCAAATACTGGTAATGTACATCTAGACCAGGGCTGGGCAAACTCTGCCCTCCAGCTGTTATAAAAAATACAACTCCCAGCATGCAAACACTGTTTCCAGCTATGGCAGAGCATGATGAGAGTAGGATTTTAGAAACAGCTGGAGGGCCGAGTTTGCGCAGCCCTGACCTTGACACACCTCTAATGTGTCAGTACAGACATAGGCCACAAGCAATATAATTTGATTACATACACAAGATCACTATCAACTTAGGAATCCTAATAATCACCCCAAATGTAGGCCTACATGTCAAAATTGCACGTCATTAGCTGATTGAAACAGCGCAGTCAGACACAAGACAGTGGAACCAGTGTAAATTGAACCTACTGGGCCATTGCAGTGAACCAGAATGTGGGGGAGGGGGAAACAGGACAGTACAAAGAACAACTAAGATATCCCACTAAAAACAGAAACACAGAACACACTAGAAGGGGCACATCACATATAGGAGGAGGAAATGCACATTATCAAAGCCTCCACAGTTTGTGTAGTTTACAAGCATAATTAAACCTAAACCAGGTGACACAGAGCAACATGGACAAACTACAGGCCTGAGGGGACAGTATACAACATGTAATGTGCACATGATGCTTTGTAAACTAAGGACATTGAGTGGCCATATACTATAAAAAGTGTGGTGATGCTGAGGCCCTGTAGCTGGTGCAAAAATACAACTCCATGCATGCCTGTCAGGCTCCAGCAAGTACAAGACAGGCCAGCATTTGTGGAGGTGGCGTTTGACATCAGCTGCAGGGCTGCAGGGAGAGCTGGCCAGAGCTATTACATATAGTTGGGACACCAGTGCACACAAGGAGTTTTCTAATCAAAGTAAAACACACATACCTTTGCCTTGTCTCACACTCTTTGTTAAATTCGGCCACTCTGGCCAGATGGACTTGGCAATGTCCTCCCAGGCTTGCTGTCTGGCCCTCCGGTTTTTATATTTGGGGTCTTGGGTGTCATACAGGCACCGTTTGGCCTGCACCAGCCTGATAATATTTTCAGAGTCACAGGCCTCCTCCATGGCTGCTCTCCAGCAAACTCTGTGCTTAACACCTGTTGTTTTGCCATTTCCAGCATGTTGCAAAATTTTATATACGCGTCCGTAGGCGCGTTTTATGCTTCAAAAACGCTCAAACAACATGCGTACCGCGTTCCCATTGAAGTCTATTGGGCCCAAACGCGCGTAAAACGACCCAAATAACGCGAACATACGTGCTTATGCGTCGGCCGTTTTTTTGAGCGTTCGAACGTGCATAAAAACGCGCAAGTGTGAACCAGGCCCATAGGAATGCATGGGTACTGTACTGTTGTGCGTTTTTTTGCGCGTTCGAACGCGGCGTAAAACGCTAAAGTGTGAACTGAGGGTAAGTCAATCACATTCGAGTTGCATTCACCCGTTGGCTGTTACATCACATTCCGTACCCAGCGGACATCCGGAACTGTATTACACGCCTGCTATTACATGTTTTTCATACTCTGCCCACGGCCAGAGCTGCTACTGTTACTCCATTTTTATTCTCTGGCCGCAGCAGACCGGTGTTCACACTTTGCTGTTACATTATGTTTTTTCTACTCTACTCGCAACTAGAACTGCTTTCATGCGTCGGCTAGTATACCATGTTTGCTCTGCTTACAGTGAGAGCTGCGTTCACCTGTCTGCTGTTACAACAGGTTCACACTAGGCTTGTTTCGAGATGCGTTCATGTTCGCTGTCACATCATGTTCATGCTCCACTCACATTTAGAGCTGCTGTTTTTCATTCTCGGCCCACATCCAGAGGTGCATTCACACTTACGCGGTCAAACTTACGAACAGAGCTGTGTTCATATGTCTATTAGTATATCATGTTTGCTCTACTCACACCCAGAGCTGCGTTCACAAGTCCACTGTTACTACAGGTTATTTCCAGGCTGATTTCAAGAGCTGCGTTCATGTCACTGTTACATCATGTGTCATGCTCCATTCACAACCAGAGCTGCTGTTATACCAATTTTATGCTCTGCTTATACCCAAAGTTGTGTTCACACTTCTACTGCTACAACAGGTTTTATACCCCACTCGCCAGAGCCGCTTTCCATGTCGGCTGTCATTTCAAGTTAATATTTCGTTCACATCCAAATCTGCGTCCGCACGTCTGCTTTTACATCTTGTGCTCTATATTCACTACCAAAGCTGTATTCATGTGTCCGCTGAGGCATCACATTAATACTCTGCTCACATTCAGTTTTGCATTCTTACATCTGCTTTATACCATGTTTTTCATGCTCTAGCCATACTCAGAGCCTCATACGTTGCTTATACCATTTTTTTTTAGGCACTACTCACATCCAGAGCGGCATTCGCCCATCTGCTGTTACATCATGTGTTACACTCTGCTCCCACTCAAAGCTGCATTCTCCTGTTCCTTGCTACATCATGGTTTTAACTTAATAATCCACTCCGCACCCACTGCTTGGTACCGCTCTCCCGGCAAACATGGCTGCTTTCTTTTCAGGCTTACATTTTTTCCTCGGTGGTCTAAAAAAAAAATTCCTTTTTAAATCCTGGTTCGTATTCACTCAGATTGGTCTCCTGCCCAGTTCACCAAAAAAGCTTCTCAGCGGAGGCCAGTGAGCCAATAGGAGCAAGTTTCCTACTATGTTTTCACAAGTTCATTTGTTTGTCGCGATAAGGTACTTCGCTTAGCAAACTTGCAATGCCTCAGGCTCTTGTTTTTATCCCATCTCTGTTAAATGTTTTATTTATGCGCGTTGTTCGGATTACTAATGTCTATATTTTCAATGCCTGTTGGCAGTTATGTTTCTTTTAGGCCACTTTTAGCCAATCCAATCATCCAAGTTGCCGCCTATCCCATCAGGTCTGGCTCAAGTTTTAATTACTTCTCGTAACTGTCACGTCATTCAGATCAGTCTCTTGGCTCCGCGGGCCCGATGACTGCTTCGGCCTTATGGCTTGGGGGGCCCTTGACTGCCCCGGCCTCATGGCTCTGGGGGCCCTATGACTGCTTCGGCTCCGAAGACCCAATGACCGCTTGGCTCCGGGGGCCCTACGACTGCTTCAGCCCCTTGGCTCAGGGGGGCCCTACGACAGCTCCGGCCCCGTGGCTCCAGGGGGCCCTACGACTGCTTTGGCCCCGTGGCTCTGGGGGCCCTACAACTACTTCTGCCCCATGGCTCCGGGGGGCCCTATGACTGCTTCAGCACCATGGCTACTGGGGGCTCAATAACCGCTTGGCCCCATGGCTTCTGGTGCCCAATGACCGCTTTGGCCCCATGGCTTCGGTGGACCGACGACCGCTTCGGACCTATGGCTTCGGGGGACCGACGACTGCTTTGGCCCAATGGCTTAGGGGACCGATGACCGCTTCGGCCCTATGGCTTCGGGGGACCAACGAACGTTTTGGCCCTATGGCTTCGGGGGACCGACGACTTGTTTTCAGTCCTGCCTGGCTGATTGCCTGGTTGGTTGACCATCCATGCTTCCAGGCTGATTTGGCCTGAATGTCTCACATTCATATCTGCTTCCCTGATCACCTGTATATGGCCCATGTTTTTTAAAACGAAAGTCTTTCGCCTGCGGTGTTCAGTCAGGTTCACTTTTTACTCAACTAAGTTTCCTGTTACATTACGTTCTTTAAGTGTTACACTTTTATTAATGTCCATTGTCTGCCATGCTCAAGGATCACACTTCAATTACTGGAGCTTTGGGGTCACCAATTATTGGAGCTTTAGGGTCACCTGCCATGTTGATCAGGTCACATTTTTCAACGATATTCGCCTGTCACGGTATTCGGGCCACGTAGGTTCAGTTTAGGTTCTTCCTGCCACGTAAGCCAGGTCCGCTGTTTAATTGCCAGCACGTTATTGAGGCCACATGTTATAGTCATAATTTCCTGTTGTCTGCTAATTCATGTACAGTATGTTCATATGCATTCATATTCTATTCTGCTCAATTCAGGCTCCCCTGTCCGTATCACCGGACAGTCCTCTTCATTTCACTCTTCATCACTGCTAGTCCCCTCGGCTAGACATGATTTATTACCAAACTGCTTCATTCTGCCGCAGTCCTCATTTCCTTGGCTGGTCTCTCCTCATTGTCGCTTAGCTTTTCTACAGGACTTTTTGTTCATGGCACCGTCCCCCCTGCTGGTCTCTCCTCTCCGTTGCCCTGCTCCCTCTGCCACTACACTGGTATTATCGCACTCCTCCCTCTGCTGGAGAGTCTTTTTTCTGCATGGCTCCATCCGCTGGACAGTTGGACATGCTTCCTCTGCTGGTGTTTGGTCATTACTGCACTGCTCCCTCTACTGGTCAGTCTTCTTTACCATACGGCTCCCTCTGTTGGACAGTGGTTTTCCGTACGGCTTCCTTTGCCAGTTGCTCCTCATTGCTGTGCTGCTTCTTCTGCTGTTCACTCCTCATGGCCGTTACACTCCCTCTGAGGGCAGCTATCACAACTGCAGAGTTTGTGCAGGTCATGCCGGAGGAAGAACAATTAGGGTAATTCCCTCTAGCATTTCAGTCCCTGTTCGTAGGCGAACATATCTCATCAACCAAGTTCCTGTACAAAGTCTTTTTGTCTTTTACTACATCTAGGAATTCATTTTCGCCCGTAGCTTTGTTGCAAATTTTTGTATTCCCTCACTCACGGGAGGACATAGACAGGATCTTGTATACTATGGCTTCCTATCTTCTTGCCATACTAACCCCAGACTCTACAACACATCGAATCGACCATTTCCCCATGGTAGATTCAGATACCAGGTCGGTTTTTCGTTTCAGAATTAAACTAATTCTCAGGGGTTCACAGAAGAACAACGCAGGGACCATGGCAAGCAGATGGATGATGTCTGGGGAACTATTCAAGGATTCCCTTTCTATTTCCATGGTTTCTTTTGCCCCTCACTTCCTGCATAGTCTAGGCAGTTAGGTTTCTCTTTCGGTTCCACAAACTCCTGAAGCCAGGGTAATTGTCAGTACTAGAACCATGCTCCATTCCACAGCGTATTCCCGGTCCTTCATTCCGCTTTAGGGCAGTATCTGCAACATCGAGCATCATGCCTCCGGCTTCGTCATTTGCAAGCTGTGATGTAGGTCTCCTTATGGTTTTGCCTCATACATCCCAAACGTGCGGTCAAGATTTCTAATGCCTTGCAGTTGGTCAGGGATTTGTTTGCACATTCCATTGAGTTTCTTCTATAACCTACTTGGCTTGGCTTTTGCCCCCTTGTTTAGGCCTACCCATGGCTATGGCTAAGGCAGTGTTCCTCAATTCCAGTCCTCAGGGCCCACCTGCGGGTCATGTTTTCAGGATTTCCTTAGTATTTAGCAGGTGATATAATTAGTGTCAGTGCATCAGGACTCACCTCAGGTACTCATTCTGTGGGATATTCTCAAATCATGACCTGTAGGTGGGCCCTGAGGACTGTAGTTGAGAAACACTGGGCTAAGGGCACACTTCAAGCCATTAAGTCAGGTTAGCTAGCATACATCTAGCCGGCTTAGGTTGTTCTTGATGTTTATCTCCCTAGGGTTCATCAAGCATCGTTGGCCGTAGCCATGACCACAAGTAGTAAGGCTGATTAGTCAGCCTGCATTTGTGGGAAGGACAGAGGCTCTTCTTAAACAAGCCACTGCCTCACTCCTGGGCGTGTGTTCTTCAGGTGCCCCACCCTACCTCCCTTCTCTTTTCATTTCCACAGGGTATGCCCCCTTTTTTAGGCCTAGCTATGGCTAAGGGCACACTTCAAGCCATTAAGTTAGGTTAGCTAGCATACGTCTAGCCGGCTTAGGTTGTTCTTGATGTTTATTTCCCCAGGGTTCATCAAGCATCGTTGGCCGTAGCCATGACCACAAATAATATTACATAGACATATGCTTGAGGTTCTGAGGGGGGCTCAGTACCTCCTTGCCTTTTTAGAAATAGGCTATTAGTAATTAAGCAATGAAGGGCAGGGACTGAACCCCCCCCCCCCCCTTCAGAATTTAAAGCATATGTCTATGGGGGGCTGCTGTGTGGTAAGCAGTAAATAGTGTTTTGTGTGTATATATATATATATATATATATATATATATATATATGTATTTACACACATACACACACATTAGTATATATACATACACACCAATGACCCAGTGTAAACTCACTATGTCCTCCTTCTACCCTGCAGCACATGCATGGTCTGTCTGCTGTGGGATGCTGGAGATACCTTTCTGGCCGGGCTTTGCGGGTCACAGTGGTGAGGAGGTCAGAGTAGTAAAGTGCTGCTAACCCTGCCAGGGCCGCTCTCCCTCACACAGCTCTGCTGCTGCTAAACCTGTAATGATGACAGGGCCTGTTTTAGACAAAATGTTGGCCCGGGTCAAAATCAGAAGGGGGGGCCTACATCTTGTAATAATGTGCTAAAAACACAGTCCGAAAACACCCGCTGATCAGCTGTTTGAGGAGACGGAGCGTGCTGTTCACTGCTGCTGTCCCATAGGCATATGGCAGCAGGGCAGGAAGAGAGAAAGGAGACGGCATGTGCGCACAGCACTCGCCATCTCCTTATGATCGGTGGAAGTGCCGAGTGTTAGACCTCTGCCCCTCTTGAAGCTACCCCCAATACTGTGCCTGTTCTGCTCCCCCCCATGTCCACAAACACTATACTATACTATACACCCAGACTGCCCTCATTAGTAATGGTACCCCTAAGGCCTCATAAACACGGCTGTGCGCGGACCGTGGTATCCCTGCCTGGAATCCAGCTGACAGCAGGAGCGCACAGCGTCATTGGTTGCTATGACGCCGTGCCCTTCATGCCGCCGCTGGACTACAGTAATACACTCGTACGGGTATATTACTGTAGTCCAGCGGCGGCATGAAGCGCACGGCGTCATAGCAACCAATGACGCCGTGCGCTGCCGCTGTCAGCTGGATTCCAGGCAGGGATACCACGGTCCGCGCACGGCCGTGTGCATGAGGCCTAATAGTGATAATACTCCCCATTAGTAGCAATGCCCTCCATATTGTGTCAAATAATAATAACACCCCTACAGTACCCTGGTAATAATAATATACCCCAAATGCTCCCAGTGGCTCTAATGTCCTCCTGTAGTGCCCCCCACTAGTTCCAATATATATTGCTTCCCCCCATAGTGCCTTAGGTTGCAATGATATCATTGCGGCTTCTTGCTCAGTTCTAACATCCTGAGGCTTGTGAAGTTGGATGGCCATGAGTGCGCCCCCCTTTATGGTGGTGCCCTAGGCGGATGACTACACTCCCCTATCCATCGTCCCGGCCCTAATTCTGAGCACATTACTGCAGGAGGTATAACAGGAGAGGACTATAACTCCCAACATGTCTAAGCCATTATTATTTAATATCAGAGCACATTACAGGGGGACGTATAGGAGGATGGGACTACAACTTCCAGCATGTCCAAGCCGTTATCATGTAATATCAGAGTACATTGTAAGAGGAGATATACAACTTCCAGCATATCCAGGGTGTTGTAATGTGCCCTGATATTAAATAATAATGGCCTGGACATGCTGAGAGTTGCAGTTCTCTCATTTTATACCTTCTCTTGTAATGTACTCTGATTACATAACCAGCTGGATATGCTGGGAGTTGTAGTCCTCTCCTCATACCTCCTCTTGTAATGTACCTAACAGGAGGTATGGGTGAACTACAATTCCCAGCATTTCCCTGGCACTTACATTGAATTCATACTTCTTCACATGGATAGCTGGTCTTCATTACTTTACTGCCCTGCTGAGCTCCGCCTCCTGTTTTGGTCACATGATGGTGAGGTCATCGCAGGTCCTTCATCCCTCTGCTGAGTTCTGCCTGCTGCATCTGACATTATTGCAGGTCCTGTCAGCACTGTAGTAATGATTTCTATGTGAGGGAGGGGACCTTACAACACCCCGCCACCACCCCCCACACCGGCTCTGAGCAGCAGAGTAAGGGTCCATTCACACATCCGCAATTCTGTTCCGCATGTTGCGGAACGGAATTGCTGACCCATTAATTTTAATGGGGACAGACTATGTCCCGGCCGGGTCCGCAATTGCGGATCCGCACTTCCGGGTCCGCAATTGCGGATCCGCACTTCCGTGTCCGCAATCGCGTTCCCGGAAAAAATAGAACATGTCCTATTCTTGTCCGCAATTGCGGACATTTTCTATATAGTGCTGGCGATGAGCGGTCCGCAAATTGCGGAACGCACATCGCCGATGTCCGTGTTTTGCGGATCCGCAGATCCGCGGATCCGCAAAACACACACGGACGTGTGAATGGACCCTAAGTCAGACTAAACGATTTGGCAGGGAAGAAGGGAGCAGTGTACTCAGGTCAGAAAAGGGGCGGGGCCAATCAGCCTGGCCGGGCCCTTTAAACTCACGGGCCTCATAGCAGCTGTGTAGTCTGCCTCTATGGGCGGTACGCCAGTGCAATGCACTAAACCGTATATTCAATTTCTGCAGTATTTTTGTGATAAAAAGCTGTAATCTTGGTCCCCAAAGCAGTTTGAAATACTCCGCCCAAATACACATTTGACATTTCTGCTGTGAAATAGTGAATATTTATTTTTTTTTGTGTGGGAAAAAGCAATATTCTTGCTTTACAAAGCAGTTGTGCATACAGCGTACAAATACATATTTAATATTTCTGCAGTGAAATAGTATATTATTTTTATGGGAAAAAAGCAATATTCTTGCTTCACAAAGCAGTTTCGCATACAGCATAGAAATACCAACGTTTCTCTGTGTTTTATTAAACAAATCCTTGTTCTGGGTCCGCAAACCACTTGTGCATACAGCGTAGAAATACCAACGTTTTATTAATAGCAGTGAAATGCTGCTTTTCTGTGTTTTATTAAAAAAAAATCTGTGTTCTGGGTCCACAAACCACTTTTGCATAAACCGTAGAAATACCAACGTTTTATTAATAGCAGTGAAATACTGCTTTTCTGTGTTTTATAAAAGAAATCCTTGTTCTGGGTCCACAACCCACTTTTGCATAAACCGTAGAAATAGCTACGTTTTATTAATAGCAGTGAAATACAGATTTTCTGTGTTTTTTTGAAAAAATACGTGTTCTGAGTCCACAAACCACTTTTGCAGAAACCGTAGAAATAGCTACATTTTATTAATAGCAGTGAAATACTGCTTTTCTGTGTTTTATTGCAAAAATCCTTGTTCTTGGTCCCCAAACCACTTGTGCATACAGCGTACAAATACCAATTTTAAATTGCACCACGAAAATAATGCTTTACTGTGTTTTACTGAAAAAAAAAAAAAACATGTTCTTGGTTCAGTACCAAACAGTTGTGCATACAGCGTACAAATACATATTTTACATTTCTGCAGTGAAATTGAGAATCAGCGTGTTTCAGACAAAAAAAACTTTATTCTTGGTCCACAGAGCATTTTTATAACACGGGCACTGCCCTGGTGAACTTAATTGTTGACAATTGGCAGTTAAATTGACACCGGAGAGAAACCATCTTTCAGCTTGGTGGGTGAACGCAAATAATGAGGAGAACATCAAATAAGGGACGTGGGCATGGTCGTGGTGGTGTTAGTGGAGCTCTTGTTGCTGGGAGAGGACGTGGCAGTTCAGCGCCAACTATCGGTCCAAGTGAAACACCTTTGTCTGGTGCGAGTAGGCGACAGAATCTGCAGCGTTATTTGGTAGGCCCGAATGCCTCTCTACGGATAGTGAGGCCAGAACATGCACAGGTGATAGTAGATTGGGTGGCTGACAGTGCCTCCAGTTCCTTCACAGTGTCTCCCACCCAGTCCTCAGCAGAAAGCTCAGAGTTGGCACCTGCAGCCCATGCCCATCAGTCTTTCACCTCACCCCCTTGCAAATCAGCCAAGCAGCCAGAGCTCCAAGTCATGCAGCAAACTCTTATGCTTTTTGATGACCCTGTTGGCAGGGTTTCCCCGGCCCATCCGCCTAGCCCTGCCCCAGAAGTGTAAGACCTTGAATGCACTGATGCCCAACCACTTATGTTGCAGGATGAGGACATGGGAAGACCGCCGCAGCATGTCTCTGATGATGATGAAACACAGGTGCCAACTGCTGTGGCTTTCTGCAATGTGCAGACCGACGAGGAGGGCAGGGGTCATGAATGGGTGGAAGATGATGTGGAGGATGATGAGGTCCTAGACCCAGACTGGACTGAAGGTTGTGCTAGTGACGTGTGCAGTTCTGAGGAAGAGGCGGTGGTCGCACAGAGGCAACAGCACAGCAAAAGAGGGAGCAGGGTGCAAAAGCGGAGCAGCCGTTCCATAGAGAGTACGCCTGCTACTGCCAATCGCACCCAGGCACCGAGCACACCAAGGCCTGCTCAGTTCATTGGTGTGGAGTTCTTCACACAATATCCTGATGACAAGACACGAGTGGTTTGCAAGTTGTGCTATCAGAGCCTAAAGCGAGGCATAAAAGTTCTTAACCTGAGCACAACCTGCATGACCAGGCATCTACATGCAAAGCACGAACTGCAGTGGAGAAAACACCTTAAAAACCATTAATGGTCTAAGGCTCCTCCTGCTCCCTCTTCTGCTTCTGTCTCGGCCTCTTCCTCCACCTCTGGTGTCAACGTGGCACCTGGCAACCAGCAAACAGAGAATGTCCCACCAACACCACCACCTCCGTCACCATCACCAAGCATCTCCACCATGTCACAGGCAAGCTTTCAGCTGTCCATCTTCCAAACACTGGAGAGAAAGAAAAAATACCCACCTACCCACCCTCGATCCCTGGTCCTAAATGCCAGCATTTCAAAATTGCTGGCCTTTGAAATGCTGTCATTCCGTCTGGTTGAGATGGACTGTTTCAAACAGCTGATGGCGGTGGCTGTCCCGCAGTATGTAGTTCCCAGCCGCCACTACTTTTCCAGGCGAGCCGTCCCTTCCCTGCACAACCAAGTGGAGGATAAAATCAAGTGTGTGCTGCGCAGCGGCATCTGTGGCAAGGTCCACATAACCACAGATACATGGACCAGTAAGCACAGCCATGGCCACTATATCTCCCTAACTGCACACTGGGTAAACGTAGTGACGGCTGGGCCCGAGGCGGATAGTGGTTTGGCGCATGTCCTACCACCACGGAGGATCGCAGGGCATTATTCTTTGCCTCCTGTTGCCTCCTCCTCCTACTCCGCATCCTCCTCCTCCTCTTCTTTGAAAGAACCTCACCCCCAACTTCAGCACAGCCAGGGGTAAATGTCAGCAGGCCATTTTAAAACTCATGTGTTTGGGTGACAAACCCCACACCGCACAAGAGCTTGGGCGGGGCATAGAAGAACAGACAATGAGTGGTTGCTGCCAGTGAGCCTCAAGCCCGGCCTGGTGGTGTGCGATAATGGGCGAAATCTCATTGCAGCTCTGGGACTAGCTGGTGTTACGCACATCCCTTGCCTGGGGCATTTGCTGAATCTGGTGGTGCAGAAATTTTTTTTTAAAATTTCCCCAGACATGTCAGAGCTGCTGCTGAAAGTGCGGTCCGTCTGTGCTCGCTTTCGGCATTCTCACCCTGCTGCTGCTCGCCTGTCTGCGCTGCAGTGTAACTTCGGCCTTCCAGCTCACCGCCTCATATGCGACTTGCCCACCAGATGGAACTCCACCTTGCATATGCTGGAGAGACTGTGTGAGCAGCAGCAGGAGATAGTGGAGTTTCAGCTGCAGCACATACGGGTCAG
Organism: Bufotes viridis; assembly: GCA_033119425.1. Lineage (NCBI taxonomy): Eukaryota > Metazoa > Chordata > Amphibia > Anura > Bufonidae > Bufotes > Bufotes viridis. The sequence goes on from CM065590.1 coordinate 94,724,193, forward strand.
TCGCTCTGCGGATCAGCACCACCTCACCACCAGTGACTGGGCCTGCATGTGAGACCTGTGTACCTTGTTGTGGTCTTTTGAGTACTCAACAACATGGCCAGTGCTGACGATGCCATTGTTAGCATTACAATAAAACTTCTATGTCTCCTTGAAAAATAAATTACGTCGATGGTGTAAGAGGATGTGGCAGAGGAGGAGGAGGAAGAGGGGGCATTTTACAGGGATTTAGGCCGGTCATTCTGAAGTGGCTCAGAGGGTGGGTTCCTGCACCAGTAGAGGCCAGGTACACATGTGGCCAGCCAGGGCACAGTTCTGGCGGATGAGGAGAAGGACGATGAGGTAGAAGAGGAGAAGGAACCAGGTTCATTGCAGGGTGGCACCCAACGCAGCTCAGGGCCATCACTGGAGCATGGCTGGGGGATATGGAGGACACAGACGATACACCACCTACAGAGGACAGCTTGTCCCTACCTCTGTGCAGCCGACCACACATGAGTGACTACATGCTGCAGTGCCTGCACAATGACAGCAGAGGTGACCACATTGTAACTTGTGCTGACTACTGGGTTGCCACCCTGCTAGTTCCCTGGTACAAAGACAACGTGCCCACCTTAATTCCCGCACTGGAGTGTGATAGGAAGATGCGCGAGTACAATCGCAAGCTGGTAGACGCGCTCCTGAGGGCATTCCCAACTTTCACAGGGACGCACAAGGCAAAGGAAGAGGAAGCACAAGGCGAAGCCAGAAGAGGAGGAGGAGAAAGAGGTCGCCAACGCAGCTGTGTCATGGCCAGCTCCTCGGAAGGCAGGCTTAGTATGGCCGACATGTGGAAAAGTTTTGTCGCCGTTTTACAGCAACCTGCACCACCAGCTGATACAGAACGTCTTAGAAGGAGGCAGCATTTGAACAACATCGTGGAACAGTACGTGTGCACACACCTCCACATACGCCTCCACATTCAACTTCTGGGTCTCCAAATTGTCCACATGGCCTGAGCTTTCTCTTTATGCCTTGGAGGTGCTGGCCTGCCCTGCAGCCAGTGTATTGTCTGAACGTGTATTTAGCACGGCAGGGGGCGTCATTACAGACAAACGCAGCCGCCTGTCCACAGCCAACGTGGACAAGCTCACCTTCATTAAAATGAACCAGGCATGGATCCCACAGGACTTGTCCGTACCTTGTGCAGAATAGACATTTATAACTGCCTCAACCATACATTCTTGTACTCCAGTGCACTTATTCATTGAATTCTTTTTTTTAATTTGTACCATTATTTCTGGGGATACCCCAATTTGAATGAACCTCTCCCCTGTCTGGGTGCCTGCGGCCTAAAGTACTGAAAATGGCCTGTTGCTTTGGTGGGTGACATGAAACTTGTTTTGCCGTGCATTGACCTCTCTCCTCTGTCTGGGTGTCTGCGGCCTACATTTCAGATAATCGCCTGTTGGTTTGGTGTGTGACATTAACCTCTTTTTGCCGTGCATTTACCTCTCCTCTGTCTTGGTGTCAGGGGCTTAAATTACTGAAAATTGTCTGTTCCATTGCTGGTTGACATAAGGCTTGTTTTGCTGTTATGGGACCTCTCTTCTCTGTCTGGGTGCTAAGGCCTAAATTACTGGAAGTGGCCTGTTCCATTGCTGGGTGACATGAAGCCTGTTTTGCCGTGCATTGACCTATCTCCCCTGTCTGGGTGGCTGCGGCCTACATTTATGAAAATTGCCTGTTGCTTTGGTGGGTGACATTAACCCCTTTTTTTTGCAGTGCATTACCTTCTGCTCTGTCTTGGTGCCAGGGGCCTACATTTATGATAATCAACTGCTGCATTGCTGGGTGACATGATGCCTTGCTGTTACGTGACCTCTCTCCTCTGTCTGGGTGCCAGGGGCCTAAATTACTGAAAATGCCTTGTTGCTTTGGTGGGTGAAATTAACCTCTTTTTGCCGTCCAATGATAACTCCTCTGTCTGGGTGCCAGGGGCCTACATTTATGATAATCGCCTGTTGCTTTGGTGGGTGACATTAACCTCTTTTTGCCGTCCAATGATCTCTCCTCTGTTTGGGTGCCAGGGGCCAGGGGCCTACATTTATGATAATCGACTGCTACATTGGTGGGTGACATGATGCCTGTTTTGCTGTTATGTGACCTCTCTCCTCTGACTGGATGCCAGGGGCCTAAATTACTGAAAATGGCCTGTTCTATTGCTGGGTGACATGAAGCCTCTGTTGCCGTGCATTGCCCTCTCCTCTGTCTGGGTGCCAGGGTCCTACATTTCAGATAATCGCCTATTGCTTTGGTGGGTGAAGTTAACCTCTTTTTGCAGTCCACTGACCTCTCCTCTGTCTGGGTGCCAGGAACCTCCATTTCTGGGAATCGCCTGCTGCAATGGTGGGTGACATGAAGCCTGTTTTGCCGAGCATTGACCTCTCCTCTGTCTGGGTGCCAGGGCCTACATTTCTGAATATCACCTGTTCCATTGGTGGGTGACATTAACCCATTTTTGCCAGTGATAAGCCATAGCTGTGCATTGCTGGCAAGAAACCAAATTTTGTAAAAACGTATGTTACTTATCAAAAGATGCGTGACTACAAAACGCATGCTGGTAGACGCGCTGCTGATGGCATTCCCACCTGATGCCTCCCTAACTTCCTTTTCCACCTCCTCCTCCGAGTTGCCAATTAATATTGTTTAATTTTTAGTTATTTTATTTTATTTCCCTATCCACATTTGTTTGCAGGGCACTTACCCGACTTTTGCAGCCCTCTAGCCCTTTTCAGGGCTATTTTACAGCCATTCGGGGTCAAGTTCGGGTCAAGTTCGGATCATGAACCCGAACATTTCCGTGAAGTTCGGCCGAACTTCTCGAACCCGAACATCCAGGTGTCCACTCAACTCTATTTATGGGTCCTGTATTCCTGTACCGTTCAACATCTTGCAGCATTGGATCCCACACATTCGAATTGGTAGACCAAGATGCAGATGAGGAAGTCCGACCTGAAGCGTATCTGCTCTATGCACAGTGACTTCGAACCATCAAAGCAAATCCCATCGTTTCGGCAGGTTCTCTACTGGGATTTTGCTCTTTTGTGCTATAGTCTGTGTAGCTCATATTGCTCAGTCTTACCAATAGACATCACCTGGGAGTCAGAAGCCCTACAAAAGCTGGCATTACTGCAAACACGCCTTTATCGCTGCTAATCTAGAAAAGGCCAAAAACATAATAATTCGCGCTATACAATGTGAATGTTATGCTAAAGAAATAGCCTATCTCAGCAAAGGCCAAACAGTCTCCGGGGATAGCTCTTTGGAGAAGCTTGATCCCATCATTGACCAAAATAGGTTGCTAAGAAGAAGGATTCAGTGGTGGTGTCTGTTGACGCCAGATGGGGAGTGTTCTGTCCCAACACTGGAAGATTTACTTCAGTATCATTACAGATCACATCTGCTGTATTTCTGTAGTTATTAGTTAGGTAACTGCACCATCTAGCGGTAGTAAAAATGTATTGCACTTGTGTTTCTTGTTAATAAATATTATTGGATTTGAGAGAGGTGCAAAGCATTGTGGGAGTGTTATGCATTGTGGGAAAAAGAAGCTCAGTCGGTTGGCTTCCTGAAGAGAAGGAGAGCGAAGGGACTCCCCTGGGGTAGCAGCAAGGCCCAGTCATCAGCACACATCCTTAGTTAGATTTAGGTATACACCACAATATCATAACTCTAGGTTCCCTAGTATCATATACCCCCTCAATTATGGATGCATGAGTCCCCTAGTAAGTGCCAGGAGATCAGAGAGTTGACACACATGACAAAGCTGAGGATCAGAAGGGAGGGGATAGCTCACATATATCGACACTGATGAGAAGATTACATTCAATACAGTTCACATCATGTACCTTTCTATCAGATAGAACATTAGACAGGGTCTTATGACACACAGTGTTTCCAAATATTTTGCTTTATTACACTCCGAGTCTCTTGAGACGAATCATTATTGATTACATTCCCGTTTCCCATCCCCAGAGATATAAAGCAATTAATAACAGGGAATCCTTTTGGATATTTAAATTAAATAAAATGTTTCCGGGTCTAAATGAAACTATAGAAAAGATTAAAAAATAAAAATTAAAAAATATAGAGAGCATATCGTTCTTTGTTCACCCAGGATATAATCTTCTGGACTTGATTTCTCTATCACGTTTCAATTCTTCGTGTTCCACCTCTCGTCAGATTTCTCTTCACATTCAATTCATTTTCACAACACTTTTCTGCCTTTATGATTACATCACTCCTTTCTGGTATGTGTATCTTCCTATGGTTGATTGACACTGCTGTTCACTCCGTAGCACAACCTGGGGTTGGAAGCTTAATCACTTCCTGTTAGATATTCAGCTCTTCCTTGCATAATAATATAATTTTGAGATGCCATGTTTCTTTTAAGATTGCCCTTCTTTTTTTGATATTGAGAAGATGTATTCTGTAAAGGTTTTCTGTTTTTTAAATAATTTGCCGATCAAGTAAGCAGATCCTTGTATTTCCGGTCTTTGGAGTATGTATATATGTATATATTGTGGGGAGTCGCTCTGGTAGACAGCGGTGCGGGTGCAGTATAGAGGCACAAGGGAGTCCAGAAGGTGCGGAAAACAGTGCTTTGCAGCCATGCTATTTAGCAAATGTGTCAGTAGCACTACCGTCTACTGACATCAACAAACGGCTCTTACCTCACCGAGGCTATGAACCTCGGTGACACGTACCTGCCATCTAGGACGGCACCCTGCACCTTACCACATACCCCCCCCCCCCTTTGTTCAACCCTGAGGGGGTGGACACACGACAAACAGTGTACCCGGGAGAGTGCGTCTGCATTTTTTAACAACCGGCCCGCTCTGTGCTCCACCGTGAATTTAAAATTCTGTAGGGACAGAAACCACCTGGTGACCCGGGCATTCCTCTCTTTGGCTTGGCACATCCACTTGAGTGGGGAGTGGTCGGTCACCAGGCGGAAGCTTCTGCCCAACAGGTAATAACTGAGGGCCTCGAGTGCCCACTTGATGGCCAGGCACTCTCTCGACTATGCTGTACCTGGTCTCAGCTGGGGTGAGCTTGCGGCTGAGGAAGACAACGGGATGCTCCTCCCCGTTGACTTCCTGCGATAGTACCGCACCAAGGCCAACCTCAGAGGCGTCGGTCTGGACAACGAACTCTTTCCTGAAATCGGGTGTCACCAAAACCGGGGACCCACACAGGGCCGATTTCAGGGCGGAGAAAGCCTTTTCCGCCTGCTCATTCCAGCGGACCATCCCTGTCTTACGCCCCTTTAATAACTCTGTCAATGGCGAGCGATAGTGGCAAAGTGGGGCACAAACCTCATGTAATACCCCACAATCCCCAGGAACGACTTTATCTGCCTGGTGGTGACCGGTCGGGGCCAACTCCGTATTGCCTCTACCTTATTTACCTGAGGCTTGATGACTCCCCGCCCAATGACATACCCCAGGTATTTGGTCTCTTCCAACCCAATCGCACACTTCTTTGGATTGGCGGTTAGACCAGCTTTCCTCAGGGCATCCACTACCGCCTGCACTTTGGGCAAATGGCTTTCCCAGTCGGTGCTGTGGATGATTACATCATCTAAGTAGGCCGAGGCGCACCGACGATGTGGTCGCAGCACTATGTCCATTAACCTTTGGAAGGTGGCGGGGCGCCATGCAGGCCAAAGGGTAACACCTTGTAGTGATACAGGCCCTGCGGGTAACAAAGCGTTTTTCCTTGGCCGACTCCGTTAAGGGTACCTGCCAGTACCCTTTAGTGAGGTCCAGCACAGAAAAATAACGGGCTTGTCCTAAATTCTCAACAAGCTCGTCTACCCGGGGCATGGGATACGCGCCAAACTTGGACACTTCATTTAACTTGCGAAAGTCGTTGCAGAACCGCAACGTCCCATCCGGCTTGGGTATTAGGACTATGGGACTGGCCCACTCACTTTTTGACTCCTCAATGACATCGAGCTTCAACATTAATTGCACTTCCTCCGCGATGGCCCGTCGCCGAGCCTCGGGTACCCGGTATGGTTTTAACCGGATCTTGGCCTGAGGCTCAGTGACGATGTCATGTCGGATGAGAGACATGCGGCCAGGGAGGTCCGAGAACACATCCGTGTTCCGACTGATGAACTCCCTGACTTCCTGAACTTGTTTGGAAGACAGGCTGTCTGCAATTTTTACCGTGGTTACGGCTTCACAGGCCTCGAACTGTGGAGCTGGACCCTTTTCACCTAGAAGCCCTGGCCGGGGGCTGTGGTCGTCGGCCGTGTCCCTATCTTTCCACGGCTTTAGTAAATTCACGTGGTACACCTGCTCCGGCTTGCGCCGCCCTGGCTGGTGTACTTTGTAATTTACTTCCCCTACCTTCTCGATCACCTCATAGGGGCCCTGCCACCTAGCTAAGAATTTGCTGTCAAGGGTGGGTACCAGAACCAAAACCCGATCTCCCGGATTGAAGCCCCGTACCCGAGCCTGACGATTGTACACCCTACTCTGGGCTTGTTGCGCTGCCTCCATATGCTCCCGGACCAGCGGCAACACCCTTTCCATCCGGTTCTGCATCTGGGTGACATACTCAATGACACTTTTGTGGGGACAGGCTGTTGTTCCCATGCTTCCTTGGCGATATCCAACAGGCCCCGAGGGTGTCTGCCATAAAGCAGTTCGAAGGGCGAGAACCCAGTAGAGGCCTGGGGTACCTCTCGCACTGCGAACATGAGATAGGGCAGAAGCAGGTCCCAGTCCTTCCCATCTCTAGACACCACCCTTTTTAACATATTTTTTAAAGTTTGGTTAAACCTCTCGACAAGACCGTCCGTTTATGGATGGTAAACGGACGTCCGTAATTGCTTTATACGCAATAATTTACACAGTTCCCTCATAACTTTGGACATAAAAGGGGTCCCTTGGTCTGTCAGAACCTCTTTGGCAGGCCCACACGGGAAAACATTTCCATTAACTCTTTGGCAATGAGCTTAGCTGAGGTATGTCGCAGAGGCACCGCCTCCGGATACCGAGTGGCATAGTCGAGAACTACCAAAATGTGTTGGTGGCCCTGGCAGACTTTGGTACAGGCCCAATTAGATCCATAGCGATTCGCTCAAACGGGACCTCAATAATTGGAAGAGGTACCAGAGGACTACGGAAATGTGGCTGGGGGCTATTTATCTGACAGGTGGGACAGGACTTACAATAATTCTCTACCTCCTTGAACACACTGGGCCAATAAAACCGCTGCAGTATGCGGTCCTGGGTTTTCTGCCACCCCAAGTGTCCCCAAGAACATGTTGGTGGGCAAGCTCCATGACAAGCTTGCGGTACGCTGTGGGCACCACCAACTGTTCAACAGGTTCACCTCGGATTTGGTTCACCCGATATAACATTTCTTGGTGAACAACAAAGCGGGAAATATTACCTCAGCCCCTGGTCTCTGGGGTTTACCATCAATTTCCAGCACATTCTCCCAGGCCCTGGTTAGGGTTTGGTCCCGGTGTTGGGCAGTCCCAAAATTATCACCGGAGACGTGGAGGTCTGCCAACTCAGGTCCTGGTGGCAAGTCCTCCATGTCTCCCACCATTACACTCAGTGGGGGTGCCTCCCCTCTATCACAGAAGTGGTGGTCACCCCTACCGCAGGCCCTTCGGACTCGGGCTCCCAGGGCTCTGGCCTCCCACTGGAACCAGGCCACTCAGCTAGGGTTACCCCTGTCTCAGGGCTATTAGTCACTTTCACCTCAGGCCATAGTGACGGAAAACCAGGGAAGTCTCTCCCAATTATTAGTTCATAGGGTAGCTTTGAGGAGATCGCCACTTCACAAGTCCATGTGCCGGCCGCCGTGGACAGAGACATTACAGCAGTGGGATAGTCCTTTAAGTCTCCGTGTATGCACACCACCCCAACTTTCCGGCCCGTATACTGGGTGGGCTGTACCAGGGCAGCACTTACCAGGGTTACTAGGCTCCCTGAGTCCAACAGCGCCACTGCCAGGTTATCCCCGACTTGCACCTGGCACAGATGACGATTGTCTATTGTCTCGGGGTGCCGGTCGCACACAGTCTCCGGGCATACATGGAAGCCCGGTACCCATAATTAACCTCCATGGGTTCTCCCCACTGTGGACAGTCGGCCCTTACGTGGCCAGGCTCGTGACACCGCCAGCAGACTATCGGGGCCGGGTCTACAGGGGGTACACGCCGAGCCGGTTTCTCGGGTACCAGTCGCCGGGACTGGATGGGAGTCCTCCGGTGTTTGACCGGCCCTCCCAACAACACCCCTTTCAAGTTTTGGGTGGCCTCATAGCGCTCCACCAGGTCGACTCATTTCTAGGGCATTGGTGGGTGATACCTGGCCGATCCAGTGCTGAAGTAGGTAAGGCAAGGCCCTCCAGAACATGTCAGCCAGCAGACGGTCCAGCATAGCAGTCGGACTTAGAATGTCAGGTTGCAGCCATTTTTGCAACCTGTGCAGCAATTCATAGTACTGCGGCCTGGCGGGTTCAGCCGCTTTAAAGTCCCACTGGTGGACCCGCTGAGCCCGGACCAACACATTTACCCCCAGTCTGGCCAGGATCTCCCCTTCACCGTGGGATAATCAGCAGCCTGATCATCTGCTAAATCAAAAAAAACTTGCTGGGGTCCGGATGCCAGGAACGGAGCAACCACCTCGGCCCACTGGTCACGGGGTAACTTTTCCCTCACGGCGACCTTCTCAAAGACCACCAGGTATGTCTCAACGCCGCCTGAGGGGGTCATTTTGGGACCGCCGCACGGACCGCTTCCGGGCATCATGGACATGGGCTCCAGCGGCTTGTAACGCCATCACATGCTGTAGCAGTAGCTGGTTGGTCTCCCGCTGCTGCACGTTAGCCTCTATGAGAGCTTTCACCGCCGCTCCATTTTGTCAGGGAACACAGGCTGCAACTTTGCCGGCCGAATATAGGACATCCAGTCGTTCCCAGAAAAACAAACTTCGGCGTTCACGCCAGCCTCACTGCGCATGCCCGCATCCGACACCAAATGTGGGAGTCGCTCTGGTAGACAGCGGTGCGGGTGCAGTATAGAGGCACAAGGGAGTCCAGAAGGTGCGGAAAACAGTGTTTTATTCACACTTGCATCAAATTAACAGCAGACAGTCACTTGGTGTTAAATCACACACACATCAGAAAACGAGTGGAAAACAAAAAGTCCAAACACAGGTTCCAATCACCTGGGAGGTTTGAGGTGCGGGGTCGCACCTGGCTGTCAGCCCAGCCGCAGGACAATCCACCATCAGGCTTCCAGGAATAACCCCACTTGGCTGAGCTCCTTCCTCCAGGTCAGAGAGCTCCACAGCACTGTGATCAGCTCCAGGACAAACACTCTCACAGCTGCTGGTGCTGGCTGAGTTTTTAAACCCAGCCCAAAACCAGGACTGGGTCGTGGGGAGCAGCCACCCACCCTACACTTTAGCTGCTCCCGGTAAGAGCCGGCCCGGATCGGCTTTGCAGCCATGCTATTTAGCAAATGTGTCAGTAGCACTACCTGCTACTGACATCAACAAACGGCTCTTACCTCACCGAGGCTATGAACCTCGGTGACACGTACCTGCCATCTAGGACGGCACCCTGCACCTTACCACAATATATATATATATATATATATATATATTCCCGTGTATACTGATTGTATTAAGCCTGATGAAGGCAGCAGTTCGCCTCTGAAATGCGTAGCTTTTCTTGTCATTTTATTATTTTAATAAATATTTTAAATGGATCCCAGTGCTGTGCTCATACCATCCTTCTTTTCTCACTTATGTCTCTCTAACTCTGTTCCGACTCCTTGTCCGGATGCCTCTGGCAGCAAGATGCAGTGTCCTGGTTTTCCTCTGGTTGGGAGGATTTATGTTGGTATAAATCCTCCTGCACGCCCCCTGCACTGATCACATGACGGTGACGTCACCCCAGGTCCTTCGGCTGTTCAACAGTTCGGGTTGGTGGCAGCCGCCCCTTATGGATTCCATATGCCGCTATAGTGGAATCCATAACGGGATGCGCGACTTACCACAACCCAAACGCCGAACACCGGACTTTTTTTTAAAGTTCGCTCATCTCTACTCCTCAGTAAAAGACTCATGAAAGTTTGGAAAAAAAGCACCTAAATGACTCTCAGACTGTGATAGACAAGATTTTCTGGTCTGATGAAACCAAGATTGTACTTTTTGGCCTAAATTTTAAGCATCATGTCTAAAGGAAGCCAGGCACTGCTTATAACCTGCTCAATACCATCCCTACAGTGAAGCATGGTGGTGGCAGCATCATGCTTTGTGGGTGATCTTAAGTGGGTGGGACAGGGTGACTGGTCAAGGTTGAGGGAAAGCTGCATGGAGCAAGGTAAAGACATATTCTTAATGAAAACCTTACCCCGGGTGCTCTGGACCTCAGACTGGGACAAATGTTCACCTTCCAACAAGTCAATGACCCTAAGCACACAGCCAAGACAACACAGAAGTGGCTTAGGGACAACTCTGTTAATTTCCTTGAGTGGTCCAGCCAGAGCCCTGACTTGAACCTAATTGAAATCTCTTGTTAGATCTTAAAAAGGCTGTCCACCAACAGTCCCCAACCAATTTGACAGAATATCAGAATGGCAGAATATCCCCAAATCCAGGTATGCAAACCATGTCGCATCATACCCAAGAAGACTGAACAATGTAATCACTACCAAAAGTGCTTAATCTATGTACGCACTGAGTAAAGGGTCTGAATACTTATGTCAATGCAGTATTTTAGTTATTCCTTTTCAATAAGTTAGGATAGATTTTAAACATTCTGGGCCAGATTTATCATTAGCTAAAGTCACTTTAATGGAATGAAAAAGTCGAAAAAAAAGCTCTGCACGAAGCTCTCCAGTTTTGTAAAAGTGGGCATGTTGTCTTATGTAAATTAATCTCTAGACAGATTTACTATCTCGACCATTTAAAAAATCGCAAAAAAGTTGCAAAAAATGCGCAATTTCACTCCAGGTGGGACCATGCTTATCTTAAGTGACTTTTTAATAGAACATGCGACTTTTTTGTAAAGACGTGCGACTTTTGTAAAGCCGCTTACTGAAGGATAAACTGCTACCATCAAACCACATTTATCACAGTATTAAAAGACCATTAATAAATCTGACTATCCTAAAGTGACTTTGGGTAGATGTAAAAGTGGAGTAAGATGTAAGAGTATTGATAAATCTGGCCCTCTGTTTTCACTTTGTCATTATAAGGTATTGAGTGCAGAATGATGTGGGAAAACATTTTTTAAAAATAAAAAAGGCTAGCTGACTGCTGAAAAAAAATATGTTTCTGTGAAGCTTTACACTTGCAGCACTTGTCCATAGTATGAAACACACAGAGAAATCTGAGTGACCCTACATACTATTACTATCTGATAAAACTGTGACTTTTCTAACTATTGCTTCAATCTAACGATGTCCCTATACTGTCCCTACAACACTCTAAGACTATTGGAGTGTGTCTCTATTTGCCAAACACATTCAACATCACATTGCAAGCTGAGCCTGCATCACATAGGAGCGAGCTGAACGACATACCACAATTCTGTCCCCTGATTGGTTTATAGGCTGTTTGTCAGTCTCTGGGCAAATCAGGACAGGTCCCTCTTCCTCAAAGGGTCATTTGATCCTCCATCTTCATCCTCCCTACCTTGTTTCTTGCTAATTTTTACAATAAAATGGCACGGGTGCTGTTTTACTCGATTCGCCCAAAGTGAATCGCCAAAACTTTGGATTTGTTTGTCTGTAGAATTTTTGTGACAATTATAACTCATCCAATTCATTCAGAATTAATTTGCTCATCTCTAGTTTAAACCTATTATATGGGAAGTTAATTAAACAGTGGGTAGTAAATAAAATAAAATTTTCTGTGGATCTCAGAATTGGAAAATATGAGAAAGAAGTCTAGCTATGCTACCGCTCAAGGGGAGACTGGGGATCTTAGGAATCAGTTCAAAGACCTGTTAAACCCTAGCCCCTTAGCGATCTCTGCTCTACATATATGGTGGAAGTCACCCTTTTAAAAATGGCACCTCGCGCCAGCTGCGGGAGCCATAGCCAGCACGTTCCTTCTGTTCCTGATAGGGAAGGGAGTAACAACTTATATATATATATATATATATATATATACTGGTGGTGTCGATGGGCTGCTCATGTTAAAAAGCCTGATTAGATTTATGTGTTTAAAACTGTATTTCTTTTTCTTTTTTTTTTTTTTATTATTAATAGGACGACCAATGATCTCAAACACCAACTGCGCAACAAGTAAACTATCACAATACCTAGATCTATTTCTGAAACCATACGTAAAACAGCTCTCAAGTTGTCTTCACGACTCCAGTCAGCTCATCCACGAACTGGAAAATATTAACTGGCAACCCGAATACACCCTACTCACATTAGACGTCACAGCCCTTTATTCAAACATCGAAAACAAACTAGGCATCCAATGCGTGAAAAACATACCACTCAAATACACAGCACTAGGTACAGCACAAATCGAGTTCCTCATTGAAGGCCTCAATTTCATACTCAAAAACTATTATTTCATATACAATGGCACAACATGCCATCAGTGCAAAGGGACCACAATGTGTACACTGGTAGCGCCGTTGTTCTGTTTCAGTATCTTGCATTGTGTATTGGTATGCTCCTCTCTTCTCCTCCCCCCTCTGTTTCTGCCTCTAGTTGGTTCAGTCTAGCCACTTCCTGTTTACCCTGTCATGCATTGCTGTTTTGTGTGCTCTAATTCTGAGGAGATTCTAAGGAGAATCTGAGGTGAATCTGTGTATCTCATGTTTAGAGATGAGCGAACACCTGGATGTTCGGGTTCTAGAAGTTCGGCTGAACTTCCCGAAAATGTTCGGGTTCGGGATTCGAACTCGACCCGAACTTTATCCCGAACCTGAACCCCATTGAAGTCAATGGGGACCCGAACTTTTAGGCACTAAAAAGGCTGTAAAATAATCCAGGAAAGGGCTAGAGGGCTGCCAAATGGCGGCAAAATGTAGGTAAATCCCCTGCAAACAAATGTGGATAGGAAATGAATAAAAATAAAATAAATAAAAATTAACCAATATCAATTGGAGAGAGCTCCCACAGCAAGGAATCATGCGTCATATCACCCACCACTGGAGAAGGCCACTCTCATTTATTTGGGACCAGCACCCAGACAGAGGATACAGGTCCCACAGCAAGGAATCATGCGTCATATCACCCACCACCGGAGAAGGCCACTTTCAGTTATTTCGGCCTAGCACCCAGACCGAGGATGCAGGTCCCACAGCAAGGAATCATATGTCATATCACCCACCACAGGAGAAGGCCACTTTCAGTTATTTCGGCCCCAGCACCCAGACAGAGGAGAGAGGTCCCACAGCAAGGAATAATGCGTCATATCACCCACCACTGGAGAAGGCCACTTTCAGTTATTTCGGCCCAGCACCCAGACCGAGGATACAGGTCCCACAGCAAGGAATCATGCGTCATATCACCCACCACCAGAGAAGGCCACTCTCATTTATTTCGGCCCAGCACCCAGACAGAGGAGAGAGGTCCCACAGCAAGGAATCATGCGTCATATCAACCACCAAAGGAGAAGGCTACTCTCATTTATTTCGGCCCAGCACCCAGACAGAGGAGAGAGGTCCCACAGCAAGGAATCATGCCTCATATCAACCACCAACAGAGAAGGCCACTCTCATTTATTTCGGCCCAGCACCCAGACAGAGGAGAGAGGTCCCACAGCAAGGAATCATGCGTCATATCAACCACTACCGGAGAAGGCCACTCTCATTTATTTCGGCCCAGCACCCAGACAGAGGATACAGGTCCCACAGCAAGGAATCATGCCTCATATCAACCACCACCGGAGAAGGCCACTCTCATTTATTTTGGACCAGCACCCAGACAGAGGATACAGGTCCCACAGCAAGGAATCATGCCTCATATCAACCACCAACGGAGAAGGCCACTCTCATTTATTTTGGACCAGCACCCAGACAGAGGATACAGGTCCCACATCAAGGAATCATGCGTCATATCAACCACCAACGGAGAAGGCCACTCTGATTTATTTCCGCCCAGCACCCAGACAGAGGAGAGAGGTCCCACAGCAAGGAATCATGCGTCATATCAACCACCACCGGAGAAGGCCACTCTCATTTATTTTGGACCAGCACCCAGACAGAGGAGAGAGGTCCCACAGCAAGGAATCATGCCTCATATCAACCACCACCGGAGAAGGCCACTCTCATTTATTTCGGCCCAGCACCCAGACAGAGGAGAGAGGTCCCACAGCAAGGAATCATGTGTCATTTCAACCACCACCGGAGAAGGCCACTCTCATTTATTTTGGACCATTACCCAGACAGAGGAGAGAGGTCCCACAGCAAGGAATCATGCCTCATATCAACCACCAACGAAGAAGGCCACTCTCATGTATTTCGGCCCAGCACCCAGACAGAGGAGAGAGGTCCCACAGCAAGGAATCATGCCTCATATCAACCACCACCGGAGAAGGCCACTCTCATTTATTTTGGCCCAGCACCCAGACAGAGGAGAGAGGTCCCACAGCAAGGAATCATGCCTCATATCAACCACCACCGGAGAAGGCCACTTTCAGTTATTTCGGCCCAGCACCCAGACAGAGGAGAGAGGTCCCACAGCAAGAAATCATGCGTCATATCAACCACCACCGGAAAAGGCAACTCTCAGTTATTTCGGCCCCACCACCCAGACAGAGGAGAGGTTCATTCAACTTTGGGTTGCACCGCAAGATCATGGTAAAGTTAAAAAAATGAGGATACAATAAAGAAGTGCCCCGGAGTACAAGAATACATGGTTGAGGGGGAGGCAGTTATAAATGTCTATTCTGCACAAGGGAGGGACAGGTCCTGTGGGATCCATGGCTGGTTCATTTTTATGAATGTCAGCTTGTCCACGTTGGCTGTGGACAGGCGGCTGCGTTTGTCAGTAATGACGCCCCCTGCCGTGCTGAATACACTGTAAGAGAGTGCAAGGTGTTGTATTTGATAGCAGGTACGTGTCACCGAGGTTGCTGGCCTCGGTGAGGTAAGAGCCGGGGTTTTTGGTCTGCAGCAGCTAGTGCTGCTCTGTTAAATAGCATGGCTGCAAAGCCGATCCGGGCCGGCTCTTACTGGGAGCAGCTAAAGAGTAGGGTGGGTGGCTGCTCCCCACGGTCCAGTCCATGTTTTGGGCTGGGTATATAACGCAGCCAGCAGCTGTGTCTGGGGGTGTGATTATCCTGGAGCCTGCTAACAGGGCTGAGGAGTTCTCTGTGCTGGAGGACGGAGCTCAGCAAGGTGGTGTTTCCTGCAACCTGAAGGAGGAATCGCCTGCGGCTGAACCGACTGCTAGGTGTGAACCCGCGCTTAAACCACCCAAGGTGACTGGACCCTGTGTTGGCCTGTTTTTGGTTTTGCCACATGATTTCTGTTGTGTGTGAACTGTCACCAAGAGACTGTTTTCATTTCTGGTGTGCAAGTGTGAATAAAACACTGTTTGATGCACAATCTGGACTCCTTGTTTTGCCTCTAAACTGCACCCGCACCGCTGTCTACCAGAGCGACTCCCCACATTTGGTGTCGGATGCGGGCATGCGCAGTGAGGCTGGCGTGAACGCCGAACTTTGTTTTTGCTGAGCAAAAGTGGATGTCCTATATTAGGCCGGCAAAGTTACAGCCTGTGATCCCTGACAAAATGGAGGCGGTTGTAAAAGCCCTTGTGGAGGCTAACTTGCAGCAGCGGGAGGCCAACAAGCAGCAGCAGGAGACCAACCAGCTACTACTTCAGCAGGTGATGGCTTTACAAGCTGCAGGAGCGTCCCACCATGTCCATGATGCCCGGAAAGCGGTCCGTGCGGCGATCCCAAAAATGACCCCCTCGGACGACGTTGAGACCTATCTGGCGGTCTTTGAAAAGGTGGCCGTGAGGGAAAAGTTACCCCGTGACCAGTGGGCAGAGGTCGTCGCTCCGTTCCTGGCGTCTGGACCCCAGCAAGTATTTTTGACCTCCCAGGTGACCAAGCAGCTGACTACCCGACTGTGAAAGGTGAGATCCTGGCAAGACTGGGGGTGAATGTTTTGGTCCGGGCCCAGCGGGTGCATCAGTGGGAGTTTAACCCGGCTGAACCCGCCAGGCCACAATACTATGACTTGCTACAACGGTTGCAAAAATGGCTGCAGCCAGACATACTGACTCCCACTGCTATGCTCGACCGTCTGTTAGCCGATGTCTTCTGGAGGGCCTTGCCTTACCCTCTCCAGCACTGGATCGGCCAGGTATCGCCCACCAATGCCCTGGAGATGGTCGACCTGGTGGAGCGGTACGAGGCCACCAGAAACCTGCAGGGGAGTCTTGCTGGGAAGGGGTCAGTCAAACCCCGGAGGCCTCTGCCCCAGTTCCGACGTCCGCGACAGAGCGGCCTGCACGGAATATACCCCTGCGAGTCCGCCTCCCGTGGTATGCTGGAGGTGTCAGGAGCCAGGCCACATCAGGGCCGACTGTCCGCATCGGGATGAGCCGATGGAGGTGAACTACGGGGTCGCCACTCCTTGTATGCACGGAAGCTGTGCGCAACTGGCACCCGTGGAGGTGCAAGACCATAACCACCTGTGTCAGGTAGAGGTGGGAGATTCGCTGGCGGTGGCTCTGCTGGACTCCGGGAGTTTAGTCTCCCTGGTAAGGGCTGCCCTTGTACGGCCTGTGGAGTATACTGGCCGTAAAGTCGGGGTCCTATGCATCCACGGAGACCTGAAAGACTACCCCACTGCACTAGTGACTTTGTCCACAGCGGCTGGTAGGTGGACCCACGAGGTGGCTGTCGCTACTAAACTCCCACATGAACTAATACTTGGGAGGGACTTCCCGGTTTTCCGGCGCTGTGGCCGGCAATAAAGGTATCTGAGGGACCCGAGACAGGGGTGACCCTAGTAGAGTGGCCTGATACCGCTGGAAGGCCAGAACCCTGGGAGCCCGAGTCTGAAGGGCCGGCGGTAGGGGTGACCACTGCTCCAGCGGTAGAGGGGGAGACAACCCCACTGAGTGTAATGGTGGGAGACACGGAGGACTTGCCACCGGGGCCTGAGTTGGCAGACCTCAATGTCTCCGGGAAAATTTTGGGACCGCACAACACCGGGACCAAACCCTAACCAGGGCCTGGGAGAATGTGCTGGAAATTGATGGTAAACCCCAGAAACCAGGGGCTGAATTAATGTTCCCACGATTTATTGTTCTACAGGATATGTTGTATCGGGTGAACCAAGTCCGAGGTGAACCTGTTGAACAGTTGGTGGTGCCCACAGCGTATCGCAAGCTTGTCATGGAGCTTGCCCACCAACATGTTCTTGGGGACACCTGGGGTGGCAGAAAACCCAGGACCGCATACTGCAGCGGTTTTATTGGCCCAGTGTGTTCAAGGAGGTAGAGAATTATTGTAAGTCCTGTCCGACCTGTCAGATAACTAGCCCCCAGCCACATTTCCGTAGTCCTCTGGTACCTCTGCCAATTATTGAAGTACCGTTCGAGCGAATCGCTATGGATTTAATTGGGCCTGTACCAAAGTTCTGCCAGGGGCCACCAACACATTCTGGTAGTTCTCGACTATGCCACTCGGTATCCGGAGGCGGTGCCTCTGCGACATACCTCAGCTAAGCTCATTGCCAAAGAGTTAATGGAGATGTTTTCCCGTGTGGGCCTGCCAAAAGAGGTTCTGACAGACCAAGGGACCCCTTTTATGTCCAAAGTAATGAGGGAACTGTGTAAATTGTTGCGTATAAAGCAGCTACGGACGTCCGTTTACCATCCGCAAACAGACGGTCTGGTTGAGAGGTTTAACCAAACTCTAAAAATATGTTAAAGAGGGTGGTGTCTAGAGATGGGAAGGACTGGGATCTGCTTCTGCCCTATCTCATGTTCGCAGTGCGAGAGGTACCCCAGGCCTCTACTGGGTTCTCGCCTTCGAACTGCTTTATGGCAGACACCCTCGGGGCCTGTTGGATATCGCCAAGGAAGCATGGGAACAACAGCCTGTCCCCCACAAAAGTGTCATTGAGTATGTCACCCAGATGCAGGAACGGATAGAAAGGGTGTTGCCGCTGGTCCGGGAGCATATGGAGGCAGCACAACAAGCCCAGAGTAGGGTGTATAATCGTCAGGCTCGGGTACGGGGCTTCAATCCGGGAGATCGAGTGTTGGTTCTGGTACCCACCCTTGACAGCAAATTCCTAGCTAGGTGGCAGGGCCCCTATGAGGTGATCGAGAAGGTAGGGGAAGTAATTACAAAGTACACCAGCCAGGGCGGCGCAAGCCGGAGCAGGTGTACCACGTGAATTTACTTAAGCCTTGGAAAGATAGGGACACGGCCGACGACCACAGCCCCCGGCCAGGGCTTCTAGGTGAAAAGTGTCCAGCCCCACAGTTCGAGGCCTGTGAAGCAGTAACCACGGTAAAAATTGCAGACAGCCTGTCTTCCAAACAAGTTCAGGAAGTCAGGAGTTCATCAGTCGGAACACGGATGTGTTCTCGGACCTCCCTGGCCGCACGTCTCTCATCCAACATGACATCGCCACTGAGCCTCAGGCCAAGATCCGGTTAAAACCATACCGGGTACCCGAGGCTCGGCGACGGGCCATCGCGGAGGAAGTACAGTTAATGTTGAAGCTCGATGTCATTGAGGAGTCGAAGAGTGAGTGGGCCAGTCCCATAGTCCTAATACCCAAGCCGGATGGGACGTTGCGGTTCTGCAACGATTTTCGCAAGTTAAATGAAGTGTCCAAGTTTGATGCGTATCCCATGCCCCGGGTAGACGAGCTTGTTGAGAGTTTAGGGCAAGCCCGTTATTTTTCTGTGCTAGACCTCACCAAAGGGTACTGGCAGGTACCCTTAACGGAGTCGGCTAAGGAAAAACCGCATTTGTTACTCCGCAGGGCCTGTATCACTACAAGGTGTTACCCTTTGGCCTGCATGGCGCCCCGCCACTTTCCAAAGGTTAATGGACATAGTGCTGCGACCACATCGTCGGTACGCCTCGGCCTACTTAGATGATGTAGTCATCCACAGCACCGACTGGGAAAGCCATTTACCCAAGGTGCAGGCGGTAGTGGATGCCCTGAGGAAAGCCGGACTGACCGCTAACCCAAAGAAGTGCTCCATAGGGTTAGAGGAGACAAAATATCTGGGATATGTAATTGGGCGGGAGTCATCAAACCTCAGGTAACCAAGGTAGAGGCCATTCGTAACTGGCCCCGACCGGTCACCACCAGGCAGGTAAAGTCGTTCCTGGGGATTGTAGGTTACTACATGAGGTTTGTGCCCCACTTTGCCACAATAGCAGCGCCGTTGACAGACCTGTTGAAGGGGCGAAAGTCTGGGAGGGTTAGCTGGAGTGAGAAGGCGGAGGAGGCTTTCGCCGCGTTGAAGTCGGCCCTGTGTGGGTCCCCGGTTTTGGTGACACCCGACTTCAACAAGGAGTTTGTCGTACAGACCGACGCCTCGGAGGTAGGCCTCGGTGCGGTACTGTCTCAGGAGGTCAACGGGGAAGAACATCCCGTTGTCTTCCTGAGCCGTAAGCTCAATCCCGCCGAGTCCAGATACAGTATAGTGGAGAGGGAGTGCCTGGCTATCAAGTGGGCACTCGAATCTCTCCGCTACTACTTGTTAGGGAGGAGGTTCCGTCTGGTGACCGACCATTCCCCTCAAATGGATGAGTCAGGCCAAGGAGAGGAATGCTCGGGTCACCAGGTGGTTCCTATCTCTTCAGAATTTCAAATTCTCTGTGGAACACAGGGCAGGCCGCTTGCAGGGCAACGCAGATGCCCTGTCCCGCGTCCACTGCCTCACGTGTGTTCACCCCCTCAGGGTTGAACAAAGGGGTGTGTAAGAGAGTGCAAGGTGTTGTATTTGATAGCAGGTACGTGTCACCGAGGTTGCTGGCCTCGGTGAGGTAAGAGCCGGGGTTTTTGGTCTGCAGCAGCTAGTGCTGCTCTGTTAAATAGCATGGCTGCAAAGCCGATCCGGGCCGGCTCTTACTGGGAGCAGCTAAAGAGTAGGGTGGGTGGCTGCTCCCACGGTCCAGTCCATGTTTTGGGCTGGGTATATAACGCAGCCAGCAGCTGTGTCTGAGGGTGTGATTATCCTGGAGCCTGCTAACAGGGCTGAGGAGTTCTCTGTGCTGGAGGACGGAGCTCAGCAAGGTGGTGTTTCCCTGCAACCTGAAGGAGGAATCGCCTGCGGCTGAACCGACTGCTAGGTGTGAACCCGCACTTAAACCACCCAAGGTGACTGGACCCTGTGTTGGCCTGTTTTTGGTTTTGCCACATGATTTCTGTTGTGTGTGAACTGTCACCAAGAGACTGTTTTCATTTCTGGTGTGCAAGTGTGAATAAAACACTGTTTGATGCACAATCTGGACTCCTTGTTTTGCCTCTAAACTGCACCCGCACCGCTGTCTACCAGAGCGACTCCCCACAACACGTTCAGACAAAACGCTGGCCGCCGGGCAGGACAGCACCTCCAAGGCATAAAATGCTAACTCTGGCCACGTGGACAATTTGGAGACCCAGAAGTTGAATGGGGCCGAACCATCAGTCAGTACGTGGAGGGGTGTGCAGACATACTGTTCAACCATGTTAGTGAAATGCTGCCTCCTGCTAAAACGTTCCGTATCAGGTGGTTGTGCAGTTAGCTGTGGCGTGGAGACAAAACTTTTCCACATTTCTGCCATGCTAACCCTGCCCTCAGAAGAGCTGGCCGTGACACTGCTGTGTTGGCTACCTCTTGCTCCTCCTCTGCCTTCGCCATGGGCTTCCACCTGTTCCCCTCTGACATTTGGGAATGCTCTCAGGAGCACCTCTAAGCGTTTTCTCAAGGAGACATAGAAGTGGTATTGTAACGCTGATAACGGTGTCATCACCACTGGCCATGTTGATGGAGTACTCGAAACAGCGCAACAGGGCACACAGGTCTCGCATGGAGGCCCAATCATTGGTGGTGAAGTGGTGCCGTTCCGCAGTGTGACTGACACGTGCGTGCTGCAGCTGAAACTCCACTATGGCCTGCTGCTGCTCGCACAGTCTCTCCAGCATGTGCAAGGTGGAGTTCCACCTGGTGGGCACGTCGCATATGAGGCGGTGAGCGGGAAGGCCGAAGTTGCGCTGTAGCGCAGACAGGCGAACAGCGGCAGGATGTGAACGCCGGAAGCGCGCACAGACGGCCCTCACTTTATGCAGCAGCTCTGACATGTTGGGGTAGTTGTGAATGAACTTCTGCACCACCAAATTCAGCAAATGCGCCAGGCAAGGGATGTCCCAGAGCTGAGATGAGATTTCGCCCATATCGCACACCACCAGGCCAGGCTTGAGGCCCACCGGCAGCAACCACTGGTCGGTCTGTTGTTCAATACCCTGCCACAACTCCTGCGCGGTGTGGGGCCTGTCCCCCAAACATATGAGTTTCAGAATGGCCTGCTGACGTTTACCCCGGGCTGTGCTGAAGTTGGTGGTAAAGGTGTGTGGCTGACTGGATGAGCTGGTGGAAGCAGAGGAGGAGGAAGCCGAGAAGGAGGAGGAGGCTACAGGAGGCAAAGAATGATGCCTTGTGATCCTTGGCGGCAGAAGGACGTGCGCCAAGGAACTCTCCGCCTGGGGCCCAGCCGCCACTACATCTACCCAGTGTGCAGTTAGGGAGATATAGCGCCCCTGGCCGTGCTTACTGGTCCACGTATCTGTGGTTAGGTGGACCTTGCCACAGATGGCGTTGCGCAGCGCACACTTGATTTTATCGGATACTTGGTTGTGCAGGGAAGGCACGGCTATCTTGGAGTAGTAGTGGCGGCTGGGAACAACATACTGTGGGACAGCCATGGACATCAGCTGTTTGAAGCTGTCTGTGTCCACCAGCCTGAATGACAGCATTTCAAAGGCCAGTAGTTTAGAAATGCTGGCATTCAGGCTCAGGGCTCGAGGGTGGCTAGGTGGGAATTTACGCTTTCTCTCCAAGGTTTGTGAGATGGAGAGCTGAACGCTGCCGTGTGACATGGTGGAGATGCTTGGTGACGCAGGTGGTGGTGTCGGTGGCACATCCTCTGTTTGGTGGGCGGCAGGTGCCAACGTTCCTCCCGAGTCGGAGGAAGACGCCGAGGCAGCAGCAGAAGAGGGAGCAGGGGGAGCCTGAGTGAGTTCCTTGCTTTTAAGGTGTTTACTCCACTGCAGTTCATGCTTTGCATGTAGATGCCTGGTCATGCAGGTTGTGCTAAGGTTCAGAACGTTAATGCCTCGCTTCAGGATCTGATGGCACAGCATGCAAACCACTCGGGTCTTGTCGTCAGCACATTGTTTAACTTCTTCAGGACCGCCGTACGCAGGATTGCATCCTGCAGGCGGTCCTGTTGTTCTGATCGGACGCGGCGGCGCGTCATCTCGCGAGACGCGAGACTTCCTGTGAACGCGCGCGCGTGCGCGTTCACAGCGTCGCGCGTCTGAAGAGTTGTACTACAGCCTGCCAGCGATGATCAATCGCTGGCAGGCTGTAGATGCGATATAAATCGCATCAAACAAGTATATCAGACGGTGTTTTGTGAACAGCGTCTGATATACCTGCTACCTGGTCCTCTGGTGGTCCCATTTGCTGGGATCGACCACCAGAGGACCAGGTAACTATGTAAAGTTGCACCAAACACTACACTAACCCCCACCCCCCTCACCTATTAACCCCTTGATCACCCCATCTAGACCCCCTGATCACCCCCCTGTCATTGATCACACCCCTTGTAAGGCTCCATTCAGACGTCCATATGTGTTTTGCGGATCCGTGGATTCACGGATCCGTGGATTCACGGATCCGCGGATTCGATCCGCGGATCCGATCCGCAGATCCTCAAAACACGGACACCGGCAATGTGCTTTCCGCATTTTGCAGATCCGCACATTGCCAGAACTATATAGAAAATGCTTTTTTTTGTCCGCAATTGCGGAACGGAAGTGCAGACCCGGAAGCGCGGATCCGTAATTCCGGATCCGAGCGGGACAAAGTCTGTCCCCATAGAAATAAATGGGTCCGCAATTCCGTTCCGCAAACAGAATTTCGGACGTGTGAATGGGGCATAAGGGTCCCCTATCACCGCCAGTTAGCTAGCTACTTGTTAGGTAGCTAGCGCCCATCCCACCGCACCGCAGTCACTGATTTTGGCAGAGATTTTTTCATCCACATTGACCGACGCGAATGAAAAAATTTGTGTCGTTCATTTTTTTTTTTTTCAGCGCAGAGGCTGAACGGAAAAAAAATCTCATTACCCATATGCTCAATATACGGAGAATCGCAGAAACTCCTAATGCTGGCCATACGTGTAATGATTGCGGAGACCCTCAAATGCCAGGGCAGTACAAACACCCCACATGTGACCCCATTTTAGAAAGAAGACACCCCAAGGTATTCCGTGAGGGGTATGGTGAGTTCATGCAAAATTTTATTTTTTGTCACAAGTTAGTGGAATATGAGACTTTGTAAAAAAAAAAAAAAATCAATTTCCGCTAACTTGTGCCAAATTTTTTTTTTCTGTGAACTCGCCATGCCCCTCACGGAATACCTTGGGGTGTCTTCTATCCACAATGGGGTCACATGTGGGTATTCATACTGCCCTGGCAATTTAGGGGTCCTAAAGCGTGAGAATCCAAATGCGTAAAAATGCCCTGTGAAATCCTAAAGGTACTCATTGGTTTTAGGACCCTTTGGCATCTTGGCTGCAAAAAGTGTCACTCATGTAGTATCGCCGTACTCAGGAGAAGTAGGGCAATGTGTTTAGGGTGTATTTTACATATACCCATGCTGGGTGTGAGAAATATCGCTGTAAACGACAACTTTTTACATTTTTTATTCAAAGTTGTCAATTTACAGAGATATTTCTCTCACCCAGCATGGGTATATGTAAAAATACACCCCAAAACACATCGCCCTACTTCTCCTGAGTACGGTGATACCACATGTGTGACACTTTTGCAGCCAAGATGCGCAAAGGGCCCAAATTCCAACGAGTACCTTTTAGGAGGGCATTTTTACGCATTTTTCTTCTCACGCTTTAGGGCCCCTAAAATGCCAGGGCAGTATAAATACCCACATGTGACCCCATTTTGGAAAGAAGACACCCCAAGGTATTCGCTGAGGGGCATAATGAGTCCATGAAAATTAAACTTTTGTCAAAAGTTAGCAGAAATGGAGACTTTGTGAGAAAAACAATAAAAATCAATTTCCACTAACTTGTGCCAAAAAAAATCTTCTATGAACTCGCCATGCCCCTCATGGAATACCTTGGGGTGTCTTCTTTCAAAATGGGGTCACATGTGGGTATTTCTACTGCCCTGGCATTTTAGGGGCCCTAAAGCGTGAGAAGAAAAATGCGTAAAAATGCCCTCCTAAAAGGTACTCATTGGAATTTGGACCACTTTGCGCATCTTGGCTGCAAAAAGTGTCACTTATGTGGTATCGCCGTACTCAGGAGAAGTAGGGCAATGTGTTTTGGGGTGTATTTTTACATATACTCATACTGGGTGAGAGAAATATCTCTGTAAATTGACAACTTTGAATAAAAAATGTAAAAAGTTGTCGTTTACAGCGATATTTCTCACACGCAGCATGGGTATATGTAAAAATACACCCCAAAACACATTTCCCTACTTCTCCTGAGTACGGCGATACCACATGAGTGACACTTTTTGCAGCCTGAGTGCGCAAAGGGCCCTAAAACCAATGAGTACCTTTAGGATTTCACAGGCCATTTTTATGCATTTGGATTCTCACACTTTAGGGGCCCCTAAAATGCCAGGTGAGTATAAATACCCCACATGTGACCCCATTTTGGAAAGAAGATACCCCAAGGTATTCCGTGAGGGGCATGGTGAGTCCACAGAATTTTTATTTTTGGCACAAGTTAGCGGAAATTTTTTTATTTTTTTTTTTATTTTGTTTTTACAAAGTCTCATATTCCACTAACTTGTGACAAAAATCTAATTTTACATGAACTCACCATACCCCTCACAGAATACCTTGGGTGTCTTCTTTCCAAAATGGGGTCACATGTGGGGTATTTATACTGTCCTGGCATTTTAGAGGCCCCTAAAGCGTGAGAAGAAGTCTGGAATCCAAATGCGTAAAAATGACCTGTGAAATCCTAAAGGTACTCATTGGTTTTAGGGCTCTTAGTGCATCCAGGCTGCAAAAAGTGGCACATGTGGTCGCCGTACTCAGAGAAGTAGAGCAATGTGTTTGGGGTGTATTTTTATATATACCCATACTTTGTGTGAAAAATATCTCTGTAAACGACAACTTTTAAAAAATTTTATACAAAGTTGACAATTTACAGAGATATTTCTCTCACCCAACATGGGTATATGTAAAAATACACCCCAAATCACATTGCCCTACTTCTCCTGAGTACGG
The DNA here is from genome assembly GCA_033119425.1 of Bufotes viridis. NCBI lineage: Eukaryota > Metazoa > Chordata > Amphibia > Anura > Bufonidae > Bufotes > Bufotes viridis. The sequence goes on from CM065590.1 coordinate 94,749,709, forward strand.
CGATACCACATGAGTGACACTTTTTTGCAGCCTGGGTGCACAAAGCGGCCCAAATTCCAACGTGTACCTTTAGGTTTTACATGGCGGCTCACAATTTAGCCCCGCCCAAAATGCCAGAACAGTAAACACACCCCACAAATGACCCCATTTCGGAAAGTAGACACCCCAAGGTATTCACTGAGGGGCATAGTGAGTCCGTCTGAGATTTTTTTTTTTTTTGCCAGAAGTTATCAGAAATTGAAACTTTTTTTTTTTTCTCAGAAAGTGTCATTTTCCGCTAACTTGTGAAAAAAAATGAAATGATACATGAACTCACCAAGCCCCTCCGCGAATACTTTGGGGTGTCTTCTTTATAAAATGGTGTGATTTGGGGGGTATTTATACTTTCCTGACATTCTAGCACCTGAAGAAACATGACAGGTGCTCAGAAAGTCAGAGCTGTTTCAAAATGCCGAAATTCACTTTTTTGCACCATAGTTTGTAAACGCTATAACTTTTACCCAAACCAATAAATATACACTTATTGGACTTTTTTTTTATCAAAGACATGTAGAACAATAAATTTAGAGAAAAATTTATATAGAAATGTAGTTTTTTTGAGAAAATTTTACAACAGAAAGTGAAAAATGTCATTTTTTTGCAAAAATTTCGGTCATTTTTGATTAATAGCAAAAAAAGTTAAAATGTCAGCAGCAATGAAATACCATCAAATGAAAGCTCTATTAGTGAGAAGAAAAGCAGGTAAAATTCCTTTGGGTGGTAAGTTGTATGACGGAGCAATAAACGGTGAAAGTAGTGTAGTGCGGAATTGTAAAAAGTGGCCTGGTCATTAAGGGTTTTTAAGCTAGGGGGGCTGAAGCGGTTAAAGAAGTGCCATGCCTGGGAACTCCTTGAAGCTGCCTTTGGGGTGCTCGGTCCCTGGTGGCGGTGGCCAGTAGCAGGCGAACTCTCTTGGCGGCGGCTGTTCTGCTTTTGCCCCCTGCTCCCTCTTTTGCTATGCTGTTGGCTCGGTCTCACCACTGCCTCTTCCTCTGAACTATGAAAGTCAGTGGCACGACCTTCATTCCATGTGGGGTCTAGGACCTCATCGTCCCCTGCATCGTCTTCCACAAAGTCTTCCTCCCTGACCTCCTGTTCGGTCTGCACACTGCAGAAAGACGCAGCAGTTGGCACCTGTGTTTCGTCATCATCAGAGACGTGTGGACTCTGATGAGGTGGTATTCCCATGTCCTCATCATCAGGAAACATCAGTGGTTGTGCATCAGTGCATTCTATGTCTTCCACCACTGGGGAAGGGCTAGGTGGATTTACTTGGGAAACCCTGCCAGCAGAGTCTTCAAACAGCATAAGAGACTGCTGCATAACTTGAGGCTCTGACAGTTTCCCTGATATGCATGGGGGTGATGTGACAGACTGATGGGCTTGGTTTTCAGGTGCCACCTGTGCGCTTTCTGCAGAAGACTGGGTGGGAGATAATGTTGTGAACATGCTGGATCCACTGTCGGCAACCCAATTGACTAGCGCCTGTACCTGCTCAGGCCTTACCATCCTTAGAACGGCATTGGGCCCCACCAAATATCGCTGTAAATTCTGGCGGGTACTGGAACCTGAGGTAGTTGGTTCACTAGGACGTGTGGCTGTGGCAGAATGGCCACGTCCTCTTCCAGCACCAGAGGGTACACTAACACCACCACGACCGCGTACGCGTCCCTTACTAGATGTTTTCCTCATTGTTACCGTTCACCAAGCACCACAATAAGGAAAAAAATATTTGGCCCAATGTATTGATTTCAAATTTAGGCCTTTTTTTACAGGCACCTAACACTATCTGCCTATTTGTTAATGTAGCGTATTACACTAATCCAGGCACAGCAGTAACCACTGATTTAGGGGAATATCTCTTTTAGGGCTAGTATTTAGTCCCTGGATGAAAGCTATCCTTTTATGGACAGAATTACAATTGGCCTGCAACTGCTGGGACAACAGATTCAGGGTATTGCTATTTTGCCAGATTAATTTCACCCCAGAACAAAATATATGTTTTAGCAGACACTATGAAATCTGGCCTGCAACTGCTTGGACACCAGATTCGGGGTATTGCTATATTGGCAGGTTAATTTCACCCCAGAACAAAATATATGTGTAAGCGGACACTATGAAATCTGGCCTGCAACTGCTGGGACACCAGATTCAGGGGATTGCTATATTGGCAGGTTATTTTCCCCCCAGAACAAAATATATGTGTAAGCGGACACTATGAAATCTGGCCTGCAACTGCTTGGACAACAGATCCAGGGTATTGCTATATTGGCAGGTTAATTTCACCCCAGAACAAAATATATGTGTAAGCGGACACTATGAAATCTGGCCTGCAACTGCTTGGACACCAGATCCAGGGTATTGCTATATTGGCAGGTTAATTTCGCCCCAGAACAAAATATATGTGTAAGCGGATACTATGAAATCTGGCCTGCAACTGCTTGGACACCAGATTCAGGGTATTGCTATATTGGCAGGTTAATTTCACCCCAGAACAAAATATATGTGTAAGTGGACACTAGGAAATCTGGCCTGCAACTGCTTGGACACCATATCCAGGGAATGGCTATATTGGCAGGTTAATTTCACCCCAGAACAAAATATATGTGTAAGCGGATACTATGAAATCTGGCCTGCAACTGCTTGGACACCAGATCCAGGGTATTGCTATATTGGCAGGTTAATTTCACCCCAGAACAAAATATATGTGTAAGCGGACACTAGGAAATCTGGCCTGCAAGTGCTTGGACACCAGATCCAGGGAATGGCTATATTGGCAGGTTAATTTCACCCCAGAACAAAATATATGTGTAAGCGGATACTATGAAATCTGGCCTGCAACTGCTTGGACACCAGATTCAGGGTATTGCTATATTGGCAGGTTAATTTCACACCCCAGAACAAAATATAAATATAGGCCCCTGTCAACCAGACAATGGGGCGGTCATTTGACAGTAAAAAAAGGTTAATGTTTCCCACCAATGCAGCAAGCCATGAAACAAAATATAGGCCCCTGAGAATCAGACAATGGGGCGGTCATTTGAAAGTAAAAAAAGGTTAATGTCTCCCACCAATGCAGCAAGCGATGAAACAAAATTTAGGCCCCTGACAACAAGACAATGGGGCGGTCATTTGACAGTAACAAGAGATTAATGTCTACCACCAATACAGCAGGCGATGAAACAAAATATAGGCCCCTGAGAATTAGACAATGGGGCGGTCATTTGACAGTAAAAAGAGTTTAATGTCTCCCACCAATGCAGCAAGCGATGAAAAGAAATAAAGGCCCCTGACAACCAGACAATGGGGCGGTCATTTGACAGTATAAAGAGGATAATGTCACCCACCAAAGCAACAGGTGATTATCTAATATGTAGGACCCTGGAACCCTGACAGAGGAAAGAGGTCCCATAGCAGAAAATAAGGCTTCATGTTACCCAGCAATGGAAAAGGCCACTTTCAGTTATTTAGGCCCCAGCAGCTAAACAGAGGAGAAAGGTCCCACAGCAGAAAATCAAGATTGATGTCACCCGCCAAAGCAGCAGGCGATTAACAGAATTTTAGGCCCCTGACACAAAGACAGAGGAGAAGTTTATTCAACTTGGGGTTGCCCCCAAAATAATGGTACAATTAAAAAAAGAGGATTCAATAAAGAAGTGCCCTGGAGTACAAGAATGTATGGTTGAGGGTGAGGCAGTTATAAATGTCTATTCTGCACAAGGTATCGACAAGTCCTGTGGGATCCATGCCTGGTTCAATTTAATGAACGTAAGCTTGTCCACGGTGGCCGTGGACAGGCGGCTGCGTTTGTCTGTAATGACGCCCCCTGCCATGCTAAATACACGTTCAGACAATACACTGGCCGCAGGGAAGGCCAGCACCTCCAAGGCATAAAGGGCAAGCTCTGGCCCTGTGGACAATTTAAAAACCCAAAAGTTGAATGGGGCAGAACCATCAGTCAGTACGTGGAGGCATGTGCGCAAGTACTGTTCCTCCATGTTGTTGAAATGCTGCCTCCTGCTAACACGTTCCCTATCAGCTGGTGGTGCAATTGTCGGTGACAAAACTTTTCCACAGCTCGGGCATTCTCACCCTGCATGTCTGAGAAACTGGCCGTGACACAGCTGCGTTGGCAACCTCTTCCTCCTCCTACTCCGCCTCTGCCTTCGCCTTGTGATTCCACTTGGCCCCCCGTGTCAGTTGGGAACATACGGACCGCACTTTCAGCAGCAGCTCTGACATGTCTGGGTAGTTTTAAAGAAACTTTTTCACCACCAGATTCAGCACATGCGCCAGGCAAGGCAAAGGAGTAGGAGGAGGATGATGCGGAGTTGGAGGAGGAAGCAACAGGAGGCAACGAATAATGCCCTGCGTCCTCGGTGGTGGAAGGACATGCGCCAAACTGCAGGTTAATTTCACCCCAGAACAAAATATATGTGTAAGCGGATACTAGGAAATCTGGCCTGCAACTGCTTGGACAACAGATCCAGGGTATTGCTATATTGGCAGGTTAATTTCACCCCAGAACAAAATATATGTGTAAGCGGATTCTATGAAATCTGGCCTGCAACTGCTTGGACACCAGATCCAGGGTATTGCTATATTGGCAGGTTAATTTCACCCCAGAACAAAATATATGTGTAAGCGGACACTAGGAAATCTGGCCTGCAACTGCTTGGACACCATATCCAGGGAATGGCTATATTGGCAGGTTAATTTCACCCCAGAACAAAATATATGTGTAAGCGGATACTATGAAATCTGGCCTGCAACTGCTTGGACACCAGATTCAGGGTATTGCTATATTGGCAGGTTAATTTCACACCCCAGAACAAAATATATGTGTAAGCGGATACTATGAAATCTGGCCTGCAACTGCTTGGACACCAGATTCAGGGTATTGCTATATTGGCAGGTTAATTTCAACCCCAGAACAAAATATATGTGTAAGCGGAAACTATGAAATCTGGCCATTGCTATATTGGCAGGTTAATTTCACCCCAGAAAATAATCTATCCTTTGCCAGACAGCAGACAGTATTATACTTGTCTAGCCAAAGCTGGAACACCAGATTTAGGGGATTGGTATTTGGGCAATTGTATTTAACCCGTATTTAACCCCTTAATAAAATAAAGAAATTTCTATCCTGAGTTTCTAGGGGTGACAATTAGCACAGCCAAGCCCCTGATGTAGGATATAGCAAAAAAAAAAAAACTAGTATTGATGGATTGATGGACTTGGTGGCAGCTTCTTCTGGTGCACCACAAGTCACAAAATGGCCGCCGATCAACCCAGAAATAAAAGTGACAGAAAAACGCTCTGTGCAGCCTAAAAACCAGTGAGCAAGTAACTAGCAGAAGTTCAATGATTCTCAGCTGGTGATCGATCACTTCATTAAGTGTTTTGGCTAAATTAATCCCTTCCTAATCTCGCCCTAACACAGCAGCTGCATCCTCTCCCTACACTAGTCAGAGCAGTGTGACGTGCGGCGCTACGTGACTCCAGCTTAAATAGAGGCTGGGTCACATGCTGCACTTGGCCAATCACAGCCATGCAATTAGTAGGCATGGCTGTAATGGGCTCTTAGGGCAAGAAGTAAAACGCTAGCTGATTGGCTGCTGTGCAGCCCTTCAGAAAGCGGGAAGTAATCGACGAACACCGAACCCGAACCCGAACTTTTTTGAAAATGTCCGGGTTCGGGTCCGTGTTCCGGACACCCCAAAATTCGGTACGAACCCGAACGATGCTCGAACTGTTCGCTCAACACTACACATGTTCTTATTAAGGAGAATATTAGTGGCATAATTATTTTACCATCTGGATTCCCTGCATATCTTGTAATATAATCTCCGGATTAAACACAACTTGATTAGCTCCTGGGTGTCTGATGCGTAAACTGTAAGTGGAGAATGTCTGATTCAACAAGTCACCTCACAGATGCGTGATTGTATAAGGTTGACATTTGGAAACGCCACAGTAAAATAATTGTCTTAGTACTCTTCTTCTCCCGCTAAAATAATAATATTCTCCTCCTCCAAGTAATAAGCCATCATCATTTGTCTCCGTTATGCTACAGTAAGGTCATATCTTATACTGCCCAGTACTGCATTCACTTGGATCGCAGAAGCTTCTAGCAATTCCAGTTTCATACAGGCTAGGAACTGTATTCAGCCTGTTTTCTGAGGTAAATATTGTCTGCCTGCTGTGGGCTATTAAAAGACTGAACCACCACTAGAGGTTGCTGTTGTGTTACAGATGGAAATGCAGGACACAGCTAGAAGGTTTTCTAAACCCTCATTAAAAATGAAATTGGCCCTCCTAACCGACGAAATTGAGATATGTGATAATTTGTCCAGTTTGTGGGAAAAGACTGAACAATGTATGGATGCAGCACATGGATCAGGCTTTAATGAAGATCAATTAAAGGCCATGTGTACAAAATTGAATAAGAGCTATGATAGTTATAATAGACTGTCTGAAAAATATTCTTCTCTGTTATCAAGTCCCAACTCAGAGGAATTCATCCTAGAATTAAAGACCCACACTGCACTTAATGATGAAAGATATAGCAGATTTATGGCAGTCAAGTCAATGCTAGAGGACAAGATATCACAACAATATAAAACTGCGTCCCGCCATTCTAACCTTTCAAGGCACTCCAAGGCTTCATCCTGTTCCTCGAAATCTATTACTCAGTCCTCATCGCTAAGGTCTCGCTCACAGCACTCTTCGCTGAGTACCTCATTGGTGTTGGCACACGCAAAAGGGGAAGCAGCAAAGGTACAAGCTCACTGCATTAGAAAGGAAGCAGCCATTAAGGCACAAGTCGCAGAGACACAAGCGCTATCCCAAGCTAATCAAGCAGCCATACAAGCCCAATCCCAAGCTAATCAAGCAGCTATACAGGCTCAGGCGCAAGCGACCAAAGCCAAGGCCGAAGCTGAGTTGGAGGTCCTTCAGAAGGAAAGGGAAGAAGCAGCAGCCATGGCTGAACTCAGAGTTCTTGAAGAAGCTACTGAAGAAGAAGAAGCTTATCATCCTATGTCTAAGATATTATACAAACCATTAGAAAACGTGGTGTGGTGTTTAACAAGCAGGATATGCTCAACCCATATGCAGTTGTGCATGTATCTAGGGGAGCACATCCTGCACTTGTAGTCCGTTGCTAGGGGCAATCAACAGCAACAAATGCATACAATGGAAGATGCCAGCAACGGACTACAAGTACCACAATAACCATCCTACATACGATAGGGATAATGTGGATGTGGAGAACAATCAAAAACATAAACATAGCAAAAGGAGGTGCACTCTGCGGCAATACTAAACCCTCACACTGATAAAATTGAGGGGTTAGTTCGACATATCCTACTAGGAGGACATGTCTTAAGCTCGGACACCACGGCAAGGTCCCTCAAGTAGCCCGAGGCCCTACCACTCAACCTACCTGTGCCGTATGGGCAATACCAGGAGCCGTTGGGCATTACGGGAGCGTAAGGCCTGACTCACAGACAGCTTACCAGTGACCTCCAGCATTTAACCATGCTTGCAAAGGGAGGAGGGAGGTGTCTGTGAGCCCCACCCGAGACCGGCTGATATGGCCCAGAGCCTATGGTTATGTTTATGTCTAAGATATCTAATGACTCAGAAGGCTGTACCCTGCAATTCGTCCTAGACAAAAGCAAAGTCTATGCATTTGCACCAGAAGATTTGGGTTCTGCACGCCAGCCTCTGAACTCATGCGGATAGAAAAAGAGGCAGCTGATAACCATACAGTTGACCCCAGTCCAGTGGACATTTCTCTTTCTTTAAAACCTCTGGCACCTTACACAGTATTTCAGGCACCATTAGAGACCAAGCCGCTTCAAACTCATCAAATCACATTAAAACCTCCTGAGACTAGTTACATAGCAAACAAGATGCTTGCGCCAACATTACCAGATATGAAGCCTTCATTTATGCTCAACCCAGCTGCCACTCCATTCCATCTTCCAACCCCCAAACATAGGGTATCAGATGGTGCCAACAACACCAGCGAGGGAGAAGTTCCCATCGCCCTGATGCAGAAAATAAATAATGCATCAGAAATCGCTAAGTACCTCACTCTCAGGGACCTCATCAGTACTAGCCTTACGAACTTTGATGATCGCCCAGAGAACCATAGAAGTTGGAAGGCCACCTTCAAGACAACAGTTCAAACCCTTGCTGTACCGCCAATGCAAGAACTTGATTTACTAATTAGATGGCTAGGTCCATGGTCGTCAAACTTTGTTAAGAAACTCAAAACCGTTCATATCTACGAACCAGTCAAAGGCCTTCATCTCGTATGGGAAAGATTAGAGCAGACATACGGTGGCTCGGAAGTAGTTGAACGTGCCTTATTTAAACGACTATAGGACTTTCCTGGATTATCCAATACAGACCGCCAAGGGTTCCAGGAATTAAGCGATCTTCTTCTTGAGTTTGAAATCATCAAGGGAGACCCGCAGCTACCAGGTCTCAGCTTTCTTGATACCTCCCATGGTGTGGGCCTGATCGTGGAGAAATTACCCCTCAATATTCAAGACCAATGGGCAACAACAGGTTCAAAATACAAGGAGCAACATCGTGTTCCCTTTCCACCATTTTCGATTTTCTGTAAGTTCATCAAGGACTTAGCTAGAGCTAAAAATGATCCGAACTTCAACACCTTGGGAACCAACATCTTTGGCTCTACTAAACAGAGACACGAGACTTTCAGTCCCAGAGAGGGCGTCCCTAAAGGTCTGATTTCAGAAAAAAAAGACAGGGGTTGTGCCCACTACTAACAATGGAAATGAAAGCCCCAAGGAACCCGATCATCATTGCCCTATACATGATAAACCACATCCTTTAAGAAAATGCTGTGTCTTCATAGCAAAGCCCTTTGAGGAATGTAAGGAGTTCCTAAGGAGTCATAATATCTGCTTCAGATGCTGTGCATCCACTGAGCACTTCACCAGAGACTGTAAGGTTCCAGTCAAGTGCTCTGAATGTAATAGTGATCTACACATATCCGCTGTTCACCCGGGACCAATCAGGCGGAACCTAGAACCAGTTAACTGGCACAAGCCCCATTCCGATCAAGGCGGGGAGAGTCATAGCGGGGAGAGTGCCGACCGACCAACCACAACCGTCACGCCCAGATGCACAAAGGTATGTGGAGAAGGACTTGTGTGGGGTAAGTCTTGTTCTAAGATTTTCCTCGTGGATGTGTTTCCTACTGCACAACCAGAGAAGACCATAAGAATGTATGCTATTCTAGATGACCAAAGTAATCATTCCCTAGCTAGCCCCAAGTTCTTTGATCTGTTCAGGATAGAGGGAGAGACTACACCCTACACCCTAGGAACATGCTCTGGTCTTGTGACAACCTCAGGAAGAAGAGCTAATGGTTTCACCTTAAAGCCCATCAAAGGACATAAGAAACTCTCTCTCTTCTAACCCTTATTGAGGGTGACAAGTAGCGGGCACAAGGGATGAGATTCCCACACCTGAAGCCGCACAGCATCACCCTCATCTCAGGAACATAGCCAGAGAGATTCCTCCCCTTGATAACCATGCCGAGATCTTACTCTTGCTAGGTAGAGACATTCTTGAGGCTCATAAGGTCCTTGAACTTCGCAATGGCCCTTTTAACGCTCCATATGCCCAGAAACTTACAGTGGGTTGGATCATCGTGGGGGATGTATGTCTGGACAGAACCCGCAGACCCTTCCAAATACACTCCTTCAGAACTGAAGTATTAATAGGGGGGCGAACTTCTTACTTCAGACAGTGTCCTAACCACTACTATGTGCAAGATATGCCCTGCCCAAATATTCTAAAAACATCAGAAAGCAGCTTAAATCCCAAGGAGTCAGCTGCAGAAGAATGTTCCTGGACAGAAGGGCAGCTTGTAGAAAGGCCTTCAGGATTTCAATTGGAGCCCTCTTCAAGCACTTCCCAGCTTTGCAGTCCTCACACAGTTTATCATAATGAATCCTATATCATCACTGACAACAAGCCTTCTGATTCATGTAGTTCTGATGAGATACAGCAGAAACTTGAGCCTTCCAGTCTACTGTTTGACAATGAGTTTAATTCTGTAAAAGAAGTATCTTCTGAATGTTCTATAAAGGAGGTTCCTTCAACACAGGAAGAGTTCATTTCAGATACTTTGCAAGAACCTTCAGTTCCATCTGCAGTTGTTGATTGCACTCAAGAGGATCACAGTTCTTCCCAGTCTTCAATGGATGAGCACCTTCATATTGCTCAGCCTTTTCTGAAAACCACAGGGAAAAGTTCACCGCCAATGTCCATGACAAATACTGCATATCACCAACCCAAGTCCGTACGTACAAAGACAGATCCCATTTCAGAAGTGAAAAGCAGACATGAGCATTTGCATTCACGATTCATAGACAGAAAGCAATCTACATGTGAATCAGCCTCACAAAATAAGCGCTCTCGCTCTAAATCGGTGACACAGACAGAGAAGTCACATTCTAAATTGTTGGTAAGATCAAGGAGAACCAAGTCTCTCTCAGCTTCTAATGAAAGCAACAGACAACCTCCGATAGTAAGAAAGAAGAAATCCACATCTGGGGTGCATAAAAGATCACTGAAGAATAAACCAAAAAATATAGGAAATATTCATGTGCCATCTGGCGTTTTCAAAGAGCAGAACCTTTATAAGTTTCGGTGGAAGCAGGTAAAACATCTCGCCAGTCAGTTCTGGAAAAGGTGGACAAGAAAGTACCTCTACCTCTAGCAAGAATGCAGAAGGTGGCAAGAACCAAGGCCCAATATAAAGGAAGGAAATTTTGTTCTGTTAAGAGACAAACAAGTTAATGGTCTCGACTGGCCTACTGGACTTATTACTAAAGTCGTTTCCAGTTCGGATGGAAAGAACTTCCATGTTGAGATTCCTTCTACCAGAGATGCTCATCATTTTCTAGGACTGTTTCCAGTACCAGCTCTATGGTCTGAACTGAAGATATATCATTTTTTGGTTTGAATAAATGTTCATTGCATGTTTCCTTTTCAGGTTTATGGACATTATTCATTGTTATTTATTCAATTCCATTGTATGCATATACATAGTGGTATCTACCGACCAGGCGGGGAGTGTTCTGTTTCAGTATCTTGCATTGTGTATTGGTATGCTCCTCTCTTCTCCTCCCCCCTCTGTTTCTGCTTCTAGTTGGTTCAGTCTAGCCACTTCCTGTTTACCCTGTCATGCATTGCTGTTTTGTGTGCTCTAATTCTGAGGAGATTCTGAGGAGAATCTGAGGTGAATCTGTGTATCTCATGTTCTTATCAAGGAGAATATTGGTGGCATAATTCTTTTACCATCTGGATACCCTGCATATCTTGTAATGCAATCTCTGGATTAAACACTACTTGATTAACTCCTGGGTGTCTGATGCGTAAACTGTAAGTGGAGAATGTCTGATTCAACAAGTCACCTCACAGATGCGTGATTGTATAAGGCTGACATTTGGAAACACCACAGCCGTCCTTTGCAGTCCTATTCATGGGGGAGTTTAAAGAAGTTTACATCTGGAATCACACGCAATACAAAAACCATATAGTATACTTCAGAAGATATATAGATGACATCTTCATCATTTGGAAGGGAGAAGAAAACACCACCATAGACTTCTGCCAAACCCTCAGTTCTAACAATTGGGGTATCACCTTCACTCCAAACTATAACAAATCCACCATCGAATTCCTGGATATCGTAATTACCATCATAAACGACAAACTACCCACTAAAGCATATTTCTAAACAGTTGCACCAATAGCTAAATACATTTTCACAGCTTTCACCACAAAAATGGTTAAAAAACATCCCATAAAGTATAAAAGGATCCATAGAAACTGCACCAACATAGAAGACTTCAAAGAACAGGCAAAAACCCTAGAAAGGAGATTCACAGAGAAAAAATACCCCAAAAAACTCATCCAGAATGCATATAAAAAAGTCTTAAAATAACACAGACAGAATGTTTAGAAAAAAAAACAATACAAATAAAATTACCCAATACAGCACATCCAACGAAGAAATTCTAAATATACTACAAAAAAAGAATAGCATATCCTGCTTCAATACCCCTATTTGAAAAAACATCTCCCAACAAAACCAAAAATCACCTACAGGCAGGCACCAACAATCGAAAACCTCTTAGCCCCCAGAAGACCAAAACCACAAGGAAAGAAAACACAGACTACAATAACACAAACCGATAAGCCAGGCAGCTATAAATGCAGAGCAACCCAATGCCTTTCCTGCTAAACCATAACACACAACAAACAAACATTCTCATCCAATACCAATGAAACCACTTTCCAAATTAAACATCACCCCACATGTCAGTCATCATATGTCCTCTATCTCATCGAATGTACTTGCAGCCTACAATACGTCGGCCGCACCATCCAACCATTACACTGCAGATTGAATCAACATAGACACAGTATCCAGAAACTCACACTGACACAGCGCCAATACCCAAGATAAAGAAAAACATCTGATTACAATAACTCCGATAGACCATATCCCATACAACCTCTACAATAGGTTAAACCTTCTCCAAAAACGTGAAATCTACCGGATATACAAACTAAATACACTCATGGCAGAAGGTTTAAATGAAATACAAGAGTTAATCGTATAATAGACGTAACCCTCTGCTTTAAAGAACACATAAAAAATTGTACTCTATATACACACTAAGGCTCCATTCACATGTCCAAAAAATTGGTCCGCATCTGTTTCGCAATTTTGCGGAATGGGTGCGGACCCATTGATTTCCAATGGGGACGGAAAAGATGCGGACAGCACACTATGTGCTGTCCGCATCCGCATTTCAGGATCCACACTTCCACATCTGCACTTCCGTTCCCGCAAAAAAATAGAACATGTCCTATTCTTGTCCGCAATTGCGGACACGATTAGGCATTTTCTATTATAGTGCCGGCGATGTGCGATCCACAAATTGCGTAATGCACATTGCCGGTGTCCGTGTTTTGCGGACCCGCAAAACACTTACGGACGTGTGAATGGACCCTAAAATTGCCTACCTGACCAATCTTTGTACACAAATACAAATATGCTCTGAATAAACAATATCAAAAAACACCCAGACAAACTAAAATATGTGATAACAGAACACAAGGAGACATAGAGAAAAATTCTGTGCACGCCCCACAACAGCATCCATTGTGCACCCTTGCTTTTATTCATGTTATTTTATCTTATTTTATTCCATCTCAACTTTATTTCAACTCTATTTCATCCTATACCTCATACATAACATATCAGGACTTCTTTAATCCATTCCACTCTGGAAATACATAGTTCATACTTGTCTAAAATTGAGCCCCCACACCCGTGGCGGAGCGTTCTCCTCAGTACTCAAAGTGGAGAGCCTGCCCTGTCACATCTAGCAGAGAGCGTACCTCTGCAGTCACCCTCATCCTGAACATATCGGTGGCGGCGCCATACTCTCCAATAATTATGATGCCCCCATTGTGTACATACTATGTTCCCCATAGTCTATCAGTAGTAATAATTCTCCTTATAATGTGTGCCAGTAGAAAAATTCCCCTAATGTGTGCCAGTTCTAAAATATTCCCTTATCATGTGTGCCAGTACAAAAATACCCTCTTATGTGTGCTACCACAAAAATACCCCCTTATAATGTGTGACAGCACAAAAAATAACCCCTTATAAGGTGCACCAGTACCAGATCCTTAGACCAGACCCCATATTACACTTTAGATCAGACCCCATATCAAACCTCAAATTAGATCCCCATATCAGACCATAAATCAGACTCCCAAATCAGATCTTCATATTAGACTCCATTATCAAATCAGAACCCCATATCAGACCTCAAATCAGAAACCCATATCAGATCCCCAGAGCAGACCCCCATATCACACCTCAGATCCAACCCCCATATAAGACCGTAAGTCCGACCTCAACATCGGATCCTCAGATCAGAACCACGTGATCAGATCCTCAGACCCTCATATCGAACCACAGATCTGACCCCCATATCAAACCTTAGATGAGACCCCCATCAGATTTCCATGTTAGACCACCCCCCCCCATATCAGACCTCAGAACAGACCCATTTTAGACCTCCATATCAGACCCCCATATCAGATCTCAGAACACGCCCTTCAAACCTCCATGTGACTGGGGGAGGAATGGAAGGGGGGACTAGAACAGTTCAGAATAAAAGGTGTAGGGTAAAAAATATACATAAACCTCTCAAATGTAAGTATACTAATGCCAGAAGCCAGACTAACAAAACTGGTGAACTGGAATTAGTGATGTGTGAGGAGGACTATGAAATAGTGGGAATAACTGAGACATGGCTGGATGATAGTCACGACTGGGCAGTTAATATAAAAGGTTACAATCTGTTTAGAAAGGATCGTCAAAACCAGAGAGAGGGAGGGGTCTGACTTTATGTAAAGTCCTGTCTAAAGCCCACAATTCGAGAAGACATCTGTGAGGGACATGACCATGTGGAGTCACTGTGGGTAGAAATATATGAAGGCAAAAACAATAATAAATTACTAATAAGAGTTTATTATAAACCACCTAATATACCAGAGTCCACAGAAAATCTATTACTAAACGAGATAGACGAGGCGGCAAATCATAATGAGCTGGTTATTATGCGGGACTTCAACTACCCAGATATAGACTGGGAAACTGAAAGCTGTACATCTCATAAAGGAAACAGGTTCTTGGCAATAGGCAAAGACAATTATCTTTCCCAACTGGTTCAGGACCCGACTAGAGGGACGGCCATACTGGACTTAGTACTAACCAATAGACCTGACAGAACAACAGATGTGCAGGTTGGGGGAAACCTGGGAAATAGTGACCATAAAGTAATAACCTTCCAATTATCCTTCAAATGAGAGTTTCTAAAGGGAGGAACAAAAATACCAAACTGCAAAAAAGCTAAATTTAGCTAACTAAGCGAGGGTAAGGCCTAACTAACTGGGAAAAAGTCCTCAAAAATAAAAATACAACCACAAAATGGGAGATGTTTAAAAGCATTGTAACATCTAATTGTGAGAGGTACATACCGTATAGAAATAAAAGGTTAAGGAACAATAGAAAACCAAAGTGGATAAATAGAACTGTAAAGAAAGCAATAAATAACAAAAAGAAATCATATAAATTACTAAAACAGGAGGGGAGCCAGGAAGCACTGCAAAACTATAAGGAAAAAAATAGAATATGTAAAAAACTAATAAAAACTGCCAAACTAGAGACCGAGAGATTAATTGCCAAAGAGAGTAAAACTAACCCTAAAATGTTCTTCAATTATATAAATGGAAAAAAGTATAAATCCGAACGAGTCTGCCCTCTACATAGCAATGAGGGAAAGGGGGGGGGGGGTTGCAGAGAGCGATGAGGATGAAGCAAAACTATTAAATATTTTTTTCTCCACCATATTCACTGAGGAAAATAAACTGTCAGATGAAATGCAGAATGTAAAAGTAAATTCCCCATTAAAAGTGCCCTGTCTGACCCAGGAAGAAGTACAACAGCGACTTAAAATGATTAAAATAGACAAATCGCCAGGACCGGATGGCATACACCCCCGTATCGTAAGGGAATTAAGTGATGTCATAGCCAGACCTTTATTTTTGATATTTACAGCCTCTATACTGACAGGGAATGTTCCACAGGATTGGCGCATAGCAAATGTGGTTGTGGTGCCAATATTCAAAAAGGGTCCAAAAACAGAGCCTGGAAATTTGAGGCCGGTAAGCTTAACATCTGTTGTTGGTAAACTCTTTGAAGGTTGTCTAAGAGATGCTATCTTGGATTATCTCAATTAAAATAAGCAAATAACGCCATATCAGCATGGCTTCAGGAGGGATCGGTCATGCCAAACGAATGTAATCAGTTTCTATGAGGAGGTAAGTTCTAGACTTGACAGCGGCGAATCAATGGATGTCGCATATCTGGACTTCTCCAAAGTATTTGACACTGTACCACACAAAAGATTAGTATATAAAATGAGAATGCTTTGACTGGGAGAAAATGTCTGTATGTGGGTAAGTAACTGGCTGAGTAATAGAATACAGAGGGTCGTTATTAACGGTACACATTCAGATTGGGTCGCTGTCACTAGTGGGGTACCTCAGGGGTCAGTATTGGGCCCTATTCTCTTAAATATATTTACTAATGATCTTGTAGAAGGCTTGCACAGTAAAATATAAATGTTTGCAGATGACACTAAACTGTAAAGTAATTAGCACTGAGGACAGTTTTCTGCTACAGATGGATCTAGATAGATTGGAGGCTTGGGCAGATAAATGTAAAGTTATGCACATGGGAAGGAATTATGCAAGTCACTCGTACATACTAAATGGTAAAACACTTGGTAACACTGACATGGAAAAGGATCTAGGAATTTTAATAAACAGCAAACTAAGCTGTAAAAACCAGTGTCAGGCAGCTGCTGCCAAGGCCAATAAGATAATGGGTTGCATCAAAAGGGGCATAGATGCCCGTGATGAGAACATAGTCCTACCACTTTACAAATCAGTAGTCTCCAAACAGACTAATTCCATCTGTCTAAATATACTGGCAATTAATCTTTTGCAGCGTCATCCATTAACAGCACTATTAACCTTTGCGATAACTAACTTTTGGGAGAACATTTCTGATTTACTAAGCTGGTGCGCTTACTTCATCCTATATGGTCTTACTGTTTATTAACCTATCGGATTATTTATCAGTGTATTATTGATGCACCATTTATGTTTATTTAGAGCATTATTATTTGGTATACTTCAAGGTAGATTGAATATTCTTTGCACTAGTTGTCACTAATCTAGTCACCGCTCAAGCACTTTTTTGCAACTAAGTATAGCGATTGTCAAATACTGCTTGACCAGCTGTGAGTAGAGATGAGCGAACACCTGGATGTTTGGGTTCGAGAAGTTCGGCCGAACTTCCTGAAAATGTTCAGGTTCGGGATCCGAACTTGACCCGAACTTTATCCCGAACCCCATTGAAGTCAATGGGGACCCGAACTTTTAGGCACTAAAAAGGCTGTAAAATAGTCCAGGAAAGGGCTAGAGGGCTTCAAAAGGCAACAAAATGTAGGTAAAGGCCCTGCAAACAAATGTGGATAGGGAAATGAATTAAAATAAAATAAAATAAATAAAAATTAACCAATATCAATTGGAGAGAGGTCCATAGCAGAGAATCATGCGTCATATCACCCACCACTGGAGAAGGCCACTTTCAGTTATTTCGGCCCAGCACCCAGATAGAGGAGAGAGGTCTCACAGCAAGGAATCATGCGTCATTTCACCCACCACTGGAGAAGGCCACTTTCAGTTATTTCGGCGCCAGCACACAGACAGAGGAGAGAGGTCCCACAGCAAGGAATAAGGCGTCATATCACCCACCACTGGAAAAGTCCACTATCAGTTATTTAGGCCTCAGCACCCAGACAGAGGAGAGAGGTCTCACAGCAAGGAATCATGCGTCGTATCACCCACCACTGGAGAAGGCCACTTTCAGTTATTTTGGCCCCAGCACCCAGACAGAGGAGAGAGGTCCCACAGCAAGGAATAAGGCGTCATATCACCCACCACTGGAGAAGGCCACTTTCCGTTATTTAGGCCCCGGTGCCCAGATTGAGGAGAGGTTTAACCGCTACAGGACCGCCTAACGCAGGGATGCGTCCTGCGGGCGGCCATGTAGCTCTGATACGACGCATCGGCGCGTCATCTCACAGGGAAGCGCGGCACAGCAGTTAGGCTACAGCCTGCCAGCGATGATCAATCGCTGGCAGGCTGTAGATGCGAATAAAATCGCATCAAACTGCTATATCAGACGCTGTTTTATGAACAGCGTCTGATATAGCTGCTACCTGGTCCTCTGGTGGTCCCATTTACTGGGATCGACCACCAGAGGACCAGGTAACACAGTAAAGTTGCACCAAACACTACACTAACCCCCCACCCCCTCACCTATTAACCCCTTGATCACCCCATCTAGACCCCCTGATCACCCCCTGTCATTGATCACACCCCTTGTAAGGCTCCATTCAGACGTCCATATGTGTTTTGCGGATCCGTGGATTCACGGATCCGCGGATCCGATCCGCGGATCCGATCCACGGATCCGATCCGCGGATCCGATCCGCGAGATCCTCAAAACACGGACACCGGCAATGTGCTTTCCGCATTTTGCAGATCCGCACATTGCCAGAACTATATAGAAAATGCTTTTCTTGTCACGCAATACGGACAAGAATAGGACATGTTCTATATTTTTGCGGAACGGAAGTGCAGACCCGGAAGCGCGGATCCGTAATTCCGGATCCGAGCGGGACAAAGTCTGTCCCCATAGAAATGAATGGGTCCGCAATTCCGTTCCGCAAACAGAATTTCGGACGTGTGAATGGGGCATAAGGGTCCCCTATCACCGCCAGTTAGTTAGCTACTTGTTAGGTAGCTAGCGCCCAGCCCTCCGCACCGCAGTCACTGATTTTGGCAGAGATTTTTTCATCCACATTGACCGATGCGAATGAGAAAATCTGTGCCGTTCATTTTTTTTTTTTTTCAGCGCAGAGGCTAAACGGAAAAAAAAAATCTCATTACCCGTATGCTCAATATACGGAGAATCGCAGAAACTCCTAATGCTGGCCATACGTGTAATGATTGCGAAGACCCCTAAAATGCCAGGGCAGTACAAAAACCCCACATGTGACCCCATTTTAGAAAGAAGACACCCCAAGGTATTCCGTGAGGGGTATGGGGAGCTCATGTAAAAATTTTTGTCACAAGTTAGTGGAATATGAGACTGTAAAAAAAAAAAAAAAAAAAAACAATTTCCGCTAACTTGTGCCAAATTTTTTTTTTTATGTGAACTCGCCATGCCCCTCACAGAATACCTTGGGGTGTCTTCATTCCAAAATGGGGTCACATGTGGGGTATTTATACTGCCCTGGCAATTTAGGGGTCCTAAAGCGTGAGAATCCAAATGCGTAAAAATGGCCTGTGAAATCCTAAAGGTACTCATTGGTTTTAGGGCCCCTTTGCACATCTTGGCTGCAAAAAAGTGTAACTCATGTGGTATCGCCGAACTCAGGAGAAGTAGGGCAATGTGTTTTGGGGTGTATTTTACATATACCCATGCTGGGTGTGAGAAATATCGCTGTAAACGACAACTTTTTAAACTTTTTTATTCAAAGTTGTCAATTTACAGAGATATTTCTCTCACCCAGCATGGGTATATGTAAAAATACACCCCAAAACACATTGCCCTACTTCTCCTGAGTACGGTGATACCACATGAGTGACACTTTTTTGCAGCCAAGATGCGCAAAGGGGCCCAAATTCCAACGAGTACCTTTTAGGAGGGCATTTTTACGCATTTTTCTTCTCACGCTTTAGGGCCCCTAAAATGCCAGGGCAGCATAAATACCCCACATGTGACCCCATTTTGGAAAGAAGACACCCCAAGGTATTCACTGAGGGGCGTAATGAGTCCATGAAAAATTAAACTTTTTGTCAAAAGTTAGCGGAAAGGGAGACTTTGTGAGAAAAACAATAAAAATCAATTTCCACTAACTTGTGCCAAAAAAATCTTCTATGAACTCGCCATGCCCCTCATGGAATACCTTGGGGTGTCTTCTTCCAAAATGGGGTCACATGTGGGTATTTATACTGCCCTGGCATTTTAGGGGCCCTAAAGCGTGAGAAGAAAAATGCGTAAAAATGCCCTCCTAAAGGTACTCATTGGAATTAGGGCCCTTTGCATCTTGGCTGCAAAAGTGTCACACATGTGGTATCGCCGTACTCAGGAGAAGTAGGGCAATGTGTTTTAGGGTGTATTTTACATATACCCATGCTGGGTGAGAGAAATATCTCTGTAAATTGACAACTTTGAATAAAAAAATTTAAAAGTTGTCGTTTACAGCGATATTTCTCACACGCAGCATGGGTATATGTAAAATACACCCCAAACCACATTGCCCTACTTCTCCTGAGTACGGCGATACCACATGAGTGACACTTTTTGCATCCTGGGTGCAAAGGGGCCCTAAAACCAATGAGTACCTTTAGGATTTCACAGGCCATTTTTATGCATTTGGATTCTCACACTTTAGGGGCCCCTAAAATGCCAGGTGAGTATAAATACCCCACATGTGACCCCATTTTGGAAAGAAGACACCCTAGGTATTCTGTGAGGGGCATGGTGAGTCCACAGAATTTTTATTTTTGGCACAAGTCAGCAGAAATTGTTTTTTTTTTTGTTTTTTTTTACAAAGTCTCATATTCCACTAACTTGTGACAAAAATAAAATTTTACATGAACTCACCATACCCCTCACAGAATACCTTGGGGTGTCTTCTTTCCAAAATGGGGTCACATGTGGGGTATTTATACTGCCCTGGCATTTTAGGGGCCCCTAAAGCGTGAGAAGAAGTCTGGAATCCAAATGTGTAAAAATGCCCTGTGAAATCCTAAAGGTACTCATTAGTTTTAGGCCTTTACGCCAGGCTGCAAAGTGTCACACATGTGGTATCGCCGACTCAGGAGAAGTAGGGCAATGTGTTTTGGGGTGTATTTTTATATATACCCATACTTTGTGTGAAAAATATCTCTGTAAACGACAACTTTTAAAAATTTTATACAAAGTTGACAATTTACAGAGATATTTCTCTCATCCAACATGGGTGTATGTAAAAATACACCCCAAAACACATTGCCCTACTTCTCCTGAGTACGGCGATACCACATGAGTGACACTTTTTTGCAGCCTGGGTGCGCAAAGGGGCCCAAATTCCAACGAGTACCTTTAGGTTATACATGGCGGCTCACAATTTAGCCCCGCCCAAAATGCCAGAACAGTAAACACACCCCACAAATGACCCCATTTCGGAAAGTAGACACCCCATTGTATTCACTGAGGGGCATAGTGAGTCCGTCTGAGATTTTTTTTTTTTTTTGCCAGAAGTTATCAGAAATTGAAACTTTTTTTTTTTTTCTCAGAAAGTGTCATTTTCCGCTAACTTGTGAAAAAAATGAAATGATACATGAACTCACCAAGCCCCTCCGCGAATACTTTGGGGTGTCTTCTTTCTAAAATGGTGTGATTTGGGGGGTATTTATACTTTCCTGGCATTCTAGCACCTGAAGAAACATGACAGGCGCTCAGAAAGTCAGAGCTGCTTCAAAATGCCGAAATTCACTTTTTGCACCATAGTTTGTAAACGCTATAACTTTTACCCAAACCAATAAATATACGCTTATTGGATTTTTTTATCAAAGACATGTAGAACAATAAATTTAGAGAAAAATTTATATAGAAATGTAGTTTTTTTTTGAAAAATTTTACAACAGAAAGTGAAAAATGTCATTTTTTTGCAAAAATTTCAGTCATTTTTGATTAATAGCAAAAAAAGTTAAAATGTCAGCAGCAATGAAATACCACCAAATGAAAGCTCTATTAGTGAGAAGAAAAGGAGGTAAAATTCATTTGGGTGGTAAGTTGCATGACGGAGCAATAAACGGTGAAAGTAGTGTAGTGCGGAATTGTAAAAAGTGGCCTGGTCATTAAGGGTGTTTAAGCTAGGGGGGCTGAAGTGGTTAATAAACTTTGGGTTGCGCCGCAAGATCATGGTAAAGTTAAAAAAATGAAGATTCAATAAAGAAGTGCCCCGGAGTACAAGAATACATGGTTGTGGGGGAGGGAGGTATAAATGTCTATTCTGCACAAGGGAGGGACAGGTCCTGTGGGATCCATGCCTGGTTCATTTTTATGAACGTCAGCTTATCCACGTTGGCTATGGACAGGCGACTGCGTTTGTCAGTAATGACGCCCCCTGCCCTGCTGAATACACGTTCAGACAAAATGCTGGCCGCCGGGCAGGTCAGCACCTCCAAGGCATAAAATGCTAACTCTGGCCACGTGGACAATTTGGAGACCCAGAAGTTGAATGGGGCTGAACCATCAGTCAGTACGTGTAGGGGTGTGCAGACGTACTGTTCAACCATGTTAGTAAAATGCTGCCTCCTGCTAACACGTTCCGTATCAGGTGGTGGTGCAGTTAGCTGTGGCGTGGAGACAAAACTTTTCCACATTTCTGCCATGCTAACCCTGCCCTCAGAGGAGCTGGCCGTGACACAGCTGCGTTGTCGACCTCTTGTTCCTCCTCTGCCTTCACCTTGGGCTTCCACCTGTTCCCCTGTGACATTTGGGAATGCTCTCAGGAGCGCGTCTACCAGCGTGCACTTGTACTCGCGTGTCTTGCTATCACGCTCCAGTGCAGGAAGTAAGGTGGACACATTGTCTTTGTACCGGGGATCCAGCAGGGTGGCAACCCAGTAGTCCGCAAATGTTAAAATGTGGTCAACTCTGCTGTCGTTGCGCAGGCACTGCAGTATGTAGTCGCTCATGTGTGCCAGGCTCCCCAGAGGTAAGGACAAGCTGTCCTCTGTGGGAGGCGTATCGTCATCGTCCTCTGTATCCCCCCAGCCACGCACCAGTGATGGGCCTGAGCTGTGTCGGGTGCCACCCCGCTGTGAACCTGCTTCATCCTCATCCTCCTCCACCTCCTCCTCATCCTCCTCGTCCTCCAGTAGTGTACCTGGCCTCTGCTGTTGCAAAAAACCTCCCTCTGAGCCACTTCTAACAGACTGTCCTGAAAGTGCTAAAAATGACCCCTCATCCTCCTCCTCTTCCATCAACGCCCTAAGCGTTTTCTTAAGGAGACATAGAAGTGGTATTGTAACGCTGATAACAGTGTCATCGCCACTGGCCATGTTGGTGGAGTACTCGAAACAGCGCAACAGGGCACACAGGTCTCGCATGGAGGCCCAATCATTGGTGGTGAAGTGGTGCCGTTCCGCAGTGCGACTGACACGTGCGTGCTGCAGCTGAAACTCCACTATGGCCTGCTACTGCTCGCACAGTCTCTCCAGCATGTGCAAGGTGGAGTTCCACCTGGTGGGCACATCGCACATGAGGCGGTGAGCGGGAATGCTAAAGTTCCGCTGTAGCGCAGACAGGCGAGCAGCGGCAGGATGTGAACGCCGGAAGCGCGCACAGACGGCCTTCACTTTATGCAGCAGCTCTGACATGTCGGGGTAGTTGTGAATAAACTTCTGCACCAACAAATTGAGCACATGCGCCAAGCAAGGGATGTGCGTCAAACTGGCTAGTCCCAGAGCTGCGACGAGATTTCGCCCAATATCGCACACCACCAGGCCGGGCTTGAGGCCCACCAGCAGAAAACACTCGTCGGTCTGTTGTTCAATACCCCGCCACAACTCCTGCGCGGTGTGGGGCCTGTCCCCCAAACATATGAGTTTCAGAATGGCCTGCTGACGTTTACCCAGGGCTGTGCTGAAGTTGTTGGTGAAGTTGTGTGGCTGACTGGATGAGCTGGTGGAAGCAGAGGAGGAGGAAGCCGAGTAGGAGGAGGAGGCTACAGGAGGCAAAGAATGATGCCCTGCGATCCTTGGCGGCGGAAGGACATGCGCCAAGGAACTCTCCGCCTGGGGCCCAGCCGCCACTACATTTACACAGTGTGCAGTTAGGGAGATATAGCTTCACTGGCCGTGCTTACTGGTCCACGTATCTGTGGTTAGGTGGACCTTGCCACAGATGGCGTTGCGCAGTGCACACTTGATTTTATCGGATACTTGGTTGTGCAGGGAAGGCATGGCTGTCTTAGAGAAGTAGTGGCGGCTGGGAACAACATACTGTGAGACAGCCATGGACATCAGCTGTTTGAAGCTGTCTGTGTCCACAAGCCTGAATGACAGCAATTCAAAAGCCAGTAGTTTAGAAATGCTGGCATTCAGGCCCAGGGCTCGAGGGTGGCTAGGTGGGAATTTACGCTTTCTCTCCAAGTTTTGTGAAATGGAGAGCTGAACGCTGCCGTGTGACATGGTGGAGATGCTTGGTGACACAGGTGGTGTTGTCGGTGGCACATCCTCTGTTTGGTGGATGGCAGGTGCCAACGTTCCTCTCGAGGCGAAGGAAGAGGCCGAGGCGGCAGCAGAAGAGGGAGCAGGGGGAGCCAGAGTGAGTTCCTTGCTTTTAAGGTGGTTACTCCACTGCAGTTCATGCTTTGCATGTAGATGCCTGGTCATGCAGGTTGTGCTAAGGTTCAGAACGTTAATGCCACGCTTCAGGCTCTGATGGCACAGCGTGCAAACCACTCGGGTCTTGTCGTCAGCACATTGTTTAAAGAAGTGCCATGCCAGGGAACTCCTTGAAGCTGCTTTTGGGGTGCTCGTTCCCTGGTGGCGGTGGCCAGTAGCAGGCGAACTCTCTTGGCGGCGGCTGTTCTGCTTTTGCCCCCTGCTCCCTCCTTTGCTATGCTGTTGGCTCGGTCTCACCACTGCCTCTTCCTCTGAACTATGAAAGTCAGTGGCACGACCTTCATTCCATTTGGGGTCTAGGACCTCATCGTCCCCTGCATCGCCTTCCACACAGTCTTCCTCCCTGACCTCCTGTTCGGTCTGCACACTGCAGAAAGACGCAGCAGTTGGCACCTGTGTTTCATCATCATCAGAGACGTGCGGAACTCCGATGAGGTGGTATTCCCATGTCCTCATCATCAGGAAACATCAGTGGTTGTGCATCAGTGCATTCTATGTCTTCCACCACTGGGGAAGGGCTAGGTGGATTCCCTTGGGAAACCCTGCCAGCAGAGTCTTCAAACAGCATAAGAGACTGCTGCATAACTTGAGGCTCAGACAGTTTCCCTGATATGCATGGGGGTGATGTGACAGACTGATGGGCTTGGTTTTCAGGCGCCACCTGTGCGCTTTCTGCAGAAGACTGGGTGGGAGATAATGTTTCGAACGTGTTGGATCCACTGTCGGCCACCCAATTGACTAGCGCCTGTACCTGCTCAGGCCCTACCATCCTTAGAACGGCATTGGGCTCCACCAAATATCGCTGTAAATTCTGGCGGGTATTGGAACCTGAGGTAGTTTGTTCACTAGGACGTGTGGCTGTGGCAGAATGACCACTTCCTCTCCCAGCACCAGAGGGTACACTAACACCACCACGACCGCGTCAGCGTCCCTTACTAGATGTTTTCCTCATTGTTAACATTCACCAAGCACCACAATAAGAAAAAATCAATGTATTGATTTTAAAATCAGGCCATTTTTTACAGGCACCTAACACTATCTGCCTCTTTATTTATGTAGCGTATTACACTAATCCAGAAACAGCAGTAACCACTGAATTAGGGAAATGTCTCTTTTAGGGCTAGTATTTAGGCCCTGGATGAAAGTTATCCTTTTATGGACAGATTTACACTTGGAGATGCACAGTAGCATGAGAAAAAATATGTCGGATTATGCCTTCAGAAATTGTATTTTAACATTTTGTGTAATATACCCTTTAACGGACAGAAATACAATGGGAGATGCACGGTAGCGTGTGAAGTTATTGAGGATGACCCTCTCAGCACTTGTATATACACCTTTAGTGTAATATAACCTTTTACGGACAGATTAACACTTGGCCTGCAACAGCTGGAACACCAGATTCAGGGCATTGCTAGTTTGGCAATTGAATTTCACCCCAAAACAAAATATATGTTTTGGCGGACACTATTATACTTTGCCAGCCACTACTGGAACACCAGATTCAGGGTATTGCTATTTTGGCAATTGAATTTTACCCAGAACAAAATATACCCTTTCACAGACAGATTAACACTTGGCCTGCAACAGCTGGGACCCCAGATTCAGGGTATTGCTATTTTGGCAATTGAATTTCACCCCAGAACAAAATATATCTTTTGGCGGACCCTATTGTACTTTCCCAGCCACTACTGGAACACCAGATTACGGGTATTGCTATTTTGGTAATTGAATTTCACACCAGAACAAAATATACCCTTTTACGGACAGATTAACATTTGGCCTGCAACAGCTAGGACACCAGATTCAGGGTATTGCTATTTTGGCAATTGAATTTCACCCCAGAACAAAATATATGTTTTGGCGGACACTATTATACTTTGCCAACCACTACTGGAACACCAGATTTAGGGTATTGCTATTTTGGCAATTGAATTTCACTCCAGAACAAAATATATGTTTTGGCGGACACTATTATACTTTGCCAGCCACAGCTGAAACCACTGATTTATGGTATTGCTATTTTGGCAATTGAATTTCACCCCAGAACAAAATATACCCTTTTACGGACAGATTATCACTTGGCCTGCAACATCTGGGACACCAGATTCAGGGTATTGTTATTTTGGCAATTGAATTTCACCCCAGAACAAAATATATGTTTTGGCGGACACTATTATACTTTGCCAGCCACAGCTGTGACACCAGATTTATGGTATTGCTATTTTGGCAATTGAATTTCCATCAAGAACAAAATATATGTTTTGGCAGACACTATTATACTTTGCCAGCCACTGCTGGGGCACCAGATTTATGGTATTGCTATTTTGGCAATTGAATTTCACCCCAGAACAAAATATATGTTTTGGCGGACACTATTATACTTTGCCAGCCAGTGCTGGGATACCAGATTCAGGGTATTGCTATTTTGGCTATTGAATTTCACCACAGAAAATGATCTATCCTTTGCCAGACAGCAGACAGTATAAAACTTGGCTAGCCAAAGCTGTAACACCAGATTAGTATTGATGGACTTGGTGGCAGCTTGTTCTGGTGCACCACAAGTCACAAAATGTCCGCCGATCACCGCAGAAAAAAGTGACAGAAAAACGCTCTGTGCAGCCTAAAAACCAGTGAGCAATTAACTAGCAGAAGTTGTATCATTCACAGCTGTAGATCGATCAGTTCATTAGGTTCTGTTGCTGACTTTTCCCTGCCTAATCTCGCCCTCACAGAAGCTGCGTCCTCTCCCTACACTAATCAGAGCAGTGTGACTTGCGGCGCTACATGACTCCAGCTTAAATAGAGGCTGGGTCACATGCTGCACTTGGCCAATCACAGCCATGCCATTAGTTGGCATGGCTGTGATGGCTTCTTAGGGCAAGAAGTAAAACGATAGCTGATTGGCTGCTGTGCAGCCCTTCAGAAAGGCGGGAAGAAATCGCCGAACAACGGACCCAAACCTGAACTTTTTTGAAAATGTTCGGGTCTGGGTCCGTGTCCCGAACACCCCAAAATTCGGTACGAACCCGAACTGTGCTCGAACTGTTCGCTCAACACTAGCTGTGAGGATTAGAGGTTTGGTATCCAACCACTAATACATTCCAGGATTGCATGAGAAGATATGGTAGCTTATTTTAACATTTAATATTATTTAATAAAATACATTTTGTATCTGTACCGGATGGTGAGGGCCTGTTTTTAATTTTTCAAATTGTGTCACTATTTTTGATGATTAGGTGAATCATCCAAAAACAGAGCACCTTAACCATAGACCGGATATGGGTGAGCCACAATATACCTGTTACACACTCTCCCATCATCTATTTATCCCCAGGACTGTGACTGTGACAAGGGTACATCCTTTGCGTCTGGAGGAAAGAAGGTTTGTACACAAACATAGAAAAGGATTCCTTACGGTAAGAGCAGTGAGACTATGGAACTCTCTGCCTGAGGAGGTGGTGATGGTGAGTACAATAAAGGAATTCAAAAGGGGCCTGAATGTATTTCTGGAGTGTAATAATATTACAGGCTATAGCTACTAGAGAGGGGTAGTTGATCCAGGGAGTTATTCTCATTGCCTGATTGGAGTCGGGAAGGAATTTTTTTCCCCTTAAGTGGGGAAAATTGGCTTCTGACTCACATGGGTTTTTTGCCTTCCTCTGGATCAACTTGTAGGAAACTGGATGAACAAATGTCTTTTTTCGGTCTTATATACTATGTTACTATGTTACTATGTCAGACCCCTATATCAATATTAATATAATTCTCCTTCTCTGCCACTACTCTGCATTTCCAGCAGTCCCTTCTACAGTTACACTCTCTACTTTCCTCTGGGCTTGTGCTGCACTGTGACCTGACAGTGTACAACATCAGGTGATAGTGCACGCATCATGTCCTGATGCTGTACACAGTGCCCGGAGAAGATAAGGTAGCAGTGAGTACAGCAAGCGCTAGCAGCGCTACACTTTTTGCTCCCTGTGCCTCCTGCATGGTGGCCTAGTTTCCAAAATTCATACCACAACTCCAAACCTGAAAAGGGTTTATCATTCTTTATTCAATTCTAAAACAATAGCAACATAAGTATAGTGGCATGAATAGGCCACGATGTTCTGTTATTACCTGTTATAACCAAAAAATATAATAACAATACTCCAATATTGTGAGTGACTTACCCCATATCAGAACATCGCGGCGGGAATTCTTTCCTTGAAAATTGGGGTGGGGGGGCGGGATCTGATGATTTTCAGCGCCGAGAATGCGCCATAACCGTTTTTCTTCTTCTTTTATAGGTAACTGCACAAGAGGAACATTTGCCTGACCACCAATAGGAGACCAGCACCATGATACCAGATCAAAAGACTGTTGCCCTCACAGGAGACCTAATATCAGGTGAGAAAACTATATTTTATTTCACATAACACCATTTTATACAATGAATAGAACCAGGCCACGATGTGTTCCCTTCATTGTATAAAACAATGATTAAGAGCTCGTTCATGGTGGCCTAGTTTCCAAAAAACATACTACAACTCCAAACGTGTAAAAAGGGTTCATCATTCTTTATTCAATTCTAAAACAATAGCAACATAAGTATAGTGGCATGAATAGGCCACGATGTTCTGTTATTTCCTGTGTGGTAAGGTGCAGGGTGCCGTCGTGGATGGCAGGTATGTGTCACCGAGGTTCATAGCCTCGGTGAGGTAAGAGCCGTTTTTGTTGATGTCAGCAGCAGCTAGTGCTACTGACATAGTTTTAAATAGCATGGCTGCAAAGCCGATCCGGGCCGGCTCTTACCGGGAGCAGCTAAAGTGTAGGGTGGGTGGCTGCTCCCCACGACCCAGTCCTGGTTTTGGGCTGGGTTTAAAAACTCAGCCAGCACCAGCAGCTGGGGCTGTGATTGTCCTGGAGCTGCTAACAGTCCTGTGGAGTTCTATGACCTGGAGGAAAGAGCTCAGCAAGGTGGTGTTTTTCCCTGCAACTTGAAGGTGGAATCTCCTGCGGCTGGGCCGACTGCTAGGTGTGAACCCTCACCTAAACCTCCCAGGTGACTGAACCCTGTGTTGGCCTGTTTTGTTTGGCCACATTATTTCTGTTATGTGTGAATTATCACCAAGAGACTGTTTTTCATTTATGTTGTGCAAGTGTGAATAAAACACTGTTTATTGCACATTCTGGACTCCTTGTTTTGCCTCAGTACTGCACCCGCACCGCTATCTACCAGAGCGACTCCCCACATTTGGTGTCGGATGCGGGCATGCGCAGTGAGGCTGGCGTGAACGCCAAAGTTTGTTTTTGCTGGGCGCGACTGGGTGTCATATATTCGGCCGGCAAAGTTGCAGCCTGTGTTCCCTGACAAAATGGAGGCGGCTGTGAAAGCCCTCATAGAGGCTAACGTGCAGCAGCAGGAGACCAACCAGCTACTGCTACAGCACGTGATGGCGTTACAAGCGGCAGGAGCGTCCCACCACGTCCACGATGCCCGGAAAGCTGTCCGTGCAGCGATCCCTAAGATGACCCCCTCGGATGATGTTGAGACCTATCTGGCGGTGTTCGAGAAGGTGGCCGTGAGGGAGAAATTACCCCGAGAACAGTGGCCAGAGGTCGTCGCTCCGTTCCTGGCGTCTGGACCCCAGCAAGTATTTTTTGACCTCCCAGATGACCAAGCAGCTGACTACCCGACCGTGAAAGGTGAGATCCTGGCAAGACTGGGGGTGAATGTTTTGGTCAGGACCCAGCGGGTGCATCAGTGAGAGTTCAACCCGGCTGAACCCGCCAGACCACAATATTATGACTTGCTACAACGGTTGCAAAAATGGCTGCAGCCAGACATACTGACTCCCACTGCTATGCTCGACCGTCTGTTAGCCGATGTATTCTGGAGGGCTTTGCCATACCCTCTCCAGCACTGGATCGGCCAGGTGTCACCTGGGAATGCCTTAGAGATGGTCGACCTGGTGGAGCGATATGAGGCCACCAGAAACCTGCAGGGGGGTTCTTTTGGGAGGGGACCAGTCAAACCCAGGAAATCTCCACCCCAGACCCAGCGGCCGGCCAAACCCGCCTGGGATGTACCCCTTGCAGACCCATCCCCAGTGGTCTGCTGGCAGTGTCGGGAGCCTGGACACATAAGGGCCGACTGTCCACGCCAGGGAGAGCCCATGGAGACTAATTATGGGTACCGGGCTTCCATGTATGCCTGGAGACTGTGTGCGACCGGCAACCCCGAGATAATAGACAATCGTCATCTGTGCCAGGTGCAAGTTGGTGATAACCTGGCAGTGGCGCTGTTGGACTCAGGGAGCCTAGTAACCTTGGTAAGTGCTGCCCTGGTACAGCCCACCCAGTATACGGGCCGGAAAGTTGGTGTGGTGTGCATACACGGAGACTTAAAGGACTATCCCACTGCTGTAATGTCTCTGTCCACGGCGGCCGGCACATGGACTTATGAAGTGGCGATCTCCACAAAGCTACCTTATGAACTAATAATTGGGAGAGACTTCCCTGGTTTTCCGTCACTATGGCCTGAGGTGAAAGTGACTAATAGCCCTGAGACAGGGGTAACCCTAGCAGAGTGGCCTGGTTCCAGTGGGAGGCCAGAGCCCTGGGAGCCCGAGTCCGAAGGGCCTGCGGTAGGGGTGACCACCACTGCTGCGGTAGAGGGGAGACAACCCCACTGAGTGTAATGGTGGGAGACACGGAGGACTTGCCACCGGGACCTGAGTTGGCAGACCTCAATGTCTCCGGGAAAATTTTGGGACCGCACAACACCGGGACCAAACCCTAACCAGGGCCTGGGAAAGTGTCGTAATAATTGATGGTAAACCCCAGAAACCTGGGGCTGAATTAATGTTCCCACGATTTATTGTTCTTCAGGATATGTTGTATCGGGTGAACCAAATCCGAGGTGAGCCCGTTGAACAGTTGGTGGTGCCCACCGCATATCGCAAGCTGGTTATGGAGCTTGCCCACCAACATGTTCTTGGGGGACACTTGGGGTGGCAGAAAACCCAGGACCGCATACTGCAGCGGTTTTATTGGCCCGGTGTGTTCAAGGAGGTAGAAAATTATTGTAAGTCCTGTCCGACCTGTCAGATAAATAGCCCCCAGCCACATTTCCGTAGTCCTCTGGTACCTCTTCCAATTATTGAGGTCCCGTTTGAGCGAATCGCTATGGATCTAATTGGGCCTGTACCAAAGTCTGCCAGGGGCCACCAACACATTCTGGTAGTTCTCGACTATGCAACTCGGTATCCGGAGGCGGTGCCTCTGCGACATACCTCAGCTAAGCTCATCGCCAAAGAGTTAATGGAAATGTTTTCCCGTGTGGGCCTGCCAAAAGAGGTTCTGACAGACCAAGGGACCCCTTTTATGTCCAAAGTTATGAGGGAACTGTGTAAATTGTTGCGTATAAAGCAGTTACGGACGTCCGTTTACCATCCGCAAACAGACGGTCTTGTCGAGAGGTTTAACCAAACTTTAAAAAATATGTTAAAAAGGGTGGTGTCTAGAGATGGGAAGGACTGGGACCTGCTTCTGCCCTATCTCATGTTCGCAGTGCGAGAGGTGCCCCAGGCCTCTACTGGGTTCTCGCCCTTCGAACTGCTTTATGGCAGACACCCTCGAGGCCTGTTGGATATTGCCAAGGAAGCGTTGGAACAGCAACCTGTCCCCCACAAAAGTGTCATTGAATATGTCACCCAGATGCAGGAACGGATGGAAAGGGTGTTGCCGCTGGTCCGGGAGCATATGGAGGCAGCGCAACAAGCCCAAAGTAGGGTGTATAATCGTCAGGCTCGGGTACGGGACTTCAATCCGGGAGATCGGGTTTTGGTTCTGGTACCCACCCTTGACAGCAAGTTCCTAGCTAGGTGGCAGGGCCCCTATGAGGTGATCGAGAAGGTAGGGAAGTAAATTACAAGGTACACCAGCCAGGCGGCGCAAGCCGGAGCAGGTGTACCACGTGAATTTACTAAAGCCGTGGAAAGATAGGAACATGGCCGACGACAACAGCCCCCGGCCAGGGCTTCTAGGTGAGAAGGGTCCAGCCCCACAGTTCGAGGCCTGTGAAGCAGTAACCACGGTAAAAATTGCAGACAGCCTGTCTTCCAAACAAGTTCAGGAAGTCAGGGAGTTCATCAGTCGGAACACGGATGTGTTCTCGGACCTCCTGGCCACACGTCTCTCATCCAACATGACATCGTCACTGAGCCTCAGGCCAAGATCCGGTTAAAACCATACCGGGTACCCGAGGCTCGGCGACGGGCCATCGCGGAGGAAGTGCAATTAATGTTGAAGCTCGATGTCATTGAGGAGTCGAAAAGTGAGTGGGCCAGTCCCATAGTCCTGATACCCAAGCCGGATGGGACGTTGCGGTTCTGCAACGATTTTCGCAAATTAAATGAAGTGTCCAAGTTCGATGCGTATCCCATGCCCGGGTAGACGAGCTTGTTGAGAATTTAGGGCAAGCCCGTTATTTTTCTGTGCTAGACCTCACTAAAGGATACTGGCAAGTACCCTTAACGGAGTCGGCCAAGGAAAAAACTGCTTTTGTTACCCGCAGGGCCTGTATCATTATAAGGTGTTACCCTTTGGCCTGCATGGCGCCCCGCCACCTTCCAAAGGTTAATGGATATTGTGCTGCGACCTCATCGTAGGTACGCCTCGGCCTACTTAGACGATGTAATCATCCACAGCACCGACTGGGAAAGCCATTTGCCCAAAGTGCAGGCGGTAGTGGATGCCCTGAGGAAAGCTGGTCTAACCGCCAATCCAAAGAAGTGTGCGATTGGGTTGGAAGAGACCAAATACCTGGGATATGTAATTGGGCGGGGAGTCATCAAGCCGCAGGTAACTAAAGTGGAAGCCATACGTAACTGGCCCCGACCGGTCACTGCCAGGCAGGTAAAGTCCTTCCTGGGAATGATAGGGTACTACATGCGGTTTGTGCCCCACTTTGCCACAATAGCAGCGCCGTTGACAGACCTATTGAAGGGGCGAAAGTCTGGGAAGGTTAGCTGGAGTGAGAAGGCGGAGGAGGCTTTCTCCGCGTTGAAGTCGGCCCTCTGTGGGTCCCCGGTTTTGGTGACACCCGACTTCAACCGGGAGTTTGTCGTACAGACCGACGCCTCGGAGGTAGGCCTCGGTGCTGTGCTGTCTCAGGAGGTCAACGGGGAAGCTCAGTCCCGCCGAGACCAGGTATAGCATAGTGGAGAGGGAGTGCCTGGCTATCAAGTGGGCACTCGAATCTCTCCGCTACTACCTGTTAGGGAGGAGGTTCCGTCTGGTGACCGACCATTCCCCTCTCAAGTGGATGAGCCAGGCCAAGGAGAGGAATGCTCGGGTCACCAGGTGGTTCCTATCCCTGCAGAACTTCAAGTTCTCCGTGGAACATAGGGCAGGCCGCTTGCAGGGGAATGCAGATGCCCTTTCCCGCGTCCACTGCCTCACATGTGTCCACCCCTCAGGGTTGAACAAAGGGGGTGTGTGGTAAGGTGCAGGGTGCCGTCGTGGATGGCAGGTATGTGTCACCGAGGTTCATAGCCTCGGTGAGGTAAGAGCCGTTTTTGTTGATGTCAGCAGCAGCTAGTGCTACTGACATAGTTTTAAATAGCATGGCTGCAAAGCCGATCCGGGCCGGCTCTTACCGGGAGCAGCTAAAGTGTAGGGTGGGTGGCTGCTCCCCACGACCCAGTCCTGGTTTTGGGCTGGGTTTAAAAACTCAGCCAGCACCAGCAGCTGGGGCTGTGATTGTCCTGGAGCTGCTAACAGTCCTGTGGAGTTCTATGACCTGGAGGAAAGAGCTCAGCAAGGTGGTGTTTTTCCCTGCAACTTGAAGGTGGAATCTCCTGCGGCTGGGCCGACTGCTAGGTGTGAACCCTCACCTAAACCTCCCAGGTGACTGAACCCTGTGTTGGCCTGTTTTGTTTGGCCACATTATTTCTGTTATGTGTGAATTATCACCAAGAGACTGTTTTTCATTTATGTTGTGCAAGTGTGAATAAAACACTGTTTATTGCACATTCTGGACTCCTTGTTTTGCCTCAGTACTGCACCCGCACCGCTATCTACCAGAGCGACTCCCCACACCTGTTATAACCAACAAATATTATAACAGTACTCCAATATAGTCCACTCACCTCTTGAGTGACTTACCTTATGCGCCATGTCATTGAAAATTATATGGCACCCCCCAACAATTGCAAGCCTTCTTCAATTATGTTTTGCAAACCCACCGCCACCATATCTAAACAAATCTTTGACAAATGCACAGAGTCCACCGAATATAAACCAGGTAGAAACCCTTCCAACTTATGATGTCTGTATGAGATAAAGCCCTTTGTTATTAAATACTTTTGAAGATATTTTTTAACCTTTTTTCTTATTTTTTTCCAGGAAACATAAATTCCTGTGGTTCCAGTTATTTTTCGGGATAATTTTAGAATATGCAAGGTAAATATTGGGGAATAATTTTAACAATCTTGCCCATCTTTCTTTGAAGTCTCCAATGTATTTTACGAAGCTGATTTTACCTAAGTCATCTTCACCAACATGCAAAATTAAAATATCAAGAGGTGGAAATAACAAGTTCATTTTGAAACACTCGTAGTTTATGTCTTTTAATCTTAAACTCTGTATTCCTCTTCAATAAATGGAAACTTTGTCCTGTAAACCCAGGTTAAACGAAAAATTCCTATCTTTTGCTCTCAATTCGGCACCATATACTATGTAGTTGCCTACTATCCAAATCACCCGCAGACCTGAAAAGAAATTATTATATGATAAAATTTGGTCTGATGTAAAGTTTGAATATGTTCGATTGCCAGCGACCAATCTTTTTTATATTTTCATCATCCAAATTTTGATGTGCCGCTAAAGTTGCTGCCCTGATTCTGCAAGTGTGGGCAGAGAACTTTAGTTCAGAAAGACCCATTAATTTTAAACATTTTTTTAGCACAAAATTAAATTAATATCTAGTCACCAGGGTGTTATCTGCATGTGTAAAGAGTGGCACATCATGCATAGAATTCTTCCTGAATTCTATCCATCTTGAAACAGTCGCTACCGGGCAAAGCAACTTGTCTGAAGACAAATTCATTTCTACCCATTGACCTTTTTGACCCTGGTCTGTTTTTGATTTCCTAATAATTAGTTTGAGCCAGTTCATTGAGATAATAACATCCGAAAAAAACAATTGGTGCAACCTCGCTCTTATTTTTTGCAGTGACTTCAGAAATTCTAAGAGCGGCAAAGATTCCTTCCACACATTGCAATATGACACATTTGATCTCCATATGGCGCTGGCACGGGATCTCTGCAACATATTTAATGTCGAATTCAGACTATTTCCCACAAAAAATGTGGACAAGGAATGTGCTTCTCTGCAGCTCCTGGGAGCAGTTACCTTCAATATAGGTGGCTTTTATCCAAATATTATTGACTAAACACTGTAAAACAATTTCGCGCAAAAGAATCACAACATGCTCAGATCTCGAGGACTAACGCAAAGACAACACCTTTGTTGTCTGTATGAAGCATTATCCTCCTGTTGGATAAATGTTCTTTCCAGATAACTAGAGCCACTAATACTGGAAAGAGTTTAATGAGGACCGAATTTCTCGTAAGACCTATTTGATACCAACTATATGGCCAACTCATGGCTGACCAACTTCTTTGAAAAATAACACCATAGCCAATAGACAATAGAACCAGCTGCATCTGAATGTATATGCAAAGCATCTGCTGATACAAAATCAGTTTGCCATATAGTGTGACCAATAAAGTTGTACAGGAAATTCAACCGCATTTTAAAATCCTCTTTCATGTCTTTAGTTATTCTTAAATGAGCAAACGGTGATGAAATACCCTTAGATGCACTGTACAACCTTTTTGAAAAGACTCTGCCCATAGGGATCACTCTACAGAAAAAATTAAACAAGCCCAAAATAGACTGCAACTTCTTTAAAGTAGTCTTAGGTTTCTTTAATAAATTTGAAATATCATCAATGGCCTTATCAATTTTTTTCCCTTGGAATGCGAAATTGCATTTTGACCGTGTCAATTTCTATCCCGAGAAACGTCAGCGTTGTTGTTGAAGAGACCGTATGTTCATTGCCTAAAGGAACACCAAATCTCTCGGTCATGCACATAAATTTATCGAGCATGAACAAACAGTCATCACTGTCCTTCCTACCAAAGAAAAGAAAATCGGCTGGGTAATGAATTGCTTCCCCGGGCGGTTGATAAAGAACCCAATTTAAAAAAGTACTGAAGGTTTCAAAATAAAAACAAGATAATGCTAAGCCCATGGGCAGAGCTTTGTCAAAAAAGAATTCACCCTGAAAATGAAATCCCAATGAATTGAAGCCTGAATAGGGAGCAGACGAAAGGCTGACTTTATGTCCATTTTTGCAAGCCTGGTTCCTTGGCCCAGCTTGTTCAAAATAGAAAGAGCCACGTCAAAAGAAGTATAGGATACGGAAGCCATTTTTTTTTATCAATTTCATCATTTACTGCATATTTCTTAGGGTATGACAGGTGGTGTATCAAACGAAAGGAATTTGGTTCCTTTTTTGGAACCAAGCCAATTGGAGAAATCTGAAAATTCTGGAAAGGGGGTGCTTAGAAGGGGCCGGCGATCCTACCCTTCTGAATTTCTTTATATATTTTTTCCCGCACAGCTGCAGGGTCTAAACAAACAGACTTAAGATTATTAATTAACACACAATTCCCCGTGAAACTAGAGACGAAGAAACCTTCTGAAAAAACGCTATAACTCAAATTAGCTTTCCACCTGTTTGGATAGGAATTTAGCCAAGGGGTTAACTCGGCTATTTTCACTGGGGTCACTGCCTTTTCCGTGATTGTCCTTAGTAGGAGCTCCCTGCTTTTTAAAGCATTTGAATACCGGGTGTGTTCCTGTGCAAAAAGTACATTCATGTCTGCAATTAACACCCCATTTACATTGGTTTTCGTTATAAGAGAAGCACACTCCTTTGGGAACGAAAAAGATGAGAGCGATTTGGTAACATGAGGTTCAGCCAAAGGCCTACATCTTATGCACCCCACTCAAGATGAGGGTAGACCGCCAGTTTCTGAGGATACATCTCATCATAAGAATTCCAGGCGGACCCTCCAAAATTTTTGTATGCTTCTAGTACAGAATCCTGATGATAGAACAATTTGCTGCACTGTTCCGGGTGCTTTTCTCCTAAAACAAAATTGATTTGGACTTATTCTTTTGCTCCTCCTCATTTTTTAACTTTTTTTATCAACTTTACAAGAATCCTTTGATGTTGGCAACAGTGACTAAAGATCTAAGAACTCCCTGTTCCAAATTTTTTCTTTTACAGATAATGGAAGGTGAAAACCTAAAGGTGAAATCTGACATATTAGTGTATCCTTATGACATGTCTCCTGAACCGGCAAAATAATCGCCGGTGAAGAAGAAACAGCAGGATTACTGTCACAAGGTAACACCTCAGATGGACTAGACAATCTTTTTCCCCTGGTAGCCATGAAATCTAAAAAATCCTGAAATAACCCCTCTTTGTAAGTGAATTAACATCCTCACTAGATCCTGCATCCAATTCAGCATTTCTTGTCTTCTCACCCTCAGAAGATCGATGTGCTGGAGTTGCTGGAGGTGAAGGTGCGATGCTGCTGGGGATCTTCCTCTTCTAAGATGATTTCTTCAGGGCTGGGGGAGATCTTCTTAATGTATTCTTGTTGAAAGAAGAATGATCGGGAGAATAAGAGACCCGATCCTTCCTCTTTCTTTTTACAGGCTCTGACGTTGGTCCTCTCTTGTTGATCGTGCGCGCGCCTGTGACGCCTCATAAATCAATCAGCTCTGTGCTCATGACAGGGGCTGCACAGCACTCTGAAATAGCCAATGCCTGAGAAGGATCCGGTGCTGAAGGAGCATCATCCAATACTTTCTTCAGTCATGCTTCGCCTCCACCTGTCTCGGCCTTCAGAATAAGCTGTTTAATGAGGTCTTCCATAATTACACAGAAGCGCAGGTCCTGATCTGATGATTTTCAGAGCTGAGAATGCGCCATAGCTGTTTTTCTTCTTCTTTTATAGGTAACTGCATGAGAGGACCGTTTGCCTGACCACCAATAGGAGACCAGCACCATGGTATCCGATCAAAAGAGCGTTGCCCTCACAGGAGACCTAATATCAGGTAAGAAAACTATATTTAATTGCACATAACACCATTTTATACAATGAATGGAACCAGGCCACCATGCTTTCCCTTCATTGTATAAAACAATGATTATGGACTCCCATAATGGAAGCGCTCACTAGTATTTGCTATATAAAATGCACTGCATATTATAAAGCGAAAAATATGGTAATTAGTGATCCCCTAGCTCAGGGGCCCAGTTGCACTCACCA
Organism: Bufotes viridis; assembly: GCA_033119425.1. Taxonomy (NCBI): domain Eukaryota; kingdom Metazoa; phylum Chordata; class Amphibia; order Anura; family Bufonidae; genus Bufotes; species Bufotes viridis. Next base: position 94,788,334 of record CM065590.1, read on the forward strand.
TGGCTGCAACACCTATAGCTACTCCACTGCATAGAAGGTTTGCAGCTTCCTATTTCATCACACAGATATTTTCCAAAATACTGTAAATTATAATTTAGCAAATGCTCACAGGGGTGATGAATATGTGCATGATTGCTGTGATTAAAGTTTTCAATGTAATTCTAATTTTAACACCGTCACAACCAAACACAACTTTGACAGTAGCAGTACAGAGGAGCATTACTAAGCTGCATGAAAAACAGTGTGTTGCCTTGAACAGCAACAATAGTAAAACAGTAACAAGTGAACAGTAACAATAGTTAACAAGTAAAATTGAATAATCTCACTGCAAACAGTCAGCGTGTAGCCGCGGGTTCTCCAGACTAAAGTATTGATGACTGGCACCTCCACTGATCAGTTGTTTACAGGAGCTATAGGTGCTGGAATTAGGCACCAAAACTACATAGCTTTTTTCACTGTGTAATGGCTGCAACTGATTATTGCAGTGCTGCTCCTATCCAGGTGAATGAGAGCACCACAGAACTGCCGTAACCAGCCCCAGCCAGTACAGAGTGGACAGAGCTGTGTTCTTCCAGTGCCTTATTCTAGCACCTAGAGCTACTACAAAGAACTGATTAGCAAGCGTGCTGGGAGTCAGACTCCAGCCAATCTGATAATGACCTGGCGGAGAACCCCTTTAAACATGGATACAACCTCTAGCAGGGGCATAATGATCGCGGTCGCAGAGGTTGCGACCACGACCGGGCCCGGCGGGGGCCCGCTGCACTCAAATTTAATGTAAGTGCTCTGACAGGGCCCCGTCAGAGCGCTCTTCAAACATGCACCCCGGGTGCAGAGGCAGGGGTGGGAGGTACACTCACCCGGCAGTTCTTGTCACTGCCAGGTTGTTCGTTTCCATAGTGAAGCAGGGAGCCCTCTCCGCCCCCTGCTTCCCCTTTCTTCTGCGCTCCGGCGCTCCCCCTGCAGGCCACACATTGCGCTGCTGGCTGTGGGTAGAGAAAAAGGTAAGTATGTGTTTTTTTTAGTTTTTTGTTTTTTTTCATTAAGCTGCAGACTGGTGGCAAAAAGGGGGGGGGGCAATTGGAGTCAGGGGGCACAAAAGTGGGCATTACTCTGGGAGCACAAAAGGGGGCACATATGTGAGCATTACTGTGAGGGGTCACATATGTGGGCATTACTGTGAGGGGGCATATATGTGGGCATACCTACTATGAGAGGGCACACATGAAGGCAAAGCTACTGTGAGGGGGCACATATGAAGGCATAACTACTGTGAGGGGGCATATAATCTGACATAACTACTGTAAGGGGCACATAACGGGGCATAACTATTGTGAGAGGGCACACATCTGGCCATAACTACTGTGATGGGGCACATATCTGGGCATATCTACTGTGAGAGGGCACATATCTGGGCATTACTACTGTAAGGGGGTACATATCTGGGCATAACTACTGTGAGGGGACACATATCTGGCATAACTACTGTGATTGAGGCACATATCTGGGCTTAACTACTGTGAGGGGGCACAAAAGTAGGCATAACTACTGTGACTGGAACAAAGTTGGGCATAACTATTGTGAGGGGCCACAAGGAGGACATAAATGTGAGGGGCCACAAAGTTGGCATTAGTACTGTGAGGGGCCACAGGGTGGGCATTAGTACTGTGTGGTAGCACTTAAGGGAAATGTCCTAGATTACCCTGCTATACATTGGCATGGCTCAGTCTTACAGGCCAGCACAGTGCCCCCTGCTGGTAATTTCAAGGCGCAGTCACCATCTCTTCCTTATGTAACTATTCTTTTTTTTCTCTATGACCACAGGGACCTTGTTGTGATTAATTTTCACCACTTAATCATGCTACTGAAAAAAACCAAATAAGTAGTAGCTCTAGTAGCTATAGCCTGTAATATTATTACACTAAATAAAAAACTAAATAAGTAGTAGCTCTAGTTGCTATAGCCTGTAATACTATTACACTCCAGAAATACATCCAGGCCCCTCTTGAATTCCTTTATTGTACTCACCATCACCCCCATCTCAGGCAGAGAGTTCCATAGTCTCACTGATCTTGCAGTGAAGAATCCTTTTATAGGTTTGTACACAAACATAGAAAAGGATTCTTCACTGTAAGAGCAGTGAGACTATGGAACTCTCTGCCTGAGGAGGTGGTGATGGTGAGTACAATAAAGGAATTCAAGAGGGGACTGGATGTATTTCAGGAGTGTAATAATATTACAGGCTATAGCTACTAGAGAGGGGCCGTTGATCCAGGGAGTTATTCTGATTGCCTGATTAAAGTAGGGAAGGAATTTTTTCCCCTTAAGTGGGGAAAATTGGCTTCTGCCTCACATGGGTTTTTTGCCTTCCTCTGGATCAACTTGTAGGAAACAGGCTGAACTGGATGGACAAATGTCTTTTTTCGGTCTTAAATACTATGTTACTATGTTAAGTACATATAAATAAGATTACAAAATATGAGAGTATTGCGGTATGCAGGGATACCTTTTTATTTTACTAACCTACTAATAAAAGACAAAAACAGACATTAAACTACATTTATAATAAAACAATTTACTTACAAAATACGCTATTCAGTCGTCTGCTGTGCCGTCCTCTACTTGCTTCTGCGGATTCTTTCCCCTCCTTTCTGTCTCTCCTCAGAGCGCAGGCGCACTGTTATGGGGGATCTGTGGATGACACACTGTTATGGGAGATTTGTGGATAACACTGTTATGAAGGATCTGTGGATGACACACTGTTATGGGGATCTGTGGATGACACACTGTTATGGGGGATCTGTGGATGACACTGTTATGGGGGATCTGTGGATGACACACTGTTATGGGGGATCTGTGGATAAAACACTGTTATGGGGGATCTGTGGATAACAGTGTTATGAAGGATCTTTGGATGACACACTGTTATGGGGATCTGTGGATGACACACTGTTATGGGGATCTGTGGATGACACACTGTTATGGGGGATCTGTGGATGACACTGTTATGGGGGACCTGTGGATGACACACTGTTATGGGGGATCTGTGGATAAAACACTGTTATGGGGGATCTGTGGATGACGTTCTGTTATGTGGGATCTGTGGATGACACTGTTATGGGGGATCTGTGGATAACACACTGTTATGGGGGAATCTGTGGATGACATACTGTTATGGGGGAATCTGTGGATGACATACTGTTATGGGGGATCTGTGGATGACACACTGTTATGGGGGATCTGTGGAGGACACACTGTTATGGTGGATCTGTGGAGGACACACTGTTATGTGGGCATCTGTGGATGATGCTGTTATGGGGGATCTGTGGATGACACACTGTTATGGGGGCATCTATGGATGACACACTGTCATGGGGGATCTGTGGATGACACACTGTTATGGGGGATCTGTGGAGGACACATTGTTATGGGGGATCTGTGGAGGACACACTGTTATGGGGGCATCTGTGGATGACACTGTTATGAGCATCTGTGGATGACACTGTTATTATGCCTCTCATTAGCCCCATTATGCCTCTCATTAGCCTCCATTATGCATCTCATCACCCCCATATCAGCCCCCATGCCTTTCATTAGCTCCCATATCAGCCCTTATGACTCTTTAGCCCCCATTATTAGCCCATATGCCTCATTAGCTCCCATTTTACGCCCTTATGCCTCATTAGCCCCCATTATAAGCCCTTATGCCTCATCAGCCCCAAATATGCCTCTCATTAGCCCCCATTATGCCTCTCATCACCCCTATATCAGCCCCCATGCCTCTGATCAGCGCTCATATCAGCCCTTATGCCTCATTAGCCCCCATATCAGCCCTTATGCCGCATTAGCCCCCATTATGCCTCTCATTAGCCCCATTATGCCTCTAATTAGTCCCCATTATTCCCCCAGCAGCCTCATTTTTTATAAAATAAAAAATCACTTACCTCTCCTGCTCCTGGATGCCCCCACCCGCGATTTTCTTCCTCCTGATGTCGGCTCTCAGCATAGCGCTCTGAACTGGAACGCACAGTGTCACGTCACAAAGATCCTCACACTATGCGCAGCACTTCACAGCCGACAGCCGAGGACCAGGAAATGGTAAGTACAGAGCGTTCACCGCTTCCTGGTCCTCCAGTACTAATGAGCGCTTCAAAAATAGAAGCGCTTTGTTAGTATTCACCGGCCAGAGTGGATCAAGAGGCAGCTGCCTTGTGCCCCCCAGGAGCAACGTGTTAAAGACGGCACTGGTTTTAAAGGGGAATCAGCGGGGGGCACACGGGGGGGGGGGGGGCAAGGAATAACCTGGGGGGGAAATTGCTTCCCCTTGCCCCCCTGTAGTGAAACTACTGTTTTTTTTGTGTGTGTCATGGTGCTCCTACCTGGATAACGTCGCTCTCCCGGATTAGGCTCGGAAGCAATAAAGGGGAAAGTGATGGTAGAGGTGGAGAAATAGTCCAGACTTTTATAAAGTTCAACACCTTTACTTGAATCACCTTTATCTGTAGCAGAAGTGGTGTAGAAGAAGTGGTGTTTCTCTTGGTTCCAGCAGGTTTTGGCATAAACTGGCAGGCAAACTTGAATATTCTGCTTTCTTTCCTTGCTGTGCAAAACTCTGTTTTAGTCTGGTAGCTGGACTTTAGTACTCTTCTGGTACCTTTGGAGTAGGGTGCCTTTGGCTGTTGACCACTTCACAACACTCTGTTGGTTAATCTGTAAGGAGTCAGGGTGATTCTCCTCTCCTAGACTAAGACTCCCTTAAAACTTCCTGCAACCCCTCCCTTGGTAGGAAACGGGACTGGCCCACTTCTGCCCAAAGAGTGGAATGGTAAGTTCCATTCTAACTAAAGAACTCTCTGCCATATACGCTTCCAACTGCTGGTGAACCATGCATATAACATGAAATAGAACGAATAACAGTTACATAGGAATAATAGGAATGCACAATGTAAAAGGACCTGGAATAAATACAAAGACAACATTATTGTTAGACATCAGAGACAGTAGCAGGGTGTAGGAATGGTAATACCACTCTGGGATATTACATACCCTATGTAAGGGAATCATTTAATAGAAGGGAATAACTAGTTTTCTATTATTTGATTCAATATTTTCATGTAAAAAAGGCGTTTAAATGCTTATAGTGAAAGTTTGTTGTAAAAGGCAGTGGGTGTGGACCCGCAAACTAGTCTGGCATTGGACTATCTCTAAGGGCATTATCCTGGTGGTCCTGTAGTTTTCACCGTTTAACCCTTATACAAGGATCTGGTCTTTGCTGCAGAGTTGCCACCAGGCCACTACCTTGAGAAATTATCCCAATGTCAGACACACCAGTGCAAAGCACTGAGGGATCAGGCAATGTTCATAGTCAGAAACTATCTGAGGTCAAGGGCAAGCCCAGTTTGTGCGCATCTGTGAAAGTGGTCCAAGTTCAGGGCAGGCAGCAATGTTTCAATACTGCAGTCAGGGTGTATTCAGGGAAGGTAGCAGATAATAAGAGTCAATGAACAGGCAGAGGTATGGTACATGGGCAGACAAACAGATAAGCCCACCTCCACTGGAACACTTGCACGCTATTAACCTAAAGCTCAGGCACCTTCAACCTCAGGAATATGTCTTAAATAGACACAAGTAAATACCCATTAACCAAAAGCAAGAAGAGCATGTGCGTGACCTAGATACTGGCCTAGAGGTCTTCACAGAGAAGAGCAAGACACAGCCTGCAGAAATCACTTGAGACACCAGTGGGAGGGGGTAAGCTGGCTTCAGAGAAGAGAGATGAATAATATGGAACCCATGCCTGCCCAGAAGAGCAGGAAATCGGGTCACCATTGTAACACCTATGAGTCCTGTATGAGTTTGTACAGTGAAAAAGCTGTCAACTAGTCTATATGGGTTGGGGAAGTAGAACTGACATGCTTTCTTTCTAAGTCCTAACAGCATCTAAAGGGGTTGTCTAGGACAACATAAACCTTACTGTTTTGTTCCAAAAACTGTGTCAAACCAGTGTTAGGTCTGGTATTGCAGATCAACTCCACTGAATGTAGCTGAGCTGCAATTCTAGATAAACCCCCAATAACAGTTTTTTGCATAGCAATACTAAACCAAATAACAGAAAATATGTACCTGAGGTGCATGTTTGTCCTTTGATGGTCTCACATAGGGTAGCTGCTTTCAAGTTCTCTTATGAACTGGCTGTCTTGTCTCATATGTCTAGCAAATAATACATTTCACTTTCAGCAATCACAGCTTCCATGGATGAGACAAGCTAATTTGTAGGGGTTACAGGCTTTGTCTCCGTAACAGGAAGGCTGGTGCTAGAATGGACAGGCCTCTTCTCTCACATGGCTCCCATAGTAAACAATCTCTTTCACACAGACTGCTCCCCTTCTCTCACACAGACTGATCCCCCATGCACTCTTCTCTCACAGATTGCTCTCCACAGACCCTTCTCTCTCATAGACTAAACTAATGGTCCCTGATCCTCTCTCACATATGTCTTCATGATTCCCCGGTCTCACAAACTGATCCCCATGCTTCCTCTGTTACACAGACTGCTTGCAGTGCCACCCTCTATTACACATGCTTTTCCTTTTGCCCCTCCTCTCACAGACTGTTCCCCAACTCTTTCACATATACTGTTCCCTATGTGCCTTTTTGTTACACAGACAGCTTTTTATGCACCCTCTGCTCTACCCAGAGCCGGCTCCAGGTTCATGTGGGCCCTTGGGCGATAAAGTCTCAGTGGGCCCCCTTAAATAGTTATAACTCTCTGAGTACAGATAATGTAGAATATATCACCTGCAGTCTTATGTAACAACACAGATAACACAGTGCTGGCTACCTGAATACAGAAAATGTAGTAGTATTACTTGCAGTCCTATGTTAAACCACAGATAACACTAGTGCTGAAAATGTGGTAGTGTTACCTGCAGTCCTATGTAAAACCATAGTTAACACTAGAGCTGATAATGTGGTAGCGTTACATGCAGTCCTATGTAAAACCATAGTTAGCACTAGAGATGATAATCTGGTAGAGTTACCTGCAGGCCTATGTAAAACCACAGATAACACTAGTGTAAATCATGTGGTAGTGTTATCTACGTCCTTAGTGTGCCTCCCTGTGCCTCTGCCACAGGACTCCATGCTGGTGGCCCTGCCTCCTCTTCCATATTCTTTTTGCCCTGCACAGAACATCCTGATGCAGTTGCGTCAAGGCATAGGAACACTGAGGCCATGGTGATAGTGACACACAGGGAGAGGTACACACACACACAGGGACAGACACACACACAGGAACAGAGACACGCACAGGGACAGAAACATGCACAGGGACAGACACATACATATGGACAGACACTTATACGATGGTGAGATTGTTACAGCACCCGCTGTGTATGGGGCAGGCTCACCGCTGCTGTCCGCTCCATCCATTGTCATGGGATAGTGAGTGGAGCACAACACTGCCTGCATGGCCCGGCTTATCATAAGCTGGGCCATGCCGGCAGCTGCCTGGGACAATAATGAAAACGCAGTTACAGCTCAGGCTTCGTTCACATCACCGTTCAGCCTTTCCATTCTACTGCTCCGTTTAGGAGCAGGAGAACGGAAAGGATGGATTCGGCACTTAACTGAGCCGAACTGAGCCTAAGGAACCCATAGCCTATAATGGGGTCCGTTAGGTGTATGCTCAGAAGAAGATTTTTGAAGCGGAGACAAAAGTCCTGCATGCACTACTTTTGTCTCCGCTCCAAAATCATCTTCTGAGCAGAAACCTAACAGACCCCACTATAGTCTATGGGGTCCTTAGGCTACGTTTGGCTCAGTTATGTCCTGATTCTGTCCTTTCTGTTCTCCTGCTCCTAAATGGAGCAGGAGAACGTAAAGGCTGAACGGTGATGTGAATGAAGCCTCATATTGATCCTTTCTATAATGAACACCTTCTTCTCTCTCTATACAGGGAACACTGATAACTGTTGTGGTCCGCATCTTTTGCAGCCTGATTGAAATAAATGGGTCCGCACACATTCTGCAAAATTATGGCATGGATGCAGACCCAGAATTACGGTCGTGTGACTGGACCCAAAAGGTGGGTCATCAACGACACTTGGTGGTGACAGCAGCGCTAAGTGACAGTAACTACTGACAACACCTACTAAGGACACGCTCTAAAGATTTAGCATGGACAAGTACTACTTGTCCATGTTAAATCTTACAGCTTGTCCTAATTATAAGTTGAAGGGACATCATGGGAGGAGAGTGGTGTTGGCTGAGACTCACTTTTTGGCTAATGGAAAAAACATCTGAAGGGGTTAAAATTTAACAACTGGACAAAAAAAAAGGACCTTACTAGTTTGAATACAGGCCAGCAGCAAGCAGGACAGGAACCAACTCTGCAGTGATTGGAGAAAGGCAGGAGTAGCCACACTAAGTGGTCACCCTCTGGTGATCACAGAAGAACTTGGGGCATGCCGGCCCCTCCTTCTGCAAGTCTCTCTCTCTTAAGGCTCCTGAGCTCTCTTGCCTGGCTGTTTGAGGAGGCGGGGCCAAGGACGCAACATTGCAGACTGGCACAGTGAGTGAGAGGCAGGACACTGCCTGCATGGTCGGGCTCATCATAAGCTGGGAAATGCTGGCAGCCGCTTGGGACTGTTGAGACCTATGCAGCTGCAGGAGTGAGTGGGCACAGTGGACCGCCCCAGGAGCAGTGGGCCCTAGCACTTGCCCGGGTGTGCCGGGTGCTGACACTGGCCCTGGATCTTCCCTCCTTATAGACTGCTCCTTGTGTGCCTCTCTGTTACATGGATATTTATGATACTCCCTCTGCTCTACCCACCATATAGACCGAACTTTATCTTCTAGCTAAGGTCTGTAGAAGGTAACTAAACACAGACTGTTCAGCTTCCTTTTTTTCTCCCTGTACTGAGCATAAAAAGGAGTCTAAGGAGTGGAATCATGGACTGTTACCCAGTCATGAGGCATCAGGTTGTCTGCATGGAAGTGGATTTCCCCAAGCCTGGGGAATTGCTCACAACCAAAATGAAACAGTGCTTGGCAATGACAATAATCAGATTCAATACAGTCTCATTGACTTTGGTTTAGCATCTTATTTTAGTCTAATGAATAAAAATCATAAAATAACATAACACTAAATTGGAGTTATTAAGGAGTGGAATGAAACCTCCAATTTAATATGCATACTGTGTGCTATGTCATAAGATTGTTGCGAGTTAGAATTTAGATGATGGAGAACATCTCACTTGTAATATTCCGCCATGTAGATCTATACAATTATCCTTTGCTCTTCTTGTTCTGCCTAGCTGCATTAGAAAATCATTACAGATCACGTCTGCCTCAGTCTTGGTATTTCTGAAGTGTTTAGTGTGGTTATAGCACCACCTAGCGGTGTTAAGTTGTAATACACTTTGTTTTTCCTGTTACAAAGACTACTGCATTGTGGGTGGTGCACTGCATTAGGAGTGCAAAGCATTCTGGGAAAGAGAAGTCTCCAGTCTCCAGGACACAGTTCAGAGCTGTTCTATGCATGTCTCCTTCTCAAACTCCACCATCCTTGTAAAATAATATCTGGTTAGAGATCAACCTTTGTTTCAGAGACATCATGTTATGCACAGCTGTTCAGTTAGTTGTAATTGTTACTCAGGGAGTTTTTACTACTGTTAGCTAGACATGTAATCCTATGTATAGGCAGCCATTTTACCACGTGCTTTCACGGTCAATGCAAATGTTATAGTACATGCTATCCATGCTTAATACTTATACATGTTATTTTTATTCTTGCAGTTTTTCCAAACAATCCTGTTTTTCCAATCAATCAATCAATCAATCAATCGTATATAATCAATCAATCAATCACATATGTATGACCTATTGACCAATAAACGAGTTAGACTACAAAGAATAGTCCTCTTATTTGAAAGACAGGAATGGTGTATGCTGAATGTCAGACTGCACACTGTGTGAACATGTATAAAGACAGAACACTTCTGTTTTAATAAAAATGCATTGAATTATATTTTCTAGTATTCAGCTAACGGAATATTCAATCGTTATCTTAAAAAAAAAAAACATTAACTCTTGTACATTCTTGCCCCCTTTCCCTTCTAGAGTTGTACTGCTAGTAGCATCTTCCCAGATACAATGCAATAAATATTTGATATTGCAAAGTATTTGGTACAATATAGATAAAACAAAAGACTGGATGCCTGTTCATGACTTGCCAATTAAATATATTTTACTCTACCCTAGCAACACAACAATAAGAGCTCGTAATGATAGCAGTGTGTGGGTGTAGAGAAATGTCATTGATGATTGGAGCAATCTTCTAAACAGTAGTTACATAGTTACAGAAGTACAGTTATAAAAAATAAAAAAAAGTGCATGCCCATCAAGTAAAACCAGAGGATAGGAGAGTATGTGCATAAGGGGAAGAAGAGTGTTTAAACTCTAGGACTTTGTTTCCCCTCTAATCTGATCCATAGGAAGTTTGTTAAATCTATAAGGCATAAGCTAATCTGCTCTAGAAGAGGAAGAACTCACACTAGATCAATATTCAAACAAAAAATCTATATATTTACATAAGCATTGATATTACTTTGTTCTTATAGGACCACCTATGAGGTGACTATTCCACAGATTCACGGCTTTTATTTAAAGAAGGCTTTTTTTCTATGTAGACTGAAAGTTTTTTTCGGCTGTAAGTCAGTAAGTGCCTGCTTGTCTTTTGTGAGGATTTTACATGAGCGATCATTCAACCATTTTTTTATGGTTAATTTATATTCTTATACAAGTTATACTTACATAAATTAGATGTCTCTTCTCAAGATTAAATAAATGTAATTCTTTTAATCTTCCCTGAGGGCAAAACTAAATGGCCATTATTTCCAATCTATTGAATTCAATCTGACTGGCTTTTATACAGCAAACTGATTATGTAAGTGCAATAAAATAGCAGGGATTTTCCTCTAGACGTGGGTCCAATGCACTCTTTCCTGTAATTTTTCTTTGCTTCTGTAAGAGTTTTGGCCACCAGGAGGATCCATAGCAGCAAAAATAGAGAGAGTGAGAATCCTAATGGCCCTATTAGACCAAATTATTTTCAGACCAATTATTGGAAAAAGCATTCATGAGAATCCTCATTGCCGATAACTGGTCCATATAATCGTGTGACCGGATAAAAGATATATGATTATTGGGCAACACGTCTCCGTGTGTAATGAGGAAAGTGCTGCTAAAAGTCAATAGAATTGAATGAGGGAGGAACGAGTATGCAAGTGTCATGCTGCAGGCCTGTGCCCACCTCTGTCCAACTTCCCAGGTGAGCACGGTTACTGCTTAATTCACCCTGCCCCAAATGCTGGTTCGGCAGTATGAACCTGCTGACCCTTCTCTGCCCGCCTACATCGAATATGGCCATCAGAGTCTCTTTCTTCTTCAACTGCAGGCCACTTTCCATGATTCTCTGGACAAACCCCCCCACTATGACCATAGAGTGGACACATGGTCCCCAACGCTTAAAGGGCCAACACGCTCACCTTAATCTTCTGCAGCTAATTGCTGGCCTTGAATCTGTTTAACAGATTTGCACTTACTCCTTCTACCTTGACCTTGGCTTGTTACTGACTACTAGTTTTGCCTGATCCCTCAGTGCTTCACACCGCTGTTTATGACCCCCATGGGTCAGCTGTCAACAACACGGGACAGGTCCAGGCGGTAGTGGCCTGGAGACTCCCCTGCAGCAAAATTCAGATCTCTGTATAAGGGTAAATGGGTAGATACCAGGGGACTGCCAGGATAACGCCCTTAGGTTTAGCCAAAAGTCAAACAGGTTGCTTGACATGGTGGTTCATGCCCACTGATCATTATTAGTAGTAATCATTCCT